>OY740716.1:127477997-128155497 GCA_963513945.1 Hydrotaea diabolus
ATTGATTTCGTGCAAGTGGCCGCTGCTGCTGGCTCGAGAGGCTCAATTTTCGACCTCTATTTGCTGTATTTTGGGCCGTTTGTCTGCAATAACGCGCCAAATATTCTCTCTCAAGGCATCAATCGTGTCGGACTTATCTGCGTAGACAATCGACTTCACATAACCCCACAAAAAATAGAACAGCGGTGTTAAATTGCACGATCTTGTGCCCCACGCCACTAGCCCACGACGCGAGATAATGCGCTAACCTAAAGTTTCTTTCAATAAATTACTTGTTTGGTTGGCTGTATGGCATGTAGCGCAATCTTGTTGGAACCAAAGTTCGTCCACATCAACATACTCCAATTCAGGCACAAAAAAGTCATTAATCATGGCTCTATATTCGTAGTGTTGCCCATTGACTATAACATTATGGCTGGCTTCAATTTTGAAGAAATATGGAGCAATGATTTCCTCTGTCCTAGAACATTCAACCAAAAGGGAGCTTCATCGCTGAACAAAATTTTCTTATAAATATCAGGATTGGTGGCCATTTCGTTTTCGGTCCATTCACCACGGTTTGCAAAAGTTGTTCCGGAGTAAGTCTATTCATTATATGTGACGCGCAAAATAGAAAGGCCCCTAAGTTTAAAACCCAGTTTTTTCAGGAGAGCCATTTTAAAGATTAGGTCCCTTTCTATTTGCGCTTAGAATCGTCGACTTCACTTTCATAAAACGCGCATATCTCTGGGAGGGAACTCTGTTGGGCCATGGGATTGGTCTCATTCGATGCTCAGATGTTGTCCACATCAAAAAAAGAAAAAAATTAAAATTGATTTTTTTACCTTAGATCCCTTTCTCTATGCGCTGTCACATATAATGGCCAACCAAAATGAGCATAAATCAAGTGAAATCTATCAAAAAGACTTACTCCTAAAAAAGTGTGGCAAGTTTAAAAACCACACGTCTAAAAACAACACCCTTTACATAGCCAAAAGTGTGGAAGTCCAATAAAGAGTTCCACAAGAGTTATAAACATTTACTAAAATGTTGTTGGGAATCACTGGTTCCAATGTCTTCAAGTGGTTCTTTAAGAACCCGCTAATTAATAGTTTTAAGGGTACTAGGGATGGCAATGACAAGCACATGTGAAACATCTACAGAAGACAGCTTTGGCCGGGGTAAAATCAGTCAGTAGTACTGGTGTAAATTTCAATATCGACATTTCCTACTGGGCATGTCCATGCACAGAGTAATGTGTGTTTTCTTTCTATGCATATGAAACTCTATTAGTTTGGGAAAATGCTGTAGAGGACTTACATTGGTACAGAGTGTTCAGTTCAGCATTTTGCATTCATAATGACCTGTGCCAATGTGTTTACGCCACTGCCATCGGACGATAACTGAAATATATACATATGCCGGTGTCAGAGGTTACCATTTTCGCGGAAATGTTGTACGTCACTACTAGTCTTAAATTAATATATCAAGGGTAAAACTCCTCAATTTGAAGATGCAACCATGTCCATCCTTTAAGTTGTGTTTTTACCCTCAGAACTTACAAGTGAGCAAGTTTTAGTAGTTTGATCCGACTTACAAATGACCTCAACCTTATGCAGTTCATTTTTTTAAACTTATGTGACTAATTTTAACGCGTGGCTAAATTTTAACGAAATATCGTAAATGGTCGGTTGTGTGGCAGGTACTAGAATGGGGCGTGGCAACCAAATTTGCCTTATGTGTGGACAAAAGAATACAAAAATAAGGCGAAGTTCAGTCATTAGGGAAAAAGTTGTGTGGGTATTTGTAGGAGTTGGAAGAAGGGGTTTGGTTTACGCTCCAACTTTTGTCATATTAATATTGCCAATAACTAATTTCTAGCGGAATCGCATGAGTAGCATTACAAATATTATGCTTTACCAAAAGTAGATAGAATGACGAGTTTGCATGGGATGTATGAGCGTACAAGGAAATCATGTAAATATTATAGAGTTCACAATTCAAGCGAATTTCATGCACAAGATGACTTTTCACCTTGTCTCTTTTTGTCGGTTATAGTCTGCAGTGGAACTAGATCATTTATGTGGTACATACCAGAAGGGGCGTGGCATTGAATCCAATTCTTAAGTATTAATATTCAGTTAGATCGTGTAAACAATATTTAGAATATTACAATAATAGTAAAGGAAGGGTGGAATAATACATTTGAGTGGAAATTAGCAGAATGGGGGTACAAGAAGATTGGATTAAAAACGGTTGGAAATTAATTGTGCGAACCACGACTCAAATGACTTAAAAAGTAGGGTCTAAAATGTATTTCTCGGTTCTTTTATTTTCTGTCCTCTTAAACAGTTTGGTAAGGGTAAAGAATGGTCTAAAGACATACATAAAACTGACCTATATGGTACGTATAAAGGACCCCGCTTTGAAGAATCTAACACTTATGGAGAATCATATTAGTTGCTAATGTGTTTCACGAGATAAGCGATATGATTTTGATATTGTGTTGGGCTTAGATTGACTTATGGTTCTTCGGTTTTATTCTGCGTAACCTTCAGAAATTGGTACTCATTTCAAACTTCCCCACCAAAATTATGATTCTAGCTTCAGCCGTATAGAATGGGCAGTTAACAGTCAGTTAGTCAATAACCCACTTTTTTATATATAGATCGAACATCATAAAGTTTTAAGATGATCTTGCTATGTCCGTCTGTTGAAAGCTCGATTAAGTCAAACTGAAAAGAATCTTCAAACGTATGTGTTATAGCCGGCGATCGGTTGGTATATATTGGTGTATACAGTGACCAAATTGGGTATAAGGGAAAGAAGTTCACCTTTGAGAGATTAAAAAAAGTCTAAATCAATTTTTAATTTTTTGATAATTTTGCTATGAAATTTGATTAACTACCATTTAAATCAGCATTTTTTCGAAGTGGTAGGCTTAGATTATTTAACATTCCCCTTAACAGGCGTGGTCATTGAGCCCTAAGCGCCTAAAAACCATCGCCTAATGTTCGGGGACATATGGGTATCCATAAACAGTGAAATCTTCGCACAAATTTTAATTTGTACCTATATTTAAAATGGGAACCAATTTTGAACTTACCATTTAGACCCATAGAAGCCAAAAATGTTTAAAAATTTGCCTTCTTGAATGATGGATATATGGGTATTAAAAAATATTAAAATTCCGTAGGTATACAAGCAAGTATGGTCGTATAATTATTATCAAAATAAACAACATAGTTTTTAATCATTGCTCTTCTCGGATTAGCAAAACTACTTATACTATGTTTGCCGATGCTTCAAGATCCGGTTCTTAAGGCAGACAAAAAGTTTATATCCCCACTTTTTGGGTTTATTTCGCAAGTATTGCTTCCCAATTTAGTGGAGCACATTTGCTCATCTACAAAAAATCAATAATGGGCCTGACCAGATAAAGGCCCATTATTGATTTTTGAAATTTCTTTGGGTCCTTAATATCTCTTTGTATTATTTCTTTACTATAAGGAGCTCTGGACAGTTATTGATGGTTAATATATCTTTTGATAAAGAAATAAGAAAACTAAAAAAACTGACACACATTGTTTGATAATTTTATGACGATCAAAACTGTATATCCCTTATATGGCCGCATGTAAGTATATCGAAAAGTTACAAACGGAGTGGAAACTCTTATACTTAATATCCCCATCATATGGTGGAGACTATTAAAAGCACCGAACTGTCAGTCAGTCTCATCAGAAATTTTTATCATTTGTAGTTATCGCGTCCATCTGGTCAAAAATTTCGGTAATTGTGAAAAAAAGCTGTTTCTTGGAACAAGCTGTCAACTACAAAGAAATATAAATATAAAAAGAATTTGGCCGTGGCCGACTGTATTATACAATTAATCAATAATTCCGAAACTTTTCGAGTAAAACAAAGTTTTTTATGCAAACAAACGGAATTTGTGGAAATTATATTGCGCGTTGAAGATTGCTCTACGCACAGTTCGAAGACTATACGCAAAGGGTAATTCTCATTTATAAAAATGAGTCTCCCGTATAAGTCATTTGATTAGTGGCCGAAGTAATCGTTGCCAAAGACTGCTGAAGAAAACTTTTGGCGGGTTTAGAAACAGCTGTACAGTCTGCCTGGCAACCGTAGCAAATACATTTCACCAATTTTTTCTTTATACGTTGATTCTGAAAAAGACACAACATAAAGGTCTCGAACCAGAATAAAAAACTGCTCAAGTCATAATAATGATAAAAGACCGAATAAATAACAAAAAAAGAAAAAAGTAGTAAAAAGGATTGGGTACGCCCTACTGTGCAACGCATGTATAAGTATATGTACGCACAAAAAACATGCACACTTTGGTTGTGCTTTTTGCATTTGTGGTTTTCAACGAAGGCCTATGCGCAACGGAATTGGTGGAAATGTTGTTGCGCGTTAAAGATTGCTCTACGCACAGTTCGAAGACTATGCGCAAAGGGTAATTCTCATTAATAAAAATTAGTATCCCGTATAAGTCATTTGATTAGTGGCCGAAGTAATCGTTGCCAAAGACTGCTGAAGAAAAACCTTGGCTGGTTTAGAAACAGCTGTACAGTCTGCCTGGCAACCGTAGCAAATACATTTCACCAATTTGTTCTTTTTAAGGTCTCGAACCAGAATAAAAAACTGCTCAAGTCATAATAATGATAAAAGACCGAATAAATAATAAAAAAAGAAAAAAATAATTTTATTTTTCAACATATTCTCTTTTTAGCTCAATGCACTTAATCGAATGTTACTCCAGTTTTTGTATCCCTTCCAAAAATAGGATTTTTGAGGTCCATAAAATAGGCATTTGTTTGATCAATAATTTCATTGTGGGAGCTGAAACTCATCCACCGAGCCATTTCTTTAGGTTTGGAAATTGGAAATAGTCACTACATCCGGAGAAAAGGCGGATGAGGTAACAATTCGTAACCCAGCTCAAGTAATTTTGCCATTGAGACTGCACACGTGTGCACCCGTGCATTATCTTGATAAAAAAAATAACTTTTTGCTTAGCCATATGGGGTCGATTTTTTAAATCCTCGGTGTATCGGTCAAATAACTTGGCATAATATTTGCCGTTTATTGTTTTTCCCTTTTGAAGGTAATCGATGTGGATTATCTCTTGTTCGTCCCTTAAAACTGTTGGCATCACCTTATTGGTCGACAAAGTCACCTTGGCCTTCTTCGGAGCCGGTTCGCAAGGGGAAACCCATTGTTTAGACTGCGGCTTGGTTTCCGGAGTGTTGTAATGTATTCATGTTTCCTCCACAGTTACAAAACGCAGCAAAAACACGTTCAAATTGCGTTTAAACAACTCCAAACAATCCTTTAAGTTATCAACGATTGCGTCAATTGAGAGCAAACGCGGCAGACATCTTGCAGACAGCTTTCTTAAGCCCAACTGATCATGTAAAATCGAAACCACACTGCCATGTACAATGTGTATGGCATCAGCAATCTCACGCACTTTTCGTGGATTTTTTTCGACATTTTTAGGTGTATTGACTTTAACTGGCCATCCATAACGTTCAGCGTCATTTGTACATGTGCGAGCAAAAGAAAGTCAGTAAATCATTTTTTTACCACTGAAATCGATAATGCAGAGTCCGTGTAGTATTTATGAAGCTTTTCCTTGGTTTGATTGATGTTTTTTTATGCAAAAAATAATGTTTAATGAGAACTCGAAATTCACTTTTTTCCATTTTAAACAAAATCTACGAGGTTGTATGTTTTGAACAGCTGTTAAAAACAAACTAAATGACGGAACTCTCAGAAAACTGGACAGTAGTCTATTAACAGATGGTACATGCATTTTATATAACAACGAGGGAAGTTGGAAATGTCACGGAATTACCGATCTGCCTTCGTAACTAGCTTGAGCCAAAAAATTTCAAGATTGACGTTTTTTCATGGCTCAAAAAGAACGAGCAATCTTAGTTTCATCAAGGATTGGATGTATAATGAGGCTTCTAAAACTAATAACATAAAAATCGGATGAACATATGTGTGGGAGATGTATCTAAATCTGAACCAATTTTCTTTAATTGCAATAACGTACGTCCTTCGTCCAAAAACCTTACTGCTGTTATATTTCATGAAAATCGGACAACAATTACGAACAGATGCTTTAGATGGATGGACGGACAGACATCGTTAAATGGAATCGACGTTAATCGTCGATCGCTATACTAAAAGGTGGATCTAACTGAAATATTTTTGGGAGTTGCAAATATTTTCCACGCAACCAAAGCTATTTAAATTTGTATTTCCTCAATTTCAATTTTACTTTTGGAATTTTAATTTGTATTGTCTCAATCAATCATTTCACTACCATTGCCGGAAGCGTACTGATTTGTGGGATGTATTAAAATGGGTATTTGTACTTGCGTGGTAGACAAAAAAGGACGTGGCGAAGGCTCAAACTTTCCGCCAGCCAATGTAATTTATAATCGATTACTAATGACATGAATTGTATTAAAGCTAGCATGCGAATCCAAATAGGGCGGAAATTGTAATTGCACTGAAGGTACCAGAATGGGGTGCGACATCTACTCCTTTCATACTCGTATAAAAACATGTTCACATTTCAATATTTTTTGACATAATTTTATTAGGTTTTAATTTTCAATTTTTATTGTGACAAAAAATTATCAATACAGAATTGTAGAAATACACAAATTTTAATCGGTGTTGCAAGATTATTTTCGCTTCTACATCATGGATGACCTCTTTTAAAAGATTAACTAAGCCAAGAAATTATAATGATGATTACCAATGGCGAGGGCCGGTTCTATGAACCGTACCGACCCGAAGAGGCACTATTGGGCCAAAGGCTGCCAACCACGCACTCCAAACTTTCTCGGCGAAGGACTAATAGCCTTTCAAGACGGATCGAGTGAAAATGTAGACAAGCAAAACCCAAGTTCCTCAGTGTTAAATATGAAAAAATGCAACTGAGTTAAGAAAAGGAAAGATGGAAATAAAAGCACTGCATTGCTGAGTTTGCCAAATGTCAATATGCACTATTTAAATAAGGTTTTTTCAATTAGACTTTTTGAAACAATGGCATAACCTTTAGCTACTTTCATCAACGATCTAGTGATGTCGTGGGACTACTAAGGTGAGTCCAGTGAAATGAGTTGAATTAATTTTTTTGTACGAACTCACAATTAGAATAAGAATCTCGGATGTAACCAGTTATTTTATTCTGTTGCTACATTACAAAAGAGGTCTGTCCGTCCGACAATTCGTATATGATGTCAATAAATTTGGTAGTAGCTAATTCTGGCAAAACAGCTCCATATTCCGACAAAGCTCCATTTTAAACGTAGCTTGCGATATAAATTTTCTCACGAATCACGTAATCTCTTTGAGAATCACGTAATCTAATAACCGATATTCGACTGCATGAACTTGTTAATTTTAGCTTTGTATTATTGTATATTTCGCAAACTTAATTTAAATACGTCAAATGACATGCGAAAATATCATTAAATATCAAGTAAAAATACAACATTTCCACATACTCGTAGTTAATATAGAAAGAATCTAGTTCAAAATAAAAATTGTTGTAATCTTGGTACTTCCATAAAGTTAGTCCCGTGCGACACATACGTAAGTCAGAATTTTAAAAATGTGCAAATTTTTTTATATTCATAATTATTCATCGCATCATAACTAAGACATACTGCTATATATATTTCTGGCCTAATAATGGAGCATGATTTATACACTTTTGCATGCGCTTAAACCAATTGTCGAAGCACTTTTTCCACCACGATGATACAACTCCAAAACATGGTTTTTAACGCTTCAACAGTATCTTCTGGCGACGAAAATCGTTGACCACGCATTTTTTCCTTGATGTGCGGGAATAAAAAGAAATCATTGGGTGTCAGGGATGTGGTTTAAGCCGACATGTGAGAGTTAGCATTGTCATGGTGCACAATGATTCGTCTTTTCTTGTTCGGTTTTCGAATTTCTCTGAAGACTTCAGGCAAACAAATTGTGGTGTACCACTCAGAATTGACCGTCCTACGTTGCTTAAGCGGAAAAGTCGTCACATGACCAGTTTTGCCGAAGAAACAGGCGAACATTTGCTTCGAAGTGCTTCTTCCACGAACAACTTTTGTTGGATTTGGCTCGTCTTCGAAGACCCACACGGTCGATTGCTGTTTTGTTTTGGGCTCATACGCATAGATCCATGATTCGTCACCTGTGGCGATCTTATAAACATATTCTGAAGCACCGTGATCGTATTTTTTTAAAATTTATTTGCACCAATCGACGCGAGCCTTTTTGAGCAATTATCAAATTGTGCGGTATCCAACGAGATCAACCATTTTTTACGGCTAGGTGCTCATGCAATATCGAATATATGCTGGTGGAAGAACTGCACAAGGATGCCTCTATCTTACGGTATGTCGCATGACGATCATGCGTTATCTGTTCACGCACGGCATCAATGTTCTCTGGCAAAACGGCAGTTGTTGGACGACCTTTGTCTTTGAGCGAGCGTCGGCCACGATTGAATTCATTAAACCAGTTTTTCACAGTGCTATAGGATGGTGCTTCATCTCCATAAAAAGATTTAAGTTCGTCAATGCACTCTTGTCTTGATAATCTATGTCGAAAGTTGAGAAAAATTATCGCTCGAAAATGTTTACGAGTAAATTCCATTTTTTTACCAAATTGATTTTTTCAAGTCACTGTAAACAACACAAATAATGGTCGTACGTCAAAACGAACGTTTATGCTAAAAAATGTCAAACTTTCCAATAGAGATGTCCGATGGCGCCAGGCAACAGAAATATATAAAGCAACCCTCGTACTTGACCAAATCCGTTTCATGACTTTTTGTAGTCATTTGAGCTATGCCCGACTGTCTGTTTGTGGAGCTAGTTTGCACATTAACATTCGAAAGGTGTACCCAAACGTTTTTAAACTTTGTATTTCGTGTTTTTTTTTAAACTGCACATGGGTCTTAAAATGGGCGAGATTGTCATGCCACTCCTGGTACCTCCCTCACAAAATATCATTTAGCCACTTTCTGTATTTTGTAGTTGTTAATAATAAAATTCACACGATCTACCCAAAAAACAGTACATAAGAATTCTGATATGAGGTAAACGTGGTGACAGCCACCTCCACACAAATGACCCTATTACAGAGCAGAACTGAGCCTACATAACTTGACACCTTGTGCATGCAATTTGCCTTAATTGTGAAACATTATTTTGTAAGCTTGAACGAAAAGAGTGATTGACTCTCCCCATACTCTTACCTCCCGGTCAAACGGACTATTCCGCCCTTTTTGCTATTTGTATTATAACTTTATTACTATTCGCGCATTTAGAACTTAGAAGATCGATTACAAATTAACTTGCCCACTCCACTTCCTGTACGACACAAACGACCCCTTACGAGATTTCATTATAACCGGTACTATGATGGCAACGATAATAACAATTAACTTAACTTTAATTGCTTACTTAAGTTAACGTCAAAAAATTTAAATCTAGCCACGACCCTTTAAGCCAGATAGGGTTTGAAATGAACCGTGTATTTTAGAGAGTTAACCGACTTAATCAGGCTCACTTTTTAACTAGTTAATTTAGAAAGCAAATCAAGAAAAGTGTAGGGCAATATATAGTCTACCACCGACCTTACATTGCTTCCTTTCAGGATGCCCGAAAAAATCAACCTGTCCTTATATATAACCAATTTTTTTACAGGACTCATGCACAATTATTTCGTAGATTAAAAGTGAATGTATTTGGAAGATAGAAATCAACTCGGAATATTTCAGCGCCATATGTCCTCTAAATGCTGACAACATTTTTTGTTTAATGGCATTGTACATACTTTTGTCTACAAACATATTGCTTTTAGCTACAATTCGCTGGTGTCCATGCTTACTGATTCTTAGAATGTTCGCCGTCTGCTACTCAACAGAATGTTAGAGCAAAAGGCGAACTGAATCGCTTTTACCTGATAGATTGTCCATTTATTTTTGTCTTAAGCTGCACAGCAACCAGATGCATTTTTTGCTTTAACTTCCTTAACTTTACGAGTAATTCTGTAAACTATTCCAGCTTTGAGTTTACAAAAGTAATGCTTTGCCAGAAGGAACAGCTGCAATGGATTCTTAAACGCTTAGATATTTACTAGTCATACCGAAATGTAGAAACAAAATCTGCTTTAATTAAACATGTAAAGTTAGAAAGGCCGTACGAAACGGACGGAATACTTCATTAATATTTTCGAGGGTTTTGCGAAAATCAGAAACAACAGAAACAGAAGAAGAGATTGAAATGCTACAATGCCCCAAACCCATTTATCATTCGAAAAATCAAAGGAATACAAATTGGTTGTGTGTTTTTCTAGGATTGGAAAGTGCGTTAGAATTCTCAAATGTTTATGTTCTCTTTAAATATTTAGCATTAAATGGAAATTCGAGTATATTAGATACTGGCGATATACACCGACTGATACATTAGGTTGCTGTAATATAGTTGATTCCATAATTTATGAGACCACCAAAAGTTAAGGGCATAAGCGTCGACAAATTGGTGTGTGCAGTTGCTAAGGGAACGGCCATAACTTACATTGCTTTGAATTTCAATTGAATCGCAAATAACTCATATGAGAAAACAATGGTATATATGTATTTATATGTATAGGGTGATCCATCTAGAGGTATTTTTTCAGAACAAATAAAATACAAAATTTCAAATCAAGTGTGGAATCTTTATTGGTAATTTGAAAGGACATTTCATGGCACTTCTTTTTTCAATATAATTTCCTTCAATTGTTGGCCGCAACTACGTCTCAGGGTTTTCATTCTGAGAGTCCAATTTTCGATGACTCGTTCGAGCATTTCGACCGGTATGGCTTAAATGACACGCGTAATGATAGTTTTCAAAACCCGAATGGTAGCTGGTTTGTCAGCATAGACTTTGGACTTTACGTAACCCTAAAGAAAAATGTCTAAAGGTGTGATATCACTCGATCTAGGCGGCCAACTCACCTGTCCAAAACGGTGAAATTAAAATTGTTTGAGCAGCTGTATGGCATGTGGCACCGTCCTGCTGAAACCAAGTGTCGTCAAGATTACGGGCTTCAATTGCAGGTAGCATAAGGATCGATATCATGGCGCGATATAGAGCACCATTCACGGTTACGTTCCGGCCATCATCATTTTTGAAAAAATATGCACTGATGATTCCACCAGCTAATAAACCGCACTAAACCGTAGCCCAAATGCGACAATTTTGTTTATTTACTTTGCCGTTGATCCAGAAATGGTCCTTATCACTGAACAAAATTTTGGTCGAAAACATCGGATCTTCACATTTCTCACCGAACGCTTATTTCCATAATACAGTTGTCAACATTTGAAGGTAATTATTTTCAAAAAATAAATGCCATAAAATGTCCTTTCAAAATACCAATAAAGTTTCCACACTTGATTTGAATTTTTATATTTTTTGTTCTGAAAAAATACCTCTGGATGGATCACCCAATATATACGTACTTCATTATCCCATTAAGGAACAAGCTAGCGACTTATCTGAAATCGCCAGGGGTGCAAACCGAAATGGAACCGGTTTTGAACCAACTACTTATATGTCACTTTTTTAACTGTGAACCGAACCGTAAACCACTGCTAGAAAAAAATTCGAACCAAACCAACAACAGCAAAAAATTTACAAAAACCGAGAAAAAAAGTGATACATTAAAAGTGAATACTTTATATATGACAGCGCATAGAGAAAGGGACCTAAGGGTAAAAAATCAATTTTCACTTTTTTCTTGATGTGGACAACATCTGAGCATCGAATGAGACCGATCCCATGCCCCAAAATTGTTCCTCCCAGAGAAATGCGCGTTGTATGAAAGTGATGGTACACCAAAAATACACGTATTTAAATCTTTAAAATGGCTCTCCTGAACAAAACTGGTTTTTACCCTTAGGTTCCTTTGTATTTTGCGCGTTACATATGTGCATGTTACGCTTTATTTAATAGACTTTTTTTGATAATAATATTAAAAATAAATTAGATCAAAAAATATTTTGAACAATCAAAGAAATGACATGACACTCTAAATTCATTTGAGAAGTTCAAAGGCTAAAGAAGATAGTTTTAGGCCCCTAATTAATTTAAAAATCTATAAGTTAATTCTCTTTTGTTAGTTGTCGTTATTCCTGCCATGATAAGTTAGCTCGTTGGCTAGTCGAAAAAAGTGCCCTCTTTCGAGGAGGTGATTTATTGTCAAACTAGAATATTTTGCCAATCAGAATCTCCTGCCGAGGCGTTGTCTATGGTTGTTTGGTTTAAATTCATGCGTCAGCACAATTTTATACCGAAGTAGGTCAATGTCCGACTTGAAAATAAACCGGTAGACTCTTTTGTATAGACTTTTTGGTTGATCGGTATCGAATCAATACTGGCAGGCACGAAGCGATGAATGGTAAAACCTTAGCCATTATGAGTAATTGGGCTGATCAGTTCTAAAACAATGCAATCAGCTACGGCATGTTCGGCAGGCGCAAATCGATCAATGGTAAATTGACAAACCTTAAATAATATTTTGTCATCTGAATGGCAGTTCCAAAAAACAATATCCGTGGCACGAAGCCAGTTACAAAGATCTTTATATTGTGAAAACTCCAATCAACAGTTTTGCAGTTAATAACGTTAATCTCGAACGTTATTTTAGATATTGTAGTTTATCAGTAGAAACAGCTGTCAGTGGCAAAAATACAAACAACACGACTCAAAATGTTTCGGGCTATAAACTTTTTTAGTCGTGTTGTTTGTATTTTAGCCACTGACAGTTGTAATGATTACATTTATTGTATCGGGTTGTTGTACTTTAAACGGCAGTAAGTACAAAGGTCTATACCAGACTGTTTGGTGAGGAAGGATGTCACCTTAGGCAAAAGTCTGACATTTAATGCAGTGGATGAGGACTTTTTTAAATCGTTTGTGTCAGAAACCCTCACACATCCCTTTTCCATCCTATTTCTTACTTAACTTCCTCGTCTCAGAGAGTTGTGCAACATATACTTTATATAATCTCTTGCCTTGACCTACTTTTTACTGATGGCTCCGAACGCTTAACGCATTTTATAAAGAAGGTTTTTGCTTGACTTAGAGAGAAATCCCGTACTAATGAAGTCGCATGTTTTTACGAAGAGTAAAAAGCCATCCTTTACTTCCACAATAAAGGATTACAATCGTTCCCTAAGCCACTTTTGTCTGTGCCTCCCAGTTAATGATAAAAATCATGCTCCTCTTCCTTCTCAAATATGTCTGTAGATCAATAATCCTATATGTGACGCGCAAAATAGAAAGGGACCTAATGGTAAAAACCAGTTTTGTTTAGGAGAGCCATTTTAAAGATATAATACGTATATCTTTGGTATACCCTCACTTTCATAAAACGCGCATATCTCTGGGAGGGAACACTTTTGGGGCATGGGATCGGTCTCATTCGATGCTCAGATGTTGTCCACATCAAAAAAAAGTGAAAGTTTATTTTTTACCCTTAGGTCCCTTTCTCTATGCGCTGTCACATATAGAGGTCCTTCCTGGTGCCCCGTTAAGGTCCCTCATTTGAACTAGTCCTTAAAATATTTTGCTTTGTTCAAATGACCGATGATGTACTGAACATCATTCTCTTCATGCTTTTCAGTGACATAGAATCAACTAAAGGCATGCTTGGCTAGGCCGAATCTTACATACCCCCTCAACCGATGATCGTCTCTTTAATGTGTGCCCAAAGCCTCACAAAGATTGTTAGCTTGAACGACTATCGCATAAGTACACCTAAGTGCACCTTACTTATATAACTGTTATTTTATTATGTAACTAATGATATTATAAAAATACCACAAGTAGGCGAAATGGTTCATTTGTGTAGGAGGTACAGGAAGAGGTGTGGCATAATAGGCCATCAATTTGGCAAAAAAGTAGAATAAACTCGTGAACATTTTCGTGCCATCATTTTTCACAACTTCGACGTGGATTATCACGACAAGAGTGCATCGATGAACTTAAATCTTTGTATGGCGATGAAGCACCATCCTATAGCACTGTGAATAACTGGTTTAATGAATTCGATAGTGGCTGAAGCTCGATCAAAGGTGAAGGTCGTCAAAAAACGGACTTTGTGCCAGAGAACATTGATGCCAGGCGTGAACCGATAATGCAAGATGGTAATGTGACATACCGTGAGATAGAGGCATCCTTGGGCATTTCTTCCACCAGCATACATTCGATATTGCATGAACACCTGGCCGTAAAAAAGGTTTGTTCTCGTTGGATCCTGCATAATTAGACAATCGCTCAAAAAAAGGCTCGTGTAGATTGGGACAAAGAAATTTTGAAATAATACGATCGAGTGCTTCGATAGACGTTTATAAGATCGACAGAGGTGACTTATCATGAATCTATGCGTATGATCCCGAAACAAAACAGCAATCGACCGTGTGGGTCTTCGAACACGAGCCAAATTTAACGAAATTTGTTCGTGGAAGAAGCACTTCGAAGCAAATGGTCGCCTGTTTCTTCGGCAAAATTGGTCATGTGGCGACTGTTCCGCCACCACAATTTGTTTGCCTGAAGTCTTCGGAGAAATTCGAAAAACGAACAAGAGAAGATGAATCATTGTGCACCAAGACGCCGTACAGCCCCGACTTGGCACCAATGACTTCTTTCTATTCCCGCACATCAAGAAAAAATGCGTGGTCAACGATTTTCGTCGCCAGAAGATGCTGTTGAAGCGTTCAAAAAACATGTTTTGGAGGTGTCTCAATCGGAGTGGAAAAAGTGCTTCGACAATTGGTTTGAGCGCATGAAAAAGTGTATAAATCATGCTGGAGAACACTTTGAAAAACAATAAAACCATTTTTGATGATAAATAATCGCATTTTCATTATTAGGCCAGAAATATATATAGCAGTTCTCGTAGTACTGATGAGTGGGCTGGAAGATACAAACATATAAGATCAATATAGGATCCTTTCCCCACAGAAATGGCAGAACGTCGTCTGCGTAGCAGACTGCTTTAAGTCCCCCCTCAGTTAGGATCCTTAGGAGACTGTGGATCGTAGTAACCCAAAAATGTTGGGTGTGTCCGTTATGTTGTAAACTTTGTTGCCCTGTGATATCGGAACGTATACTATATTGAAGCTCTTTGTGAAGGTCTAAGCGTGCTAATAAATCGAACTTTACCATCAGTATTTTCCTTTTGAACTCTCCGCTTGTTATCCCCATTAGGGGCCGTAGCGACGAGTATACTCGACGTCCCGTCGTCCCCAATACGACTATTTTGTTACTGAATAAATCTTCGATATTGTTATATACTTAGTAGGGACATAAATACTGTTACAATATTGAACACACCCATTTCAATAGTAGAACTGAACATACCCCGTTAATGTCATAAGGATTTTGAAAGCTAGCCTCAATAGCGTTAGTCTGTAACGGGATTTTAAAATTGTTTCAACTTTTATCATGGAGTGGTCAGATAATGAGAACCGTACCGCTGTAATAGCGCTTTTCAAGTGTAAATTAATAAAAAGCGTGGCCCGTGAGATGAATATCACGCAAAAGTCCATGAGTCGAATCATTAAAAAAGACTTGGATCTTTCAAACGACGTACCGGACATTTATTGACTGCAGCTTTAAAAAAATAGGATAAAAAAATGCAAACGTCTTTTGGTGAAGTACGCTGATAACTTGGACAGAAAAATTTTGTTCACCGATGTAAAAATTTTTACCGTACAGGAAAAATTTAACAAGCTAAATTATAAAGTGTATGCGCGGTCATTTAAGGAAGCATCTGAACTGATCCTATGGGTGGAAAAGGGTCATCACCCAGCTTTAGTCATGGTTTGGTGGGGTGTCTCTTACGATGGGGTCACTAACCTGCATTTCTGCAAGGAGTCAAAACATCTTCCAAAGTTTACCAAGAAACCGTTTTGAAAGCTGTTGTGAAGCCTCTTAACAATTCCCTGTTCCAAAACCAGCCATGGAATTTCCAGCAGGACTCTGCACCGGCCCATAAGGCTAAAACGTCCCAGGCCTGGCTTCGAAACAATTTGCTAGCCTTCATTTCCTCTGAAGAGTGGCCCTCAGGCAGTCCAGATTTGAACCCATTGGATTACAAATTGTGGACGGTTTTAGAGGACAAGGTTTGTCACAAAATGTACCCCAACATTGGATCTCTTAAGACTGCTTTGGTTTGAGCTGTGGCCAATTTTCCAATGGACGAGGTTCGTGCAGCTATTGACGATTGGCCAGTGCGACTTAAGGCGTGTGTAAAGGCAAAAGGGGGACATTACGAATAAGTAGATTCTTTTTGTATACAATATTCATCAATAAATATATTAAAAAATATTTGGTCCAAAAACATTCAGTACTTTTTATTTTACAGTATAAAGCGTGCGTAACAGTATTTATGTCCCTACTAAGTAGATCAATGGGTATCTCTCAGTGAAGTGTGAAACCCCACCCTTCCCCCAGCATTCTGACTTGAGCTCCTTTGTGACGGTTTTAACTCGGTCTTTCAAACTCAGTTGAAAGAGAGAAGCTCTGTTTCTTCTTTGACGGTTTCTCAGTGTTCTCTCCATCTTTACAGGTTGTGCAGAGTTACATGAAGTTTCGGATAGCTTCTTCGGAGCGTTCTACTTTCTAGCCTTTTTGCTATGCTGGTTTACCATCCTTAATTCCAGTTTGATCGAGAGCGACGTAGTCTTTCCGCTGACCTCGTCATCTCTAATCTTGTTTTAACGTGGTCGTTTGAGTCGGGATTGGAATCTAC
The DNA here is from genome assembly GCA_963513945.1 of Hydrotaea diabolus. Taxonomy (NCBI): domain Eukaryota; kingdom Metazoa; phylum Arthropoda; class Insecta; order Diptera; family Muscidae; genus Hydrotaea; species Hydrotaea diabolus. Next base: position 127,494,840 of record OY740716.1, read on the forward strand.
AAGTGGCTTATTGTGCGCTTTTGATCTTAACAGTGACTACAGGAGCCAACGCACCTACACCTGTAAGTGAAAAACACGACATATGAGTGGATCAACACTTGCCACCTGTTCTGGGGTGAGAACACTCCCTCCCTACTCCTCTATATTTTCTATCCACCACCTTGGGACGTGCCCGTTACGAGACTGACAACTTCTGCCACGTAGAAGTGTCTTCAGCGCAGAAGCTGTTCGGTTCCGGCATTTAAACAATAGGTCCCGGTCGTTGATAATAAGAATCGTTTACGGCTCACAGCTTTGAAGAGGCTTCCCGTTTATTTCTTAATGGAATTTTAAGAGATTAGTTATCTATTACTCGTAAAGTAGGCGGCATTTACAAAGCCGAGCAGTACGGTGCAGAAATTTTACAGATGATTCTTGCGGATTCTTGTTGCATGATATTCTACTTATCACACCACCCTGGTCCACAAACCTGATATATTTCAACGTCTATAATAATTTGTAAAATAAGCGTCTCAAACTACATGATGGGCCAAATTTACCGTGCATAGCCGTACGTGCCACACAATATTCTGGCTCAGTGAACAGTTTTAACAAATTGAAAGATAATTAATAAGGGTATCTAATCTACCACTTTCTTTTGGCGTATTTTCGTCTTCGGCTTCTCATTTGCATCCTATGAATTTTGCACGCTTCTCTCGGGGCATTTAACACACACACCAACCTACGGCGACTTAAGTGGCCATGTTAATTTCAATGGACCTTTTTTTGTCCCGAGGGTCTAAAAACACCCACAGCGCAGACACGCTCGCAAACGCGCTCGTTTCAACGGGGTGTATACGAGAATGTGCTTTCTGCGCTTCGGTTTGGCTTCAAGAATGTGTAAAAAGTTACATAATTTTTGTACAATAAACGTTATTTGGAAAAGACAACAAATCCAAAGTGGAATACAAATAGAGGACGGACCCCCATTGAAAAAACATCAAAAAGGCCAACTAAATGGCAATTTATTTATTTTTCCTTTCATTAATCAACTCACTTAAGAGTTGAAGGCAGATATTGTTCTTTATGATGGCGCTTTCGAAAAGCCAATAGCAGAACTGGAGGGGATGACGGGCATGAAAGTGGAAAGTGTTAAGGATGCTACCCCATCCGACAACAGACGCCTTTTGTTTTCTTATGTCCCATCACGCTGAGGGAAAATATTTATGGAGGCTGCTTTGTAATTTCTTTTTCATTTTCTTCATTATTAGCATTATGTTTATTTTTTGTTTCTCAATTCTGCTTAGCCGAGTTGAGTTCAGTTCAGTTTTTTCTGGTTCGAGTTTGTTTTGTTTGAAATATCGTTGAATATACATAAATTCATTTAGTTTAACTTTTGATGGCTTATAAAACATGAAGAGGGTCAGAAAATAAATTAAAACAATCAATTGAAGCAAAGGCTTCAAAATGTAATTATACTTGGAAAACTCTCCAGTGAACTTTTCTGTTTAATTTTCTCAAAATTTCCATTGGTACCGCCAATAAATTGGAAAGGGTCAAATATCAACCAAAAAAAGTATCCATTAATCATGTATTCTTATTCTGTGTAAAATAGTGTTCAATGCAATTTGAATAAAAAGACATTCGACGAAAGAATGGCCAATTTTAAAAAGAAAGACACAATCTCTACTTCAAGTTGTAAGACAATTTTATGTTCGGATATTTATTAAATTATTCAAAATTGTTTCTCATCTTTTCGCGATAGATGAGATTAATATTAATACCCTACACACGAACAAAAAGGGTCTGCTTGGGATTACAATAGACAAAGAGCATCATAAGTACAATTGTTGGGTACATGGTTATGGCACAACGGTATTATGATCCTGACAACAAAAGTTTGATTCTCATACAACCAAACTATGATATCCACATCCATAGTATGATTCACACTCAACCATAATATGAATCCCACAACCATATTATAATCCTCACAATAATAGTATGTTTTACATACAACTATAGTATGATCCTCACTACAATAGTATCAAGTACACGCTACCATGTTATAATGCCGACAACCATAATATGATCGCACTCAAGCATACTATAATCCCCAAACTTGTATGTTAGGTTTGGGTTATGTTCAACAGTAGATATATTCATTAAGTAAATTATTTAAAATTACATTAAATTTAAAACAAAAGCAGTTATTTATTTAACAGTAGAAAACATCCTCTTTAAAATTTCATTTATTAAAAATATTTTAGTTTCATTTATTAAAAATATTTTATTAAAAATATTTTAGTTATGGTTGCGAGAAACATTATTTTATTACAGAGCACATATTATTGTTGCCGAAACCACGTAGTTAGCATAATTATTTTTTCTCTGCGTTCACCACTCTGTGGTATTGGGTATTATGACTCAGTGCTGACGTTTGCAACACCATAAAGGAATGGAGATAGACCATATGTTAAGTATTACTATCGACTCCGAATCACTATCTATCTATCACTATTTCGTTGAGCGATGTACGTCCGTCCTGCCCATCAATTGCTGTAATCAAAGTACTTGTCGCAATGATGAAACGTGTTATATTCTTCAAGTTTAGGCCAAGGAACCTTATTAAAATTGGTTCAAATCGGTCCATATTTTGATATCATGCATAGGTTTTTCCGATTTTAGAACCTACAGCTTTAAAAGCCACATACTTGTATTACATCCAATTGCGACCAACCTTCCCACAGAGCATAGCGAGTGGCCAATACATAACTCTAGTGATATATGATCATATATGTCAATTTTTTCCATTATCTCCCACACAAAGGACCCAACCGACTTCAGGGTTGCATCCCTTCAAGTCATAAATTACACCCGATCACCCGATGCATGGTACGCTGTGAGCAACTCTTAATGTACTGCGTCGAAATTGGAACAGACAGTTACATTTTTTCGTACAGACACCACACAAGGTCCTTTCCGATTTCGGAATCTGCCACTCAAAATTTTACATCCGATTCCTACCAAATTTCGCATAGAGCTTACAAGGGCCATGTTTTCCATAACCCCCACACAAAGGTCCCTCCTGATTTGCGGTCCTTAAGATCTAGAAGCCACAAATTATACCCGGCCACTCTCAAATTTTGTATTGTGCGTTATGAGCGACAAAAAAACAAACTAACTCTAGCATACAAAGTCTGATCTTGCTCAAGCTCCAGGCAGTGGCGCTTAATTTTCTAAATGTCACAGTGATGTAGGGTATCACATAGCCTGACACGCCCGACTTTCCTTGCTGGTTTTATACTCTCGTAGTATTCAATAGCGATGGAATTTTAAAAGCGACTACAAAAGTGTGCCAAGAGCAGCAAAATTTTACCAAAGTCATTGAAGGAAAGGCTTCTTCAAAATGCTTCGGTTTCAGTAGACTCATTGCAATCTGAACGCGCGTAATATATTATATAAAACTCGGGTAAAAGTTTACGAGAATATTTGATTACGGTGCCTAAGCTGTCTTTAGAATGAGAGTTTGTAGCTATTAACGAATCATGCGAGGAGATCATCCCGTATACTGCAATCAGTGTTAATACTCGTATTTTGATCAAAATTCATGATAAACTAGTTCATACGATGGCTGCTATATATATTTCTGGCCTAATAATGAAAATGCGAATATTTATCAGCAAAAATGGTTTTATTGTTTTAAAAGTATTCTCCAGCATGCGCTCAAAGCAATTGTCGAAGCACTTTTTCACTCCGATTGAGACACCTCCAAAACATGGTTTTGTTCTTGTTGTGCGAGAATAAAAAGAAGTCATTGTGTGCCAAGTCAGGGCTGTACGGCGGATGACCCATCAATTCGACGTTTTGGCCGGTCAAACAGACGCTGGTTTGAGTCGATGTGTGAGAGCTCGCATTGTCATGGTGCACAATGATTCGCCTTCTCTTTTTCGTTTTTCTAATTTCTCCGAAGACTTCAGACAAACAAATTGTGGTGTACCACTCAGAATTGACCGTCCTACGTTGCTCAAGCGAAACAGCCGCCACATGACCAGTTTTGCTTGCTGTTTTGTTTCGGGCTCATACGCATAGATCCATTATAAACGTCTTTTGAAGCACCGCGATCATATTTTTCAAAATTTCTTTGCACCAATCGACACGAGCCTTTTTTGTGCGATTGTCAAATTGTGCGGGATACAACGAGAACAAACCTTTTTTACGGCCAGGTGTTCATGCAATATCGAATGTATGCTGGTGGAAGAAATGCCCAAGGATGCCTCTATCTCACAATACATTTACGACCTTCGTCTTTGAGCGAGCGTCGGCCACGATTGAATTCATTAAAGCAGTTTTTAACAGTGCTATGGGATGGCCCTTCATCGCCATACAAAGATTTAAGTTCATCGATGCACTCTTGTCGTGATAATCAACGTCGAAAGTTGTGAAAAATGATAGCACAAAAATGTTCACGAGTTAATTCCATTTTTTTGCCAAATTGATTTTTTCAAGTCACTGTAAACAACACAAATTATGGTCGTACGTCAAAACGTTCTGAGACGGTTTAGGCTTAAAAAATGTTAAACTTTCCAATCGAAATGTCAGATGGCGCCAGGCAACACCCCTCGTATTAAACGACCCTAATAGTCTATTGATGGCTAGGGCGGGAAATATAATACTCTGCAGCACTTGCAATACCAAAGACTCATCGCTTCTGTACGAAATTTAACAAACATCTAGTAGAAATGTGACTTCAAAAGACCAAAATTTAGAGGGACGTTTGGATAAACACTACATGAAAACATGGACCGATGTGGTCCCATGTGATCAATGATCATTCATGTTCAATTTCTGCAAAATCAAGTATATAATGTGGTTTTAAGCGGCAAAATCAAGGAACCTTTGGGACAATATACGAGTACCAATGAAGTAATATTTTTCAGGGTTTGTAATATATACGAGTATAAGAGGCGGCTATTCGAAAAATGGGCTGATAAGACTTGTATGTTAAATGTTGCTTCTGAGGCAAACGTTTCTAAGCTAGGAATGGACCATCCAAAAAATCCGTATGTATATAGAGGGTGTTGTTTTCAGGCGTGTCGTTTTCAAGAAAAATTAAACTCATATAATTAACTGTTACGTTAACTTAAGCTTTATTATAAAGAATAGGGTTTGCTAGAATGGTTAAAAATGATTTCGGGCACGTGGCCGCTGCGGCTGGCTCGAATAAATTCCAGACAAGAGGCCCAATTTTAGATCACTTTTTGCAGCATTTGGAGCCGTATGTCAGCAATAACGCGGCGAATATTCCCTTCCAATCGTGTCGGCCTTATCAACAATCGTGTCGGCATTATCATGACGGCCTTATCTGCGTAGGCAAGTGACTTCAAATAATCCCACAAAAAATTGTCCAGCGGTGTTAAATCGATCTTGAAGCCACGATCTTGAAGCCACACCACAGGCCCACGATGCGTGGTAATGAGCTTACCAGAAGTTTCCTTCAATAAATTGATCGTTCGTTGGCTGTATGGCATGTAGCGCCGTCTTGTTGAAACCAAAGGTCGTCCACATCAACATCGTCTAATTCAGGCACGAAAAAGTCAATAATCATGGCTCTACAGCGTTCCCCATCGATTTTAACATTATGGCCGGCTTAATTTTTGAAGAAGAGCACGCCAAACAGTGATTTTTTGAGAATGTAGCGGCTTTTCAGCAATGGCTTGTGGATTTTCATTACTCCAAATGAACAACAAAACCAACAAAAGTTTTCTTGTAAAAATCTGGATCGGTGACCATCTCGTTTTAGGCCCATTCACCACGATTTGCAAACGTTGTTCCGGAGGAAGTCTATTTATTATGAAATGGTAAACCAAACTGAGCATAAATCAAAGGACAGCTGCCAAAGATCCTTAGCCATGGGCTTGGTCTTTGATTCTATGTACAGAACAAATAAATACATTTTGGTCCCAAGGAAGAAGATGTTTTTGTTACAAATCGAAAGGCGTGTATCTTTTTCCAATTTGGATTTAGAACCCATAGCTTCTAGCGACCGAATAACCGGTTTTATCAATTGTTGGACAGCGAGAGTAAGTGACCAGATAGATAGTTTTATCCAAATTTAAACTTTCCTACAACTCAGCTGTACATATTTATGGCTATTTAAAGGTTTTATGTTGGATATAAAGTAAAAATGCACTCGCTAACGGCTCGTTTTGTATTCGAACTGCAATTTAATGTACGGAATACTCTTAGGTTTTCTTGACCTATGTCTATCCACAGAATCATCGATAGTTTTTTTTACAAATACCTAGCAATACCTAGAATTTGACGTCTAAGTGTGTAAGCCCTTTGTTACCCATTCTCACAACTTAGCCTGGCTAGAGCAATCATTGTAGTTTGAATTTTCAGAAGACGCTGATATAGACATTAAGCGCAATATGCATTTGGTGAAGAATCCCACACTGTCGAAAATTCCATAGTGTTCTGTTTCCCCATAGAGAAGCATGAGACGACATTGAGAAAAATACCCTTATAAATCCGTCGACCTCCCGACTTACCCACGTTGATCTGTATCTTATCAATATTTTTCCATTAATATTTCATATTTCATGCTACAGTGACTTACAATGTTCATTCAAAAGACAATATGTATTACGGACTTGTTCGGAAGAATTTTCAATTTAGTTTTGCTACAATGCAATTTTCTTTAATTAGAGTAGGTTCTTCCGGACCGTACGTTGTGTATCGGCCTTAAATCATTATTAAGTCTCGCATTTAATACTAGGCTGAAATTACACGAGTACATTTCCATGGACTCTTTTGTGCCTATCTGTGAGAATTTAGCATGCAGCAAGCACTTCGCTTTATGAACATATTTTCCATGCGCTCCATCCCCCACCCACCTGGTTTTTACATCTGAATGAATAAACCACTTTATTTCGAGTTTCGGTCTACATACTCGTATATATCAAAATCAATACGTTTCATGCCAACCACATGTACTTTGTGCTATTTTTTCACATCCACTCATACAGACCGAGGAGATACTAGTCTGATAACACAGGATAGTACGAGTACAAGTAACATTCGTACTTAAAGACTTAGTGCTCTGCATTTTTATTTTGCATACCCTTCACCATAGCATAGGAGGGTATATTAAATGTATCATTCCGTTTGCATCTCCATACCGTGTTCTAGAGAGATCGTATGAGTTACATAAATTTAAAGTGGTTTGGACTGGGTGATGCGCACATTGGAGTTTCCCAGTTAATTTGGTTAATAAGTTAATTTGGATAATACATTATAGTCCTTAGTAATTCCTTGTTTATAAATTTAGTAAATATCTGATATGGTTTAAAAAAAATATAGGCTCAATAAATTAAAACTAAAGTTTCCCAACGATCCGTTGACAAGTTTAGCTTGAAATAACTAAAACTCAAACTAGTTTATTATTTAACACTGTTAGCTTTAATAAACCTTTAGTGATCTCTCAAATATTCTTAGGATTTTCGAAAATGCAAATTACAACTTCTATTATAAAAAAAACCAATTGAGTTTAATCGTCTGAATAAAATAATATTTTGACACTATAAAATTCATAACGAAGGGTAAAGTTGAGTCGACCTAGGACGCTCTGGCTCCGTATACACAATTCCAGTCCATGGATATCAGTGCGTGTGAAAGGAGGGCTTACTATTCAAATGAACACACACAGTAAACGAGAAGACATATCCAGTGGCGGAAAGGGTTAATTAGCAGGCCTGCTTTTGGAAAAGCGACGTCTAAAAATGTCATATTATTTTAGCATTGCAGAGTGCTGCCTCTGCCGACTAGACTGCCTTTGTTCATTAAAATCAAAGCCATTTGCTTTTGAACACTGGCGGTCCAAAAGCAAACATTTTTATTTTGATCTATATTCACTTAGTAGGGACATAAATACTGTTACAACATTGAACACACCCATTTCAATAGTAGAACTGAACATACCCCGTTAATGGGTTTTGAAAGCTAACCTTAATAGCGTTAGTCTGTAACGGGATTTTAAAATTGTTTCAACTTTCATCACGATGTGGTCAGATAATGAGAACCGTATCGCTTCAAGAGTGAAATGAAAAAAGCGCAATTTTCAAAACGCTGCGGCCACTAGGGATTAACCGCATGTTCGTCTAGCGATGCATAAAACTGTTTGAGGAGACTGGAGATGTAAAAGAACGCCACCGGTCGGGCCGCCCACACTCTGTTCGAACACCGCATGTCATCAAAGCCGTTAAATCAAGAATTCAAATCCGCTTCGAACAGAAAATAATGGCCCGGGAGATAAATATCACGCAAAACTCCATGAGTCGAATCATTAAAAAAGACTTAAAAGACTCAAACGACGTACCGGACACAGAACATTTTTATTCACCGATGAAAAAAATTTTACCGTTCAGGAAAAATTTAACAAGCAAAATGATAGAGTGTATGCGCGGTCATCTAAGGAAGCATCTGAACTGATCCCAAGGGTGGAAAAGGGTCATCACCCAGCTTCAGTCATGGTTTGGTGGGGTGTCTCTTACGATGGGGTCACTGACCTGCATTTCTGCGAACAAGGAGTCAAAACATCGGCCAAAGTTTACCAAGAAAACGTTTTGGAAGCTGCTGTGAAGCCTCTTTACAACTCCCTGTTCCAAAACCAGCCATGGACTTTCCAGCAGGCCCATAAGGCTAAAACGTCCCAGGCCTGGCTCCGAACAAATTTTCCAAGAATGGCCCCCAGGTAGTCCAGGTTTGAACCCATTGGATTACAAATTGTGGACGGTTTTAGAGTACAAGGTTTGTCACAAAAGATAACCCAACATTGGATCTCTTTAGAATGCTTTGGTTCGATCTGTGGCCAATTTTCCAATGGACGAGGTTCGTGCAGCTATTGCCGATTGGCCAGGGCGACTTAAGGCGTGTGTTAAGGCAAAAGGCGGACATTTCGAATAAGTAGATTTTTTTTGGATACAATATACATCAATAAATATATTAAAAAATATTTGGTCCAAAAACATTCAGTACTATTTATTTTACAGCATAAAACGTTTGAAACAGTATTTATATCCCCACTAAGTATAATATACGGGGTGGGATAGTGCACAAGTTTTCGATTTTGATACTGCTCACCCCCTTTTTTTGTGGCGTTTGGAAAATAAATGCATGACCCAAAAAATGAGGGAGGTGGGATGGGTGCAAAGGACAGCTTATCGAGGTCAAAGGTCTTCATAGGGGGCCCCCATAGTAAAAATTAACTCCCACCACTTTTACTACCCCAAAAGTGTCCCTTGAGGGGTTAAATGTAAGACCAGCTCCCATTATTTCTGCAATTCCAACAGTTTCTCAGAACAATTCCACCCTCTATGTTCAACCGTTAAGGGAGTCCCCATACAATATTTTTTTCACGAATACCCTCTATCGCTAACCCATAAGAAGAGTCCAATGCAAAATGCACTTAAAACGACCAAACAAAAGAAAATTCATCGCAAAATAATAATTTCGTTTAAATTAATTATTTTATTATTTTCGTTTTCATTAAAAGTAAAAATACATGTATTTAAAATTCGAAATTTTTTCTAGTTCGAAAATGTTAGTCAAATTAAATTAATTTTTTTATGTGAGGGATATTTCTTCCGATATTCGGCGACGAACTCACTTTTGTTTTACAGCCGATTCAAATTTAAAATTTTTAATGGCTCACCCTGTAATTATTGGTGATGAAAAAAACCATTTATTGGTGATGAAAAAAACAAAATAACGACATGATTGTTTATTGGCTCTAATGTACTTAGATAACATTGAAAAATATATTAAAATATTGATTACATAGCCGATCGGAATGAGGTGCACATAGGCGGAAATGTATTATCACACCAATTCGAGCTAAAATTTTATAATATCAAGTTTAGTAAGAATTTTCTTAAATAATTTGTTTTTATAGATAAATGATAAATATTCCACTTTTTATCTATATATTGAATTTTTTTATCTATAATAAATGAATACTTAAGCTCGAGGTCGTGGTTTTGTAATTATAATCATTATTTTATTCATGATTTCGTCTTTCTTTAAGAGACATCTTTAGTAGTTCTGGAATTTGAACACGCAACGTATGTTCCATAAAATCAGCAGCATTCAAATTCTAAATAATGACATATAGTCTATTTGCAACATTATCTACGGTACATCTTCCACTGTATATTCAAGTAACAATACATTCTCCTCTGCTTTCTCATTAAAGGTTAACATTAGACCAGCTTAATGTCACACACCGAGAATCAAAAATAGGAATAACATTTTACTATTAGGCCTGTCAGGGAAAACCCTGTCCCATTCCGTCACTGGGTAAATCACGTACTTTGGTATTTAGATACTGTTGTATGCGTGTATGTGTAACAATCATTTAAATACAAACATTGAGTACAAAAGTAAAATAGAATTGCGATGGCAAACCTTTGCGGGCAATTAAGTTACTCGACCAAGGAATTTGCAACAAGACCAACATTATGCACTAGCCGATTTTTAACCGAACAGTAAAATAGTACTTACAGATCAAAGGAGGTTTTATCGAAAAATGAAATAAATAAAAAAGTAACCAGTGGCATGGGGGACAAGCACCATGTTATAGCCTACGGGATTTGACATGGGCTTGACCGGGAATGGGGGTCAATTTGCATAACCACTAACCACCAAAATCCATTAGACGACGCTAACTCCCGCCGAAAGGCGGGCGCCGCCAAACAAAACCGAAAAGTTTTAAATATTTAAAAAAATATTCTTTATTTATCTTGTAATCGTTGTCATACTACCGATGTTACATCCGACTTTGGTCATAATTCGCACAGAGAGTCCAGCACCCTTCTCTGGTGAAATTTGGGCATATCGGCTCATGGTTTGTAATAACCCTTTAATAAAGGTGGGTATATTCACTTTGTCATTTCATTTGCAACACATGGAAATACTGGTCAGATACCCCATAACGAATACACATGCGGAATCGTTGTTGTTGGATACTGACTTTACATAAAGTTTTTATTATTAAATTTTGTTTAGTTATATCGTTTTAAATATAACCTACCATTTATTATTTTAGCTGGTTACCCTTATCCAAGATTTTCAAACAATGATACAGTCTTAAAAATTATGAAAAAAAATTTTAAAAATAAGTAAATCTTTCAAAAATTACGAGTTTTTATCATCAAAGCGATTTCGTAATTGTTTTTTGTCTTATTTCTTATGAAAAATTTCTTTCCCCAAAAAAAGACTATATTATGTTAAGGTCAGAAAAAAGGACATGGAAAGTCACAAAATTCAGCACCACTTTAAATAATTTGTCCACTTATTTTTGTATGCCTTTACCACGTTGTGGTACAGGGATAATATGAGTTTGTAAAACCCAGAAAATTATAAAATCAAACCCATTAAAAATTATACACATCCAGTAGATTTAGACATGCCCATCTGATCTGGTCTTTTCAAGGTCTTTCCGTCATACAAATGTACTTTCCGATTTGGGGTCACACCGACCTAACAGCAGCATTTCTTTAGATTTAGTGTGTGTCGTTATTTTGCATCAGAATAAACATTGCTGAAAATAAACCAGATCGGTCTAAATCTTGAAAAGGCCTCCCGACTTAAGGTTTTATCGACCTCACAACAATAAATATCATCAGATTTCAATGCAATTTGGCTTAAAGCGTTGTTTTGGACACATGAGATTTATAATTGAAAACCGGACTGGTTTATGGCTGAAATCAGCCTCAATAGAAATTTGCCTTCGTTGTGTGGTCAAACTGACCTAAGGCCAGAAAATTCCATTAAAGTCCAATATAAATATAATTATAGGCATTAGAGCCACACACACGCAGAAAAAAGTATGGCTGTGGTGACAATATTCGAAGAGGATAATACTATTGTTGGGTATATGGTTGTGGTACAACAATATTATGATCCTCACAACAATAGTATGATTCAAATACATTTGATTCACACATAACCATACTATAATATAATTTATTAGAATTTGTTTAAGTTGTCGATAAAAGATTTGATCCCCAATATTATTTATTAGAATTGGTTTACGTATTAGAATTGGTTTAAATTATGAAAATTATTCAAAAATACATTAAATTCAAAATAATACGAATGATTTATTTTACAAAACACAATACTTTTGTCGAACCAACCATATTCATATTGTTGCTATAACCATATTTTCATTTTTTAATTTGTCAATAATACTTTTGTTACATTTTAACAATATTTATATTGCACCAATTATACTATTGTCAAAAATAAATTCAGTTAACAATGCTATGGTTGCGACGAACATACTTTTATTGCGCAGAACATATTATTGTTGCCGTGACCATGTAGAAACCATGTTTTTTCTCTGCGTGCAGAGAAAAAACACTCAAAAAGTCCAGATTTGTCCATGATTCAATCGCATTGCATAAATCCATTGTCCGATTAATGGGCGGACAATTTGACTAGGTTTTAATGACATGTAGTAGGTGTCACATCAATTACCCTGTATGTACCGATCCGAGTACGTGTAAAAAAAGAATCTATCACAGGACAGATTCGTCATGGAAAGAATACTGTCAATTACTTGAAATATTCAAAGTCGACAAATTCGCGGTATAACTTCGTACATGAAACCGGACACTGATACGCACACAAAATCCGATTCTTTTACAAATCCGCTCAAAGTTTTTTTAGTTAAGAAATCTATAACAATTTATATGGAAATTAACAGATTACATCCGCAGTTAAATTGAGTTCTGTGATAGGTACAACTGAGAGGCATTCTATGATGGGTACTATAATGACACGTTCTATACTTGTCCTTTTTGATCAGAACCGTGATATGTCACATGGTATCTAAGCACTGTCAATTGACTTATTCAATGACAAAGCCATGTAAAAGTAATCGGTTCTTTTCATATGTAAGTAGTTGGGTCGATTCTAGGACCGGGCCTTACGCATGAGGGACTTATCCCGTGACTGGTTCTGTACCGGTTTAATTTCCCGTAGATATATGACATATGAGCCAACAGTTCGAAGTATAGGTCATGGAGTACAACACGTGTGGTAAGGGTATCACGTATTCATTATCGCCCGATTTAAAACTTTCCTTACTTGTTTTAATTAACTAGAGTAAAATTATTTAATAAAGACTAACGAAGAGTTCGCTTCTAATTTGACTCTTTTTGCTTCGTTCGTTTGACAGATTTTCACATCAGTCCAAATACAAAATTCATACGAGTATAATTGTTAGGAAATACATATGTAACATGTCACTTCTATCAATAATTTCAGTTATCATTACTGATAATTTGTTTGCACCTTTATTAGTTTACTTTGTTCGGTTGTTCTAATGGGATATTTGGTACATGAAACGGTTGACGAAAGAACCCGGTTACGATTATAATCCGAATGAGCATATTCTGTTCAACCAATAAAAGGATGGGCCACCTCTGAAATCAGATATTTTCCTTTACATACTTTGTCTAGGATGCTTATTGATTGCTGTGCAAGAGAGTGTAATTTTCTGCAATGAAATGCGCTGGAAAATTGAAAATTTTCCCTCTACGAAAACCAAATGATTGTTATTCGTGTGGAAAATTGCATTTGCTCCATAACATATTTTGCTTGTACCAGCGAATGCGTGTCCTTTTCGTTTGCGGCTGTTAACATCTTTATGAAAATCATTCTTAAATTTCGAAGAAAAAAATATAAATTGATATGCAAGCAAAGACGATTAAAGCAATCAGAGCTTCAAGTACCGACCTGACTGAGTGCTCAACATAAGAATGATGTATCCCGTGTCACAGCGTGTGTGGCAGCGTATGATGGGGAAGCTGTGAAATACAATAAACAAACAGCTGTCATTCCTTATGATTTTCAGATTCCATGAATATTCCACATAACAAACAGCATGACCACAATCCCATTTCCCCAATCCATTCGGCACTGCCACAGACTCGACACACATACATCACGGGGCTGAGTGGCATTGCGGCTGGCTGGGGTGGTTGAAGATGGGGTCTGTTTGTCCGGGTTTCAACAATGCCCTTTTTGTATTGTGTTTTCTACTTAATGTCACGCTTTAACACTTACACCAACTGGGGGGAAAAAGTTATGTCATAATACGATTTCATGACCACCGAATAATTGAGGTCAAGTTTATGGCTAATATCGTCGCAATAATAATAATAATGCTGACAGAGTAAGCTGCTGCTGGTGACATATGTTACCCGAATGCTCTCAAATACGATTATGATGATTTTCAATAAATTATGGGCTCACTTGATTGTGAACCCCAAATAATGTGGTTATAATGGCTTTGATGGACCCACACAATCCAATTCGTATCAACCCGACACACACATCACACTTTGGATGGATGGATGTGGATTGCATTCGAGATTCATTCAATTCGATTGTATTCACAAGCAAAATAAATTTTCGCATACATTTTCTGAATAACTAATTAAGTAATGTGCGCAAAAAAAACACTCCGAATCTACATCACAAGTGATTGCTTACAAATCATACATACAAACAAATGTATATACTTATGTATGCATGTATTTACATGCATCCAATCATACCCAGTTAGCATTTTGTGAAATTATTGGTCGAATTTCAATCTATTTTGACTCTCTTGCGCGATTGAAATTGTCTTAAATGCGTTATATTTCTGATCATAAATGACTGGTTTTTGGGTGAAAAATAGGTACCTTGCAACTTACATACGTGATAGAAAGGAACCTAAGGTTAATAACCAGTTTTGTACAGGAGAGCCATTTTAAAGATTAGGTCCCTTTCTATTTGCGCTTAGAATCGCCGACTTCACTCTCATAAAACGCGCATATCTCTGGGAGGGAACACTTTTGGGGCATGGGATCGGTCTCATTCGATGCTTAGATGTTGTCCATATCAAAAAAACAAAAGTAAAAATTGATTTTTTAGGTCCATATCTGTGACGCGCAAATAGAAAGGGACCTTAGGTCAAAAACCAGTTTTGTTCAGGAGAGCCATTTTAAAGATTAGGTCCCTTTCTATTTGCGCTTAGAATCGCCGATTTCACTTTCATAAAACGCGCATATCTCTGGAAGGGAACACTTTTGGGACATGGGATCGGTCTCATTCGATGCTCAGACGTTGTCCACATCAAAAAAAGAAAAAAAATGAAAATTGATTTTTTTACCCTTAGGTCCCTTTCTCTATGTGCTGTCACATATATAGAAATGTCTTTTATTCGTTGCTATTTTAATCAGTTTTAAGTCAGTTTTTGGTATACCAGAAATCATTATTTTGTTTATTCTGATTATCTGATTATGAACAAAGCATAACAAAATTGAAAACCTTTAAGAATCTTAAACGGACTAAAATATCGCAGTTTTTCTACTCTAGTTACTAAATTGAAGTTTTCTAATTTTATGTTTATGTACTTATACTAAGAAAGAAACAGGTAATTTCTATTCACTTTAAAAATAGTCCATTGTTTTCTCCCATCTTTAATCATCGTTAACCATCTTTTGTCTACAAATAGAGTACTACTACTGCCAGTTTTAAACATTTGAAATTTTTAAAACTGTTCGATACATGTTATTTCAAA
This sequence comes from Hydrotaea diabolus, assembly GCA_963513945.1. Classification (NCBI taxonomy): domain Eukaryota; kingdom Metazoa; phylum Arthropoda; class Insecta; order Diptera; family Muscidae; genus Hydrotaea; species Hydrotaea diabolus. Next base: position 127,510,459 of record OY740716.1, read on the forward strand.
ATTATTTTAGTAAATTGTGCAAACTAAATGAGCGCCGCAATCATACCCCACAACACTCTGTAGTACAGGGTATTATGAAATGGAGATAGACCCTATATTTAGTATACCGATCAACTCAGAATCAATCCTATTCCGTTGAGAAATGTCAGTCCGTCCCGCTATCCGTTCAGCTGTCCAAAGATAGATTTGTAATTAAAGTACAGGTCACAGTTATAAACCGAAATTATAAAGCTTGGTACATTCTTCATGTTTGGGCCACGGACTAGACTTAATGAATTGGTCTAGATCGGTCCATATTTCGAGATCGTACATAGTTTTTTACGATTTAACAACAAACAGCGATAAAAGCCACATATTAAGTCCAGTGGCACAGAGCATTTCGACTGACCCTATCCCTGGTGGAATTTGACCATAGTTTTTAAAATGCTCCCAGACAGAAGTCCTTTGAGGTCCTGCAATACTAGACGCCATTAAAAACATCCGATAAACTCCAAGTTATTGGTACGTTATGAGCGACAATTAATAAAATGCTGTGAACTGAACCAAATATCTAGGTCTAAGCTTTCTAACCGGGAAATAGAGCACCTTGTAAGTGAAAAAAGGAGGTTCCGTCGCGAATGGCAGCGAAATAGGTCACCAGCGGCACGACTAAGACTGACTGAAGCTACTAAAAGGTTGCAAAGCGCACTTAGAAAAGAAGACAGTAGACAGCAGGCTAGTTTCATTGCAAGTTTAACTCCGACTGCTTCAACCAAATTCTCATTATGGAAAACATTAAGAAATACTAGTATGCCCACCGAAACGCAATTTCCAATACGCGACGCAAATGGCAAGTGGGCAATATCAGAAGAGGATAAGGCCAATGTTTTTGCAAACCATCTATCACAAGTATTTCGCCCAAATCCTGCAAGTAGCGACATCCTTCCACCTGTTGATAAAATGTCTGCCGTAATTCCATTGTTTACTAACGCAAATGAAGTTCTGAATGTCATTAAAGAAACCGTGAATCCAGGTAAAGCACCTGGATATGATCTTATCACGCCTAAAATGATCTTGGAACTTCCCTATATTGCTGTGAAGTTCCTGGCAAAATTATTTAACTCTATTTTGAGACATGGGTACTTTCCTAAAGTGTGGAAAATTTCTCTGATTCAAATGATTTTAAAGCCAGGAAAGGACAAATCAATACCTTCCTCGTACAGGCCGATCAGTTTGCTTCCCTGCTTATCCAAACTATTTGAAAAAGTTCTTTTATCGAAAATAAAACCGTTTCTCGTGTCAAATAACATAATACCAGACCATCAGTTTGGTTTTCGCGAAGGTCACAGCACTATCGAACAAGTAAACCGTCTGACCCAAGCAATTGAAAAATCATTTGAACGGCGAGAATATTGCTGCGCAGTATTCCTGGATGTTGCTCAAGCATTTGACAAAGTCTGGCACTTTGGCTTGACCTACAAAATTTGCAAATACTTACCGGCAAATACGCATCGAATTCTTGAGTCTTACTTAGAAAACCGCAGATTCAGAGTCAAATGTGGACAACACGATACCGATGACCGCGAAATACTAGCAGGTGTTCCCCAGGGAAGCGTCATGGGGCCTATCCTTTACATTCTGTTTACCGCAGATATTCCTACCAGCCCAAACGTGCTAACATCCACTTTTGCCGATGATACCGCTATAATGGCCACACATAAAAAGCAGGATATTGCATCTATGAATCTAGGTGTACATCTCAGACGAGTAGAATCTTGGCTCTCTGACTGGAGAATAAAAGTCAATGAGGCTAAATGCACACAGGTAACTTTCACACTGAATTTTAGCACTTGTCCGACATTGAAATTAAACAATATCCCTTTTTCTCAATCTGATCATGTTTCATACCTTGGAATCCACCTGGATCGCCGACTCACCTGGAGAAGTCATATCGAAGCCAAGAAAACTCAACTGAAACTTAAGGTCCATCAACTTCACTGGCTCCTAAACGTGAACTCAAAACTAAGCCTTGAATATAAGGTCCTGCTATACAACAGTGCAATCAAACCTATCTGGTTATACGGTGCCCAGCTATGGGGCAAAGCAAGCTCGAGCAATCTCGACAAAATCCAAAGAGTCCAATCGAAGACATTGCGGCTTATTACCGGTGCCCCTTGGTATATGAGGAATGAAAATATCCACCGAGACTTGAAAATACCTCTCGTTAAAGAGGCAATTCAAAAAATCAATATAAAGCACAAAGAGAAGCTCGAACGTCGTGATAACATACTTGCTAGACAATTATTGTGCAGTCCCAGCTCTTTAAGACTTCGGAGAAACGAACGCCGTGTTTTCTAATCTTCATCCGTAACAGTAATCGCGAACACACGCGCCCGAAAGACTGTGTAGAATCCTTTTCTACGTCACGTGGCTTAAACGCTCTTATACGTGATCTTTAAAACAGTCAATATCAATCGCGGACGAACACTCAAAAAAGACTGTGTAGAATCCTTTATTCTACGTCACGTGGCTTAAATGCTCTCATACGTGATCCTTAAAACAGTCAACGCGAAAAACCTACAAAACCCAAATTACGTCGTCCACTCTGCTATTCTAGAGTTATCCGTTATACATACATAACTAGAGTTCTTCACTCTACATAATATCGCGAACACTCTGTTAATGACTGTAAGGGTCCTCTGGACCTTTATCACGAGGTTTAAGCCAAACCAGGTTTAAAATCCTCACGTGTGATCCATACCAGTTATATACTATTTTGACCAAATTAATTAAAATTCCTGCCAATAAGCAGAGATCCACATTACAAGAAATCCATACTAGGATTCATTATTGAATTATACTTAAGATTCGTATACTTATTGTTAGGCTCCTTTGGAGCAGATTCAATAATTCAAATAAAGCTTATATAAAAAAAAAAAAGTTTTCTATAGCCCCAACACAAAGATCAATACCGACTTATGAATCTGCAGCTTTAGAAGAGCATTTTACATCCGATTCGCGACTAACACTCATGACATCTTACATTGATCGATATCGACCCACGTTTTCGAATAGCTCCCACACAAAGGTCGCTCGCGATCTGAGGTCCTGCAGCTTTTGAATCCACAAATGTTAACACAAATTTCGTGCGTTAGGTTATGAGCGACAACAAATTAACTTGAAAATGTTGAGCCTGATCTTGCTTAAGTTCCAGACAGAGGTGCATAATCCTATAAATAGCAGAGTGGTGAAGGGTATCTTAAAGTCGGCATCGGCCGGCCCTGAACAGTTTTACTTGTTTATCTATGGATTTATGTGAAATACAAATAATCCGGTTTATAAGTACTTCAGTAGAACTATGCAAAAAAAAATAATCCTCTGAACAGCAAAGAGTGGGGTATATCATATCGGCAGCGCCCGACACTAATTTTTTTTACTTGTTTTTTAGATTTATATGAAATAAAAATAATGCTTATTACGAGTACTACAGTAGGAAAATTTCTCACAAAATCGACGTTTTTCCAATGACAGAAATTTATTCAGGATTTAACTTCGATAAAACTTATTAAGAAACTATTCTTAGCAAATCTTCGATAAATAATAGAGAATAATTCTTAAAAAAATGTCATAACCCTTTATTTAATTTGAAAAGCAAAGATTGATTACTGTTGAGTCTAACAATATATAAGTATATAAAGTTGTTTCGTTACCTTATAATTTGAATTTGAAATAAAAAGATATTTTTGGAATTATTTAACTTAAGGGGATACAAAGTGAGGCATTTGGTTTATTCTAATCCATTTCACCTAAAACGAGAAATTCGACAAGTATTTCAGTTTTGACAAATGAAAAGTACATCCAAAGGGCCAATTTGGTTTTTTTTGTTAATTTTTTTATATCCGTAAGTTTAAAATTTGAGTGCTATGACCATTGATGAAGCTAGAATTAATGTTGCGAACATTTTTGGCGATGAATCAAATTTGGGGTGTAAAATGGGTTAAATTGTAACCATTTTTGTGGTTCTCCGAAAAGTCGAACATTTCAAAAATGTTGAACAATTGCAAAACTTTGGGAAAAAATGGTTATTTTGTTATTTAAAACGCGAAAAAATATAGAAAAGTGAGAAAATTACATCAAATCGTCAGAATGGCATTTAAAATAGAATAAGGGATAAAAAAATGGCCAAAACTGGTGAATGCTGGAAGTGAGAAAAACGATATTAAAGCAACAGGATGGCATGTTAAATACAATGCGACAAAAAGGTATAAAAAGGTCTAAAAGGGGCGAAAAAACGAAAAGTTGGAAAAACCGTGTCATTCGAACACAATGACATAGAAAAAGGGATAAAAAAAGTCCCAGAAGGGGATAATTATCAAAAAGTGAAAAAAATATACTAAACTAACAGGAAATAGAAATGGGAATAAAAAGAATAGTAATGGCCCAAAGAAGCAGAATATCAGAAAGAAAAAAAACAATATTAAATCAAGAGGATGACATAGAAAATAAAAATGGCGATAAAACAAAACGGACAAAGTGTTAAAAGTGTGAAAACAAAAGAGAAATGTGGATAAGTAGGGACAAAAAGCGTAATAAGCATTATTTTTATTTCATATAAATCTAAAAAACAAGTAAAAAAAATTAGTGGCGGGCGTAGCCGATATGATAAGTAGGGACAAATATAAGCAAGTAATTAAAAAATATTAAAAAGTGGACAAACAGTATTAAATCAACCGAAGAATATACTCGTATTAAAGAAAAAACGAAAAAAAAACAAAAAAGGTCAAAATATCAAAATGTTATAATCATAATTGATATAAGGATAAAAAGGAAAATGGGCTAAAAGTTAGCTACAGAAAACACTCGTAGCAAGCAAACAATATCAAATTATTAGAAATGCAGAATAAAGGCATAATCAAACAATATGTATGACCAAAGATGGATCATACAGATCAAAGGAAGAAATAGTACCAAATTAACTGGGTGGCATAAAAAACACAAATTTATTTACTAGGCGCTAAAATTGCATAAATAGAAAAATATGAAGAAACAATTATCAAAACGATGGCATTACAAATGGATATTGAAAGGGCTCCAAATGGCGAAATATTAAAAATTGTGGAAAACAAAATAATGGTCAATAGAATAAATGGATATGAAATGGGACTAGAACGGATTAATGTCCATATCAGGCGCTACAAATATGATTGGACATTTTGACAACATGGATGAAATGCGAAGTTTAATACAACACACAAGGGAAGGGGAAATTGTTCCTCGACAACCGTTACCAATTTAAGTCGGAACTGATTGGAGTGAAATGAAAAGGTCACAATAGACTTATACCGGATTAGAGATAACTACAAAAGATAAAATCAAAATGTACCAGAGAGGCTCGAAAAAGAAAAAAGGAAAGGGGACCAAAAAACCAAAGCAAAATCTTATAAATACTAGACTGCATTGATGACCAATTAATAGAGCACTTTAAATCTAAAAAATTATATTTAGGTTAGTTAAATAAAGTTTCTTTTTAAAGCATTGCAAATTATTCGCTCTGCAAAATAATATTTTGAAATTTCTAAATAATTTTAAAATGTCATCAAATAAAACTGAAAAAAAAATTTATTGGCAATACTGTATAGTTAAAAATTTGCTTTTGCTAAAACCACTTTCGTTACACCCTACTGTGTACACGTGTAGTCACCATTAAAGGCTTACTTTTAAAGAAGTCGCTTGAAGATAGTTATGTGAGAAAGGCTCAAGAATAACATGTTGAAAAAGCTTCCATACCAGTAACCCCATGTGTCTTTTTATCGAGGTGATTAGTAACATAAAAGGTGTAAATAGGTATTGAAACGTTGTACCTTTGTGTTAAGTGCGTTTTAGAGAACTGCATTATACAGGGTGTCTCGTCGGGAAGGTATAGAACTTTGTTTGTTTATAATAAATGTTTAGTTCAGATAAATGTCCGCCTCTGTTAGCCTCACAAATGCGAGCCCTTTTGAAAACATTTTTCATTTCATTCTCACACATTTCACTCCGTATTTCATTAATTTCATCAGGAATATTTTGTTTGAGTTGCTCAAGCGTTTCTGTTTTTTTGGTATTAACCTTGCTTTTCAGATATCCCCACAAAAAGAAGTCCGGAGCAGTCAAATCAGGCCGTGGAGGCCAATCAACATCACCATTTCTTGAAACAACTTGTTGTGGAAGGATTACAGCGATGTGGCACCGTCTTGTTGATACCACATGTTAATCAAGCCCAAAGCATGCAGTTCTGGCGTTAAAAAGTGTTCGATCATATCACGATATCGCTCCTCATTAACAGTTACCGTTACGCCGTTTTAATTTTCAAGGTCGAATGCTTCCTCCTGACCAAATTGCACACCAGACTGTCACTTTTAATGGATGCAAAGTTGTCTGATGAATAATTTGAGGGGTTTCCATTGCCCAGAACCGACTATTCTGTTTATTCACATATCAATTCAAAAGAAAATGTGCCAAGTGACACATTATGATTTTTTCATGAAAATCGGGGTTGTCATGGGGGAGCTGCAACATCCTATTGGCATCTTTACGGCGGCTTAAATGGCCTTGTGAAAAAAGCTCTTGTGTCAACTGAATCTTAAACGGAAACAAATGCAAATCATTGTGCAAAATTATGGCCAAAGTTGTTCTTTGAAGACCAAGCTCCTGAGCACGCCGTCGAATTGAGGTTGATAGATTGTTTTGAAGACTTTCTTGAGCAACAGTAATGTTTTCAGCAGTACGTTGTGTTCCGTGCTTGGATCTATCAGCTACAGACCCTCTTTCTTCGAAGTTTTGTTGGCACGTTGTTTCTCCCAAAACTTTCACGTAACTTTCTCATCGTCGCTGTAATCGATGATTGATTTTGATAAAATGTTTTAACGATTAAAACACGTTGGTTTATTGAATATTTTTCCATTATAAATGTGCCACGTTACTGCTTCACGACTGCCTAATATGAACTGTCAAGACTAATTTTTACCAAAATGGCGACAAAACAATGTTGTATACATTCTCGGTGGACACCCTGTATCAATTTTTTTTAAATATACATTTCTTGCCTCTGCTGGTTAACTCCGCTCGCCTTCGAAGTGCGTATCTTCAGTGAACAGTTGATTTCTTGCTAGGAAATGCCAGTACTAATTGGATTTGGTTACGCATGAATTTCTGCAACATTGACTGCATTGTCGACATACACATTTGAATACTTTGTGTAAGCTTTTGAATAATCATATGCAACCCATTAGTGCCGTGTAATAGCCCTATTTGATTATTTTCTCTCGAAACATCTGCATAAGAAATACCTGTACCTACTTGAGCCGTAACTGTCTCTTGTTGTACTCGTGCGTCAGGTGTTACAACGTTATGATCCTGATGGATCTTATTTTGTTGGCAAGTTACAGTATCACGGTGTATGTCCGTTTTCCTGACAATTCTGACTCTGAGCATCCACTTTTTAGTGGTTCCTCTACTGAAACGCTCCTATATAGCATCCGTAGATTACATTTGTATATTGGACGCACCTCATGTTTTAAAGCTTGTGAGCGTTAGACTCTAGTTCAATTTTAAAAGTTCTTTTTTGTCTCGTTAAAATGACACGCTACTGCTCGGTCGCCCTTCTCTGAGTGTAATTAAATTTTTGTCTCGCCTCTTCTAACGGTAGCAATAAGCATTTTTTTCGGAAAATTGTTGGTATGTTGGAAGAGTTTTCAAATTGGGAATACTCACCTTACCTAAGTCATGTGATTGATCGTGCTAAGCCAAGAAAGCAAAACGTTACCATTGGTCGTACTTAACTTGCGCGTGATGTATCGATCCAAGTCTGTCTGTATCGCCTCTTCGTGTTTCTTCATTGCTTGAGAATTACACTCAGACGCAGCTGGCGCGGTTTTCGCAATTTTTTGTTTACTTATGCTTTGTGAACGTGTGTGTGAGTTACTTTCAATGCAAGGAGAGTAAAATTGTGCTCGTTGAAAAAAGCTCTCTGACTGTTTATACATACGTATAGTTGCTTTGTATGCTTTTTGTCATAGCTGCCTAAGAAGCATTTATTGTGTAGTATACCTTGCGTGGCGTGCATTTGATGTTCGGAGCCGGCGATAAAGTACAATAATTAAATCATGCACAGCTTACTGATTTGAGAGAGTTCATCCTTTTTATTTAATGGAATGTTTTGAGACTTCTTTTTTATAAGTTTTAATGTAAAGTCCAGTAATTAAACATTATTAAGACAATTTGTCACAAAAATAAATTTGCGTAAAATTTAAAAAAAGTTCTCTACCCCAGGAAAAACTATCCACTGTGGTGGCCTACCAAGATGCTCGTCATCCAAAGATAATTCGAGAATTGTTAGAGAATTTTGAAAGCATACAGACAAATCCGTTCTTAACCTATAAATCAGCAGAAAAACAATTTTAAAAGAAGAATTACTTAACTAGCTAATAAGATCAGGATTGTTGTTGTTTGTCATAAAGGGAAAGAAAAGTAAGTCAGCGAAGTAAAGCAAACACGTCGCCGTCTGGTAGACGCGGCGACTTTTCAATACCATTTACACGTGCTGCCGACCTGGCCTTTACTTGTTGAACGATCTATATATACGAAGCATGCATTTATTTTGTATATGCGAAGTATTACACAGTACAACACATGATTTCGGGACTCAATTCTGATAATTGTTTGTACCGTTTTGTATTTTTTATGAATTAAAAAAAATTATATTTGTATCAGTTTATTCGGACGAGTTATGACAAACAAAAGAGCCTAAAACGTGACAGATTCCCCTATACGATACTAACTAAATTCAAATTAATTATTAAATTATTATTTGATGTACCTTGACCAAACGAATGAGCAATATTTTAGATTTTACAATTTTTCCCCTGAAGTTATATTAAATTTGCAATTTAGTATTCCTTCCAAATTTTTGCTTTGTTTTCTTTCACATTTAGAAAACAAGTATATTTTTAAAAATGTAATTTGTAATCTAACAGCAAAATTCGAAGATCGAAACAGATCTTGGTGTTACACTATATCAAGGAACTTGCAAAATTAATTTCCTTAGGTAATTCCGAAAATTTTAAAAACCCTGGTTATTCTAATTTGCAATGGCAACTCTATGCATATGAGAAAACAAAAATCATATGTTTTAAGTAAACGAACGGAGTTAAGAAAAAATAGTTTAACAATTTTTCCTTTACTTTATAATGGGCTTCCAAAATATTGTACTTCTGTTCTTCCATAAGGTGGACAATATTTTCAACTTTGTTGTGAACACGTTGCTCTTCCTTCCAGCAACTTAGCAATTTTCCCCAAGTAGTTATTTTCTTCTACTAAAAGGCTGCTGAATTCCGACATACAGCGACAACTGGTAGCTAGATATAAGTTAAATACAGTCCACATTAAGTTAACAAAAGAACAATAGATTATTTTCCGCTGGCAGAATGTTCAAAGTTGAACACGTTTTAAGTAAAGAATAATAAAGAAAACCTTAAGATTTTTTTCCGCTGGCAGAATGTTCAAAATTGAACATGTTTTAAATTGTGTGTTGGGTATTGTTGCATTCTTAAGTGCAGCCCATAAAATTGTTAGCTGTATACATTAGATAATATTTGTACGCTCGCTCATGATCGCACTTTTCCACATGGTGATAATGGCCAGTGGTAGGAGCACCCCGCACACATAAGAAATGTGCCACTTTTCGTGTACTTAGGATGAATACCAACCTAAGGGATGTACATATGTTATTAAAATTGTATTGCATATTCTGTTTTGCTTTGATTTGTAATCTCTGCAGGAGGTTTTACTAGATGACTTGAAATATTTTCAACATTTGATATAATCACTTTTTGTATAAATAAAATTTAGTATCTTACAAATACTCAACATGGAATGATGTGTTTTTCACTCAGACTTTATTACTAAGACATTCATCTTGGAAAATATTGAAGCTTTCCGATAAAAGGCTATAGGCCCCAGATTTATAACAACAAGTCCTGTTCACAGAGTTTAAGAAAGATACCCTGCACAGCTCACTGCTTTGATTGAATTTCCACCTTTCTTCTGAATCGGATGTTGAGGAAAATATCTATCTTATCTACTAATCCAATGTTTTAAACTAATGACGTCTGTCATTGTACGATTTGTATCTGTGTGCATTTTGAAGTAATATTAAGCTCCGTTCCATACATTTCTGGAAAAATTTACTAGCCAACATTTTGAAATATAGCCTTGTGCCAAGTCAATCAAAAACTTCGCCTTTGAAATGTCGGATAATTGACATGCACGTCACGCCAAACAAGAAGATGGCATCTAGACGTCTCGCACACACATACTACAGTGCCACCCGTACATGTACATACACGTGTATGTGGGTCATCATGGCAGTGTGAGTTTACAGAACAGCCCGGACGATGGCATCCACTTCGTGGAAGGATACATAGAGTTCTTTAAATGTAAACAAAATTTGTCAGCGCCCGATGGAAAGCCCTTTAATATTAAGTATGTCCTTTGCCCTGATATATCAATTTGCATTACATGGCCAAACTTCAGGTTAATGTTGCACTTTGCCTTGTAGTTGTTTTCAGTTTTGGTCCTCATTTTTATTTCTGAAGAACTCTTTTATTAAGCATCCTTGACGAAGTAAACAGAGAAACAGAAAAAGGGGAAAGATTTTATAGCAACAAAACAAACGGCAACAACCAAGCAACTTAAGTGATAAAAATCCTTAGGACAGCATGTGCTCAAAAGCCATGTAGACTTGCCAAACACTTAGCCAAACGCACGCACGCACACACATACAACTGCGCCATGGCATGAAAAGGGCAGAAAGGACAACAGCACATATGCATTCGTGTACATGCATACACGCACACAGCCGGCGAATTAAGTGCACGGCTGGGAAAGGGGGTGGGGGGGGCAACGAGTTGGGCAGAGAGCGCTTCACAAGTCCTATAACAACAAAAGTGGAACGAATGTCAACTGAAAATATTAGACACTCAGTGTTGACATTTCGCAGTCGGGCTTTCGTTGCGTTACTCTAGCATGAAGCTCGCTCAAAGCATCGTCAGTGGGTTCATGACACAAATTTTCATGTGACATACTTGACATTGGTCAATTGTTTGCTCAAGTTTGTTGCTGGAAATGAAGGCAACGTCTAAATTCAAGTGATTTAAAGCGAATTTAAGGATAGGCTACTTTAAATAAAAAAGAAACTATTCATTAGAAAAAGCTTTACCAAGATCATCCGAAATTCATCTAATAAACCCTCCCCAATGCATTGGAGTATGCATCACAATAGTATTTCCCGTATATAGAGGTGCAGTTATTTGAGAGTAGTCTAATCGTGCTATTGGTAGAGTCTTTTGGATCATTTATTTCGCTTTTTAGGAGGAAAATTAACCCACCAGGATGTTTCTAAATTGCACGTTTTTATGGCCCCAAGGATCCACGGGGATACAAAAGTCAGTCATGGTTTGAAATGGCTTTGATCTTAATCCGCTGCCTAAAGGGACTTTATAATCGAAAATGAGAAAAGGTGTTAACTTATCTTGTCGTTACGATCATAGTATGATTTTGGCAATATTAGACTTATTGAAATGTAACAATTGAAACTTAACAGCGAATAACGTTTTAAACGGTAAAAATTAAATTATTAAGAATCAGTATCGTATGTTTTAGAAGAAACATTTTCTAGGAATTAAATATTATAAGGGTGATAAATGATCTATTTCAGCAGCAAAAAAACTAGTTAAAAGTAAAGTCGGACCTGCCCTTCTATGGAATACCCTGCACCACTCTGCTATTTAGAGGATTTTGCACCTCTGAATGGAGCTTGAGCAAGGTCGGTCTCAATAGGTTAGAGTAAATTATTTATCGCTCATAACGTACCATACAAAATTTAAAGCAATTAAATCGGGAGAAATCTTTGTATAGGGACTGGTTAAAACATAGAACATAGACTTATATGCAGCAATTTCACCAGAGAAAGGCTTTGGCCCCTCATGGCGTTTGGTCGAATTCCGGTGCAATATTTGGCTTAAAAAGCTCGAAATCGGGTTTTTATGTGACTTAAGGAGCTTTAGATTTTAAAATCGGGATGGACTTTTGCATGGGGGACATACGAAAACATGGACCTAGTCACACCGACATACTGGTCGGAAAACCCATAAAGTATATACGAGTATATTCTGAATCATTGATTACGGTCCAATATAAAAATTTGTCAAGAGGCGTAGCACAGGTTTCTTTTCTATTAACGTGTGTTTCTTTCCATACCCAGTAAACCAAATTTGCCGACAATGTCTGATATCAGACAATTCTGAACAATATCTGAACTAATGTTTTTTTACCGAAATCATTACGAATTCTGTTGGATTTGCCTGAGGATTTTTTTATATATTATATTCCGAAATATCTGAACGAATTCGGCCCGAATTCTGTTAGACTTGTCTATTGGCTTTTTATTAATTTTTTGATCAGACTTCTCTTAATTAACTCGCAACGAATTCTAAACGACTTATCTAAGGTAGTCTGTTCGTTTAAAATTTTTGTTATTTGCTTCATATTTTACAGTTATTGGTATTGTGTTCAGGCATGTCGAAACTTATTCTGAGCGAATTCTTTACTGTTTGTCTGAGGTATTTTTGTATTTCAAATTCTTGTTTTTTTGTTTGTTTACCCAGTAAACCAAATTTGCCGACAATGTCTGATATCAGACAATTCTGAACAATATCTGAACTCTATCGAGAATTCTTACCGAAATCGTTACAAATTCTGTTCGATTTGTCTGAGGATGTTTTATTTATTGTGTTAAGAAATGTCTGAACGAATTCGGCCTGAATTCTGTTAGACTCGTCTGTGGGATTTTTATTAATTTTTTTGTTCAGACTTCTCTTATCGAACTCGCAACGAACTCTGAACTATTTATCTGAGGTAGTCTACTCAATTAAAATTTTTGTTATTTGCTTCTTATTATACAGCAGTTGTTGTTTTTGTGTTCAGACATGTCGGAACAAATTCTGAACGAATTCTTAACTGTTTGTCTGAGGTATTTTTATATTTCAAATTGAAATTCTGAACGTTTGGTTAGCTTTGCTGTGCGAGGGATTTTTATTGTATTCGGAGGAAAACTCTACTGCCGGCCATTCTCGTTAAATGCATATTTGGTTGCCCTTAGATGTATAGCCACTGAACGTAGTTACAGTACAATTATTGCTTGCGAAACTGCAGACACCCCTGCTTGTTACTAAGAGTCTTTCCGAACGCTTTTTGAAAATGTTTTACAACTTTTTTTGTAGAAAAAATATATTTTCTTCTTTTTGATTGTTTACATTCAGAATTTACCATGACATAAGCTCAAAATTCGTTCAGAATTCGGTTCGAAGTGTCGGTAACAACATCAGAATTTAATAAGACTTAATGTCAGAATTCTGACCGAAGTCGTTCAGTATTAGCTCAGAATTCGATACGAGAAATCGAAATTTCCTTTCGAATTTCCTAAGACTGCAGTTCAGAATTCGGTCAGAAATCGGTTCGAAATGTCGGCAAAAACATCAGAATTACCTCAGAGAATTTCAGAATTCGTGTCAACCCTCTCATATGTTTTTCGTTACGAACTCGCTAAGAATTCTGATCTGAAATCGGAACATTTCGCCGATTGTCGTACAAAATTCTGACCGAACTCTGAAGGTTTGGTTTGCTGGGTACTAACCTCACATATACTACTATCTTCAAGCTATACTAGGTTAGAAATATAGCCTTTAAAAGTTCGGGTCCACGCCGCTTTGTCCCAATTTAAACACTATAAGCCACAAATTATACCCGATCACTCCCATTTATAAACTGTGCGACCATTAGTTAGCCTTGAAAACTGGATCACATAGATCTATATTATTCTATAGCCCCCTCACAAAGATTCTTCCCGCTTTCAGAATCTGCAGCTTTAAAAGCCACATTTTACATCCAATTCTTACCAATTTTGCATGGGTCGTTACGAGCGACCAACTTTCAAGTCCTATAACATTGGATATTTTCGAAAAGGTTACACAAAAATGTTCCTCCAGATTTGAGGTTCTGCAGCTTCAGAAGTCACAAATTTTACCACGCTCAAATTTTGTATGAGCGAAACAAAAGGAACAGTTGGTATTGAAAATAGACCAGATCAGCATTGAGGTATAAATTTCCACCACACATGGACTGAGTCCATCTCACTTATTTAGCAGAATTTGGTTTGGTTTCGTTTTTCACGTATATATCACGTGACGAAAATTTTCGTTACTTCCGTTCGGCCAGGACTTTTGTATAGTGCATTTCATCGATTGTATACGTAGGCTAGTCACCGTCAATTCGACTGTGAACTAGGAGAGACCATATATCCCTAACAATTAGAGATATGACGATTATATTTAAAACGCATTCTAGTAGAAAATATGTTATTAATACTGCCACTTGAAAAGTCGTGCTAATGTCCAAAAAAATGTTAAAAACTATAAAATTGGACAGGGCGTGGCACCGCCCTGTTCATACTTCATGAACTAATACTGGCATGACGATGGTAGATGGTATATACTATTACATACGTTGTATAATTTATGAGGTATGCAAAGAAGCACACCATGGTGCACCGCCCTTTTAAAAACATTTCTTATTGGCGAAGGAAACGAACCAATTGTTATTTTTATCGAATGCAGTTCTTGATGCGAAAATTGTGACCGAAAATAGTACTACTACTTAACTTAATGAATTTGTACACGTGTTATTTTTCAGTGTTTCCGAGTCCGCTTATTTTAGTTTGAAGAACTTCTTATCGTGGACAGCCGTGGTGTAATGATTACTGCGTAAAATTTGCAAATAGGAACATCTAATAATTCGTAATAGTTCTTCAAGTCATGTTGCAAATGTAGTCGTTCAAACACTGCCCGGCTTGTGAGCAAAAGAGTTATTTTGTGCGCAGAAGATTCCTATAAATCTGTTTTTGGCGTTACGTTAAAGGAGACTATTTCGTTGTGTGCGACTGCACCATTGTCCAGAACTCACCACGCGGAGGCCAGCGATACGATTTAAGATGCAGGCTATAAGAGGCAAACTGGTGCGTAGATCAGTATCGTTTCCTTAGGACATGACATCAGCAATTTTACCTCCACGAACTTTCCCCTAATACAGTAACGTACAAACAGGTAGTCAATAGACCTGTTTGTACGAATAACGTTAAATAAATTGAGATAAATAATAATGATAGAAATAACATCACCACATACGTTTAAATACGATGCTTTAACTTTTGTACCACAACCGAATGGATTTGTATTCCACCACCCAGAATTGAATTAAAAATGTGTTATACCCAACACCAAACTGTGGTAGAGGGTAATATAAATTGTGTATAACACCTTAAATAATTGAATATACAGTAAACTCTCGGAAACGTGAACTATTTGTTGTTAAGGGTGTTCACGTTTGCGATTTCGTTCACGTTTTCGAATCCTAAAATATTGAAGCAAGATAGTTCTGTTTTATCACTAAAAGAATCTTATCTTAATAAACTTAGTACCCAGTATCTTAAAAGCAAATATTTTATTAAATAACAAAAATCAAATTTAAAAAATTAATTTCGTGCAAAGAACAACTAAAATTCGTTGTCCAAAGACGGAAATATGACTGGCGAATATAATATGGTGTTCATTTTTCTGGCTCATTTATGTATTAGAATGTTCACGTTTCCGCGAGTTGACTGTACAGTATAGCCTCTTTAATCCGGACAGATATAGTTTCGAGCTTTGTCCGGATTACTGAATTGTTCGGTCTACAGTTCAAAATTACCAACTTTCGAAAGTTGGTTATGTTTATTAACTTTATTTAAAATAAGTTATTTAAAAAGGGAAATGTAAAAAATAAATAATTCGTTTTCACTACGCGTCCAAGCATTAACTTTAAAATTGGCAAAAGGATTAAGAATGTACAACTTTGAATGAATTTTATTCATATCCTGACAGGTCTTATCTTTCTCTCTTAACTGAATCAGGCAAGACTAGTAATATTTGCATCGTTTTCCAACATCCAACTTTGATGTTCTTAATTAAATTCTGGTCTATTGGTTGCAGGATTGCAGTGCAGTTCCCTTTATTTTGGGTTCTTCTCTTTTTTGATAAATACATTCTTAAGCCAATCTTTAAAAGCCGATGTCGACATCCAGACTTTTTCGTACACTTATACTCGTAACAAAATGAAGTTCAATGTTTTTAAGCGCTATTGGCTTTGCAGACAAGGAGAGGCAGCTTATGAGATGCAGCTGCGTTCGTACAGGACATGAAAGTACATCTATCTTTTGATATTTATCTACCAGGTGCTCTTCATAATAGCGCTGACTCATCTGCATTTATATCTAAACGGCTCTACAGCAGAATCGTTGCTTAATAATTTTTCGCCACAAATTTCCATACACCTGATTCCATTTCGAGACGTAAGCTTTTGCAACCTGCCGTTACTTGAAGAGAAATAATTATTTTCCAAAATTAAGATTTAAATTTCAACAGAAATTGGCACATGGTAATTACGCTGCTGAATAAATAATGTCATCAATGATTCTTCCACCTGAGTATTTTTGCCAAATCTCAAAATGTTCCTTTTTTCAAAAGTTAATGTACCTGATCCTTTCCAAGTTTGAGACACATATCTTTTTTAGATTTTATTGTTTACCAAGTTGTCTTATAGTTATAGATTTTTCAATCAAGTCCAATATTCTACAGTTTTCAGCCAATGTTAAAGTTTTGTGGGTTAATAAGCCATTCGAGTATTACGCCGACCTTGCTTAAGATTTGTGGAGTACCTCCTTGTCTACCCCGCTCGACTTTAACTTTTTATACATGTTTAAAGTATAATATCATTTCTTTTTATCACTATACAAGTACATGTCTCTTAAGATATATATGTATATATACTCGTATGTGTGTTAGCATGGACTGATGTTGATGGAGACTTAATTATAATGTTATTAATGAGTGCAATAAATTTGAGCCAAACTACTTTACCACTTGATAATGCGACATTTCGTCTATTCACTGCTTCGTCGGTCTTTTGGACCAACATTTCCTTCTTAGATATTGTTTATTTTCTCAAGATATCGTCTTTGCCTAGTGGTTTTGTGGCCAAAGACATGGGCACAGACATACATGGCGTACTTGGAAAATAACCACTTAACCTAAAAAAGAAGAAACGGAATATGAAGTCGAAATGAAAATTGTTTTATCTCTACTCCGGAGAAAGCAAATGACAAACTGAAAGAACAACAGATACAACAAATGGCAATTGTTTGTCATTTGGCACCACAACAACCAAGAATATAATCTATGGCGAAAGGAAAAAGGATAACAGCAAAACAAAACAAAACCTCATTATTCTCCTGTTTTCCAAACGAAATTCATAAAATTTGAAAGGTCCCCAAAAGACAGCAGACATCATCAAGCTTATCATCAGCACAGGAAGGGGAAAACTGGAACCAGTGACAAACAAGCAAAAAACTATCACAACAAAGAAGGCGAACAAGACGAACAAGAAGAAGATGAAAACTACTTTGCCAAAACAAAACAAAAAAGTGGAAATGAACATGGTCATCGTCAAACTAAAGAGTTAAAGGGAGACGAATCTATTTAAGTTTCCTGCCCCAGTACATGGCAAGAAGCTACTTCGCAGTCAACGCTGGTGCTGTGCATAGTTCGAAGTCACCAAAGTTAATTTGTTCTTGCTCTTTCGTAATTGGTCAGTAGTGGCAAATGGACCAACGATTATATTTAAATTGGTTCTGGCAAAATGGAGCAAAAGCTATTAATGCGGCTGCCACGTTAAAAACGTGGTTTGAAATCCACTTCACTTATAAAGATGTTGTTGGCAACTAATTTTAGATCTGCAGTTGTCAATCTGGTCGATTCTTGATAAACTCAAACTCGTTAATTTGAACTCTCGAAAATTTAAAGTCTTTTCCCGTTCCCTTGAAAAATACTTGATAAGTTGAAATAAGTCAATGTGAGTTAATTCCCTCAGCAATTTGAAGCTGTAGAAATGATTTTTTATTTGCCGACATTCTAATTATAGTTTGAAGTCGTCCCTTCATACTCTCCATAATTTGAAGTGTTTGATTCCCACGTATGTTTCATCTTAGTTTAAATTTTAAGGGCCGATGTTGATTTTGAATAAAACTCAAGTTATTATTATTATGATAATATTGGCATGGTTCAAATATGTATGGAACAAAATATCGGCCAAATGGCCGCCGCGACCTCGGCGGGATTCCTCCATCCGATGGTCCAAATTTTCGATGACGCTGAGGCATAAGTTCTATGCCGTTAATGTGCCGAATTATCTCTTCGTTAAGCTCTTGAATTGTGTCTGACTTATCGAAGTACACATTTTCTTTCAAATAACCCTAAAGAAAGAAGTCCAAAGGTGTCAAATCACATGATCATGGCGGCCAATTAACATCGCCACGACGTGAGATAACACGGCCATTGAATTTTTCGAACAAAAGAGCCACTGTTTCGTTAGCTGCGTGGCAAGTGGCACCGTTCTGTTGAAACCACATACGAGTATCGTCCACATCCAAATCTTCCAATTCGGGCCATAAAGAGTTCGTTATCATCACACGATAGCGAACACCATTCACAGTAACTGCCTGTCGGGCCTCATTTTGGAAAAAAAATACGGCCCGATGATGCCACCAGCCCATAAGTCTTATCAAACAGTCACTCTTTGTGGATGCATTGTTTTTTCGACAATCACTCTTGGATTACCATTCGCCCAAATGAAACAATTCTGATTATTGACGAATCCACTGAGGTGAAAATGTGCCTCATCACTTAAAATGATTTTCTTTGAAAATTGATCAAGCATTGTTGCCATTTTTTGCCCCAATTCTGACCATTCTCGAGTCAATTGCACCTTGTGATCGTGGAAATGAAAGTCTTTATGCATAATGATCATCAACGAGCGTGAGAGTTGCATTTGTTGGGCACGACGTCGAGTTGAGGTGGACGGCTCTTCAGCCACACTATCGCGAACAGCAGCAATATTTTCCGCAGTACGAGCTGTACAACATGCACTGGTGTTTTCACATCTCCTACAGATCCGGTTTGCTAAAATTTGTACACGATTTTTCCAATTGTACGCACATTTGGACGATTAAATTGACCGAAAAACTAACGAAGTGCACGATATGCATTTTCATAATAAGCCTGAATAACTTTAACGCGTTGCTCGATTGTGTATCTTTCCATAGTCCAAATTGAATTAGTCTGAAACTAAGAAATATCAAATGAAATGCAGAAAAAACCTTGACGTTTAGGTGTGGTTCACATTCAACATCGGCCCTTAAAATTTAACCACCCTTTAGATGTTCTATAATTTGTTACAGCAGCACATCAATTGGTTCCCTACGGGAAATTGGTCCGGTACAGAACCAGTCACGTGACAGGTCCCTCATGGATGAGGACCAGTCCCGGTACCTTTTACATGGCTTTGTCATTGGAGGGAGTCAATTAACAATACTCAAATACCATGTGATATATCACGGGGCTGATCAAAAAGGACAGGTTCCGAACGTGCCCTTGTATCCATCATAGAAAATCTACTCAAAGTCAATTTTGTTAAAAAGATAGCTAAAATCCGCAGATATGTAAAGTGTGCAGTTTTATGTGCGAAGTCATACCGCGCACTTGACGACTATGAAATTTCAAGTCATTGACACCATTATATCCATATCGAACCAGTTCTGCGACATGTTCTGTTTTTACCCATCCTCGATTCGGTATATTCAGGGTAGGGTTACTACAAAGAACATATCAGTTGTTACCACCAAATGTTGATACTGGTTATGACAACTAATAAATTTACTGTTACAGGCTGATCGCAGGTGTACTCGGTCCTTTCTCCCTCACTTTTTCTTATTTCAAATGACTAGTTTTTGGGTCAGTCCATGTATCCAGTCTACTCATTTGCAGATGACAGCAGTCTTTGTTATTCATATTCATACGACAGTAGACCGAGTTTTCAAGAAAATAAAGATAAAGGCGAATCATGGATGAGATACTTGGCCGTGATTAACTGGCCATTTCCGAATAGGGTCGAGTGAAAAGAGTAGATTTAAATGCGTATAAGACACAGTCCTTCTTGTTGTCTCACAAGCCAAAAGCTGACCCAATATCTTCAATTTCTATCGATGGAATGCATATTGAACACTCAGATGCTCTTGATGTTCTGGACATGAAAATACAATGTGACGCTCGTTGGGCTAGAGATATATTCGAATTGTCGAAAAAATCCATCAAGTGCATAGGCTTTTTTAAGCCGCGCAAGAAATAATTCACACTTTTTGATCTTTTCAATACGAGTATCTATACTTATACAACTTACATCAGGCCGAAGAAGGAATACAACTCATATATTTTCGCAGATGCTCCAAAATCATCCTTGGAGCTACTTGACCATGTTCAAAGGAAAGCGATAGTGCTAATTGGCCACAGTAGGGTAAATTGTACGGCATTCTAAAAGTAGTTAATACCATTTGAAAAACTTCAATTTCAACGAATATGGCTGCACAAGTTTGGCAATACTTTAAGGAAACCATAAAGTTGTAATGGCGTGGATTTCCTACGTTACTATATAAATTTCCGATGTAAATGGAAACTAAAGGGTGAGGCTTTTGTACGTATGCAAAACCACTGTTTTTGCTTGTGGCAACTGCAGTGTTACTAATTTAGTTGACAGGGAGTAAACCAAATGAAGTTGATTGTATAATACAGTGCAACAGTTTTAGGTCATCAAGTGCAAACTCCTTTTCCTGTGAAATTTCTCGAAGAGAAAGCCATGTATCGAAAAAAAGTTATAAACTTAAATCTTAAATTTTTGATTATAAATACAGCTGGAAGATGTGAAAAAGCATTTTCTAGCTGTATTTCTTTGTTTTGAAGAATTTTAAATAAAATTATAATAAGATTGATCAATCTAGTGGTATTTTTGTCAATAGAATTTTTTTTTACAGATTATGCGTGAGTGGTGTTTAAATGTAATTTTTTTTTTCTTTTCAGTATTGTTTGCCATTTCATCATGAAAAGACCTAACGATGTTCCTGCACGTCGCCGTTTCAGTAATTGGGCCCGAAGAAAATCCGATGTTTTCGAGCAAAATTTTGTTCAGTGATCAGGCTCATTTATGGGTCTGGCGAAATTGGGCTAAAGAGCAGCCGGAAGAGGTTCAATAGGTGCCATTATATCAGCATTTGGTGCGCTTTATGGGCTAGTGGAATCATCGGTCCATATTTTTTCAAAAATGATTAGGCCGTAACGTAACCTTGAATGGTGCTCGCTGTTGCGCATTGATGTCGGACTTTTAGCTACCTGAGACTAAAGCCCGTAATATTGACGACATTCGGTTTCAACAAGAAAGTACCACTTGCCATACAGCTGCTCAAACAGTTTATCTATTGAAAAGTCATTTCGAAGAGCAGCTAATTTGACGTTTTGGACCGGTGAGTTGACCGTCTAGATCGAGTGATATCACACTTTTAAACATTTTTCGTTGGGGCTACGTAAAGCCGAAAATCGATACAAAATTTAGAGATGTCCTTTAAAAGGAGAACGTACGGATACCCTGTATTTACAAAGTATTAAGAGCAATTTAGTCAAAAATCGAAGTGTGATTCGACTTTCGCCTACGACTAATCGACTAAGATAATCGAAACGAAATTAGTTGATCGGTTGATTGAAAGTCGGCTTTGGTAACAAACTCTAGTGAGAATAAAGTGTCATCTAACCACCATCCCTCTACTTGCCCTGCTGTGTTTAATCTGTCTAGTGATAGTTTCTTATTTAGGTTCTTACTTCCATAGGGATCCAAAATGTCTAATACCGGCAATTTAAAGTTTTTTTTTAGCTATAAACATGATTTAAGAGGAGACACTAGTTTCCAATGGACTATATAGTCTAAGTAACCCTGCTTGCACGGTTTTTCACTTGCGCATAATCTATGATGAAGCATTTTACCGAAAAATCGTGTTTTCAGGTGAAGCTTATTTTTATCTCGATGGTTATGTCAAAAAGAAAAATTGGCGCATATGGGATTCAGAGAACCCACACGTGACTACTAAGAAGCTAATGCATCCACGACGAGTCACTGTTTGGTGTGGATTTTGGGCTGACGGTATCATTGGGCCTTTTTTCTTCGAAAATGGGCAAGGAGCCACCGTAAGTGTTACCGCACCATGCTCAACGAATTTCGTTTTCAAAAATTAATGAAATGATATGGACGACAGTTGGTTTCAGCAAGACGGGCCACATGTTACACAGCTAACACAAACAGCGATATTTTACGCAATGCTCTTAAGAAGACGAATAATCTGCCGATATTTTGATGTCAATTCGTGGGGAGCTAAGGATAATTATTACGCATGCAGAGACAATTGAAGCATTGAAACAATAAATTGAAGTAGCCATTGAAGAGATTCGACCCGAAACAATCGAAAATGTACTGAAAAATTGGGTTGGTCGGATAAGGTACTGCCGACCCAGTTGTGGTAGTCATATGAATGACGTTGTGTTCCACTATTAATGACAAAGTATAACCTTACCAAAAAAAGGAATTTGAAAACATGTTCGGTACTTTTTTATTGCCTATTTAAAGTTAAAATGGTTAATCGCTTACCCTGTATTACGAATCCGATAATATTTTAACTCTATGTTAAGATCGTTCGTTTCGGTCTCTTGCTTTGACAAATTATAAAGGTGTAATTATTA
The DNA here is from genome assembly GCA_963513945.1 of Hydrotaea diabolus. Classification (NCBI taxonomy): domain Eukaryota; kingdom Metazoa; phylum Arthropoda; class Insecta; order Diptera; family Muscidae; genus Hydrotaea; species Hydrotaea diabolus. The sequence continues at coordinate 127,533,237 of OY740716.1, forward strand.
TTTTATGGTCACTAGCATCAACGAGGGCTGCTATATATATTTCTGGCCTAATAATGAAAATGCGAATAGTTATCATCAAAAATGGTTTTATTGTTTTTTAACGTATTCTCCAGCATGATTTATGCAGTTTTGCATGCGCTCAAACCAATTGTCGAAGCACTTTTTCCACTCCGATTGAGAAACCTCCAAAACATGGTTTTGAAGCTTGAACAGCATCTTCTGGCGACAATAATCGTTGACCACGCATTTTTTCTTCAAGTGCGGGAATAAAAAAAAAGTCATTGGATGCCAAGTCAGGGCTGTACGGCGGATGATCCATCAATTCGACGTTTTGGCCGGTCAAAAAGGCGCTGGTTTGAGCCGATGTGTGAGAGCTCGCATTGTCATGGTGCACAATGATTCGTCTTCTCTTGTTCTTTTTTTCGAATTTCTCCGAAGACTTCAGGAAAACAAATTGTGGTGTACCACTCAGAATTGACCGCCCTATGTTGCTCGAGCGGAACAGTCGCCACATGACCAGTTTTTCTGAAGAAACAGGCGACCATTTGCTTCGAAGTGCTTTTACCACGAACAACTTTCATTGGATTTGGCTCGTCTTCGAAGACCAACACGATTGATTGCTGTTTTGTTTCGGGCTCATACGCATAGATCCATGATTCGTCACCTGTGATCGTATTTTTTCCAAATTTCTTTGTACCAATCGACATAAGCCTTTTTTTGAGCGATTGTCAAATTGCGCGCGATCCAACGAAAACAAACCTTTTTTAAGGCCAGGTGTTCATGCAATATCTAATAAATGCTGGTGGAAGAAATGATCAAGGATGCCTCTACCTCACGGTATGTCACATGACGATCTTGCATTATCAGTTCACGCACGGCATCAATGTTCTCTGGCATAACTGCAGTTTTTGGCCGAGCTTCGTCTTTGAGCGCGCGTCGGCCACGATTGAATTTATTAAACCAGTTTTTCACAGTGCTATAGGATGGTGCTGCTGTTTTAACTATAAAATGATATTTTTGTGGGCGCCAACTGACCATATTAAATCCATACTTCGATTCGTAGTGAAATTTCCTTTAATTTGAGTTCCCCTATATGTGACGCGCAAAATAGAAAGGGACCTAAGGTTAAAAACCAGTCTTGTTCAGGAGAGCCATTTTAAAGATTAGGTCCCTTTATATTTGCGCTTAGAATCGTCGACTTTACTTTCATAAAACGTGCATATATCTGGGAGGGAACACTTTTGGGGCATGGGATCGGTCTCATTCGATGCTCAGATGTTGTCCACATCAAAAAAAGAAAAAAAAATTAAAATTGATTTTTTTACCCTTAGTTGCCTTTCTTTACACGCAGAGAAAAAACACGGTTACTGCATGGTCACGGCAATAATAGTATGTTCGCAATAAAAGCATGTTCGTCGCAACCATAGCATTGTTAACTGAATTTATTTTTGGCAATACTATAATTGCTGCAATATTAATATTGTTGAAATGTAACAATAGTATTATTGCCAAATTTAAAAATTAAAATATGGTTATAGCAACAATATAAATATGGTTGGTGCGACAAAAGTATTGTGTTTTGCGTTTTATGTTAATAATAATATGATTACGGCAATCATACTGTATGATTGTATTGTTTTCATTTAAATATGCTTTCAGAACAAATGTTATTGGTACGGATCTAATGCAATAATAGTACTTTTTTATCGAAATTTAATTTTTTTATAAGTATACAAGCTGTTTTTGCTTTGTTTAACTGAAATATTTTTAATAAAAACGCTTATGTTTATTTGAAATTATTTGTTTTACTGCGAAATAAATCACTCCTATTATTTTGAATTTATGGCATTTTTAAATAATTTTTATAATTCAAATCTATTGTTGACAACTTAAACCAATTCTAAAAAGTATTATTGGCGATCAAATATATTGTCGACAACTTAAACAAATTCTTATAAATTATATTGGGGATCGTAGTATAATTATGTGTGATCATACTATTGTTGTAGGGATCATAGTATGGGTATGTGTGAATCATACTATTGTTGTGAGGATCATAGTATGGTTGTATTTGAATCATAATTTTGTTGTGAGGATCATAATGTTGTTGTAGCACAACCATATACCCAACAAAAGTATTATCCTCTTCGAATATTGTTACCACAACCATACTTTTTTTCTGCGTGTATGCGCTGTCACATACTGCGGCCTACGAATTCGAGCACTAATCTTAGTTAAATCCCACAAATATATCCGGATTCGTAAAGATATTTTATTCAATTTGAGTGCCCATATAGCTATTATACCCAAGGTTTGACGCAATTTTTTACTTTAAGAGCCCAGTATAATAAAAAATAATTTATTACTCGCATTGGGATGGCAAGTGGACTGTTCTTTATTTTACCATGTTTTTACTGTTTTTTGTGCACCTATGTCCGAGCATCCGATTACAATCACCATATATCCATGTTCTATAGTGATCGTTGTTTGGAACCATAAGGACCACTTATTTAGACGCACAACGTCCCACTTTAAATTTGTTAAGTGCTACTCCACTAACTACTTCAACAAAAGAAGATAATTTCGCTTGACAGCTATAGTCCTGTGAACCGATACACATTCGGATGGGCATTACTAGATAGCCTTAGCATTTTAGGATGATCTGCAAAAAATAGACTTATTGGGTCTCCCTTAAAATTTTGCTCAATGTTGCAAACCAAATAGCAAACTTTGTATACCCTCCATCCAACGGTGGAGGGTATACAAATTTTCATTTTCTGGAAGATTTAATTTAATCTTATTGGCAAAAAGCATTGCACACAAAAAAGCATTAATCACACGGAATTTGTCTTATGATGCTATTAACAATTTAGCATTCTTTTAACTTAGAGGTTAGAACCGTTTTAAAAAAAATAACAGTTCTCTTTTCATTCTTTCTACGTATGGCCAACTCTTGCAGGGAATCACGAAGAACTGCTTCGCGTGTAAACGTCGAATCAGGAATACGCTAATTTATTTAAATAATAATCTTTACCAAGTTCTGCCCCCACTGGCATACTCGTATGTATGTATATGTACTCCATTTAGACTACGTCGTCCATATGACCATGCCATTATATACCCATACGAGTATGTGTACGTAAATATACTCGTATGTGGGTTTTTGTGGCGAGACCACAATATTGTATACGAGAAACATATGCGGTTGCAATAACAAAGCGGAAGTGGCAAACAAATTGTGCTAACTCAGATTTTATGAGGACATCGTAAATTATATTACTACAAATATACAATGTGCAAATGTTCTTTAAGCTGCATGAGAACTATCGATAAGTATGGTTTGATTACTCATAATGTCAAACTGTGCTGACATTTCTGTTTATTAATGCTTGGCATTAATTGTTTAACCCTAGAACAGCGCTTCCAAAATATAAATCTGTTAGCGAAGTTTTTAAGCAAAATTGCCGTATTTCGAGCTAAGGCAATCCCCAAGCTATTTACGAACGTATCATTTTGCCCCGTCGCCTTTAAATCCACATAAATTCACTGATTGACTAGCGGCGTCAGCGGTCCTTATTTCTTTCGAAGTAATGAAGAATCTGCCCTTACAGTGAATTGCGAGCACTATCGAGCCATGCTGACTGCATTTTTGTTTTCAAAAATTATTCAGTTAAACCTCAACGCCATTTGGTTCTAACACGATGGCGCAACTTGCCATACACCGCGCTTAATAATCGATTTGAAAATTATTTTGGCGACAACTTAATTTCCAGAAAAGAACCGGTTCAATGGCCCCTCGTTAGTTATTAATTTAACGCCTCTGAATTATTTTATATGGGGCTTTGTTAAGTCGTTGGTTTATGTCGACCATCTAGCAACTCTTGAAGCGAATGTTTAAGTCACCATTGACGCCATACTGTCCGATTTACGAGGGCGGTTCGGAAACTTCTTAGCCTAGCACAAAAAGCGCGGTATAAACAGAAAAAAGTTAAGTGTTTTGCAAACTTCCATTTCTGCTATGAACACATGTTAAATCTGTTCGATCTGGCAACTCCTTCATATAGAAACAGGTGTTCACAAAAGACGCATCCGCGATTTTTTTACAATGGAAAAATTAGAAATGCGTGGTGTCATTAAATATTTACATAAAAAAGGTTTATCGGGACAAGAAATTCATAATGATATTGTGAATGTGTTAGGTGAAAGTGCTCCTTCATATGCAACAGTAAAAAATTGGGTTGCTGAATTTAAACGTGGTCGTACAAGCATTGAAAATGAACCACGTAGTGGACGTCCAAAAACAGCAACAACAACATAAATTGTAGCCAAAGTGCATGATATGGTATTAAATGATCGACGAATAAAAGTGCGTGAAATAGCTAATATCATGGGCATCTCAAATGATCGAGTCCATTTAATTTTGCATGAAGAACTACAGATGAAAAAGCTTTCTGCAAGATGGGTGCCGGACTTGTTAACAGTCGACCAAAAACGCATAAGAATGAACATTTCTCAAGCTTGTTTGGATCGTTTTCAGCGAAATAAAATGGATTTTATGCGTCATTTTATAACTGTTGATGAGACATGGATCCACCACTATACTCCAGAGACAAAAGAACAATCCAAACAATGGACTGAAGCTGGAGGAAGTGCCCCAAAGAAGGCAAAAACAATTCAATCGGCTGGTAAGGTTATGGCAACGGTTTTTTGGGACTTCAAAAGTATTTTATTGATTGACTATCTGCAAAAGGGTAAAACAATAAATCCAGAGTACTATTGCAACCTTTTAGATCAATTAAATGTACAAATTCGAGAAAAACGTCCTGGCTTACAACACAAAAAAATAATTTTTCATCAAGACAACGCACCAGCACACAAGAGTGTTTTAACAATGGCTAAAATCAACGAATTAAAGTACGAGTTGCTTGACCACCCACCTTATTCTCCTGATTTAGCTCCCAGTGACTATTACCTGTTCCCAAATCTAAAAAAATTCCTTGCTGGCAAGCGTTTTACCTCAAATGAAGATGCAATTACAGTTGTAAACCACTATTTTGAATACCTTCAGAAAAACTTTTTTAATCAAGGGATAGAATTGCTAGATAAGCGTTGGACTATTGAAGTTTCTGGAGATTATATTGAAAAATAAAAATATTTTTGAAAAACTAACTATTCTCTTTCATTGATAGGCTAAGAACTTTCCGAACCGCCCTCGTTTTAGAAAAGTAGTGAAAAATAGAACTGATCGAACGAACCGGCAGACATATGCCGGAAATCTATAAATGGGTCATTCCATGTCAAGTGACCCAAATTTTGGAATCGATGTCTGCCGATCGGAATAAATCTTGCACCAAGGTTAGGTCTACTGGAAAGTATTTTTTTGTCTAGTTTCTCAGTATAAGATTTATTTTTAAGGTTTAAGAAACACTATCACAAAACTAGGAAAAAATTCCCAATAGTGCTTAAATATGCTTGAAAAAACGTTGTTTTCAGTTACAAAACATTCTTTTTGATAGGTCTAAAAGGTTGCATCCTACTAAGAGACCATAAACCTTTTAAAGGAAAAGACTTAAGCTTTCTTTTGAAAAAAAGGAAAAAATGCTACTTCGATTTTTGATATTCCAAGTGGACGTTGTCACACCCACACCCCTGAAAATTAAAAAATTAAAAATCATAACTCAAAAACTATAAGAGCTTCGAACATGAGGTTAAGTATATTAACTACTGGTATGTCACGAAAAAGTCGAGCAAAAAAGAGGGCGTTGTTACGGCCCTTTTTATAAGCGCTGTTACGCTAATAATTATAGACCTATCGCCTAGAAATCCAAGCATTGTGCTTATGTAGGTCCGGAAATTACATAGGTACTTTACGTGCATTTTCATGTTTTGGAAAATCTTTAATTGGAAATACTATGCCTTGTATTGGAAAAACTATGCCGTAAACGAGTATACTACTTCTATTTATTTCTCAAAAATAAATACCCCTAAAGCAGGTAACGAGGAGCAACGGATTTCGGCTAGTCTTATACTGAAATATAAATGCCACGAAATTATCTACCAGATTGTACTAATAAAAAATCATTCCAACAATATTTCTCTGTGTATTAACCTTTTTAGATCTCAACCTCTTAAAAGAACACCCTTTGCAGTCAAATACATATATATGTATATTGTAAATATATATATATATATATATATATATATATATATATATATATATATATATATATATATATATATATATATATATATATATATATATATATATATATATATATATATATATATATATATATATATATATATATATATATATATATATATATATATATATATATATATATATATATATATATATACTTATACATACATATCCTACTTTGAAGCAAAGAAAAGTATACTATTTAGAAACCACTGGACAATATGGACATACATATTCAAAGTAACAGAGTTATCAAAATGGTTATCATCGGTCTCCGGTTGGAAGTAGAAGCTGCAACTGAAAGTTAAAATAATTTTGGTAATTCCCGATCCGAACCGTGACAATTTAAAGCTACATATTGATAACAGTACCGGTGTTGTGTAACTTTTGTGAGAACTTTTCACATCAAAAAAATATTAAACAGTAAATTCCATTGTTTCTCGATAGGTTAATAAAAATTATTTCTGTTACACAAATGTTATTCTGTCCGATATTCAAAACAAACAATAAAAAACAAAACCAGAAAAATATATAAAACAAATGAAAAAGTAAACATAGCATTGGCCCATTATGAGTTTCCGCCACCACCCTGTTAAGAAAATTCCACGCCACTGTCTGAACTTTGAGCTTGATTTGTGACTTCTTATGCGTAGGGGCGACATGAAAACATGAACCAACATAAATGGTCCATATTTCCCAATGTTTATTATTGGTCTGTTTTTTTGTATCCTGCAATTTGTGAGGGGCCTTTTTAAAACATGAACCGACATGGTCCAATTTCATAGTGTAGGTCGCTTGTAACGCACCATGCGATATTTTGTCGGAATTGAATGAAATATGTGGCTTCTTAAGACGGAGGATCGGAAATCGAGAAAATCACGTCTGATATTAACACCAATTTTGAAAGGGTTCTTCCTTGGTCCAATCTATTTGCTAACACTTTTTTAACAAAGCGAGAAAAAAACCATATGTTGACGGAAAATTCTCAAAAATCGAAGTTACTAAAACAGCTTTATGCGAGAAACAGTTTGTTCCAATTTACAACGTTTTTGTTTCATTTCATTTGTAACCCGCACATTGAACATTGGTTTAGTTTGTAAAAACAAATAAAAATTTCGCTGTAATGTCAAAATCACTTAAAAGAAAATGCCAAAAAGAAAGTTTTGGTGCACGATGTTGACGATTTTTGTGAATGTTTGATTCAAAAAGTGGGCCATTTAAAATTTTAAATTTGCATCGGTTGTAAAAAAATGTACTGATCATTTTTTCAAGTTTTTGGTTTTGGAAAGGTTGAAATTTGTCATTTTATAATAGAAAACCATCCGAAGATTGTTAAGCTGGAGATAAATAATTTTACCGAAAAACCGTGTTTTCAGCAGAAGAATAAACAACTTCGCCGCATATGGTGTTTAAAAAACCCACACGTGACTATTGAACAGATAACGAGTCACTCATTTGTGTCGATTTTGGGCTGGCAGCATCACTGGCCATTTTTCTTCGAAAATTAGCAAGGAGCCGCCTTTACCGACAACAGGTGAGCGTTACCGTACCCTTCTCAACGAATTTTTGTGTTCAAAAATTCGAGAGAATGACATGTACGACATTTGGTTTCAACAAGACGGGCCACATGTCACACAGCCAACGCAACCATCGATATTCCACGATCTGTTTTTGAAAATCAAATAATCAACCGAAATTGCGATGTCAATTGGCCGCCTCGTTGCAGAGGTTTCAGCCCTTTGGATTATTTTCTGGGGGGGGGGGGGGGGATAATTGAAGCTTTGAAACATGAAATCGAAATTTCCGTTAAAGAGATTCGACCAGAAACAATAAGAAATGAACTCACAAATTCTGTTAATCGAATGAGGTACTGCCGAGTCAGTTGTGGTAGTCATATAATTCATATGACTCCATTAGTATATAACAAAGTTTAAACTTTCCAATAAAACCAGAAATTTTAAAATATTATCAGTACTTTTTGTTACAGCACATTCAAATTAAACATTTTAAATGACCCACCCTGTGGAAATTTAGCCTAACAAAGTTCAAGAATTATCGTTGACTAATTTGAAAGTTAAAATTTGTATGAGAAAAAATTGTTAATCAGCTAAATGCAAAACACTTCCTTCTTTATTGCAAAAACATTTAATTGAACAGAATGGACGATGTGCTTCTTCTTTACAATAATGTTGAAACACGGCACTCAGTAACTCACAAATTCGCCGGGTTTATTTTTCTACATTCGTTTGTATACAATCGGTCAAAATTGAAATACAAAAAAAAAAAACAGAAACACCTAAATTCGCACACTTTAAAGACAAAAACAGTTTTCCCAAAATGATTTTTACTTAATTGTGTTTTTCGATTTCTCGATAAAGCTTAAATCGCCTATCTTGTACAGTTTACCGTCTTTGCTTTATTGTACCATGAAACCCCTTAGAGCCGCATTTAGACAAGTGTTAGTTTTTAGTCGAGTGTGGAAAAAAATATTCTGAACTTCGTATAAAACGCAGGAGTAAGTGACACTCCCTATTTTTATGTAAACTAAAGGTTGCTCCCTCGCACCACTCGTTCTAGCATATTTTAAATTTGTAACGAATTTTAGCAAATCGTCAGTGAAAATAGAGTTGAGCGGGCCCATAGCCAAGGCAGTCTCGAGGCTATCCGCTTTTTCTTGGAGCACAAATCAAACAACTCAGTGCTTAAAACTTAAAAAAAACACAAAATTTGCGAAAATAAAAACCTTTTTGTCAATGTGACAATTCGCAGTAGTTGGATGGTTTTGAGAGTGGTTCGCACACAATTGTTTACAAAAACGTATCAGGAATTTGGACAACGCAGAAAAAAAGTATGGTTGGGGTGACAATATTCGAAGAGGATCATATTATTGTTGGGTATATGGTTGTGGCACAACAATATTATGATCCTCACAACAATAGTATGATTCACACATAACCATACTATGACCCCACAACCATAGTATGAATCACACTCAACCATACTATGATCTCCACAGCCATACTATAATCTTCACAACAATAGTATGAATCACACTCAACCATATTATTATCTCCACAACCATATTATGATCCTCACAACCATAGAATGTTTTTCAAACAACCATAGTATTATCCTCACCACCTAAGTATAATTCACACGCAACCATACTATGATCCCCACAACCATAGTATGATTCACACTCAACAATAATATGATCTCTACAAACATACTATGATTCTCACAACAATAGTATTTTTCTCATACAACCATAGTATGATCCTCACAAACATCTTATGATTCAAACGTAACCCTGCTATTATCCCTACAACCATAGTATGATTCACTCAACCATACTATGATCCCCAAAATTATTTATTAGGATTGGGTAATGTTCTTATTCAATAATAAAAGTTTTTATCAAGCAAGTTATTTTAAATTGCATTACAATTCGTTCATAGCCAGATTTGAGGCCATGTTTTTATTGAACATTCTATTCAAGAAACAAAATTATATATTCCAACGGCAGTCAAAAATACTTTTAGTTGCCAGCAGGGGTGAATGCAACTTCACCATCCGTAGACACAAAATAAGGGACGTGATTAAAACATGATGAATGGCTATATACTTAAGTGCAGGCAGATTTTAAATAAACGAGAATCAGCCGGCAGTAGAGTATTTCACCGAACAAAGTAAACACAATAAAAATCACTCGAACTACCTTCCGATTGTTGTTTTTTATAATGGACAACAACCAATCACTGTATCGTGTGTATGTGTTTTTCGGTATATCAAAAAAAAACATACGCACACACATCCATGTATGCTCTATAAAACCTGTTTTGTATGTTCATAGTCGCAACCATACTGTATGTTTGCCGTAATCATATTATTGTTAACGTAAATTTTAAACAACAATACTTTAGTGCACCAACCATGTTTATATAGTTGCTACAACCATATTTACATTTCTAAATTTGGCAACAATACTATTGTTACATTTCAACAATATTAATATTGCCGCAATCATACTGTTGTCAACATAAAATTCAAAAAAAATGCTTGCGACGAACATGCTTTTATTGAAGAAAACATTTCTCTGCGTGTATCATTTGGCTTTATGAAATTTCTTACATTTAGTAGAAAACTTATTGTTTACCAATTTTTCTAAATCCTTAAATAAGAGGGTTTGTTGAACCATGAAGATAGATACTAAATTTTATCAATTTATTGACCAGTATGTGTAGGATCTAACTCTTCATCTAGTCCCAGACAAAGGCATTGAACTGTCCATAGTGGCTCTAGACAAACTTCTCTTTATCGTTCTACAAATTTCGCACTGCGCTCTCTACCTTTTCAGAAACACTCAAATTTAAGATCCCCAAACAACAAGACCAGGTTTAGCTAAATCGGACCATTGCACATAAATAGGTCACAAGCATCAATTTTTTTTTTGCCAAATCTCAAAACATTAATTTCTAAATATGTTGTTGCAATAAAATTTAAGATATCGAAAAATGCTATTTTTATATTTTTCAATAATTTCTTTATTTCACAATTTAAATAATAACAACAAATATATATATACCTCATCGACATTGGGAATTTTAGAGGCAAGTTGCCAATTAAAAAAATTAAGTGGGTGTATTATAAATAATAAGTATCATATACGACATAATTAGAAAACAATGTTTAAAATAATGTGTACAAATTCATACAAAATTATAATTATAATAATTGTTGTAACAAATATCTTCTCACTGAGAATTTAAAAAAACTATCTTTTTATATTCTGAGGCAATTTATTATATTCTTTACTACCGCCTATAGGAGTTTTTGCAAAACACCGTTTTATTACGCTTTGAAAATTGCAGAGTCAATTACCCTGAATGCACCAAACCGATGACGAGTGAAAACAAAACCTATCCAAGAATAGGTTCAATATGAATAGAATGGTATCAATTACTTAAATATTCAAAGTAGTCTAATTCGCTCACTCAAAAAAAAATTTAAATTTAAGTAAAATTAAACTAAATAAAAGGAATATCGACTCTCATATGGCATTAGTATCTCTTTACCCAATTTAAGTTCGGCCTTTTCGTTTAACTGAGTTTGGCATTTGGCCTAAAAAAGTACAAATGTCTTGTTTTTAGTACAATATTATAAGATTGCATACTCAAATGAAGCACATTTTTTTATCAAATATTAAAAATTCGGTCTAGACATAAGTACAAATGGCATTGTTTTTGGTATCATTTTTTTATGATAGCATCTTATTATTGTTGTGTATATTGCTGTGGCACAACAATATTCTGGTCCTTACAAGCATAGTATATACACGTAACCTTGTTATAATCGTTGCGACCATAGTAAGATTCCAATTAACCAAACTATGATCCCAAAAATTATTAGGTTTGGGTAATGTTGTTATTTAACAACAGAGATTTTTAACTATGTAGATGCTGTTTGCGGATTTACATATATTAAACTGGTTTTACTTGTATGATATAATAGTAGAATCAAACCCTGCCACATATCAAGTCCAAATAAAGTTCTGTCTTATGCAATAGTATTATCCAAATTATTGGGAATTACCCTTGCTTCCAACTGTACTTAGATTTTTCTACAAAGCAGAATATTATTTCCACTAGTTCTAAGGTCTCATCACTGCATTCGATATTGTGCACATTTATGTCGAAATCGAGGTCATTTGTATCACGGCACTCGTTATCGAGTTGCAACTATGCGAAGATGCATTCAATAACACAATAGTAATGGAAAAAACTTTGGGAACATTTTAATTTTAAACCGCCACTGGCTAACACATTCAATGTGGCAGCAAGTTAATTATAGGTGTAAAGGACGTATAAATATGCACGAAAAACGTACTTAAGCGCATCTTTGGACTGGCGAAAACCCCCATTGGCCCAAAAAACTTTTCACATTTTAATGTTTGCGTGTAAAAAAATATAATTTTCTCAAAAGCTTACGAATGTTTGAGAACACTACTGCAAACATTTTAATATTTGGGTGCAAACAAATGCATGTTTGCTTATAAGCATATGAATGTATCATTTTTCCAAACATATCAATGTTTGGGTAAACAAATATATGTTTGCACATAAGCATATGGATGTTTTTGAACATTGCTACAAACATATTAATGTTTGCTGTGAAATATATATATATATATCTATGTTTGGATCAAGCTCCCAACAAACATATTTGTAACATGATCCTCTATATTGAAACACACAATGAAAAACAGCATTACTTTTTTTTTTTTTTAAATATTTAAAATGTGCTTGTCATTGAAAATCCCCTAGTACCCTTGAAACTACTGAAAAGGTGGTTTATATGGAACCACTTGGAGACATTAGAACTAGTGATTGACTATAACATTTTAGTAATGGTTGTCAACAAGTTTAACCTTTTTATCAGTAAGTTTCAATGGGGATTTTACGTGGCTTCTTCATAAAGCTATAACTGATTAAATGTTTTTCAAAAAAATGGGCAAAACATCAAAAGGCTTTCCTAATAAAAGTAATTTGCATTTTTTAATAATTCATGCTCTCTGCCATGCAAGTTTAAATCTGTAAACATACTTTAAAATATTATGTCACTACCTAGATTTCAATGTATTTATCTATTACTAGGCGGGACTCGCCCATTTTTTTAAAAGCGCTCTTGTGCCAGTAATTACAGGCCGATGATCTTGGTTGAAAATAAAGACAAATACCATTTTACAAGTTGCCGTGGGACCGCCCGGAATTCACTAACTATACGAGCAAAAGATAAGAACATCGCGTGTATCATGTATGATGTGAGTGTGTAAAGAAACTAAATCGGGTAAAGGAAGGCAGACATCCAAATATCTTAAAAGAAAAAAACTTAAAAGGTATTATAGCTAGGAACGAGTTATTTTCAAACCATAGGATATGTTGACACTTACAGCTGTTTCCTATTCGAAATCTAGACAGAAAGTCAGTATCATACCTCCCCAAAACGAAATGAGTCTCTACTTATAGTATACGCTCGAATCAGAGATTATACAGTGATACGATACTACTAAGGGGCGTGGCAACGCCCACGCATTCAAGACTTTAAATAACAATAACATATAATCCATAAGAGAAATACCAGATTCAATAAACATTTGTGAAAGTGTTGAAACAAACCTAATTATGTGTGTATGCCGATCACCTTGAAAATGTTCACATTATGATATACAGGGTGGGCCTAAAGTTACCATGGAGTTTAAAAATTTAATAACTTTTTCGTTTATATATTTTTTTATCAGATTATATAAATAACACTTGGGGAATAAATAATGGAGACATTCACAACTGAACAAAGAACCAGAATAATATAATTTTATTTTTAATTATTTTAAAGCAAAGAGCATATCGTCGACATTTTAACGAAAGAATTTCGCCTTCTGAAGCAATGATTCGTTGCTTAGCTGATCGCCATCACCACATGACACCGTAAGGGATTTGCCTCTAACCGAAAGACCACGTTTAATTCGCACTGCGGAAAATATTTAACGAGTACAGCTACGTAGGAATGTCTCTTACGTCACAATGGTGCATTTTAAAAAAAGATTTACTGTTATACCCATATAAAGCACAAATGGTGCAAGTACTCGTATTAAAACCCGCATATCATCGGCAACGTCTAAATTTTGCAGTTAAATTTTAAGTTGGCCAGAAAAGAAATCAGCTTTATTGAAAATTTGATTATGAGTGATGAAGCTCATATTTATTTGCAGAACTGTAGGTTTGGGGTTCTGAGAAGAAAGAGCGATTCAGCACAGTATGGTGTGGGATCACATCAGATAATATCACTGGGCATTATTTTGAAAGATGTTATGGAAAATGCTCTAAAACGAGCCCTTCATTGCAAAGCTGAAGTCGGGGGTCATTTAAGAGATATTATCTTTCGTACATAGTGTAAAAAAATTTCCATTTTGTATATTATATAAGTACAATCTGAGAAAAAAATAAAAAAAATTAATAAAAGAAAATGTTATTATAGTTTTTAATCCACTGTTAACTTTTTTCCAAGTTGCGCCGCACACACATATAAGACTTTAAGCAACCATTGCTTACGAGTATAATAAATGTCGGAAAATGACACTATTTGTGTATATTGAAATACGTCTTGGAGAAAAGTGGTTGATGTTATGCCATGGTGCTTTTTAATGTAATGTTGCACCCATAATAATGGGCCGATCGTCTTTTTCAAAAACTTAACAATTATATATCTTCTCACAAGAAGATAGACTTAAAATATTCTGTACTAAGAATACTAAAGCACGATGCAAACTAAAAACAAACAAGTAGACATTTTGCAAGTTCAGCGATGTAATTGTAAATAAAACAAAAAGTTTTCAAAAAATTACGCAGCATACCTCTATCCATATTTTTAATGACTCTCAGGCACAATAAGGTTTAATGTCCTTGATTTGCCGAATTATCTCATCCTTTAGCTCTTAAATTGTTCTTGGCATATTGACGTTCACTTTTTCTCTCTTATAAAAATTGTTTTCGGCTAGAGGTCACTTATTTAAACTCGATGTTCTAATGTTTAATATTTATTTTTCCCAATATTTAGATAGACTTCGTCAATCATCTTCCGGGGTTGTTAATTAAGAAAACAATGTCGTCCGTCCAATTATCGCTGTCAACAATAAATATCAACAAAAAAAATCCACAGTGTCAAATCACTTGATCGTGGCGGACAATTAACTTCGCCACGACGAGAGATAACACGGCCTTTGAATTTCTGGTGCAAAAGAGCCATTGTTTCGTGGGCTGTGAAGAAAGTGTCATGTTGGAACCACATATCGTCCAGGTCCATGTCCTTAATTTCTGACCATGAAAAGTCCGTTATCATCTCACGATACACAATTTGCGGTGACTGCTTGGCCTACCTCATTTTCGAAGAAGTACCGCCCGATGACAAAACGATGGATGAACAAACTGGGGGGTGTGCACAGGTGTTTTTACATTTTTTACAGACCCGGTTTGCTAACATTTGAGCAGAATTCTTCCAATTGTAGACACATTTGATAGCTTATGCTAACCAAACAAATCATGAAGTGCACGAAATACAATTTGATTTGAAGGGTTAAGATTGTTAAACGGCTTTAACAATATTAACTCTTAACTCACTGATATCGAAATTCGTTATATATCATCATGAGAATTTTTGCTGAAAAATGCGAATCTTTAATCCTTTTATTGCACAAATATTTCCCGGAAGAACCAGATGAAAAAGAAAATAAAGAAAAATTAATAACTCGTGTACAAAATTTTATTAGTTTTAACGTAGTATTTAAATATATTTATAACTATATAAAAAGATTGATTTTAATATTAAATGATAATTTCTTAACGTGATACTAGGCAAAACTGATTATTGCTATTTAAAAAATTCCAATGTATGTTACCTTTGGTATGCGTTTCAGATATCAGCCATGTCGAGAAGGTGGTAGAAAATCTAGGTAGCCATGCCCTAAGTTTTGATTTGAAGTCCATTGCGATCCATATGCGAGTCCATAAGGTCAAAACCAGCCATGTGTGCATATACCTACGGATGATCTGTGGACAGTCAATTTCATTACATAATTTTTTTGGTTATCTCGGGCTATTTTTATAGTTAGAACTCTGAGTTTGTTCCGAGAAAAGACTTTGTTTCTACATACGAGTACTATTACGTTGACTATGGCCAAACATTCTTCACCGAAAGGCAATCCAACGAATTCCGTTGAGCAAGCTATTATTGTTTTTTTTAATTCTTTGCTTTTGCCGTTTGAAAGGTTGAATTACGAGCATAAGTACTACACGACTTACAAAATTGTGCAATGTTTGTGACAACTTTATTCGAAAATTAAATATCAACTGATTCTAATTCATTCTCTTGCGGCTCGATTTGCTTCAAGACTAGCAGAAAAGTACAATGGGTTCTGAAATAGTTTGACGTCAGGCAGCAAATTGTTTTATCCTCAACAAAAAACGCCATTTAAAAGTAAGTGCATGCCCATCATACGCCAAAGAAAACCCTTGAAACCAGCTGAATATACCTAAAAATACTTATACAATTTAGATAATACTTTGTTTTGAAATAACGGGTGATCAATCTTGAGGTTTTTTTTTTCAAAATAGAATAAATACAAAAATTTAAATCAAGTGTGGAATCTTTATTGCTCATTTGAAAGGGTATTTTATGCCATTTATTTTTTAAATATAATTTCCTTTTAATATTGGCCACAAGTACGTCTCAGGGTGTCCATTCTGAGGGTCCAATTGTGGATGACTCGTTCGAGCATTTCGACCGGTATGCCTTTAATGACACGCGTAATGTTGGCTTCCAAAACATGAATCGTAGCTGGTTTGTCAGCATAGACTTTGGACTTTATGTAGCCCCAAAGAAAAAGTCTAAAGGTCACACGATCTAGGCAGCCAATTTACCGTTCCAAAACGTTAAATAAGCTGCTCTTTGAAAATACCTCTCAATAGATCCATTGTTTGAGCAGCTGTTTGGCAAGTGGCACTGTCCTATTGAAACCAAATGTCGTCAAGGTTAAGGGCTGCAATTACAGGTAGCAAAAAGGTCGATATTAGGCGCGATAGCGAGCACTATTCACGGTTACGTTCCGGCCATCATCATTTTTGAAAAGATTTGGACCGATCAGTCCACCAGCCCATAAAACGCACCAAACCATGGTTTTCGCATTGTAAGTCTTTCCATGATGAAATGACAAAAAAACAGAAAAGAAAATATGTAGTTAAACAGAACTTACGCGTAATCTGTGAAAAAAACCTCTAGATTGATCACCCGTTATATGTAATATTTCTCGATAGATGGCGTTGTTGCAAGTGCTTGCTATCAACAGAAATGCGAACATACAAAAAAAACATTTACTAGCATTAGTGGTATTTTAGGATAAGCCTCAGTAATTAAGACTGGATAGCAAAACTGCTATAATTAAGTCATTAGTTAAGAAAAAAAGGCACATTTTGAGCATGTATAAGTGTATAGGCAAATCACAGCTGTACGTTTTATAAAAAATAATTGTTGTAGCCGTTTAAGTACTCAAAAGCTTTCCAGGCTAATGTCTACAACAAATTTACTCATCTACTGTTCTAATTTTTTGAAGAGTCCAGTACTTCTTCAGGCGCGAACTGACGAAGACGACATTGAAATTTTGGCAACTTCTGGTATTGAATGAAAGTTCAGAAAATACATGGTCTGATTATGAACAAACAATATAATCCAGTTTCCAATAAAATCTGGAATAATTTTAAGGGGTCATAATAATAGGGATAAACTAAAATGTTGAGCTCTAGGTTCAGAAGTTCACTAGGATGGGTGATGGGCTCGAATTGTCGAACATGTGCGAGGTTTCTTCAACGAACAACAACAATACAAATAATGTAGTATGTATTTTGTTTTTGTACTTTTGCAGCCTCTGCCATGCTGATGTTGAAAGCACATACAGCCGACTAATAAAAATGCCATAAAGCATAACATAATGCACCCAGGGGGCATACATTGTGATTTAGACCAAATATTAAATACAACCATTTCGGTTGAAATTGTTTGAATGCGATCCCCTTTCAGCTGAATTAAATCCACATTCACTTCAGTGTGCATGCGGAATTGCGCACTTTCGGAGCCACACAAAGGCAATGGGGCCGTAAAATGTCTAAAGTCATTTCAAAATCCAAAAGGGAAATTTCATAAAAATATTTATGTACATATGTATTTGTGTTCATGTAGAAGTTGAATTAAATATGTAACACCACCCATACGAGTATGTGCATGTGCGTGGTGCAAAACAAAAAATAAAATAATGAGCTCATTCGCACACATACGTACCGAACACGGCACGGCTCAATTTAATACCAACAAAATACATAATTACCATAAACAATAACGAAAGTATGTGTACCGCGAATGTGAGGGCTGCATATCGTCCGTCGGTGGCAACTCAGGAGTCAATGCAGTGCACAGTGCCACA
Source organism: Hydrotaea diabolus (assembly GCA_963513945.1). NCBI lineage: Eukaryota > Metazoa > Arthropoda > Insecta > Diptera > Muscidae > Hydrotaea > Hydrotaea diabolus. The sequence goes on from OY740716.1 coordinate 127,551,464, forward strand.
GCTGATCGTTTGAGAAGTACAAACTCAAAGTGCCGCAACTTGTAGTATAGTTTAAGACCAACGCGTCGAAACGATGTACCAATATCTGTTGAAAGCACCATAACTCCCGAGGAAAACTCATTATCTCATTTCAGCTTTCCCGATTTTAATGCTTACTAGCTGACCCAGCAAACCTTGTTTTGCCTTCAAATTTTATTTATTTAGTGAAATGTGCATAAATAGTTAAAACTACGTATTTTTGAATGATCAATTGTACTTGTACTTATATGAAAGAGAAAGGATCCTGTATTGATAAATGTTTCATTTTATGTCGGCAATTATGTATGAAATACAATATCAGATAAATGTCCGCCTCTGTTAGCCTCACATATGCGAGCCCTTTTGAGCACATTTTTCATTACATTCTCACACATTTCACGCGGTATTTCTTAGTTTCACCACTAAAATTTTGTTTGAGTTGCTCAACCGTTTCTTGCTCTTCGGATATCCCCACAAAAAGAAGTCCGGAGCAGTCAAATCAGGCGACCGTGTAGGCAATCAAGATCACCTTTTTTTGAAATAACTTGTTGTGGGAAAAGGTCTCGCAGTAATTCCATTGTAATCCTTGCTGTCTGCGATGTGGCACCGTCTTGTTGATACCACATGTAAATCAAACCCGCAGCATGCAGTTCTATCGTTAAAAAGTTTTCAACTATATCACGATATCTCTCCCCATTGACAGTAACCGTAACGCCGTTTTTATTTTCATAGAAGTAAGGTCTAATGATTCCTCCTGACCAAATTGGACACCTGACTGTCACTTTTAATGGATGCACAGGTGACTGATAAATAATTTGGGGGGTTTCCCATTGCCCAGAACCGACTATTCTGTTTATTCACATATCCATTCAACTGAAAATGTGCCTCTTCAGTCATTATGAATTTTTCATGAAAATCGGGGTAGTCATGGGCGACCTGTAACATCCTACTAGCGTATGTACGGCGGCGTAAATGGTATTGTGGAAGACTCTCGTGTTAATTGAATTTTAAATAGAAACAAATGCAAATCCTTGTTCTTTGAAGACCAAGCTCCTGAGCATGGCGTCGAATTCAGGTTGATGGATTGTTTTGAACATTTTCTTGAGCAGCAGTAATGTTTTCAGCCGATCTTGCAGTACGTTGTGGTCCATGCTTGGGCCTATCAGCTACATACCCTCTTTCTTCGAAATCATTCACTACACGATAAATAGTGGGTTTTGTTGGCACGTTGTTTCTCCCAAAAATTTCACTTAAATTTCTCGTCGTCACAGTAATCGATAAATGATTTTGATAAAATGTTTTAACGATTAAAACACGTTGGTTTATCGAATATTTTTCCATAATAAATTTGCCACGTCTCTACTTCACGACAAAACAAAGTTGTATACCTTCCCGGCAGACACCCTGTAAGTGTTTTTTAGGTTTGGGGAATGTTTTATTTACATCTGAAAAAACTTGGTTGAATAGTTGACAAAATCATCTTGGGAAGTAATAGATTCCACCGCCAAAAAATAAGTCCCTACGAAATAAATCCCAAAAAAAAAAATTAAAATAAGTCCCCAAACAACAATAACTTTTTTCTTTGGGGTTTATTTTATTTTGACATTGGGTCAGTCTGCAGCTCGACACGCATGTTCGTAATCAGTTTGAGTGTCTTGACGTGTTTCCAGAAAACCGGCGACCTTAAACATGCATTAAGTTTATCGGCTATCGTTGACAGTGGTACCACTGGCAATGATTGCCGAAAATCAGAAGCCACCAGAATCATCACACCACAAAACAGGCTTTCATTATCTCCTAAATCTTGGATCGTTTTGTCTAATGCTTTCAAAGACTTTTTATGTGCAATTGCATCGCACTGTTCATGGAAATGCTGCACGTTCAATTTTCATATTCAACGGTATGTTGTTCTATCGCCTTTCAACAATGTAGCTGCAATTCCTGAGCAAGCAAGTGCAATGTCGTTGTGCAATGTCAGCGTATCGTAACCAAAATTAATGCGATCGAAAATGTTTTTTTCAGTACCACTTTTATAAGAGTATCGTACGCATATTTTTGAGGTCGATTCAACAGTCATCTGATTCCCTCAAAGCACTGCAATCATATTGGATTTGACATTGGAACTCTTGATTAAGTGCGTCGTGCACCGGACGATTGGAAGCTGTCATCAACAAGTTGTATACTTTTTGAAGACTAAATCTTGGCTAATGAAAACTTATGAATAAATCTGCTGTGCCAAACGCACGATACGGCATCTCCATGCATATATCGCGGACTTCCGACGACCTGTATATAAAAAAAACCGCAATTTGTGGACAAATCGCTAAACAATACAAAATCAATGACAAGTCACTTATTTACATATTGGGAGCATAACGATAAGAACAACTAGTAAAAAAGCTAAAGTCGCGCGGCCGACCACATTATAGTTTGCACTTCAGCGTGTTCGGAAAGCCAACTGAAAATAGGTTTTTGAAGACCCTTGGACGGGCCCGGGCTCTAAATTTATATAGATTTTCCAACTAATGTCATATTTGAATTTTTGAGAAAATATTACTTTGGGTTGCATTGGTTAAACATATATGTGGGAGCTATATCATTATCTTAACAGTTTTCTCCAATATCAACGTAGTCTAGGCACAGGGAACTTACCATGTGTGAATTCCTGAGCTAAAACTATAAAATCGAATGAACATATGTATGGGATCTTAACCAATTTGCTTCAATTACAATATAGTCCAGGCTACGTCCAAAAACTTACTCGTGCTAAGTTTCACCAAGATTGGAAGTGAGATGGGGTTTCGAGAGCTAAAAACATAAAAATCGAATGTGGGAGCTATATCTAAATCTAAACTAATTTCTTTAATTTTACCAGCAACCTTCGTAGGTCTAAAAAACGTACTTCTGCCTATTTTCACGGAAATCCGACGACAATTTCGACCTAGAGTTTGATCGATTTAGATGGGCGAACAGGCGAAGGGACAGGCTACACGGCAATTTTCAGTAAAGGAAAGCGGTTGAAGAGTCAAACTATTGGTAATATAACTAATTACGATGAGTAATGAAACTGAATTTGTATATCTATTGGTTGTTGTCATATATTGTTGGCTATAAGTACTCTATGAATTCTGTTGTCATCACCACGAATATTTGTTAACTAACCTAAAGATGGTTAATTTTTATCTTTACCTAATTTTAATTTATTATAATGAATTTTTGATTAAAATTCAAAAAAATACTTTTATTTTACACACTTTTAACTCCAATTTGGAACAAAAAAGCCGAAATTGTTCAACATTTACAATATGATTTAATACATACCTCTATACGTTTTTTTAACAAAGACTAGAACTAGAACAGATAAAATTGTAAAGGGACTACATTGTGTAAACTCAATAGGGTTTGCAATTAATTTTGTCTTTGAATAATACCGTGTAATACAGGATGCTGCAGGGTATAAAATACAATTAACATTTTTTAATTATAGAGTTCACATTGTCAGTTATCGCGGAGAGTGCATACAAGAATTAATATTTTGCAAACTGATTGAATTTAAAACTTTTTCAGTACCCTAACGAACAAAATGAAAATGAATTGCTCATATTTATTGTTCGTATAGAAAATAACAAAAAAACTTTCATTTGACTTGTAAATAAAGTAACCCGAGGATTTGAAAAAATGGGAGTGGCCAATATTCAGTTCTTAAAAAACTTTTATGGACTATTACAAACATTAAAAATTCATCAGTTAGCCAAATCGTTCCAGGCGTCAATAGATGATATATCAAGAAAAGTGGGCGTGTTAAATTTGTTCACTAAAACTTTAATTGGATTACCATGAAAATTAGACAAATCGGCGCAACCGTTCATGGATTGTCGGTTAAACCCTTTCCACAAAAACTTTAGTTTGGTCATGACGAACTCTAAAAAAGAACAAATGTAATAGTTTCAGTCGGTTAGTTCAACTTATATGGATTTTAAATTGTCTCTCATTTCCTCCTCCATTGCGTGAAGCTAATAGCTTTAAGTGGAATCTAGTTTAAGGTTGTTTGTATGGATCATACTGGAATTGGGCGTGGCACCAACAATACAAATCTAAATTCAAGCGAAAATCATGCATGAGGGATAAAGTTATGTGGGTTTCAATCTCGGTAGTGTAGATTGTGTGGAATATACAAAAAGGCCCCAATTTATTGCAGCTTGTCTAAAAAAATAGTATAGCGATGTTATCTTGCACGATCTTTGAGGCCACGCCACAAACCCACGACGGGAAATAATGCGCTCACCAAAAGTTTCCTTCAATAAATTGATTGTTTCGTTGGCTGTATGGCATGTAGCGCCGTCTTGTTGGAACCAAAGGTCATCCACATCAACATCCTATAATTAAGACTATAACATTATGGCCGGCACCATTTTTGGAGAAATATGGACCAATGATTCCCTCTTCGCATAGAGCACACTAAACAGTGACTTTTTGAGGATGTAGCGGCGTCTCAACAATTGCTTGTGGATTTTCATTACTTCAAATGCGACAATTTTGATGTTTCCATTCAACCAAAATTGAGCTGAACAAAATTTTCTTGTACTCGTAAATGTTGTTGGCAAATGTTGTAACAATTTGGGGTATCGCAATTTAGTTTGAATTTCGTTTGTGACGGTTTTTACCAATATGGATATTGTACTTTGCGCTAAACCCAGCAAAAAAAATGTTTCCCACATTGTGTTGAAAACCGCTACTAACCAATAGATGTGTCGAAAACGCCTTTTGAATATTTACGAATTATTTTATTGTAGATACAAACTTAATGCACATCGTCTAATGACAGATGATTGCTTTTATCGGAAATTCTTTTATTTATCTTAATAATATTATTCTTATCTTCCAACTCGGAGGATGATCAGTACAAAAAAAAAACACCGGATTAATTTTTAAGTTCTTCGTTTATAAATTTTGCAACCCAAACTTTTAATAAAATCAAAATTTCTTGATATTTTATATTGAGTTATCAGATATTACAGGAATAGTAGATGGATTGGTGTACTTGCATGGGAGGAACAAGAATGGGGCGTGACAACCAATTTTTTCCTACGTTATATTACTGTTTTCTCATTTAAATCGAATTTCACGCACTGGGTGACAAGTTAAGTGGGTTTTAATCTGAACTGTTCCGTTTAAGATAAAGTTGGCACCACTGTCATTCATTTGTTTTGTAAATTTCTGTTCCCTCGCCATGCTGAATGGAACGGCATACATTTAACATTTGGTGCGGCTGAAAAGTGTAACGCATCGAAAACTGGCTGCTGTGACCCCATGTATGTTTTCCTTTTATCAAATACAATGAACTCTGTGTTATTTTGTGATTTTTTTTTTGAATACTTTGAAGAAATTTTAAAAATATACACATTGAGCTTTTTTTGGATTTTATTATAAGTTTTTTTTTATAATTTATTAATGATTAACAACAAGTTAAAGAAGCTGAAGTATACCCTACATCACAGGGGATATTACTCTTTAATGTACTTATATACTTATAGAAAATTGAACTTGTGTTCGTTGTCTGTTTGTTTCTTGTTTATAGAGACTAAACTACTAAACTGATCTTTTTGAAATTTCCACAGGCTATGGCTCTATGATTGCTAGTTAAAGTAGAATTAAATGGGTGGTGTCACGACTACACCACTAAAAATTTAAAATTATCATGTTTTAACAGTATTCTACTGTGGACTAGGAAATGTCAAGATGCCCACGTATTTACAAACTTAACACATCCAAAGCTCATGAACTATAAAAGTGAGGGATATCAGATTTGGTTTTTATACTATTTGTGTGTAATGAAATACTTTTGAGGAAAAAGTGGTCTGTGTCACACACTTTTTTTAATAACGCTTTATCGCCTTAAATTATAGGACGTAACACCGCCCACTTATTCAAAAACTCAACACACCCAAAGTTCATTAACCATAAGCATTAGGAACATCAGATTCGGTATACTTATACAGTCAGCTCGCGGAAACGTGTACTATTTATTGTTAAGGGTGTTCGACTGCGATTTCTCCCACGTTTTCGAATCTTGAAATTTTAAAGCAAGATAGTACTGTTTTATCGCTGAAATGAACTTATATAAATAACTTCAAAACCCAGTGTCTTAAAAACAAAAATGTTATTGCATAAATAATATCATATTTAAGAAAATAATTTTGTACTAAGAAAAACTAATTAAACTAAACTAAGAAAAAATTTGAATGGAGACCTATGTGTAGACAATATGATGTTCATGTTTCTGGATCGTTCATGTTTTAGAATTTTCACTTTACGGCGAGTTGACTGTATATAAAGGGTGATCCATCTAGAGGTATTTTTTCAGAACAAAAAAAATATATAAAAATTCAAATCAAGCGTGGAATCTTTATTGGTAATTTGAAAGGACATTTTATGGCAATTATTTTTGAAATAATTTCCTTCAAATGTTGGCAACTGTATTATGGAAATGAGCGTTCGGTGAGAAACGGGAAGATCCGCTGTTTCCAAAATTTTGTTAGTGATCAGGTCCATTTCTGGCTCAACGGCAAAGTCAATAAACAAAATTGCCGCATTTGGGCTGAAGAGTAACAAGAAGAGGTTCAAGAGGTGCCATTATACCTAGAGAAAACCACGGTTGGTGCTGTTGGATTCATCGGTCCATAATTTTTCCAAAGATGGTAATGGCCGGAATGTAACCGTGAATAGCGTTCGCTCTCGCGCCATAATATCGGATTTTTTGATACCTGCAATTGAAGCCCGTAATATTAACGACATTTAGTTTCAACAGGACGGTGCCACTTGCCATACAGCTGCTCATACAATGGATCTATTGGGATGCCATTTCGAAGAGCAGCTGATCACGTTTTGGACAGGTGAGTTGGCCGCGAGTGATCGAGTGATATCACACCTTTAGACATTTTTCTTTGGGGTTACGTTAAGTCCAAAAGAAATGCTTTAACGAGTCATCCAAAATAGCGTAGTTGTGGCCAACATTTGAAGGAAATTATATTCAAAAAATAAATTCCATAAAATGTCCTTTAAAATTACCAATAAAAATTCCACACTTGATTTGAATTTTTATATTTTTTTTGTTCTGAAAAGTACCTCTAGATGGATCGCCCTATACTATTAGAGTGTAATAAAATAAGTTCGGGGAAATAGTGTGTGGCGCCACGCCCTCGAATAATTTTCAACAGTGTTTACACGGATGCGTTTTTACAGATAAATGTACAACGGCCAGAACTCATGATGTATGAAGTGTAAAAAAATAACCTCGAAAAAAAGTTTTTAAAAGAATGTAAGGACAAAATTAATAAGCAGAACGTCTATTGTGTGTCAGAAAATTACTATTTTGGGAAGGGGCGTGGCACTGAGGAAAAAAGTGTGTGGTGGCACGTCCCTTTTTAAAAGCTAAGTAAATTCCATAATTATAGCCAGATTGTTTTTAAATAAACACAGTATGCTATTGTAGGCCAACAATTTTTATAAAGTATAAACGGATACAATTTTAAAAAGGGACGTGGCACTCACATCCAAAGACCAGATCTCATAAAGTATTAATGTAACGAGCAGAGCAAAATTTAATACATTTTTCAAAGGTATATTAAATAAATTTATGCACTGTATCTTTTCCATTTATGTTCACCAATGTTCTTTTTAAAATTCCTTCTGTTTCCACAACTTCTTATTATTTGAACGTTAACTAATAATTAATTAAAATTCTGTGTTAGAATTGTTCAAACATATATGAACACAGAATATTTGTAATTGCTAGAATGTTGTCCCAAACATATTATATGCTTGGGTATTAATAAACAGTGTACATAGTATTGCATATTTTATTTTGATTGCAAGTTTGTTTACAAGATTAACAGATTCCGACGGACAGCCGTATGATTGAGATCATGTCGGTTCTAATTCGAAGCAAGCTTTTTGAGCATAATTTTCAACTTGAAAACCTGCCCAAAACTACCTGTAGGGCCGCACTCTAGTGTACCCATGGTTATTCTAATTTTAAACTTCTTCCTATTTCAGATTTTTTTTTGCTTTCGTTGGTAAATAAAGACCGATTTCTGTTTTTGGCTTAAAATCTGAGGTCTTTATAATTATGAGCAAACGGAATCGTTTTACTTGCCGAAACATTTTATTGGTATATTTGCCAGGTATTCGATGTTAGTTGTGTACAACGTTCTGTCAAATGGCAATGTCCAAGATGTTGAAATTAAATTTGAAAAGGCTTAAAAAAAAAATCTATCCTTTTGTTTCCATCCTGCGGCCTTTTTTATTTCACAAACAGCTCGTTAAGATTTTATCAACTTTTTCCGTTTACACTGTATTTAAAAGCAGAGATTAAAAAAAGGCGCCAGCACAAAGGGGGTGTGGACGGAGAAGATACGAAGAGAAGCACGGAAACAGAACAGAAGGAATACACTGTTTCCGCTTCCTGATTACAATCCGCCTGAAAACTCCTATGCTGTGGAATGTCATTTCGTACATTCCCGCCACTTGGTGATGCACAATGTCTGCAGTATTTGTGTTGTTGTTGTAGTTGCTGCTGAAGTCGGTGCTATTGCTGGCGGTGATGTTAAGTGTTTGTTGGTATTTAAATCAACATTTTTGTTTGACATCACACCGTTCCTGAATGAAAATTTAATGGTGCATTTTTGTCTTCTCTTCTTTGCTTCTTGTTCATATGCGGGTAGAGATTCCTCTAAACTGTCAGCGACCAAAAATTAGGTATTTTTGTTGCCCTAGAGCACGGGCAAGGGTGTTTACCAAATTGTTCTACCACCACCATGTTCTCTAGAGAAATCTTAAAAATCTAATTTCAGTCTATATGATAGCATCACATTAAAAGAACTGTGCAGGTCGGGATCCACCAGGATATCTATATTGTAATAGAAAGAGAGTTTTCTTTAATAAATGTCATAGTTTTGAATCTAAAAAATACACACTTTCGTTGAAGACTAATACGAGTATTAAGTTGGTCACTATTATTGTAATTTTTCTTACAAAAAAAAGTTTGAAAATAAAGAGCTAGGAATGTTTAGTCGTGTGAGATCCTATATATACGCTCAGCACCATTTTCCATTTTGTAAAGGAATCTGATAATATTTTCTGGCCATAGGTTGGATGGAGCATGAAATGGTCCATATAATAAGCCCACTGGTTGTATAAGGTTAAATAATTAAGACAAAAAGACGACCTTTCGACTTTAACAAAAACATCAAAATTCGACTTTTAGTCTTTTCGACTTGTTTATAATAAATCTTTTCGACTTTTTTTAGGTAAATAAAAATGTAATACTTTGGAATAAAAACAAGTTGTTACTAAAAAAAGGGAAATAAGAACTAATAAAAATCACGTAATTCATGCAGTTTGTAAAATAAAAAAGAGTTTTTAAACACTTTTAAAACAAAGCTTATTTTTAAAGCAGTCGTTTAATATTCATGGAACCACATGTCAATTGATCCCAAAAACATAATCAAATGTGACTGCGCATAGAGAAAGGGCCCTAAGGGTAAAAAAAAATCAATTTTCACTTTTTTTGATGTGGACAACATCTGAGCATCGAATGAGACCGATCCCATGCCCCAAAAGTGTTCCCTCCCAGAGATTTGCGCGTTTTATGAAAGTGATGGTACACCAAAGATACACGTACTAAAATCTTTAAAATGGCTCTCCTGAACAAAATTGGTTTTTACCCTTAGGTCCCTTTTTATTTTGCGCGTCACATATATGTTTTTTTCGAGAAATTTAGCCACGAATTCTAAATAGAAGCAATAAGTCCTGCAAGCAAAAATAATCTCTTTCACACACAGAGAACAGATTCGTTGCCAACAACCAAATTTTGTTGCCAACCGAATGAATGAGGTTACATGCAGCTCGACTATTACATCAGTACAACCGAATGTCAGTTGGTGCTCTGTCATTTTCTCTAGAACTGTAGTGTCGGTGAAACGTACCAAGTGTCCGAACCTACAGAAGAGCATTTTTGGAACTTAAAATTTACAAAACACACTTGTTCAACAAAAACAAATAGTCGGAGGCAAAAAACTGTTTGCTTACACAAAACAGTTTGCTATACGTTTGCAACTAAATACGTTTTTAGCGTTTCATTGGTGTGACCGATCAATTAGTTGTGAATACTGTACGATGGTAGTATTCTTCTCTACACCTACCTGTTAACAAAACTTTTGCAATGAGATCTGTTAAGAATCCACCAGTCAAGCTCCATTTTCAGCACGAATTCTACTTGATACAGACTTCCTGTATAAATGTTAGTTTCTTCTCTTCGAAGAAGTTGTCGCAAAGGAGTGTATGCAATATCTTCAAGTGAATTGTTAATGGAACAAAATTTTGTGTTCACTTTTCAAATGTGTTATTAGGCTTGTTGTACTTTTATTGTACTTGTATTGCGTTTTTCAACATAAGCAAAGAACTCTCGTTTCATTAATTTCTTGGAACTATTGCCGCGCTAGAGGTGGGGCCATATTAAGTTATAAGGTAAACCACTTCAAAAAAATACAAATATTTTAAATATTTGTAAAACATGTCTCTTCACTCCTTACTTACCAAGGAAAAATATTACGTCCTCAAGCTATTTTACAATGTAACAAGTGTAATACATTTCCTTATACTTATATTTTTGATATTTCCACAGCGGAAATACAAAATTGTATGATTTCGAGAAATAAACACAATCAAAGCGACATTTAATGCAATCGACATTTAATGTAATCGCCAGCCGATTTTACTTGTAATAACTTGTGTTTTTTCACTACAATAAAATAAAACAAACCATAAATGTAATTTTCAAACTTCAAAACTAAATGAAAGCTAAATGAAAATTTAGGGAATACGCGTTGTTTGGGTGACAATTAAAGGGTTAAATAAAAATTCAACATGGGTCAGACCACGAGAAGTGTGACATAGTGGGTCAGGGATTTTGACATTTGGTACAAATATAGAAAGTGTATGTCAACACATAAAATTGTATAAGGGTGATTGATTCTGAGATTATGGGCCAATTTTGACATCATTTTTGGCATTCGATTTTTTTGCAGAATATAACATTTAATTCAGGTAGATGTCTTAGTTTTAAGATTTTTAAAAGGTACACATCAAAATTTTAATTTTTAACGGAATCATGCAACAATTTAAAAATAATGATCAAGAATGACCAACTTAAGTGTACACGTTTGTTACGAGTGACAAAACACGACTTACTTACACAGTTGACGAAAAAACTATTAGATGTGCACCCACTTCATGTAATGTTCAATCATATTTGAGTTGCTTGAAATCAAGATTGGTTTGGAAATTTGAATTTTAGCGAATGTTAGATTTTACAGGGGAATACTGTGTGTTTTCAGGGACAGAAAATAAACATCCATAAAAATATAAATTGAATAAAAAATTAAAATCATTAATAGCAACAAAATATTATTTTTTACTATGGACTGGTTTTATGAAATAAACATTCAATATTTTTGTAAAAAATTGAGAAAATTTCAATTGAAAGTAGTGTAAGAGACAACCAGGGTAATGATTTTTGAACACTTTGGTAGGATATTTTTTGAAGAACAAATACATTTTTAAAAAACAATTTTAAAGACTTTAAAGGACCTATAAAGATTTAATGTATAGTAAATAATAAAGTATAATATTTTTTATTTTTCCCGCTTGATACAACCAAGGACAGCAAAGTGGTCCATAATCTCAGAATCAACCATAAAGAATATTAGTACAATTCTGAAGTTGCTGTATTTGGTGCAGTTTCAATATTAAAAATTTCAGTAATTTATTATTTGGGAAATTATTTAAAATTTTATGTCTCGAAAATGACTTGATATATTTGAATTTTTTTTTAACTTTTTAAGAATAATTATAGGAAAAAAATGAAAAATCTTAAACTAGCCTACACTGAAAAAAAAAATGTTTGGGAACGCAGTTTAAATAAAACAATCGCATTTTCAATAAAGAGCACCAGCAAGACAAATAATCAATCGTTTATGAAAATTAAGGAGATTTAATTTGCTTTCAGAAACAAAAAAATATTATTCTTAAGTAGTTTTTGAAATACACCATTTTTAGTGAGTCCACCTTTATGCCTAAAAAACCAAAATGAAGTGTTTACAACGGTTTCCCTTTATTGTTGTGGGACTTAAGTAAGTCATAGAATGGACTGTAGATAGACAATTTTTCCTTTTACGGTTGTAAATCTAAAACGATACTATGCTCATATGCATGTCTGTCTGTGTAAAGCAAACTAAAGGTCACAATAGGTGTGCTAGATGGAAATATTGCAGAGGTCTCTGTTTATGTCGTTTTAGAAATTCGACTGGAGTCAGAGTCTGAGCAGGAGCAAAAAGAAAAATGCACGAGTACAGACAAAAGTTGTTTTTTATGATTTCCGAATAAGATTGAAACAGTGATAGATAATGATCGTTTTCGATCAGTTGATATTTTGACTGCTTAAAGTCTACGCAATAAACTCAGGGTTTCTTACAGTATATGAAATCACACCTCTTTTCCCATGTGTTTTTTCTGACATGGTCCGTCTCCACTGATTTTAAGACGGACCATGTCACGTTTCTTGGCTTAACCGTGAACCAAACTAATTTCTAAGAAAAATAAGTAAAATCGTCGTTATATCTGTACCTTTTATACCCTACACCGCCCGTACGGAACTAAATCTTTAGTACTTAAAAATTGTTAGTGTTAACAAAGGGAAATTTCCCACCCTAAGCCGCTTTCGACCATTTTCAATGCTAAACATCTCATGACCATTCACACAGAACAAAAATTACTGTGAAATCGGTTGGAACTACAAAAATTTCGTTGCAATTACCAAATTTTTAGAATCGTAATGGGTTTTAGGTTTGGCATACCACAAGATGATAGCTGGGCTCAAAGTATTGTACACACAACTAATTCATTGGTCATACCAATGAAATGCGAAAAAGAAATTTTGTTGCCACAACTGGTGGTTGTTGCCAATAGTTTTGCACAACATTTGTTGCTGTAACCAATTATTGCTTTTGATAACTAAAATTTCATCATAACCAAAAACGGGTAATTTTGTTTTGACAACTGACTTTAAGTCAATTATTTAAACCAGTTGTTTTTAATGAAAATCTCATATCAATTTTTTTCTTTTTCTTCGCTATGACCCTACCTATATTTTAGAATACTTTGCCTCTGACGAAAATTAAAAATTAATTCGTTGAACAATTTCAGCAAGTGGAATTTAGGAGTCAAATTTCTTTTAAGGAGACTCAGATACTTCGTATGTTCCACCGATACCTCAGTTCCAATTACTGAAAATTACAAAGCGTTAACTAGCATTCGGTTGCTCATATGGAATACTTTAGGCGAAATCTGTTTTCTGTGTAAATTCTGTAAATTCGTTAATCGTGCTTTCAAACAGCAGATAAGGCTTGATCTTCTAAAAGGTCTAAGATCGATATTTCGAGTGGTTGTGCTTTCAGAAATTCCTTACAACACACAAGTTTTGAAATACTATTTTGCCCACATTTAATCCTAGACAAAGAAATGGTCGGTTTCGTATCGGTTCGGATTACAAAAATTATGTTGGACGAAACGTTTTCTGTTACAATCACCAAATGTTAAAATTCCTGATCGAAATTAGCCAATATTTCGAGTGGTTGTGCTTTCAGAAATTCCTTACAACACACAAGTTTTGAAATACTATTTTGCCCACATTTAATCCTAGACAAAGAAATGGTCGGTTTCGTATCGGTTCGGATTACAAAAATTATGTTGGACGAAACGTTTTCTGTTACAATCACCAAATGTTAAAATTCCTGATCGAAATTAGCCATGTATGTATTCGGTTGTACTACAATTGGTGCATACAAAAAATTACTACTGTCTCATATCCAGCTTGCCCCAACATGAAATTCAGAAATCTAAAAAACAAATTTATGTATGAAATTGTTTCTGTTTCTTTATCTAGTCTAATCTTCTGATGTCGGGATGTGAAAAGCTATATTACATCAGTTACCTAGAATGGGTTTGGTTACTACAAAGAACTTATCTGTTGGCGCCATCAATTATTGGTACCAAAATAGCATATATTTCATAATTATTTGTTTGCCACTAGTTGTGGCTACCAATAGTTTTGAATTCGGTTGGTAATTTCTGTGTGGACAGTGAAAGCTGCTATCTTATGATAAGTCTATGAACCCTGTAAATAACAATACCACTAAACGTGGGTGATTGCAACAGAAAGTATGTTTATCCAACCGATTTCCAGAATGATATTTTCTCATTCTGTATACATCAGAATTTTGTTGTACAAACAGAAGGCCCACTGTCAGCCCCATGTCGTCAATGACAATATTTTAATATAAACTTGTAATTATATTAGCTACCATTGTCTGAAAATCTGGTAATGCTTTAAACGAATCACATAAAGGGTAAACGGGCGAGGCAGTAGAGAAATTCAATAGTATTTAACCCCTCTATGGAAACAATTTTAAATGTCATTAAATTTATTTTCAAATCATTGTCCTTTACCAATAAACAAAAAATAACTGCAAAGTTCGAGTTCGTATAATACGAATGTATGTATGTTTGTATGTATTTATGTAAATTGTCAAAGCTTCGAGAATTTTAATAATGTTCCGAATAATTGAATTAAATTTCCATTAAAATTGTTTTCTTTGCAAATTGCCCATCACCACCGAAAGACAGCACAGCCTTTCACCAACAGCCACCCAAGAAAACCAACACGATTTGAATTCAATTTGAGCCAAGAACAACAACAACAAACAATAGCAACAATTTGGCCTCAAAATGGCAAAATCGTTAAGACAAATTTAAAGGAAAAACAAATGCTTCGGAGCAATAAAAAACAACAATCAAAACAGAAGAACTAAACACAAGTAATGAAGCTTAAGTACGCCTCGCCTGGAACAGGACCACAGCATCAGAGCACACAAAAAAAGCAAATACAAAACTAGAACAACAATAAAAACGGAGTTGAAACATTTACAAATGCGCTTTCGTTCTAAGTTTACAATTTCGTCCTGCGATGGCAAGCATTATGTGTGGCAATGAGAGCCATCTGAAGTGGTCAAATTTAAGGGCCATCGGTTACGCAAACTTTTATTTTACGATATTTCCTGCAGTATAGGAGAGAGGATGGAAGTGACTCCTCTTACTACGACTGAAGCTAAGACCAAGGCGACAAAGCCTGCATTGGAGTGATATTGACAGTAGGGTTGGATCAAATCGTACTATGGTCCTTTATAACTTACACTAGTAGCCTTTATCGATTTTAATAAATCTTTGGCTGCGTTAGGGTTGTAATTCGATCTTTTGCGAGTGGCCTACAGTTAAACTCCGATTCATTAGGTATTGTTGGACTTAGTCTTCCCACATGGTCTTCCCATATGGCCTAGCCAACACATTCGTTGTATATTGATGCGTCCAACTACGTCGTCATCGATGGACAGCTAACTGTCCATTCGCTGTCGATGTTCTCCCTTAGAAAAAAGTGGTCCATATGTTGTTCGAAGAAACTTCATCTCGAACACTCAACATCACGAGGGCTGAGGACCGCATAAGCGACGGGCACGATGAAGCTTTATCTCTATATGTCAACGAGGATAACCAATCGGTCATTGGACCTAGGGGTGCCTTATTTGGCAAGGTAGAGGTAGCGGATAATGATGACGACCCACTGAAATCCGACGACGATCCAGAGGACACCAACATCACAGTTGTCCACAGCGAATACCTGTAGTAAAGTTAGTCAAATCAAGCTTCGCAGCTACAAAGCTGCATCAGCAGCCCTGCTTCGCCGTCTAGCCTCTTGGTTGCATAAAGACCCAGTTTGCGGACTTAACATGGACGACTAACAGGACCGGCAGGAGTACGTGGACTGGCAGATTACTATTCAAATACAATTTATTTTTTGGAACTTTTTAAAAGTTAGGAAATGATTTCTGGTACCAATGTTAAAATAAATAGGGAAGGATAAAATGGATTTTAAGTGTTCATCTTTTGCCTTGTGAGCTATAAAGATTGTTACCAACTTGATTTCTAATGGTTTAAACAGATACAGATACAGATACTCGTACAATAGTAAGCAAATAGCAAAAAAGACAAATTTAAAAAATATTTTAATGCAGGGTCCACTTTCTGGCATTTATTTAGTTATAATCGCCATATATAAGTAATTATATATAATTGAATGAAAGTGGCATTTTTTATTCAGTTTAGAAACAGGCTCAGCTTACGTATGCTGCAAGCTAGAACCAATGAAATCAACAGACGGCTCCCCATGGGAAGTCTCTATAAAAGAGTACAAACGATCTTATCGTAGAACTAAAATATTTGGTATTTGCTATAAAAAAGCAATCAAAATTTCTAAAGGGGTACATTTGTAACATATTGGGTCCACACAAGACAGGAGTTGCTTTATATGTGACATGTAGAAGTCGCTGCCAACAAGAAATATATGATTATGTGTCTTGTTTGAAATGTGGAATCCTTTTGAGAAGAATTTAAGAAACCAGTTATGCGACATTAAAAGCCAAATTATTCGAAACCCGGAAAATAGAATTTTAAAGAAACCAACGATTTTTCCTTTTTAAGAAACAGACCCCGGTTCTTAGAAAATCAAATGATCACCCAACCTGAACACACGGCAACTGAATTATACTGCTGCCGAAATGCCATTGGTCTCAACTGGGAAATGAATCACAAATTAAGTCTATAGGCTACATAATTTTACTGCTAAGCCAAATATGTTCTACGGGGCTGCTGACTGTTAGGTAGCGTTAGAAAGAAAGAATCGCCAGAGCAGATTCGACTGTATTATGAGAACGTTAAGGATAATGCTAACTGGTGCACATAGAATGACTCTATCTAAGGGCGGATCCTTTAAAAGTTTTCGCAAGGAATGTTGGCACAGCAAGTGGCTGGAATATAGCTATTGGACTTGCCGCAACAGAAGCATGGAAGAAAAATAACTATGACTAAGCCAACATTTTGGATGCAGTAAAAATAGGTTTTTCTGTAGACTATGTGACACCTAAACCTATACCTTATGAATCGGACACCGTGACTGGCCTTTGTCTGCCAAAAAATACAATCCAACAACAAACTAGCGGATCAAAACTTCGATGTGGTATATACTCGGGTCAGCTGAATTAGAAACTTTCCTTCAAGCTACCGGACTCTTGCAACGTTATTTAGGCCGAAATCACTGCCATCGGAACTGCCGTGGGCAAGAAGGCGGCCATTAGAACCCCGAGGGATTGTGTTCCCCACATCCATGATAGGGTCATTGATAGTAATTGTAGAGCTGACACACTTGGACAATCTGGCGCTACCCAGAACTCAACTGAGTGTAGTGCTGATATTGGAAACTCTAGCTCCTTGCATAAAATAGGTGGGAAAACAAAGCCACTTGCAAAGAGACCAGAAAGAAATGGTTACAGATAATTATAGCCAAAAGCTGTACTCGTATGTCCGATGGGGATTTTGGCAGGAAACGCATCTTACCATATGAGATAAACTTTCGACTTGGTTGAAATGAAGGCACGACTGATGGACCAATGGCTCATAAAATCCTGCAAATAAGGTTCGGTCAAAAATAGAAGAAGTCTCCCGCAATAATACCAACATTGGAACACAATCCATAGTAAAGAGTGCACAAGCTCACGCCAGCCGAACTTACGTATTGTACACTGGTTGTACATTTTCGAAATAAAATCATTATCCTACGATTATCGACTACTTAGTAGGGGCATAAATACTGTAAACCACGTTTTATGCTGTAAAATAAAAAGTACTGAAAGTACTTACACATGCCTTAAGTCGCACTGGCCAATCGTCAATAACCTCACGAACCTCGTCCATTGGAAAATTAGCCACAGCTCGAACCAAAGCAGTCTTAAGAGATCCAATGTTGGGGTATCTTTTGTGACAAACTGTGTCCTCTAAAACCGTCCATAACTTGTAATCCAATGGGTTCAAATCTGGACTGCTTGAGGGCCATTCTTCAGAGGAAATGAACGCTGGCAAAATGTTTCGGAGCCAGACCTGGGACGTTTTAGCCTTATGGGCCTATGCAGAATCCTGCTGGAAAGTCCATGGCTGGTTTTGGAACAGGGAATTGTTAAGAGGCTTCACAACAGCATCTTGGTAAACTATGGTCAATTTTTTGAATCCTTGTTCGCGGAAATGCAGGTCAGTGACTCCAGCGTAAGAGACACCCACCAAACCATGACTGAAGCTGGGTGATGACCCTTTTCCACCCTTGGGATCAGTTCAGATGCTTCCTTAGATGACCGCGCATTGTTAAATTTTTCTTGAACGGTAAACATTTTTTCATCGGTGAACAAAATTTTTCTGTGCAAGTTATCAGCGTGCTTCACCAAAAGACGTTTCAATTTTTCAAATCTATTTTTGTAAAGCTGCAGTCAATAAATGTCCGTAATGATTCGGCTCATGGATTTTTGCCTGATAGTCATCTCCAGACCATGATTTTCTGTTTTCGGAGCGGATTTCTGTGAATTCTTGATTTAACGACGGTGTTCAAACAGAGCGTGGGTGGCCCGACCGGTGGCGGTCTTTTACATCTCCTGTCTCCTCAAACAGCTTATGCATCGGTAGGCTAATCCCTAGCGGCCGAAGCGTTTTGAAAATATTGCTTTTTTATTTCACACTTGAAAAGCGCTATTACAGCGATACGGTTCTCTTTATCTGACCACTCCATGATGAAAGTTGAAACAATTTTAAAATCCCGTTACAGACTAGCGCTATTGAGGTTAGCTTTCAAAGCCCATATGGCAAAAACGGGGTATGTTCAGTTTTACTTTTGAAATGGGTGTGTTCAATGTTGTAACAGTACTTATGTCCCTACTAAGTAGATGTTATTACCAGAGATGATAGCATTAAAGTTTTCTCCCACATCAAAAAAGTGAAGCAAACGAATAATTCATTGATTCAAACGCATTTTAGCGTCAATTACGACGTGTAGTGTCATAACAAGCCCAATCTCTTAATTCCGTTTCCTGTTTTATGTCGGTGCGGCGTTGGCCCTTCCTGCTTCCAGCGACAGTCAGTTGCTGTCGTTGAGCGTGTACCTAAAATTGGCACGGTTGAGGAAAATACACGCACACAAATACTCGCCAACGTGTACCAGTCGGTAATTATTATTTTTAGCATGGAAGTACGTACTACTTTTATTATCATTGTTGTTGCTACCGCTTTTCATGTTGTATTTCTATTCGATACACTTGAAATTTTCTCCATTATTTTCGTTCAGGACTCTAAGTGCTGTAAAACAATTATTATTGCTACTGTAACAAAAACAACAAACAAACAGCAATACAATAGCATCATTCGCGCCACCACCACCCGCAGCACCAGGAGCAGCAACTGTTTCAGCGGCAATAACGATCACAACTATCATTATTCGGTGAGCATCATTATTCTAAGCAAGAATTACAGCGGCCCCATCCAGCCGGCGCCGCCACCAGCAACGACGGAAAACAAAGCAACAACAATGTGTAGTGATACGATGCCGAATACACCGATACCCAACAACAACCGACCTTATTAAGTATTTTTGCAAAGGTATTACTTAATTTATTTTAATAGTTGAACAATTAAATTTAATTAGAATTTGTACAACAATCATCTCGTTCTGCCGCTGCAGAGGAGCACTGCTCTAAGCTGTAACGTATATTCCGACTTCAGTAAATTGTTCCGGAAATGTGGTTATATGTGCCTTTGAACGAAATTTTCCTGGGTCTGCACCATGGAGACAGTTGAGTCGATATTAAGATTCTGACAGAGAACGTTGGCAACGTTTAATGAGTCCTAATACTGTAACTCGGTCGGCAGCGACATCTTCGGGGAATCGATTATTGTCATCGACCACAAAGACAAACCGCATTACGATAAACTCTTCTAGGGGAGAACGACTACAAGTGTTTCAACCATGCATACATGCGCAAGGATGTTTGTTCTTTTGTAAGTTCATCCAATTACAATTCATCAATCATTTTGCTGCTGTACAGTGGAAGTGTGAGTTTCTTTACCCTCCAATTGTTTTCAAAGGGGCCTTTATGAATTCTTTTATTGGTAATGATGATTCAATCTAAATTAAGCTAAGTTAATTTCAGGTATTAGTGCACTACTTTGGTTTGACAATTAAGTAGGCGACTTTCCACAAGTTTTATCAGCACAGCCCATACAACACTATCCCAACATGGGCATGTGGGTATTTAGAACCGTTGACGTTTTATGAAGAATCTGAATACTCGTATCACATCAATTTTTAAATTTAAAGATTCGGCTGAATTGGAGGCCTTGACCTATGAGCGAGGTGTGTGTGCTTTGGGAGCCAAATACCGACCCGTAAAATTCTGAGACATACGGGTATCAGGAAACAGTGAAATTATCCCGCATATCAAAATAAGTACTACTCGTAAGATTTAAGATTAGGGCCAATTTTGCACTTGGGCTTGTGAATTGGGCTCATTCAACTAAGGACATACGGGAAATTAACAAAAATATAGTTTTGTCACACATAGGTGGGTCCAAGAACCACATCCCCTAATACTGTTCATGACATACTACAGTGCAATACATAGTGGAGAGTATAAAACCTACAATATAAATTAAATTATATGTTGGAGTGAAAGCAAATGATTATAAATAAAAAATTTTGTAGACAGGCATTGGCCTGGATAAACTAGAGATTGTAACTAAGTAAACTAAGAAAAAAATGAAATTGTATTATTATTTTAGCATTTAGCCTTCACTAAGGGTCAGCTTGGCATTCATATAAAGATATTTCGATTGCTTTTCGACATATCGTCGTAGTTCCCAGCAGAAGGCCTATGTGTAAGTTTTGAATTTTTTTATTCTCGCTTTTAGTAGTCCTATTGGTCATACATGTACCCACCAAATCGTTTTTCGATATTTTTTATTAGTTCAGGATTTAGAAAAAGGTTTGTGTTTTTCTTCGAATAGGACTTTTCAATTTATTAATTAATAATTCTATATGGTCAGATCCTTAACATTTAATTGCCAATCCATAGAAGTACTTTCTACTAAATTTTGTCCAGATCAGACAATAAATGTGGCTTCCAGAGCGTCAGACCTAAAATCGGAAGGGACCTTTGTACAAGGGCTGCATAAAATCATGGACTGATATGGTCTTAATTGTAAACAGTTAGTTTCCATGCCATTAAACTACCTCGTGTCAAATTCCGTCGAGATCATACTATAAATCCATATCATACTATAAATGAACTCGGAAGATATGGGGTCTATATTAAAACATTTACCGATTTGGCCCATATTCCATCCTAAATAGGCCTTGTCCAAAAGACAGTTTCATACCTAGTTTCAGCAGTCTAGGTCAATCCCATGGTACTGAGTTTTATACAAAATACCCCCCAAAAAGTGTGATTTTATAGATGTTGTTTTAGTCCTTAGACAAAGAAGCTTTTTTTCTCTGAATGGATTACAAATCCCAAACAGCTTGCAACAACAATACGTTTCTCCGCAAAGTTTGTACTTTCTAGGTTTATTATTGTGATCGCTATCGTGCTTTAACAGACACACTGACGGACGGACAGTCAGACATCGCTAGAGCGTCTAAGAATTGTACGCTGATCAAAAAATTATATACTTTATGGGGTGTCAGATCGATATTTTGAGGTGTACCAAACGAAATGCCCAATTGTGTACACCCTCATCATATGGTGGGATATATAAACAGGCCTATGTGGAAAATTATCAATTTCCTTTTATGTTTAGCTCGTTTCTTTTTATTTCGGTTTATAGCTTGAACAGGGATTAACCGGCTCAAGACCTATTGCATCTATATATAAATAGAAGACAAGTTTTTAACAAAATGGCAAAGTGACATTGATTTTCGTTGCTGCACACTAGAGTACTTTTCTCATGATTTTGGGTCCGTGACAACCCCTCTTCAGAAAGCTTTGCAGCATTTGTTGAAAGCAAAACCAAACTCTATAAGGCCAGGCATCCCCAAACGAATAAGAACTACTGTTGTTAACCTTACTTTTCAAGTTTTCTTCACACAATTGCCCAAATCATGTTAAATGTAAGGTGCAGCCACGAAAATAAATGTCACTTTGTCATTTTGTTAAAAACTTGCCATCTATTTAAATATAGATGGAAGAGGTCTTGAGCCGGTTAATTTCTTTTATTTTAATACAGAAAAGGCAATACAAAAAGGGCATATGTTGTATACTTGTATATTGGTGTACCATTTAAAACCGTGACTTAAACTCAACTTTTTTTTAGTCCAAACGCGGCAAATTTATATACGAATCGACTACAATTACTAATTTCGAAATTCCGCGAAATGAATAAATGCAACAGCTTTGTGCTGGAACCACGAACGATACTCGTATATTTTTCAAATAGGCAGCAAGGTTGGATAACCTGGAACAAATAAAAACAATTTAAAAATTTTCAATTTGGTTTTATTTTGGTTTCATTCAATACGAAGATGATTATTACCAGGTTAGCTTTACATATTTCTGGCTTAGGCAACACTTAGTGTTGCCTGGCGCCATCTAATATTTCCATTGGAAAGTTTGACATTTTTTAGCATAAACGTACTCAGAACGTTTTGAAGTACGACCATCAGTTGTGTTGTTTACAGTGACTTGAAAAAGACGAAAGTCGTGAAGGTCGTCGAAAAACGGTCGTTGTGCCAGAGAACATTGATGCCGTGCGTGATCTAATAATGCAAGAGCGTCTTGTGACATACCGTGAGATAGAGGCATCTTTGGGCATTTCTTCCACCTGCATACATTCGATATTGCATGAACACCTGGCCGTAAAAAAGGCTTGTTGTCGTTGGTTCCCACACAATTTGACAATCGCTCAAAAAAGGCTCGTGTCGATTGGTGCAAAAAATTTTGAATAAATACGATTGCGGTGTTCAAAAGACATTTTAAAGATCGTCACAGGTGACGAATCATGGGTCTACGCGTATGAGCCCGAAACAAAACAGCAATCGAACGTATGGGTCTTCGAAGACGAGCCAAATCCAACGAAAGTTGTTCGTGGAAGAAGCACTTCGAAGCAAATGGTCGCCTGTTTCTTCGGCAAAACTGGCCATGTGGCGTTTGTTCCACTTGAGCAACGTAGGACGGCCAATTCTGAGTGGTACACCACAACTTGTTTGCCTGAAGTCTTCGGAGAAATTCGAAAAACGAACAAGAGAAGACGAATCATTACACATCGGCTCAAACCAGCGCCTTTTTGACCGGCCAAAACGTCGTATTGATGGGTCATCTGCCGTACAACCCTGACTTGGCACCCAAAGACTTTTTATATTCCCGCACATCAAGAAAAAATGCGTGGTCAACGATTTTAGTCGCCAGAAGATGCTGTTGAAGCATTCAAAAACCTTGTTCTGGAGGTGTCTTAATCGGAGCGGAAAATGTGCTGGAGAATACTTTGAAAAACAATAAAAGCATTTTTGATGAAAAATATTCGCATTTGCATTATAAGGCCAAAATATTTATAGCACACCTCGTAGAACTTAATAATTTGTTGTCATTACCATTTGTTGGTACAGTGAGTAGTTCTACAGTGAGCAGTCCTAAGCAAAAATTATTAGTTATAACAACCATTTATTTTCACTTAATTTTATTAGTACAACTGAATAATAAGTGATCTCTGTCGTAATATTATAAAAGCTGTTTTTTATATACTTGCGAACCGAATTTCCTAAAGTTTAATAACATTTAATGATGGAAAAGCAAAGTCTTCTCTTACAGGTAAAATTCAATCCAAAGTGCAATTAAAAATGCGGTCGTTTCTTATGCCGTTCACCATTTGATAGATGCGGGTTAATATGGATGTAAGCGTTCTCAAATACTTTTTGGGATTGCCCCAGAAACAGACCCAGAATAGGTGCGTTATCATGACCGAATGTTTTTGACAACAGACTGATTGAAGTTACGTGTACTTCTAGCATTACATCAGCGCAACCGAATGTTAGGAAGTGCACTGGATTTTCCGTACATGGAACGTGGGACAAAAATTGCATTCCCTTAAACAAAGTTTGACTTTACTTAAGGATAATTTAGTAAATTCAATTAATTTTGAAGTCAAATCAAGTTATAAATTTAATTGTTCGGCTTCATCATTTGATCTACTATTTCGGAACTTATGAGTATTAATAGAAAGAATCTCTTACGGCTTTCCGACATACCTTGATCCTTTTAAATAATAGGGTATATTAATATCATTTGGTACAAACAACAAGTCTAAAGCCTCGAAAAAAACATTTCAACCCTACATATTTTTTGACCAAATCCGTTTTATGACTTTTAAAATCATTTGAGCTATAAGTATATTGAGCTGGTGTCTGCCAGCAGGAGTTACAAATCGTCTTAAAATTTTGCATGTCGTAATATTTTTCCTAACCTACGGGATTGAAAACGCGCTATATTGCCACACCTCTTCCGGTACCACTCACTTAAATGTGCCCTTTTTACCAACTTAAGATGGCATTTCTTTGTTTCAGTGTTTAATAAATTCAACCATAGAGAGGTACACAATTAAGCAACGCGTTAAAATTTTTAAAGCCTTTTACGAAAAAGGGTGTTTAACTCAAAATGCATTCCATACACTTCGTGATTTTTTTGGGTCAGTCAGCATTATCCACCAAATGTATCCACAACCGTGAGAATTGTACAATAATTTCTGCAAACCAGGTATATAGGAAATGTGAAAACACCTCGCCCAGTTCGTTCTGCCATCGGGCCTTTCATCTTCTACAATTAACATCGTGTGTATTAGTTGGACCGCCCTTTATACATAAAATTCATCTTTCAGAAAAAAAGACGTGTAATAAATAAATGTGAAATTAGTTTCATGAATACAGAAGAGCAAGATCGGTTTTTATTTGTTGTTTTAGAGCTGCAGGACCACACTTTTATGTGACCTTTTTTTACCCGAGGGCGACGTAGGAGACAATGACCTAGTAATGGTCATTGTAATGATTGGTTGTAACTTGGCAAAATCGAGTACTTATCTTGGCATCCTTTATCTCTAGTGTCACCCAACACAGCTATCCCAACACCCATTGGGGTAGTGAGCAAACATTTGCCGCGTGTTTACCATAAAATCGTTCAAAATTAGTTTCAGAGCGTCGGCCCTGTCAGCCATCACCACAAAAACCACAATGAAAGCAAAAAGAAAGATAAAAAAGCCGAACCTCCCTAATTGTTGACGAACTCCGCAAAAGTTATTTGGATTATGATTTGCTGATATACACCAGTAATGTCCAAACTTTGATTGGGAAGGTGGCGAATATCCCCGAAAGGTGTAAGGCTGACATACTCGTAATACCATTTACAATATACAGCACAAACCGTATTGAAAACAACAAGCTTGAAAATAGGTGTGGTTTTGTGGTAAACTAGAGGCTACAACATCTTGTCTCAAGGTACATCCAAGCCCAATTCGTTCGGCAAAATATTTCTAAAAGTATATAAGCCTAATATGTGCACACGCTTCGACGACAGAGAAAGGCGGTGAAGCCAAGGAAAGCTTCAATGAGCGCCTAGAACAGATATATTGCAGTTGTTCTAACGGATTTTAATGGCGAAGTAGGTAGGTAAAGCATCTTAGACCTACTGTCGGAAAATTCAACCACCACGAAAACACCTCCGAAAACGGAAAGAACTTGATTTCGAAGCAGCTCGCTAATATGGTAATAAGCAGCACCAGATTTGAACACAAGGATACTTGGTTGTCCTTAATTTGTAAAACGCATAATGAAATTGATAATGTCGTGGAAGACGTAAGGCACTCTAAAGTGTATTAGATGTAGTTATTTAATGTTCGAGCGATCCGAGGTGCCAACATTAAGTCGGATCATAACCTAGTAGCAGCGATGGTACGCAACAGACTGAGTATAGCGAATGCCGGAAAATACAATGCACAGAGATAGCTGGACGTCGCGAAGATGCGTACAAAAACAGACAGGCAGTGATTTATTCACCAATCTATCCCAACTGCGACAAAAACCTTCCTCCATTTAATGATATTTTTGTGCTGTGAAAACATATTTTGCACTTATTGTCGACAGCAGCCATAAAAAAGTACAGAAGCGAAGAATGCTGCTTATAACGCGACGCTGCAGTGTGTAGCAACAAGAACTGATCTGGAGTTATATCGGACGGTTGATAGAGACAAAAGTAAAGAAATGAAAACGAGTGTGAAAAAATTGAAATATACAGGAGTCGAAATGGTGCCCGAAATTCTCTTAAACAGTCAAACACCAGACTGAGGGCTTAATAAATGGTACGAACTCTTTTAGAAGACGGCCCTGTAATAATCATTGATGACGGCGTTAAATACCAATTACGCAGCCTTAAAGAAAGTCAAGACAGCAACAGAGCACCTTAAACATAAAAGGGATGCAGGTGCCGATAGTTTACCAACTGAGCTGTTAAAGGCTGGAGGGGATGATCATGCACCAACTTACAATTTGGTTAAAAGAAAGCATTCCTAATGACAGAAATCTCAGTGTAATGTGTCCTGTTCATAAAACGACCGCACGGTTTCCGCCAACTACCATGGAATAAGCCTCATACAAATTGCTGACAAGGTTCTCTATTATGTGAACAACTAAAGACTCACGTCAAAAAATCATTGGCCCGTATCATTCTATATTCCGCCCTGTGGGGCTTTAGGCCTGGTAAATCTGCAACTGACCTGATCATTACATTACTCCAAATCCTGGATTAGTCCCGAGAACAGCAAATTGACTCTTACAATCTCTTCATAAATTATAAAGCCGCCTTCGACAGCCCATAAGATCTACGATGTTTAAAACCATTGGTGGGGTTTGACATCCCCGCAAAACTAGTACGTCTATGCAAAATGACGTTGACTGACACAAATCTACAGTTAAAATAAGAAGCACCTCTCCCAACTACTCTACGACACGCTCATGCTGCTACTGGATGAAACGAAGTTGGGAGTGTTCGGATGGTTCTTCGAAAAATATATGGACCCCTTTGCTATAACGGCGAATGAAGATTGCCTTGTATGCTGGCATTGAAGTAGTCTGGATCATCAAACTGCGGCTATTGCGCTGTCGAGGACATGTGTGGATGGATAAAAATGTTTTGGCACTAAAGACTTTCCTGAGCACAGGCAGTAGGGGCAGGAAGAAGCTCCGGTAAAAGGACCAAGTTTAGCAAGATCTACGGAACCGTGATTTATACCAAAGCGGCTTAATATCTTTAAAGGCTAAGAACGGTCATTTAAGTAACATAGAATTTCACCAGAGAAAGATGTTGATCGTTTGTAAAGCTATGTGCGAAAAAATGGACAGATGTGGACCAATTTCAATAGGGTTCGTTCTTGTCCAAAACTTAAAGTATAATTAATTTTTATCGAGATCGGTTCGTTAATGCGAACTGTACTTCATTTGCAGCGGTAGATGGACAGACAAAGCTTATTGGAATCACACACACCCCATGCAAACGCACCATTTTGCCCTCTTTAAAAATACAGTTAAAAGTTAAACATGGGATCACAAAAAATCTTAGCCACGCTCCTTTTTGTATATCCATAACAAATGATTTTATCCCATTGCAGATAATAGTTCAAAGAATTTGTCAGGCAAAAACGGTAGCGGTTGACACGACCCGTTCTGAGGTACCATGCAAATGCTCTATTCCGACCACTTTTGGTATTCGCCATTTATCTTTTTTATTCGTCATGCGCTAGAAATTACGACAACGATAACAAAATGCAGTAGCTAACCTAAAAATTTAAGCCATAGCCTCGCCCTTTTTTATCCTGTATAGACAACTGACACTATC
Organism: Hydrotaea diabolus; assembly: GCA_963513945.1. NCBI lineage: Eukaryota > Metazoa > Arthropoda > Insecta > Diptera > Muscidae > Hydrotaea > Hydrotaea diabolus. Next base: position 127,579,390 of record OY740716.1, read on the forward strand.
CGAGCTTAGATTTAAACTCACATAACATTTTTCCCAATGCATAAATTGCGTTTAAATATATTCTACAGTATCTTTATTGACGACGAAAAATGTTGTATATCGTCATGCATCTTTCGGCAGAAGGTTCTAAAAAGTAATCCGTATATGGGAGAAGGTATACGTAGGTTGGATCAATCGACTGAAACTTACAACACACTGTGGTTCAGGGAATAATGACTTAGTGCTGATGTTTGTAACACATTCCAGGAAAGGAGATAGACTATAGAATGTTAAGTAGGCGGTGTTCGTCCATGCGTCCGTCTACCAATCTATCGTTGTAATTCAAGTACAGCACGCAATTATGAAACGATTTTATCGAAACTTGGGACATTTTTCATGTTTTGGCCAAGGACTAACCCTATAGAACCCTGGGCCACATCGGTCAATGTTTTGATAACATACATATGTTATTCCCGATTTCAGAACGTACCGCACAGACTAGGGACTGACATACTGACGTCAGGTTTTGAGGCAATAAATCATGGAAACAACAAAATGAAAAGAATCCGCTTCAGAATCTGAAATTTCTTTAAAAGAGAAATGGTTTCTCTTGGTAGCTGCAAACTTATTTTTATGTTAAAAGATGTTTTTTTAGATATATGCTTGATAATAACGGGTTAAAAGAATCCAGGGCCCTGGTAAAACTTCCACTATATTATGCTCCCTACAATCCTTTCGTGCATACTGAAATATATATACAATTTATTTCTCGCTTTAAAAGCATTTTCACCAGCACATTTTGAAAAAATGTGCTAAAATTGTATACAATGTCATGACATTAGATACCAATCGTTATTACACTCTGCACCACTCTATAGAATAGGGTATTATAAGTTAGTTTCATGGCAAAATATTTAAGCTAGACCGATGTGTACCGATCGACTTAGAATCACTAGCTGATTCCATTCAACTGCGAGGGCGAACGCAAAACTAACTGGCCTGGCACATATTCTGTTTTAGTAGCAACCTTTTTTTGTTTTTTAAAAGCAATCTTTTTTAAGCCATCTGTCCAAATTTGCGAAATATTTAATGATTATTTTCTTTGTTACAGGTGATTGAAGTAAACAAGTTTTATAATTTTTGAAAAATGGAAAATAAAGAGTTTCGTGCGATAATTAAACAATTTTATATGAAAGGTTATACGTCACAATTAATCAAAGATAAATTGGATTCTATTCATGGTGATAATGCACCATCATACTCCGCCGTGAAATCCTGGGTTCAACAATTTAAAATGGGTCGTTCAAGTACGGAAGATAAACAACGCTCTGGAAGACCGAAAACTGCTACAACTATTGAAAACATTAGAAAAATATTTAATGAAGTGACTAAAGATAGACGAATAAAGTACAGAGAACTTGCTGATATTGCTAAAATACACGAAAAACAAGTTTGGAGTATTTTACATGATGAACTCCACATGAAAAAGCTATCCGCGAAAAAGGTGCCGCGTTTGTTGACTCTGCCCCAAAAAAATCGTCCGTTGGACCAATTCCGAGGAGCTTTTAGCGATTTATCAGCGTAATCCAATAGAGTTCTTGCCCCGATTCATAACTGTTAATGAAACATGGATCCATCACTACATCCCAGAATGCAAAGAACAGTCAAAACAATGGATAGAAGCTGGTAAAAGTGGTCTCAAGAAGGCGAAAACTGTTAAGTCAGCAGGAAAAGTAATGGCCACAGTATTTTGGGATGCAAGGGGTATAATATTTATTGATTACCTTGAGCAAGGAAAACTATAAATAGTGAATATTATTGTGCATTATTGGATCGGTTGAGTGAAGAAATCAAGATAAAACGACCGCATTTAGAAAAAAAAGTTCTTTTTCATCAAGATAATGCTCCTTCACACACTGCATTTTTAACTCAACAAAAACTGGCCGAATTACAATTTGAAATTGCTCCGCATCCACCATATAGTCCAGATTTAGATTATTTCTTGTTTCCAAATTTAAAAAAATTTCTCGGTGGCAAAAAATTTTCGTCCAATAGCGAGATTATTGCTGAAACTGAGGCATATTTTGAAGGTCTTGAAAAATCTTATTTTTCGGATGGAATTAAAAAACTTGCAAAACGTGTTATGAAGTGTATTGAGTTGGAAGGAGATTATGTTGAAAATAAATAATAATAATTCCAAAAAACCGGTTATTTTTATGTTAGGCCAGTTACATTTGCGGTCGCCCTCGTATGTCTGTCTGTACGTCCCTCCGTTCGGCCGTCCATATAAAGCTTGTAAGCAAACTATAGGTCGCAATTGTTGTCCGATTATGATGAAATTTGGTAAAAGTACGTTTAATGGATCAGGGACGGGCGCTTTTAAAATTTTCGGCCCGGAAGTTCGTTCTAAAAATTGAAGAAAATAGGTAAAGATATAGCTATAGCTCCAAAACATATGTTCATCGGATTTTGTCTTTAACTATAGAAACCACATATTACATCCAATCTTGATGAAATTTGGCACAAATTATTTTTTTAAGTCCTAGAAAGGATTTTATTAAAATTATTAAAATTAAAACATATGTAGCATTCAAACATAAATACACATGTTCTTCCGATTTTATGTCTGTAGCTCTAGAAGCAACATATTACATCCTATATTGATGATACAGTTTTAAATATTTGTCGGATTTCGCTGAAGCTTTCAGCGATTATACTTTATAATATGTACAACAAAATAAAGCACGCAGAAAAAAAGTAAACATGGCAACACCAACGAATTTCAGCAAAAATATATATGACCCTGCCTATGAAAAGGTGGCTTATGACTCAAAAAAGAAATTGCGAGAAACAGCAAATCAAGAAAACGTAAGGCCTCATCTCCAGAAGGAGATTCGATTCTTTCTCTACATTTTTAGTACACTTCTAAGCAAGTTAGGACTTTCTAGTTTTCACTACGTGAAAAAGCGTCTCAAAAACTATCGAAACCAAAAAAAAAAGTGGAAATTTTTTTTTGAGTCATAAGCCACCTTTTCATAGGCCTGGTCACATATAGAAAACTTATGCCTCAGATTTGAACGGTTTGTTAACTGGAAGTGTAGTTGTCTGCGCTTTGCAGGAAAATGGAATATTGGCATTGCTGTGTTCGGTAATTTTGGAGATTAGGGTGCGTTAAAATAAAACAATTAAAAAAATGAGAAAATTCGCAATTCCTGTTGAAAATAAAAAAAGTCACCATAAGGAATAGTGGAAAATCGTTCTGTAAAAGTCACAGGAAGATTGGAAATGGGTTTTTGTTGTTGTAACAACAATATAATAGTTTTGATGATCTTAAGGTTCTCTCTTATACCGTTGGACCTCTCTCTCTAGATCATTAAGATCGTACCTGATCTGTCTTGACGGAGGCATCCTGTCCAAGAGATGGTGGTTAGGGTGAATGCTGCGAAAACACCCTAACAGGTATTGCTTAGACAGCAGGAAATTGTGTCTGCGCGCGGTAAGGCCCTTCGTCTAATCATGTAGATGGTCCTCGCAAGACATAAGAAGACACCCTGTTGATGTTTTGAGGGCATTCGGCAAGTCCGAATTTTCTTCCACTGCGTCGTACTCGCATCCTCCGACCATACAGGTGCAGCGTAGTTTGCTACAGACCGACCTATCGCAACAAGGTTTATTTGTCGGCTCCCCAAGTACTGCCGGCAAGTGACTTGAGGACCTTTTCCTACTTTTAAGCATAGGATAGAACAAGGCCGTCGAATGTGACCCCAAGGTAGGTAGTTGGAGTAGTTGGTAGTCGGAATGTTGAGTGAGAACCGCACCTCTGCGGTTCATGTGGAGGCGGATATTTTCATATTCCTCGCAGTAAAAAAGCGTGCTAAGTCAGTGAGGTAAGAGTTTATTTTCTCGCATATGTCATCCACCTTTGGTGCTGATCCCAGAATTGTTCAATCATCAGCGTACGACACAATTCCAACGCCGTCTTGTGGTGCAGGATGCTTTGAGAGGTAGAGGTTAAACCGAGCCGGGATATGACTCCACCCTGAGGAACTCCTTGTTTAACTCTACGTGGCTTCGACTTTCTTTCTCTAAATTCTACAAATGACTGGCGCCCACACATATACTTATAGTTTACGACTCAATGTTGACTGGCGCCCACGCATATACTGGCGCCCACACATATACCTATAGTTTACGACTCAACGTTTCAAACTGGGCGGAAGGGACGTTTCTTCAATGTCCTCGAACAGAGTGGCGTGATTGACCGTGGCTTGTTCTGGTTAAGGCCGCGACTTATACGATGGCGCGTAAAACAGTTGTTGTGCTAATGGTCAGCACAAGGAAAGTGTTCGATCAGGCTGGGGAGGAGCAGTGCTTCAAGCGTCTTTGCTACTGGAGAAACAAAGGAGATCGGCCTGTACAAATCTCCTTTACTTGCGTCTTTGCCTGACTTCAGTAGCGGAACCACTCTGCCCATTTTCTAGGCATCGGGAACTAAGTGAGTGGCTAGCGACAGATTGAGCACTTTGGTCATGTACTCGTACTCTACTCCCGGGGTATCCAAGTGCTTTAACATCAGCATTGAGATTCCGTCCGGACCCAGCGCCTTTGCGCTGCGGATGACATGGGCAACTTCGCCAACGGTAAATTGTGGTGGTGCCTCTTCGACTCGGAGAGCGCGGATACGACGCAATACTCTCCTTTTCGCCTTATCACTCCTTGGGTGCTCAATACTTATAAAACGACGATTAAAATAATACGCGCACCGCTTCGGATCTGTCACTGTTCTATCACCGAACGTGACGGCTGTCCCATTACCTTTCTTCCAGGGTTAGAGACCGATTTGTTGTCCACAACTTTTCAATTTCAGAACTTAGTTTGCACTGCTTTAAGTGGTCTAGCCATTTGTTCCGCTTAAATTCGTTGTCCAACCTACTGATTTCAAAGTTGAGATCCCTAATTCTAGGGTCAGTAGGGTTGGAGCGTAGAATGCCAGCACTCGTCTGCTAGAAAACGGGAAATTTGGTCCGACGGAACAAAAATTAGTCGTTTCTAGATTGATCGGAAAGAATGTTTTTGGCATGGACCTTATGAACGCCTTTAAAAATACCATGTGAAACAAACCGTCAAACGTGACGGTGGCATTAGGTTTGGGGATGTTTCACGTAATGGCGTTTAGGATCATTGGTTAAAATTAAAGAGATAATGAATAAGGAATGCTATATCAGTATTATCCAACAAATTTATCAGACTTTGTGGATAGATGCACGAACCCTGATAAGGAGACCCAAAGCAAATAGCAAAAATTTAACAACGCTGATCCTTGGATCAATGTTTCGACGCAATGTAGTGTCCAGCACAAAGTCCAGACCTTAACCATATCGAAAATGTATGGGTTGTTGTTAAGAAGCGATTGGTGATGTATGATCGAGCGCCAAGTAACATTGAGGAACTTTGTAGCTGAGTACAATAGGAGTGACAAAATAGTTCGAGTAAAACCATACAAAATTTAAATTTATTAAAAACAAAGGATTGTGGATTCCGTTCTGTTACCAAACATGTACTATTAATAATAATAAGTGTAAAACAGAATGAATACTGCTGCCTCATTTTTTTCCTGTGAATTTGTTAATTATCGTTAAGTTTATTTTTGTCTGCTTCCTTAATTTTATTGCTAATATAATAAATAACATTCCCTGAAAATTTAAAATGATCCATCTATTAATCTAAATTTGTTGGCACCCTTGTAAGATTATGGCAGAGATGCACTCAGTTTTGATCGCCAGTGTATGTTTAAAACGTTATTTAAGGTTGTCTACTCTGAACATAGTGCAGGGTATAATATAGTCGACTACGCCCGACTTTTGTTTTGTTCTTAAAATACATTTCTGCATTTTCATATCAACTTTTTTTCAAGTGATCAACACTTATTTTAAATACAGAGTTAATTCTGATAAGAATTAAGGCTCAGGCACACTAATTATTTTTTTTCTTACGCTACGCATTTTTCAATTTCCGGTAGGCAAAAAATTTAAATAGTGTCCAAAAAATTTAATCTATTTATGACGAGGCTGTTCTACGCCGACATTGCAATATCATGAACTTTTAGTCAGTTTTTAACATGTATTTTATTGGTTTCTAGAAAACCGGAAATGTGAAAAAGAGCAGAGTAAAAAAGAACTTCAATGCGCTCGAGCCTTTATATGTAATAGATTTAAAAGTTCGATATTACTGTTGTTTATAGAAGAAAATTATTCCTCGGCTCTTCGCATTTGCCATTTTTTTTTGGATAAAACATCGTTGAACTTAAATCTTTTATCGACAGAAACTGTTTTGGATTTCCACCACATATCGGACATGACCAAATACACATTGTTTTCATAAGTACGTTCAACTTTTTTCCATCAATTAAACTTATTTCAAGCTCGTACTTTACAGTTTCCTCTCTACCGTTTATCATATAATATTCCAAAGACTTATAACTTGATAATTGCACATCCGGATTCGGGGTTTTCTTTCAATATATGCTCTTTGGTTTCCTTTATAAATTTAATTTCCTTTATTAAGTGGTCAGCAAAAATGGACGGGTTGCGTAATACGATTAATCCAAACAATTGCATTACTTGACGTGACTACGATATTTTCAATGGTATAACTGAGGTAACAAAGTACGAGTTATCTAAACTAAACCGCTACATTGCAGTTAAATATTTTTTTAAATGCACTTTGTAACTTAGAACCAAATTGACTTCATTGACCTCATCAATGCATCCTAGTATGACAAAGTCCTTTTTGCTATATGATTAACCAAACTTTGGAGAGAAATGTGTGAATTTTTTTTTTGTAATTGGAAACAATTTTAGAGTTTCTTGTCTTTTTCATCTCTCTTAAGTTAGTATACTGTTTGTTGTCTTTATAAATTAAACTCGATCAGAAGGCTAAATTCTTTTTCAGGGGAGAGCTCATTTTAGTTGGATGAAGCTAGTACGAGGAAGCACCTTCCTTTAAAATAAATTTCAAATAATTTTCTTTTGATAAATAAGATGAAGTAGAAGCAACATAAATTAATAGCTTGGTACCATTTCCTTGTTCGGACGACACTTCCAAAGCAATATTTCTCCATTTCTTTGCAACATCACTTTCTAATAGTTTGAATACGGCCTCATGAGATAGCCAAACTCATTCATTTTCTAAAAAAAACTCTAGTTTTTACCCACTTTCGGTCAGCAAGTGCACAGAAATTAATAATTTGTTTTTTTACTGCCGTCTTATAGTTTTCATTCACAATTCTATTAAATTTCGCGGAAATCCACTTTCTATAATTTTTCAAGCAGAAGTTAAATACTTCCAAATTTCACTCGTATTTTTATGAAATGGAGCAGCTCGTATTTCCAAAAAAAAACTGATAGTACGCATTATTACCTTCCTCCACACATAAATTTTTTCACGGATATGCCCGGGTAAAGAATGTTCTACTCCAAAAAACATATGGAAGACAACAGATGATGACAAAAAAATTATTTTCTACGTCTTACTTTTTTTTAATTGACATGTTAATTAACATGCATTAACAAGCGTTTTTTTAATTTAGAAAATGTTTAAATCTTAAAAGTTTGTGAAGAAAACCTAAAGTCCTTTGTTTTTTGTTTATGATAGAATGTCAAAAAATGCAGCAAGCTAATACTCGTGTGACAACATTGACAGCTAGGCACGTCGCCATGAGTTGTTACCTGATTTAAGTTTTTAATATTTAAGTGTTTCAAAGTGTTAATTACAAAATTCCGCTACTAAATTTTTTAAATGGTTGACTTGAAAAAAAATTTTTTGACTCAAAAACCTGTCACTGGCCCCACAGTGCATTCTAGGAAAGGCCTTGGTAAATACCTTCTGGCCATGCCGAGAAAAAAGTGTACAAGTTTTTATTTAAGCCAAAATATTCCAGCCATTCTGCTTAAGTGAAGGGTTAAGTCTTCCCTCACAATGGCTAATTTCAAATCATGTCTTGTTGTAGAACTTTTGCAATGTTACATCTAACATTACTCCTTTAATTGGCACATACTCCGACACACTGTAAACGCTATAATCCCACCAAGTCATGTACGAGTATTTGTCCTGCAGACTAGATCCATGTCCATGTCCATGGCTGCGTGCATCAGTAAGTGTACGAACACATGCCCAGCAAACAATTGGACGTTTTGTGGAGGATTAATCTACAAGGCGAATAATTGGCGATTCTTCCTAGTGATCAACGCGCCAACATTGCTTGGGAAGAAGGATTTGTCCTAATCTTGGTGCGACGTCGTTTTGCCAGAAGAATTCGCAAAAAATATCAAAACATTTATCACATTTTTGGTCGGTTGCCGCAACTGTAGCTTGTGTGTATCACTCGTAAATCGTTCAGTTTGTCGGAAACAAGCGAGTACGAAGTTTCCTGTGGAAAAAAAGAAAAATAACAAATTGCTAATAATGAAAATTATGCTATTATTATTAACGAATACAAAAATTTTAGAGGGTTATGGGACATATTTAGTAAAAAATATAAAAATAAAAATCTAAGAAAAAAAGCAAAAAACATAAAAATCAGATGAGCATAAATAGTAGGGTCATAAATACTGTTACACACGTTTTATGCTTTAAAATAAAAAGTTCTGAATGTTTTTGGACCAAATATTTTTTAATATATTTATTGATGTATATTGTATCCAAAAAGAATCTACTTATTCGAAATGTCCGCCTTTTGCCTTTACGCACGCCTTAAGTCGCACTGGCCAATCGTCAATAGCTGCACGAACCTCGTCCATTGGAAAATTGGCCACAGCTCGAACCAAAGCAGTCTTAAGAGATCCAATGTTGAGGTATCTTTTGCGACAAACCTTGTATTATAAAGCGTTCACAATTTGTAATCCAATGGGTTCAAATCTAAACTGCCAGAGGGCCATTCTTCAGAGGAAATGAACGCTAGCAAATTATTTCGAAGCCAGGCCTGGGACGTTTTAGCCTTATGGTCCGGCGCAGAATCCTGCTGGAAAGTCCATGGCTGGTTTTGGAACAGGGAATTGTTAAGAGGCTTCACAACAGCTTCCAAAGCGGTTTCTTGGTAAGCTTTGGCCAATGTTTTGACTTCTTGTTCGCACAAATGCAGGTCAGTGACTCCATCGTAAGAGACACCCCACCAAACCATTACTGAAGCTGGGTGATGACCCTTTCCACCCCTGGGATCAGTTCATATGCTTCCTTAGATGACCGCGCATACACTCTATCATTTTGCTTGTTAACTTTTTCCTGAACGGTAAAAATTTTTTCATCGGTGAACAAAATTTTGCTGTGCAGGTTATCAGCGTGCTTCACCAAAAAACGTTTGCATTTTTCAATCCTATTGTTTTTTTAAAGCTGTAGTCAATAAATGTCCGGTACGTCGTTGGCTTTAAATCCCCAAGTCCCAAGTCTTTTTTAATGATTCTGCTCATGGACTTTTGCGTGATATTCATCTCACGGGCCATGATTTAACGGCTTTGATGACATGCGGTGTTCGAACATAGTGGCGATCTTTTACATCTCCAGTCTCTCAAACAGTTTTATGCATCGGTAGACGAACATGCGGCTAATCCCTAGTGGTCGGAGCGTTTTGAAAATATCGTTTTTTTTCATTTCACACTTGAAAAGCGCTATTACAGCGGTACGGTTCTCATTATCTGACCACTTTATGATGAAAGTTGAAACAATTTTAAAATCCCGTTACAGACTAACGCTATTGAGGTTAGCTTTCAAGACCCATATGACATTAACGGGGTATGTTCAGTTCTACTATTGAAATGGGTGTGTTCAATGTTGTAACAGTATTTATGTCCCTACTAAGTATATGTGAAAGCTATATGTAACTCTGAATCGATTTTCTTCAAATTTGGCAACAACCTTCCTTGGTTCAAAAAAAAAACATGTCCTGTATTTAAGCAAGATTACATCCAATCTTGTAGCTTCTTGAGCTAAAAGTATAAAATTATATATATATGGGAGGTACGTCTAAATTTGAAGCAATTTGTTGTGTCTTTTCTGTCCCACAGCTACACACAGTACCAGATTGCGGCCACTATCGCGAAGTATGTATTTTAGTGAACAAACAAAATCTTTGTGAGTTGCCAATATTTTTACTGTTGCCTATTGTGTATCTAGCATTATGGTAAAGTTGTTAAAGACGATTAATAATTTTGTAGTGGCAAGTTATTTGATAAATAACAAAATATTTCCAAATAAACGATTACTTTTTTGATTATCTGAAGTTTTTGCAATAAAGTTCTGAACTGTTCTAACAGGTTTTTACTACTAATAGTCATGTAATGCTACTGACTTAAATGTTGACTGCGTACCACATCGACACATCGCCCACGTAAAGTGTAGTCAATGATTTAAATCTCGTTTTTCAATTATTTGTTTACTTTTTTTGAAACGTTTTTACAATATGTTTACACCCTGTACCACAATGCGGAACAGGTTATTTTTGTTTCGTGGCAAATGTTTGTACCTATCAAAAATATTTGAGTTAAGACCACCTATACGTAAAACCGATTGACGTATAATCTGTTATAATGCTGTTTTCGTTTGTTGTGTTTTCGATGTCTGTCTGTTCGACCGCCAGTTTATCTAATGCTTTTAATCAAACTACAGGTGTCAATAGTCATTCGATTTTTATGAAATTTGGCAGAAGTAAGTTTTTTAGACTAAGAACGGATTTGTTTGTCCGATTTTTATGTTTTAAGCTCTAGCAGTCACATCTTCTTATACATCCAATCTTGATAAAATTTAGCACATGTTTGTGTTTAGGACCACGGAAGGACGTTATTCTATTTAAAGAAAGTTGGTTCAGATTAAGACATATATGTATATCCCACATATATGTTTTTTTTGGGCCAAGGGGAACGCTGTTGAAATTAAAAAAATCGGTTGAGATGTGAATATAAAGGCTGTTTTTTTAGACTTGTGGTTTTCAATCTGTCCAGATTTGTTTCGGAGTTGGTCTCTTTGGCAGATAATGACTAGAATAATTATAAAATAACGTTTGCAAATCGTGGTAAATGGGGCCGATCCTGATTATTAGAAGAAAATTTTGTTCAGCGATGAAGCTCACGTTTGGTTGAATGGGTACGTTACAAACCATTGTTGGGACGCTTTACATCCTCAAAAAGTCACTGTTTGGAGTGCTCTATTGGCAAAGGGAATCATTGGTCCATATTTCTTCAAAAATGAAGCCGATAATGTTACAGTCAATGGAAAACGCTATAGATCCATGATTGTTGACTTTTTGTGCCGTATTTGGAGGATGCTGATGTAGACCACCTTTGTTTCTAACAAGACGGTGCTACGAGTACATGCCATAAGCCAACGAAACAATCAATTTATTGAAAGAAAATTTTGGTGACCGCATTATATCAGACGTGGCCCTGCTTCGTGGCCTCCAAGATCGTACGATTTAACACCGCTGGACTTTTTTAGTGGAGTTAAGCTAAGTCAAACGACTACAGATACACCCGAAACGATTGACGCCTTGGAAGAGAATATTCGGCGCGAAAATTGGGCATCTCGACTGGAATTTATGGGAGCCTGCCGGGGCTCGGCCACTTGGCCGAAATCATTTTTAAAACATAATGGCAAACCCTTGTCTTTAAAATAAAGCTATATTCTTGGCCATGACATTAACTTATATGCGTTTTATTTATTCTTGAAAACAACACGTCTAAAATAACACCCTTTAGATCCAAAACGTATGTTCATCCGATTTTATGCGGTAGCTCTACGCAGAAGCCACATATAACAACAAATCATGATGAAGATTGTCACAACTAATCTGGTTGAAGTTTGGCTAAGGACGGACGCTGTTAAAATTGGAAAAAAGCGCTTCTGATTATGATATAGGTTTCACATATATGTTCAACCGATTTCAGCAAAAACAATGGTAGTTCTTCACAAATTCAAGTATTATGTTAATTTTCAAATCTAATTGGATCTAAAACCATATTTGGTGAGTTTAGATGGTATATAACATTTTACGTTCTGTTTGCAAGACCACAAAATATTGATCGGAGACCCCATAAAATATACTTATATATAATCTTGAGCGTCAAAAAACTCTTAGACGATCTAGCTATGTCCGTTAGTACGTGTGTCGATTCGTCATCATGAGGATGGATTATGGTCATAAGCTGTTTGGGTCTCTAAATGGACGAAACCGAACTAACAGAAAAACAGTTTCTTTTAAGAGACTAAGGCACCCCGGTAAAAATTACACTTTATGAGTATTTGCTGAATCATAACGCAGTAAATATCTCGAAAGAGGGCGTAGTTGCCGGACTTTTGGCACAAACTTTACGACGTTATTAATTGCTTTACAATATGTTCTTTCTAGTTTACACTGAATTCCATTTACATGGACCTTTTTCTGGAACCTATTTGATGTTGACGCGAATCGCATTAAATTTGTTTTAGCAATCCTTAATATGAAGAAGAAAAACTATCGGTGAATCATCTGGAGGATTAATATGATCTCGTCGATCATCATAGCTGTATAATGAGTGAGTTTCCATTCGTTTACTGCTATCCGGTGTAAAGCGATTCACCTAAATGAATCTCCTGTTACTCCCCTATGCGATTATGCGACGAGTTCTCGCCAATGCAAAGCGAATCGCCTAAATTATCCGCATGTAATTCTTCTTCTAGAAGAGTCGCCAAATATTCTCATTGATAAATCATAGGCGATTAATCATAAAGATTTGCTTACAATTTATTTGGCGATTAGCTTCGGACCCGACAGCCACACACGAATGGGGATTTCCCAATTAGGATCGCCGCGATTCAATTTATAGCCCAGAAGATTCGCCAATGATTTATTCGCGATCAAAAATGTGTGCATGGTGGACGAATGTATCTGCATGGACGTGCTGGCGTGTGAGTGTGTGTTGCTGCCATAGTTTTGTTGCTAGTTCACAGCAATATTTCACTTGGTAAATAAAGCAAAAGGATTGTTCGTGCTGCTCCTGCTCGTGCTACAACTGCTGTGTCATTAGTTCAAAAACGAACAAGGGGAGGGAAAGAAAGCGTACTTCAAACTCACTGCACTCCCTAAGGGAATGTATAAAATGTTCTCAAAACAAAAGACCAGAGACAATATAAAATATTCGTTTATGTGCAGACGTGTATCTGTGTGAGTCCTCATGAACATGTTCGAGCATTCGTGTTACGTAGTGTATTTATGTATGTGTGTAGATGCCAGTGTTTTTGTTGGGACATTGAGGAAACGTGATGAATACGAGGTCCCAAGTCAATTACTTCAGTCGCTCGCAAAAACTATGCAGATATATGGTTGCACGTCTATGTAGATGTGCCAGTACGTAAGTATATATGTAGTGTATATGTATACCCATCTATGTATGTATGTGTGTGGGCTAGTGAAATTGTAATGTTAAATTTTGCAGTGACACTATCACAAAACCGCATTGGAAACCAACAAGTTTTTTTTTGTACAAAACCGAAAATAATTGAAATGGCTTGGAATAGTTAATCCAAAAAGCTCAGCTCTATAATGTTCGCCACACACAAAATGCCAGCGATGGAGTTGGCAACGGATCCATACTAAGGGGTGTAAAAAGGTTTTGACTACAAGTTAGGAAAAAATTAGGAAATTATGTTTCTTTTCCTAACCCAAAGATCGCATAATAATAGGGTGTACCCCACAATGCATCCTTTATAGACAACCATAATGACGATAGTACTTATATACTTTATTCGAACATAATTCATTTGAAAAAGTGCTTGGTGAAACAGACTTTTCTATAAACGGGAAAGTACTTACTTATCCAGCGACAGCAATGGCTTATACCAAAGAATCTAAACATGAAAAATTGTATATACTTTGGTATTACCTATTTTGATATCAAAGTTCTATAATTTTCCCACGCTGATCGACGCTGTTTAATCCCATGGTGATTTTTTTAAATCTTTTAATTTACTGGTTTCTATTGAAAACCGTTTTTCTAGTATCTCAATTATTTTGAAGCAGCTCACAATAATTGCTTTTTTCAGACCAAATCCCCTAAGAATGTAATCTGACTATTATTTGTTCATACCACTGCACTTATTCTAATTTAATACTTCAACAATTTTTTTGTAGTTCTCTTTTGGAAAAAAGTGCATTGTCTATCCTGCAGTTGTCGTTGCCTTCATTGTTGCTATTTGTTTCACTTTCGTTGTAAGCCTTAGGCCAACTTGTGGTACATAACTTGGTTATGTCGACAATGTTGCAACACAGATGGCATGTCAGTAGATTCTCAGCGCCACTGCCACTACTTGATGCTCCAAATTACATTGTGCAGCATTATGCAGTTATGAGGTCTTTATGAACACGCATTCTATGAACACGCAATCCTGTCTGAGGCACGTGCTGCTATTTAACGCCAGATGGTGTTCAACCCCACTTCTTGGGTATCATCACATTCATCATCATTCAATGTCGGACGATTTGATGGAAGTTGAGGTGGGCGTTCGCCAGAAACAGGTGTTTAGTCTCCTTTAATTGGAGATAAGAGGACGCTTTCTTTGAGCAAATGTGAATTGCCATGAAGGCTCACGATATGACAGATGTGATAAATTTAGATGAAGATTTGGCATTCAATTATGAGCATCTAATTGAGAAGGCATGTATGTATGTGGCATACTAATGAAAGGCAGTCAATACTAGTTTGGCTAAAATATCGCTAATGATTGCGTGCTAGATGCAAGAATTTTATAGCTTAATTTCTTAAGGCCCCTAAGATCAAGGGTCCTACCGTTCGGAGTGGCTTGTGAGCAGGTGGGCGCTGGTTGTCTAGGGCGAGACAACCATCACCATTCGTTCGAGACACACTGCCTATATATTTAGAAATAAGATTCATTTTTTTTTAAAAACTTCATTATTTTCATTTTCATTACTTCTGTATCTTTACATCACTTCACCAAACTTAATATAATTTCATCATTTTAAAGCATACTAATTGTTTCAAATCAACTTAAAATTTAAAGATATATAATTTAAACTAATGATTACTTTATATTAAAATCTAGCAAAAGGGTAAAAACTGATAACAGATAAAAAATAATCAAAAAACCCCAAACATTAATGACTTAACATCTCCCGAAGTTTTCAAGATGGCGGTCCGACGTTGGTATAGCAAGGACTTTCTACACAAGGGTTAGGCAAGTTTTGCCTTTTCGAACCATTTTTAACGTCCTACGAACTGTGCTCAATCCGAATCCATTGTTTTTTTGAAGCCTTAACAGACGGTAAGTAAAACAAAGCCGTCCTGAAATAAATCTTCTCTATTGAAAAACTAAAATTTGTTTCTTCCATCAGCTCCGTCAGTGTCAATTCCTAGTACACGCAGATAATAGATATGGTAACTATATGGTCAAGGAATAGTATGTTCCCTGCAATAAAAGTATGGTCGTCCTTACCATAGTGACATTTTGACAATTGCGGCAATATTAATATTGTTGAAATGTACCAATAGTATTGTTGCCCGATTTTTAAATGAAAATATGGCTGTAGCAACAATTTAAATATGGTTGGTGCTACAAAAGTATTGGTTTTTGGGTTTTATGTTAGCAATAATATGATTACGGCAATCATACCGTCAAAATCGTAATTTTTTTTGGAAGTGTTATTGCTATGAATTTATTATATGTTTAATAATTTTTTTCTAAACAAACTACTGTAGATTAGTATAAATGAAATATTTTTAATAAATGAGTTTTTTCTACTGTTAGAGAAATCACTCATATTATCAAGAGTTTAATATAATTTTACATAATTTACTTCATTAAAATCTCTATTGTTGAATAACAACTTAACCCAATACTTACAAAAAATATTGGGTATCATAATATGGTTGTGTGTGAGTCATACTATGGTTGTATGCTAAGCATACTATGGTTATGAGGATCGTAATATGGTTGTGGGGATCATAGTATGGTTGAGTGTGAATAATAATATGGTAGTGGGGATCATAGTATGGCTGTGTGTAAATAACTCTATAATAGTGAGGACCATAATAATGTTATGCCACAAGCTTATAACCAACAATAGTATGATGCTCTTCGATTATTGTTACCCCAACCATACTTTTTTTTATTCGTGTATGCTCTGCGTTATGCTCCTACAAAAATAAAGTTTTTGTACTGGGGAACCGCCAGGCGTGGAGGTGATATTATCTGGGGAAACCATGTTGGTGGGGTTAAAGGTAGCGACAGCTGGAACCGCTGATGGCTTCTTATAAAAATTATGTTGGTTGGAACTGGTACACAGCGGAAGTTCAAATTTTTATGGTAATTTTTTTTTTTTGTAGATGTATAAATTTTTAAATTTTACATAATGTTTCGCTTTTTGATTTAATGTTAAATTTATTTAATATTTATGCTCTGTGTAAACTGGACATGTATTCATTTTTATTTTTGTTTAAGTAGTTTTATTTTATGTAAACATTTTTCTTCTTAAAGTTCATTTGTTTTCGTGTTTTTTTTTATTATTTTTTTCAATAAAGAAATATTGTTATACTCTACTTGTAAATTTTATATTATTATTAAAAATTTACACCACCTTTTTTCCACCAAACTCCTAGTTGCTGCTGCCAGACTCGAAGCCAGGAAGAATTGCCACCTCCTTCAGCCATCTTCTATAAACTTGTTTATTCGCTCTTTTGGCCAAAACCAAACCGTGGTCGTTACAAAATACCCCTTTTTAATGGCCGCTGTCAGCATCTAGGTGGCGCTGTACTACCTATAACTAACACTTGACAAGTATATGGAATTTGGCTCGCGCGATTGGTATGCCAGATTTACAGATTCTGACAGCTACGTAGTAATTCACACCGTCTATACTTTAAACACTCTCCCCAATGAGACTACCTTGATTACCAGTGTTGCCAGATATATTCCAAATAATACCGATAAATTAGAGTAAAAAAGCGTCAGAAACCTATAAATTATTCATAAAGTCGGAAATATTGAAAAAAAATATAGTTATGATTTCAAAACTTCTTGAAATTAGTTAAAATGAACATTAAGCAAATATTTTTTCAGTTCTTTTAATGAGCCAAAAAAACTGGAATCATAAGGGTTTTGAAAAAGGAACAGAATAATTTGACTTTTAAGAAACCGTTTACAACCAATAATATAATTCGATACCATAACAATTTGGAGATCGATTTGTATAAAAGCGCAACCTTTCATTTGCATTAACCTTTCAGACTTGGTATTAGCGGTTATTTTGTAAGCAAGTGCTTACTAAACAGGACATTAAAAGTAAATCAAATTTGAACAAAAAACTTTTCAAAATAAAAATAGTAGGTGGCCGGTAAAAGTGCCTTGGATTCGCTTACATTTTGAACAGTATGAATTTTAAGAATTTGAATTTTGTTACCATTTTAACTAAGAAAATATCATATTTCAAAAAAAATGAGTGCTTGAGCTTAGCAAATTAGAGTCCCGAATTGTCCTGAACAATTTTGTTATGATCTTTATATTGTTTTTAAGAGTTTATCTGTAGCTTATTGGCATCTAAAGCTTACGTGGCTTACAGGGTCTGCTCTAAAAAAGCAAAAAGCAGAATCAGGGTTTCTAATTTTGAAAAACCGTCGAATGGCGATATGGGTGTGGTTGTTCGAGAGGCTAATACAAATACTTTCCAAAACATGCTTATGAATATGTAATAAAATTTAATGGTATTTGATTTATTGAATAGAAAATAAAGGCGCATTCGAATATGTATTTTGTTTATGTCTTCGTGCGACATAACATTTTTCAGACCATCCACTTACGAAAAAACTTCCCTATACCCATTTGAAATTCCATTTTCAGACAAAATGACGCCAAAATGATTGTCGCTCGGTAAGTGCCTGTGGTGCCTTCTGTTTTTGTCCCATAGGTTCTTTTTAGCTGCTATGGGTTCGAGCATCCATTTATGTTTGATTTATTTTTTATGCGAATGCATGCTTGACATTATTATCTCTCATTTTAGACCCGGAGTAATTATTACTATTTATTTGTCAACCTCATATTATAAATAATAATTAATAATAAAAATAAAATAATAATTATTTTACGACCCATAGGCAATATCTGATAAAGAAAAGGTTTTAAAACTAAAAAAGTCGTTAAGTTCGGCCAGGTCGAAGCTTTAATTTTCTCCACTATGGATTACGTCGTTTTACTGCACTGACACTATTTGGGTATTTGGTCGCTGGCCCATGTTTGACAGAACTACATTTTTGGGGCCCGATGAACCATTGTCCTATTCAAAGTCGTGAAAAATATTTTATTGTTTTATAGAACCCATGTGTCTAATGTTGAGAAGGGCCGAAGGGGTATAGTCAAATATTAAAAATGACTGCATATTGAGATAAGTTATATAATTACATTGTTTCTGAGTAACCATATGTCGATTTTCGAAAATACATTTTTTCAGATTTCTATGGACTCTTAAAATATGGGCTAAGGCTCCAAATATAATCGAAATGTGGAAAAATCTCATTTTTAGAAACTTACCGACACGTTTTTTTGTTTTTTAATGCCCATATTTTTAAAGTGGAAGGAGTCCGATTTTTGGTCCCTATGGAACGGTCTGAGTGAAAGTTTCGCCAAGTTTCTAGATAACAGTATCTCTCCGAAATAAAGCGACGGTTTTGGGCTCCAGGCCCATAGGCAAAGGCCTCTAATTCTGCTAAATCCTAAGATTGCAATTCTTTTGAAAATTTCACCGCTTCCCACTTCACGTTAGTCCATGTTCGTAAGGACCTATTTTTCAGCACCCTACAGACCCAACTTCCCATGTGTCAATGACTTAAAATTAGTCAATTTTTAAAATGTTATTGTTTTGAGACCCTAAGGGGTTTTTTTCTGAATACCATTATGTCTCAAAACATTACTGGCACTAGGGTATATAGACCACGTCCATTGGTCGAGATCTCAAACTCAGCCAAATCAAAAAATTGATATCGTACTAAGACAATTCAGAAAATTTCACTGTTTCAGAGAACTCATATGTCAATGTTAGACGGGATACATTTTTCGGAGCCCTAGGGATCTTAGACGCTTGGGTCAACATTTCTTTTCATCGAAAAATTATGTTATTTTCTGATTTGTGACGAAATTTTTTTTTTTTTTTAATACCCATATCTACTCATATCTATCAAATTTAAATAAAGGTCCTTGTTTGAATTTCATCGTTGCCGGTTACATATCCCCTGGACCCACGGACCACGCCCCTTGGTCAACGCCTCCTTCAGGGCCCATAGGAGGCGTCGAGATTATAGCTACTTACATATGTGTCGCGCAAAATAGAAAGGGACCTAAGGGTAAAAACCAGTTTTGTTCAGGAGAACCATTTTAAAGATTTAAATACGTGTATCTTTGGTGTGCCATCACTTTCATAAAACGCGCATATCTCTGGGAGGGAACACTTTTGGGGCATAGGATCGGGATCGTCCACATCAAAAAAAAAGTGAAAATTGATTTTTTACCCTTAGGTCCCTTTCTCTCTGCGCTGTCACATATATAGATTTCTGTGAAATTTTACTGTTTCTGGATACCCATCTGTCCTAGATTATTAAAGATTTTTTTTTGTGTCCGTAGGACATCTAGGCCCAAAAACCACGCCTATTTGTAGGTCGTTTAATCGCTCGTCGCCAGAAGATGCTGTTGAAGCGTTCAAAAACATACTTATTTTTAGTAGTCATCGTATTCGGTTACTAATAAATATCCGGTTTTACTCACACTCAGTTTTTTTAAACTAACAATTTCTTGCATTTTTACAATAACAAACTTAAACACATTACCGAGTCTCTGATAAAATGACCAAATAGGAAATGTTGGCAAGATTCTTGGAATTGTCAACTGGAGGAAGCCCGCCGAAGTGCTCATAAATAATTATTAAGCAGACCAGACCCAACAAGAGGTTGTGGAGCCATTAAGTATGTTTTGTAGAGGGTCTAAAAACTACAAGGTTTAGATTTTTAGAGGTGTTGTAAAAGTGGTCCAGCTCACAAATACAACCAGATAGAAGTAAGAGAAACATTACGTATCCCCTTAAATATTTGAATTTAAAATTTGTCTTATTTTTAAAATGACAAATGCACAAGAATATCTAAGTTTTGCAAACATCCATAATATAATCAGGCACAAGTACATAATCTCGTTTCCGGTCTGGAAAAGAATATTACATTAAAAAAAACGTACTGTTAGCGGAAACGTGCTCAAACAACTTCATGTTAATTACGATAAAAATGTTAATGCCGGCCCAATGCCAGCCGCACATAAAGTGTCACTACGAGACAAAAAAAAAAACACAAAAAATGTTATGCATTAGAAGAGTTTTAACACTGTCCCCGTCACGCTCTCGAACTTAAACTACTGATAATATCATTAGCAACACTTTTAGTTAACTAACATGACCAACTGCCGTCGCCGCCGCGGCAGTCACCAACATGTGTTGCTGCTGCACTTTGTGTGTGGCCTTTGGAGAAACGGACTCAGTGCTGTTGGTGTAGCTGGGTGGCGTGGGAGCTGATGGTGGCGTTTCTCGCTTTTCTTTGGTCCCGACCAGCCAATGTTACCATTAATTAACAAAGTTAGGGTCATTAGAAAGTTTTTTTTGCATTGCTGCAGCTCCACTCATCATAAGGCATAGCTGGAGCATTTAAACGCAGTGAATTAAGTTTCGGTTTGGAGCGAAAAGTTAATACTTCTTCGTTTTTTCGGGTGCGTCTAAATTAAATGATAAATTCCTTAATTAATAAACTATGTTTCGCTTTTATCATTCTCATAACCTGGGATTTGCGTTAAATATGACGTACTTACACAGAAATATGTGTTGGTATTTGTGTGTGTGTAAATAAGCACGCAGTATTTGCACAGGTGGGTGGTAATCCCCCTTGGCTTATATACATACATACGTACCTACTACATACGATACATATTCCTTAAGGTCTTATCTAATGAATTTTTCAAGTAGACCCTTGTAGCACACACCCAAACAACCATCCTCTTCATGGAAATGGTGTGAATGGATGGATGTGAGTGGTAGATATGTGTGTATGTTCCAGAAGACTTTTAATCACAATTAAGATTTATTCATTGGAATACACACTTGTTTCGCGACTCAACAGTTACGGAGGCAGGAATATAACCAGTCCGCCTGACTCTACTTATAGTTGCTAAATGTGTGGAAACTATTCCGGTTAGGAAGGGAATTCAAATAAATTGTATACCATTGATCGAAAAAATGTGAAAGACGCATAGTAACAAAATAGCATATTCTCCCCTGCGCAGTATTCTGAATGTGGTTTTAATTCAAATATTTAGTTCAGATTTTCTTTCAATAAACATATACAAGGGTTGCTATTTATATTTCGGGAGAAAATCATGTATCATTAGAAATAAGTTTTTTATTTTCAAAATATTTTCCGTAAAGTTCAAAACAATTTGGATTCGCTCAACTCAGTTTTTAAAGCCCTTTTTTACCTTTTATACCATCATAGATTTGGGGGTATATTTACTTTGTCACTCCGTTTGGAATACACCGAAATATTGGCCGTAGACCCCATGAAGTAAATATGCATATTCTGAACGGTCTTAAAATTCTAAGATGATCTAGCCAAGTCCGTCTGTCTGTGGAAAGCAATCATTTTTTATCATCATTTTTTAAGCTAGGTGTCTGAAACTTTGCAGAAACTTGTGTTGATGGACTGAAACAGTTGGTATGGAAAAATGGCCAGATCGGACATGAGGGAAAAATGTTCATTTAACAAGGACTGGGTCAACCTCTTTAAAAATAAACTATCGTCAACCCAAAAACCCAATATATCATGAACTATTAGAGGTATAAAGCTGATATATGGAACCTGCGGTATTGGCGTGGATCGAAACACATTCCAGAGGTGGTGCCACGCCCCTTTCAAAATCTTATTTGTAATGGATTCAACAGGAAGAAACGAATGCTTAAACAAATAGTCTAGACTATGCTATAGTAAATTGAATAAGGGGGCGTTAACCCGGTCACACAACCCTGATCTTCAAAAGACAATATCGAAAAACATACTGGAGAAAAAGTTGGTGGTAAAATAATCGCATTGACGGCCAAGTGATGTACGACTGCTATAAAATATTAACAGAATGAAATCAAAGACTAAGAAACTATTGTAGACTTTGTTATGGTGGAATTGGACAGGGGGCATGGTGCCGCTCACACAACGCTGGACTTAAAAACACAATATCTCATGAACTTAAAGATGCTATGTGGAACACATGATGTTGTCGTGCATAAAACCGCATCCTGGAAGAAATGTGGTCGCTGCTACGTCAATTTAAAAAGCATTTATGGTCAGTTGAATAGACCGATCATTATAGATATTTAGCAGGCAGAAAGCAATGATTAGCATGGTATTTTAAATTATATTGTGTTAAAATAAATATAAAATCCTGAACTTTAGCTACTTCTGTGAACTTATACCGATATGAAGATAAAAGTTAGTACATATGACCTTGGTGTAAAAAGAAACACGGCCTGATGGAAAAGAAACCTGTACCACGCCCCTCGACAATATTTTAATGTTGGGCCGTTATCCATGACGGAAGATATATATGCTCTGCACGGCAACTAAGTAAGGTAATTTGCTTAGACTCTTATTGAGACACCTCCAAAATATGGTTTCTGGACATTTCAACAGATGATTTGGGCGCCGAAAAACATGACTCTTTTCTTAATGTGAGGATAACAGAAGAAGTCATTGGGTGCTCGTATATATAGCCATGTCCGTCAGTCCGCCTTTTCGTCTATCTGTTGAAACCACGTATCAGCCCAAAAAGAAAGAGGTAGATATTTGCAGCTTTCAAGCTATATTTCCTATAGATGTAGATCTGTTGGCAAAAAATGCACTAAATAGTGCCAAAGGGGGAATATTTCACTTTGAGAGGAAAACACTCAGTGCCATTTCATATACCCCGCACCATTCTGCGGAACAAAGTATCATAAGTTAGTTTTAAGGCACATGTTTGTAACTACCAAACATATTTAAGCTAGATGCACCTTTAGGTAAACCTATTGACATATAATCACAAGCTTATTCCATTAAAAGAAAAAGTCTATCCGTCCATCAAACTACAGGTCGCCATTATTGTCTAATATTGATGAAATTTGGCACACGTAACTTCCTTATGCCAATGATATGTTTATCCAAATTTGTATGTGGTTAGCCACATCTTTAATCCAGTCATGATGAAACTTACTAGAGTTAATTTTTTTGGTCAATACGCTCAACCGATTTTATGTTCTTAGTATTTGAAGCCACCTGAAACATGAAGTTTCGCACAATTCAGTATGATCGAACAGTTTTCAAATGGTTTATGTCATCGCTAGATATAGCTCCAAAGGACATGTACCAAATAACTAAACAAATTTTTCCTGAAGCCAACAAAAAAATTATTTTTGCAGTTTGGTTTAATTTGGGTTATGGATGTTAGGACCAAAAATCCGGCCTATTTAAACGGGGACATATCGGCAAAAAAAACAATGACATTTTATCACAATTTTAAATATTACATTAGGTTTTAAATCTGGGTAAATTTAAAGCCCTTCTTCACCATAGGATACTTATGAGTTTTTCATTCCGTTCGTCCGTCTGTCTTATATGAGGCTAATAAATTATCAGCTAAATGCTATTGGTTGCCAATCGGTTGGTATTGAAAATGGCTCAAATCGGGCAAAAGGGGTCCTTTAGGGCCAAAATATTGTTTATGCCTTTTTTACTATATAACTTTAATAATTAAACAAAAAATAATTATGCTTAGAAGTTGTAACCGAAGAGTCATTAAACGTCCCAAAAATAGGCGTAGGCATTGGGGCTAGGGGTTCCAGGAGCGCAAAAAATGTTCCCTACCACTCAAAGACATATTATTATCCAGACTCTGTAAAACGCTCTCACAAATCTATATGCGATAGCGCATAGAGAAAGGAAACTAAGGGTAAAAAAATCAATTTTAATTTTTTTTCTTTTTTTGATGTAGACAACATCTGAGCATCGAATGAGTCCATGCCCCAAAAGTGTTCCCTCCTAGAGATATGCGCGTTTTATGAAAGTGATGGTACACCAAAGATACACGTATTTAAATCTCTAAAACGGTTCTCCTGAACAAAACTGGTTTTTACCCTAAGGTCCCTATCTATTTTGCGCGTTACATATGTACCTATTATTTAGATTTGGATCTATTTAGGACGCGAATCGGGCTATACGGTCCCCAAAAAAACGGCCCATTTGACTTTGAACACATAAGTACTTAAAAGCAATATAATTTCGCCTGGAATCCGAATATAACATTATTTATGCGATTTGACTTAATGGAGAACTTGACCCATGGATTTTTAGTCCCTAGGGCTCTGCAAAATAGGTCCTTTCGGAAATTGATGTATGGGTATTAAGAAACATTTTCCGATTTATCTAAACATGAAATCAATTTTACTATTGGCTGAATAGGAGGCCTCGACTATAGGGCGTGGTCAATTGACTCTGGGGCCCAAAATTGTTTTGTAATGTTTGGAGACGAATGGGTATCCAGAAATATTGACCATTTCTCACGATCCAAATATGTATCTACTTTTAAGATTTGTGTCAATTTAAAATTCTGATCGGCCCTTGTACTTTGAACATAAATCTATGGGTATTAAAAAGAAACAATAAAATTTCATCACGAATCCAAATATTATATTAGTATCAATCTTCGACTAATTTAAAGTAGTTTTCCCATGGGTATAAAGTCCTTATGGAGCCTGAGTCCTAGGTTGGTTGGAAGTAGAGGGATCCAAGGGAGTACCCACATCCTGAGGTGTATAGACCTAAGCCAGTACACGGCTTGATGTGTGCTCTTGATTGATCGATTGTTAATATATTTATGGTTCTGCGTCGTGAACGAAAGTTTTGATCCTCCTCCAACACATCCTCCTTATGTGCTCTATGATTGTCAAACTGGCCGAAAAATGCTGTAGTCTCGATCTAGCGAAAGCTAGGCATTGACAGGGAAAGTGCTCAATCGTTTCGATGGCCTCCATGCATACATCGCACATGTTTGATCCCGCTCTTTCAATATGAAAAAGATTTGCCTTAAGAGGTGAGTGCCCAGTAAGACTGCCCATCATCTTCAGTTTTCTTCAGTCTTAATAGCCTTTTTGTTCTTTTATCAGGGTCTCCCCAAAGTGTTTTGGTGATTTTGCCCCCGTTGTGCTCTTCCAAGTGAGCGACCTGGGCCCATGATTTGTCTATATCAACTGCCTGTCTAGCTGACCCCTTCTTTGTAAGGTCGTCAGCTTTTTTGTTGCCGTCATTGATAGAATGTACAGGGCCGTTAATGTTTCAGCATGTTTCGGTGGTAGATTTCCGGTCTTCCGTGACCGCATACTGTCATTAGTAATGGCCGCCACATGTCTGATATAAATATCAATCGGGCTTATGTTTAGTATTCCTTCTATTGCCCTTGTACATTGAAGTTGCGCCGATTGCTCCGCTGATACCCAGCCAGAAGGTTCGCTGCAACTTATCTTTTTTTTGTGTTGCACTATTGCCGCGTATGTAATAATTCACTTTACTACAGTTGTATAGAGCCAGTCTGCCTTCTTAGGCTTAAAGCTCCATTTCTAATCCGATTGATCAAAAAATCTATTTGACCAGCATCTATGAGCTTTTTCCGCTCTGTTATCTATGTGACCTTTCCATAATAGTTTTAATCAAGAACTACCCCACGGTATTTAACATTATCAGTCAGATTGATGTCTCATTCTTGAAATGTTCGTCTTCCTCGAGTAGAGACATATAAACACCACTCTGTGGAACAGGGTATTATAAGCTAGATTTATGTGAAATGTTGGTAACTACCAAAAATCTATGAGCTAGACCCGCCTTTAAGTTTATCGACGCGTATTAACCTGCTGATTCCGTGTAACGATGACTGCCCGCCTGCCTTAAGCTTGTAATGAAACTACAGGTCGAAATTGTTGTCACATTTTCTTAATTTTTTTGCAGAAGTAGCTTTTTTACCAAGAGAATCTGTTCAGATTTAGATTTTCGAGTAGCTCGACTTTTATGTTTTAGAACTAGAAGCCAAACTTTATATTCAATATCGATTAAACCGTAGCACGAGTAAGTTATTTGGGTCAAGAAAAGACGGTATTGAAATTGAAGAAAGTCGTTTCAGAATTAGATATAGCTCCCACACAAATAAGTTCCTCCGATTTCATTTTATTAACTCTAGAAGCCACAGTTATGCCCAAACTTGATGGAATTTGGCACAGGTAATTTCTTTGTGCCGAGGATGGATGCTGTTGATCTTGGAGAAATACGGTTACTATTAAGATATAGCTCCCACATATATGTTCAACCGATTTTACCAAAAGCAATGAATTTTTACCACAAATGAAAATATTACACTCATACCTCGCTATACGTCCTTTCGTTATAGGTTTTTACGGCCTTTTCAAATTATGGCTTGATTTCGTTATACATACTTTGGATTTGCTCTTCTCATAATTATATGTGGTCTTTCTTTGGTACACATACATATTGCATACAAAATTATTTTTGTCCTGAAGTTAAGACACATTTAAACAAACAAAAATTGAGCAACAAAATATTGTTTCTATTGGATAATGTGGAAGTGGAAGGAGTTAAAGTGGAGTTTCTCAAAAAAATACCACAGCTCTAATTCCACCCATGGATCAGGGTGCAATCGTCACATTTACTGCGCTTTTTTGGCAAGGCATTCCAGGAGTTGGTTGCCGCAACTGATGTTAAAGAGAAAACTACAGTAAAAACACTTTGGAAAGATTATGATAAAAAAAATCTGTAGTGAATATCGGCGAAGCTTGGAACAGGTCAAACCAGAAAATTTTAACAAAGTATGGAGAAATGTATGGCCGGAATGTGTATGTGTAAATAACTCTCTTAGCTGCTACAAACGACTTCAGGAGAACCTAAAACACTCAAAGTTCTTTTTAATCCCAAAGTTCAAGAGCAATGAAAAATTCTTTTTGCACATTAAGTTGCTCATGTTTTTTTAACACTAATATAAAATATTTTTAATGTTCCGTTTTATAAACATATTGTATAACTAGGTATGAGTGTGCATTATTTTTTAAATCTGGGTAAATTTAGCGCCCGTCCAAAACCCTATTTTCAGTTGGCTTTTCTGCACATCCAGAAGTAAAGGGTAAACCATCACCGGCCACACCTGATTTTAGATTTTTTAATATTGTTTTTCTAAATGCGTTCTGATTCCACTACGTCTTATCACTTAAAGGATCACTAGCAACTAATTAAAATTTTGTGTTAAAAATATTCTAGCATTTTTGAAAGCAGAATTTATGTTCTTCCACAAACATAAGATATTTTAATATGCTAGAATGTTGTCCCTAACATATAAAATATTTGTGTCAACCTATTATGCTGAAATACAAACATAAACCTGTGTGTAGCATGTTCTAAACATATATATGTTTGCACGCAAATTGTCTAGTACATTTTGGCTTACAAAAAATATACTTAAGAAATCAAGGCGGTATATTCCGGATTCTATTCTTTTGCACTACACTGTATGCTACACTCATCCATACGAGTGTAATTAAACAAAAAAAAGTTCAACATACATTCCGGCGGTTTTCACATTGGGAACATGTACACGCTGGGATGTTAGATGATATCGCATCTTTGTAATTAGCTTTAAATCATGAAAAGTGATTTTTCAGAAGTGGAAAAACGATGTTTGTATTTGGGTTACTTACGACTCTCGTACTTGCCCGCCCTAAGATGTGTGATTATGAATTATTACATTACGGCTGCAGGGCCAGTAAATTACGGGTACATACTTACGTACCCGGCTGTATATATAGGACACATAAAGCATCGTAATTGATAAATGTAATCATTGTTTTGGGCATGGGACATGTTTGAGTGATGACGTCTTCCGGGGAAAATGGTAATATAAATTAATTGTAACACTTTAGACGACACACACATACAAACAGACATCATGCCGTGACACTCGTAACACTACAAGTGCTCGTAAAGGCCCATTTAGTCTCGACGGTTGACGGTGGACGGTTGACGGTAGGCAATCAGCTATTTCAGTTGAGGGTTGCATTTTGCATGTGTTAGAGGGAGATAACTACAGTTTGACGGTTGACGACGGTAGACTTCTGCAGGTTGCAGAATCTACCGTCAACCGTCGAGACTAAATGGGCCTTAACACCCACTCAAATGTTTTGTCGTGGCCTTCCAGACATGACAAGGGAAACAGGTGTATTTGTAGCTGTCGTACGTAAAGTGGATTTTCTCGTCAACGGGTGGAGTGAGACCAATTTTGGCCTACGGTAGCGTCGTCTGGTAGGAGACAAAAGCTACAATATTTATGCCAAAAGTAAGGCATTAAGTAGGCATCTATTTCCGTTAAGTGAGTTCATAGTAAATGCGGCAGGGGTAAGGGGTAATTTAGAATTCGATTGGTGTCTTTGGGCCATGCTGTAAATAAGATCGAATTCTCAATACTGTCGTGTAGTCAAACTTACTCGGAATAGAAGCGTTAAAAAATATATACATTCAGATCTGAGCGTAATAGGATTCTTGGTGGTCTAAACCATTTTTGAAATATGTATAACTAAATAATTGAAGAACTTCGCAAGCGGCATTACTTGCGGAATAGCTAGTTATTTTGGCATGTTGGGAAACTTGTTTTTGTACTGTTTTGTACGAGGGTATATTAATAATTCAGTGACTTTTCCAACTCCCCTCGCAGTTATATGAAATGAAACACTGCTCCCATTAAGTACCATCTGTAAATAGACTACTGTCAAGTTTTGAGAGAGTTCCGTCATTTAGTTTGCTTTTAACAGCTGTTCCTCGTGGAATTTGTTAAAAATGGAATAAACTGAATTTCGAGTGTTCATTAAACATTTTTTTTTGCGTAGAAAACCAAGGAAAAGCTTAATAAATACTGTGGGGACTCTGCACCATCGATTTTAATGTTTACTAATGAAATCGATGGTGCAGAGTCCCCACAGAGTGCAGAGTTTTCTGACTTAAGTTGTGGTCGCACAAGTACAAGTGACGCTGAAAGTGTTGGCCGATCGAAGAATAAAAGTGCGTGAGATTGCTGATGCCATACGCATTTCATATGGCAGTATGGTTTCGATTTTGCATGATCAGTTTGGTTTAAGAAAGATGACTGCAAGATGGTTGCCGCGTTTGCTCTCAACTGACCATAAACGTAATCGTGGGACAAATTCAAAGGATTGTTTGAAGTTGCTTAAACGCAATTCGTATGAGCTTTTGCGGCGTTTTG
Organism: Hydrotaea diabolus; assembly: GCA_963513945.1. NCBI lineage: Eukaryota > Metazoa > Arthropoda > Insecta > Diptera > Muscidae > Hydrotaea > Hydrotaea diabolus. The sequence goes on from OY740716.1 coordinate 127,608,760, forward strand.
TAACTGTCGATGAAACATGGATCCATTACAACACTCCGGATACCAAGCAGCAGTCTAAACAATGGGTTTCTCCGGGTGGACCGGATACGAAGAAGCCAAGGTGACTTTGTCGGCTAGAAAGGCGATGGCAACAGTTTTTTGTGAGCACGTGGGATAATCCACATCGGTTACCTTCAAAAGGGAAAAAACAATAAACGGCTTTACGATGTTTTAAAAAAACACTACCCCATATGGCTAAGAAAAAAGTTATTTTTCATCAAGATAATGCACGAGTGCAAACGTGTGCAGTCACAATGGCAAAATTGCATGAGTTGGGTTACGAATTGGTACCTCATCAGCTATATTCTCCGGATTTAACCCCCAGTGACTTTTTCATATATACAAACCTAAAGAAATGGCTCGATGGAAAGATGAAATTTTGGATCAAACAAATGCCTATTTTATTTTGGAAGGGATACAAAATTTGTAGAACGTTGGACTAATATCCTGTTTCTCTATGTCGAATTCGACTAAATTTGCGTTTCTCAACAACGAAACCTTTCGTTCGCCTGCTCTTACGTGCGTCAATTATTGTATGTTACGTAATTGAGTGGCCATATTCACATTTTTCAGATTTATTACATTTTTCTAAAACAAACGTTTTAAATTGTATAGGCGTAAATACAACAATGCCGACGAACATACAACAAAATAGAAAGACAAATAGATAAACAAAACGAACAAAACAAAACAAGCAAACAAATTTTTCAAAACAAAACATACAAATTATTCCAAACAAAAAAAACAGCAAATTTTTCATAGGAAAACCAAAAATACTGTGAAATCCGTCAGTGTACTCGTACCTGGGAGGTCCTTGGGAATTCACCTTTAACCAGAGCATTCATTTTTGCTATATAATTTTATTTTGGTGCTTTGCTTTTCATGTAGCTGTATATTTTTCTCAAACGAAAGCAAAATAGCAAGAGATTGATTTTGACATTTGCTTCGCAGAGTTGACAACTCGTTCGAGCTAGAAAAACAGCTTTTTGCGAGAAAACGGCTACGGTTCTTTCGACTTATCGTTCGAGTCATCGTTCGCATAGAATGTGGTGAGAGAAACCCAAATCATATTTCTTTGTACATTAAAAATAGGCCATAAGTGTATTTAGCTAAAAGGAGATTATGTTGAAAAACTATTTTTTTTAAAAAAAACCTTTGTTTTAAATAGAAATTTTCTCCTCAAAGTATTGCAACGGAGTACTGTAGTTTCGTTTTGTCTTTTTTGTTCTGATTTCTGAATTCGTTGTTGTATTCTCAGATTCTCTAAAGTCTATCGTTTATCTAACACATATCCAAAAGATGAACTTGAGGATATCCTACACGGAAAAAATATGTTTGCATGCAAACATTTTTAGTAGTTGCTACAAACATGTTTATGTTTGCATTTCAGCATAATTAGTGTTCACCGATATATTATATGTACATATTTGGGACAACATTCTAGCGTATTGAAATTTCATATGTTTGTGGAATAACATAAATCCTGTGTTAAAACATGCTGAACATTTCTACACATTTAAAAACAAGTAATAACGCCGTAAAGTTCGGTCCGGCCAAATCTTTTATACTCTCACCATTGATTGCGTTGTAGTACGGCATTGACAGGATTTGGGTATTTGGTCCTTGGTGGTTGGTCCATGTTTGACAGGACTAAATTTTTGGGGCCCGTATTGTTTTTGAAAACCCATTAAGGCCTTAAATTTAGATAAATGTTAAAATTTAATGCGTATTGAGAAAAATTCCACTGTTTCTAAGTAACAATATGTCGATGTTTAAAAACCTGTTATTTTCGGGACTATATGGACCTTAGACCTATAAGCAAAAGCCTTAATTACTATAGGGATGTGAAATAAATGTTATTTTCACAATGGCGACGATACGTTTTGTTGTTTGTTAATTGCCATATGTCCATAGTTCAAGGTGGCTGATTTTTGAGCCCATCTAGACCAAATGGGCCGATCAAAGTTGCACAAATCTTAAATATAGGTATATTTTTTTATTTGTAAGAAAATTGCAGTGTTTCTGGAAACGTTAACGTACGGTTTATGGGCCTCAGAGTCTATAGACCATGCCCATAGGTATTGCCTCGAATTCGGGAGAATCGTAATCAGATAAATCAGGAAATGTCACTGTTTCTGAGAACCCACATGTCAACACCCAAAAGTACATATTTTTCGGCAAATCCCAAATCCAGTTTCTTCGACTAATCCCAAATTGGTCCAAATCAAAAATATAGGTCCACATTTAGATTTGTGAGGATACTTCACTGTTTTTGGATATCCTTATGTCCCTGAATATTATTGGAAACTTGTTGGACCCCGTCCGTTGGTTAACTCCTCAAATTCGGCCGAACCGTAGGGGAGAGAACTATCATTTAAGGGGCTAATGGTACCTCGGTAGAGAGTACATTTTACATTCATAATTTTCTTCGGACACATAATGTCTAAAATTTTAATTGTTCGCTCGGACGCCATGACCTAAACAAATAGCATAATAATTGGACATTTTTGCTGATGAGGCGAAACAACGGCCCACTTTAACTGTGGACATAAAGGTATTAAGAAACGTTGAAAAGCTCGTTTGTTTTATTTCGGTCTTTTTCTTTTACACATTGAAAAGGGGATTTACCGGCTCGAGACCTCTTGTATCTATATTTAAAAAAAAAGACAAGTCTTAAACAAAGTGGCAAAATGACAGTATTTTTCATGTCTGCACACTGTTTCGCTCTTTCGGTTTCGTGCTACTTTTCATCAGAAATAGTAAAATTTCTCCACGGATCGTCATATCATATTAATTTTAAGATTACCTAGTTTTAAGTCATTGTGTCATAGGTGTATGGTCCTGCAGGAAAGATGTCCTTTTAAACAAAGACATATGAGTACTCAGAAGCAGTAAAAGTTTATGAAGAATCTTAATATGACAATAATTTAACGATTTGGCTTATTTGAAGTCCTTGACCTATAGGTGTGGTCTTAGTGCCCTAGGGCCCAAAAACCTCCCAGTAATATTTGAAGACATATGGGTATTTAGAAACAGTGATTTTATCTTATAATCCAAATGATTACCTTGATTTGATACTTGGGCCACTTTCGCACTTGGATTTGCTCATAGGTGTCTTAATATTGGCCTCCTTCGGCAATGGGTTTCAAAAAACTACAAAAATTTTGATCACGATCTATATAAATATCATTAATTCTACGATTCGACAATATTTGAGTTCTTGGGTCATAGGTCTCTTGAGAGCTGAAAATGAGGCCCCTTCAAACATCGACGTATGGTTACATAGAAACCGTGGAATATCCTGACTAATTTCAGTGTGTTTTAACTTTTATAATTTCCCCAGGATCCCCTCAAGAATAAACATAGGACTCTAAAAATGTAGCTCAGTCATGCATGGACCCACCACCAACAACCATATTTTATAATACTGTCAATGTCCTACCACAACCAATCATTGGTGAAGAGTATAAAACGTTGGTTCCAGCCGAAATTACGAACTGTATACTTGACTTGTTCTTGTCGCTACCAATGAAATACATTTTTATACCTCTTTCCTATCTCTTGATAAAAAATAAGTGACCCTAAAAATAGCTAGTATCAAACTGAACTACAACTGTATAAATCCATCTAAAAAATGCACCAAACAAACAAAGGCATTGAACCATTGACGAAACTTACAGCACGTTAGAGCAAGATACGAGTACTCCAACACACTTTTTGATGCCTCCCAAGCTTCGATAAGGTGCAGCTAGGGAGTTATTACACATGGTTTTGAAAGCATTTTCTGACAGTTATTTTGAAATCAGAGTGTTATTCATATTGTATACAGACACACACATATATATATAAACTACATACATGAACAAATACATATATCGATTTGATGTGAAGCAAAACAGACCTCCCACACCATGGAGGCATTTTCCGTGGCCTAGAGTACGAAAACATTGCCAATTGCAATGTCCGTACCAGCTCGTCCTTTCGGTTATGCCGTAAAGCACACAGTCTCACTATTTCCTCGTATTTGTACATCCGTAGATTTGTTCGTCTGATGGCTTTAGAAAAAAGTCTTTGAGTTTATCTTTTGAGTTCATCAAATGCCATGCATGTCTTTATTATTTGGTTTTAAGCCAAAAATTTTCATAAAAATTTGTTCAAATGCATCTGTACGTACTTGGCTATAAAAATAATAATAATGGATGTAAGGGAAAAAAACAGCAATTTTCGCTGACTTTTGCAAAAATCAGCACAGGGTTGAAGGGAGGACAAAGAGGCTGGGATAAAATGAATCCCTTTTTAACATTTTATGATGTGATTTTGGCGCATTTGGCAAAGATTTTGCTTTCTTGCGAAAATGTTTCACAAGCGTACATCTGTACATCTTCAATTGTATAAGAAATGTATGAAAACTGCATTAGAGACATGTGTACGTATATGAGGCGCTTACAATAGCGAGCGTTTTATGTGAATAACCCAGTCCGCAAAAAAACAAAGCCATTGATTGGATCGAACCAAGTTTGGATACCAAAACGAATAACGTTTTGGCTAACAGATCCCGTTTTTTTGTTGTGTTTACATTTATTTGGTTGGTTTGAAATAAAGGGATCCATAGAAAGAACCCATACCTTAAGGGTATACACCCAAACCAATACACGGCTTGCTGTGCACTCTTGTTCAATGACTTGTCAATTTTTTTTTATCATTAAAGACATTCCGTATCGTCCCCCTTATATTGTCCAGGTTTGTCAACTGGACAAAATATATTGTGGTCTGAATATCGCAAAAGTTGGTCATTGACGGAGAAAGTGACCCCTCTTTCAATGAACCTTTAAAGGAAGTGATCCCGGTAAGAACGCCCATCTTGCTTAATTCAGTTTTCTTCAGACTTAATAGATTTTTTGATCCTCTTTAATCAGGGTCTACCCAAAGCGGTTGGGTGATTTTGCCGCCCGCTGTGCCATTCCATAGCGTTTTGTCAGCATAAAAGGGAATGGCCTTCTCGATGTCAACTACCTGTCTGGCTGACCCTTTCCTGACTCCTCTCAGCATTTTAATTGCCTTCAACGCAAGAATGTTAAGGGACCTATATCATCTCTTGGGTGTCATTTCGCTCTAAATTGGCTATTTCATCTTTACACTCCAGAAGCATTCGTGACTTGATTGTCGTTGAGGACAGTGCCTTGATCGCTGCTTAGCTGTCTGTGAAAATCTTTACTATATCGTAAATGTTATTTGAGAAGATCTATAGTACGCATTTCGTAATAGCCTTAATCTCTACTTGGAATATCGTATTGTGGTTCTACAGTCGGAAATATTTTTCGATACAGAGGTTTTCTATATAAAATCCAGCTACAGTTTTGTAGTCGAATTTCGACCCGTCGCTATAACAATAAATGCCCGTTTTTTTAATATAGGGATCTGAACATGGCTCTCTGTTCGGGATTTTTGTTTGGGGTGGAAAACTAGTCGTTTCAGGAATTTTGTCAGTAAATCTATTTGGTGTTGGATGGCCCGGCCTGTTAATGTTTCCAGGAGTTTTGGTGGCGGGATGTTCGGTCTGCGTTGATCCGCTCGCCTAATGCCATCAATCATTTTGCTGTAATGTAGAAATCGTGTCTGATTTAATTTATCAAACTTATTTTAAGTACTATGAGAACTAATAGAAGTTGCGCACCTAGACCTCGTGTTTGCGGCACCTTATCTAGATTTTTTATGTTGTCCATCTTAGTCATTGAAGTCCACCAAACTATTGCCGCGTATGTTATTATTGGCCTTACTACGCTTGTATAGAGCCAGTGTGTCATTTAAGGTCTAACGCACCCTTTAAATACGAGAAATCTTCTGCACATTGGCCAGTATCTTTTTTATCATTCTTCTTATCTACGTGTCCTTCAGTAATAGTTTCTGATCAAGAAATAACCCATGGGAATAAACGTTATCAGTCAGCATGAAGAGTCTTCCTTGGAAGCGATGTTCTTTAAACGTTTTATTCTTCGTCTTGCTTCTCTGGGGCGTTTAACCCCCCAAGGTTTAGCCCAGTTGAACGACAAATCTAATGCATCAGATGCCTTTCAGCACAGTGTAACAGACGGGTTTGAACCCTTCATCGGATAAGACTCATTTATTGTTGTGATCCACAGGAGTGGTCCGTTATTTTCAGGCCGTTCCATACGACTGACTGATCCCCGACTGACTGATCCCCCCGGACGTCGGAATGTACATTATTGAAAGCATTTTCTATATCTAGTATAAAGGTAGCCAGGATGTACATGTTATCCTCGAAACATCTTTGTATTAGGTTTACTAACTCATATCTTAATATAGCCATGTTGTTTGCATTTTAACAAGTTGTCTGGTATTTGGGGTTTTGCCATTTTTTTCAAGTTGTCTGGTATTTGGGTTCTTACCATGTTATCCATTATACGATTAAGAGGGATCATCAGAATCACCACCAAACGGATAGGCATCCCCCAAAGAGAGGTCCAACGGTACAAGTAGGAACCTCTAGAATCGGGTCAGGGCTGGCCTTCGTTTCCTCCGACACAATCCGGAAACTGACAGCCTTTTGAAGTGAATGCCGGGCTCGAAGACCTTCCTCCAAAGGAAGCTTAGGAGAAAGTGAAGGTCGCATGAAGGTTAAAGAAATAGCCAGGTTTTAGCTTTCCAGAAATTTGGTACAATGCACGAGTGCACTTATGTACGGTACAGCGAAAATGTTTTCGTTGCTTCCAACAAAGGCTTTTAACAAAGACATAACCTCCTTTTAGCTTAACATACTTAGTGCAATGTTTTTTTCAATTATTGTATTACTTCAAAAAAATAAGATTTTTTGAGGTTCATAAAATAGACATTTGTTTGATCAATAATTTCATTGTCAGAACTGAAGCAATTTTATCTTGCTGAAAAGAACTTTTTTCTTGGCCATACGGAATAGTTTTTTTTTTAAATCCTCGTTAAATTAGCCCGATAAGTTGGCATAATATTCGCCTTTTCGTTTACTGTTTTTTCCCCTTTTGAAGGTAATTGATCCCAATACATCCCGAAAAACCGTTGCCATCACTTTATTAACCGACAACGTCACCTTGGCCTTCTTCGGATCCGGTTCACCCGGAGAAACCCATTGTTTAGACTGCTGCTTGGTCTCCGGAATGTTGTAATGGATCCATGTTTAATCTACAGTTACAAAACGCCGCAAAAACTCATTCGAATTGTGGTCAAACAACTCCAACCAATCCTTGGAAGTCACACGATTACGTTTATGGTCAATTGAGATCAATCGCGGCAGACATCTTGCAGACAGCTTTCTTAAACCCAATTGATCATGTAAAATCGAAACCACACCGCCATGTGAAATGCGTATGGCATCAACAATCTCACGCACTTTTACTCTTCGATCGATCAACACCATATTTATCGATATTTCCTGGTGTATTTTGACCGGAATTGGTCGTCCAGAACGTTCAGCGTCATTTGTGCGACCATAACGAAAGTCAGTAAACCACTTTTTTTACCATTGAAATCGATGGTGCAGAGTCCCCGTAGTATTTATAAAGCTTTTTCTTGGTTTGATGAACGGGGTTTTTTCCGCAAAAAATAATGTTTAATGAGAACTCGAAGTCCACTGTTTTCCATTTTTAATTAAATCCACGAGGTTGTATTTTTTGAAGAGTTGTTAAACACTAACTAAATGAAGGAACTCCCTAAAAATTTGATAGTAGGTTATTAACAGATAGTTCTTGATGGGAGCATTATTGCATTTCATATAACTACAAGGAAAGTTGGAAAAGTCACGGAGTTATTGATATGCCTTCGTAAATATGATCGTACAAATGCACACCACAATTCTGAATATCTAGCGAGGGACTCACTAAATTCCTTCGGAGAAGCAAATTCAAGCAATCTATTCAACCACGCCAGAGATTTACAGAAGCATGACAGGCAGCAACTAATGGAAACGGTTTTTTGGGCTCCTCGCCTATTGTGTGCACACATTTGTGCCTTCTGCTGTTGGGCAATTCAAACATGAATGACATCAACAATAGATTCGGCTACGAGTTTCTTGTTCATGTTGGTGTGGGGAGGAAGAAGTGGGTGTGCGGTCGAACCAAGATGTGGGAGTGTGTGTGTGTCCTATGCTAATTTACTAAATGATATCCTTTCTGTGTGTGGCTACAATTTGCTTTTGGCTGCGAATGTGTGTGTGTATCTGTGTAAGTGTGTATTTATTTTCATTTTAGTACATGTTATCTTGAAGTTTGAGTAAAGAGACGTTTGGGATTTACGACCAATTAAGATTAAAGATTGTTTATTCAGTCGACAAAGGTACTGGTAACATGTACGTGTCTGCTATTCAAGGGATCTATGAATAATCCAAAAAATGAGCGAAAAAAATTAAATGAAAGTGCGTTATTTTGTTACAATGACGTTGCCAGATGCCCAATTTTGGCAACAGCTTACGCGGAGAAACAATATTTAGGGTATGATGGTTGGCACAAAGCATAGCCGTAAAGGAATTTCTCTGCTCAAAGTGTATGCATAAGCCGAACAAGTGGTACTACTTTAAATGTGTTATGTGTACTTCAAATGTGTCTATCAATCCTATTAACAATTATGCGTCAAACTTCTTTTAAGTGGGTTGAGAATAGTAATGGTTTGAACGATCATAACAACGAAAAGGGGTCGAGAGAGGGTGTAATGTTTGCTAAAATTAAAACTAAAACTTTATAAACTCTAATTAAGAGGAAAGACATCTGTCAAGAGTATTTGAAATGTGGTTCGAATGATCTATATCAGCGGTCGGCACACCCATACAACGACAAATGTGTGATTGTATTAGTGAGCTGCAGATTTTCTCTCTCAATGTACTGAAAGAAATGTTCATGTCATTTTCTCAGAAGTATTTATGTGTGTAAAAATAATCAAAAATAAAAAATGATCAGGGAATTATTTTTCATTGAAGGAAACCAAAAATATTCATACATAATATGTATAATATTATATGAAATTAGTTTTAAGAGATACATATATATGTTTGTATTAATAAACCAAATAAAAAAAAACTCGTTTTATATATTTTTTTAACATATTTACACAAAAGAAAAACAAAAGCAATAGACACAATTTTCAGTGGCGAACTATTTGAAAAATAAGTAGTGATCTATATAATAGAAAAAGTTGATATTCATTTGTATATAGAGGTTCACATGAAAAGGAAGACAACGTTTCGATTAATAAAGCGTTTTTATTAAAAAAGAAAAACCTACAATTAAAAAAAAAATATTTTCAAATGTGTGCTGAATTTATAACAGCATCAATATCAATTGGATATGGACAACATTTTATGCGAAGAAGATTTTCGAGGTGTTCATCTGTAAGACGATTTCTTACATTACTTTTAATTAGTTTTAAAAAAGAAAATGCAGATTCACAACTATATGTCGATCCAAACATTGAGTATAATTTATAAATTGCAATTTTTGTTTTTGGGTATTTGTGTTCGTCAATGTTTTTCCAGAACTCAATGCCAATACCAAGTGGTAAACTTAAATCTGTTCGCATTTTTATAAGCTCATCTCTTATATCAGATTTTTGGTTATCAATATTGCAAAACAACGGATTATCATGCAATTCAAAAAGGTTTTCAATTTTTAAAAAGTTGGAAAAGCGGCTGTGATAATTTGTTAAAATACCTTCGAGCAAATGAACATAATCAAAAAGCTTGTCATTATCTGAAGTTTCATTAAAAATTTCAGAAGTTCTTATTAAACTTGTTAAATTTTTATGTTTTAAGTTTGTTATCAATAGCTCAATTTTCATAACAAATTGCTTAACTGCAAAAACAAGTTCAAAAATGGTTTTATTTTTACCTTGTAAATGGAGGTTTAATTTATTAACAAATTCGGTAACATCTGTTAAAAAGGCGAAATTCATCATAAAACCATGATCTTTTAAAAATAACAGAAGTTCATTTGTTTCTTCTGATGGATTTTTTTCAAAAAACAAAATTATCTCTTCACGTAGACTGAATAGTCTTTGAAGGCATCGTCCCTTGCTGAGCCACCTGACTTCAGTGTACATTAGTAAATCTCCATACTCAGCATGTACTTCCTCGAGGAAACTTTTAAATTTTCGGTGGCTCAGAGCGTTATGGCCACCACGAATTTTGTTAACTATTTTCACTGCAATTTCCATAGTTTTCACCAAATTAAGACTTTTTGTGAATAAGGCCTGTTGATGAATAATGCAGTGGAAGGTATAAACTTCAAAATTATTTTGTATTAAAAATCCCACAAAACCCCCTTTTTCCCGACCATTACTTTGGCACCATCAGTACATACAGAGCACAACTTGCTCTTATCGGAAAAAGAAAAAACCTCTTCATTCACTGCATCAAAAATATTTTTCCCTTGAACATTGCCATGAAATGCAATCATTGTTAGCATTTCTTCATGGGTTTCGAAGTTCCTGTCAACGGTTTTTACGCAAATAAGCAACTGTGCAATATCATTAATATCGGTGCATTCATCTAAACAAATTGAAAAATATTTACAATTTAGAATTCGTTTTTTAATATTTTCATGGATAAATGCACTAATATTTTCAGTTCGCCGGGAAATCGTGCGAGGGGACAGGGGAATATCATTAATTAATTCAAGCATTTCTCTGCCCTTTTCGCCAAAACATCATTGCTTAATTCCTTGTAAAATTGGCCATCCTGGAATGGGCGGCAATGTTTTGCAAGTGAAGCGGCTATGACAAATGATGCTTTTGTTATTAAAAAACATCCGTCTTCCTTTTTGGATTCTTCTGAATCAGCGACCATTTTTTCATAAAATGGTTTAATTAAGTCTAAAATTAGAGTTTTTCTTGCATCATTAGTTATATTGTCATATTCACTATGACATAATAAATAATGTCTCTCCAAATAATATCTACTTGATCGTGACAACGTACGTTGACATACCAAGCATTCAGGTTTGCCAAAAAAATTTTCTGCAAACAAGAACTTATATTCGCATTCTTCATATGACATTTCGTTCACTGTATCGCTAGAAACATGCGTCGGTACCACCTCTTCGAACGAACGCTCAAGCGAGACTGAATGAATTTGTTTGTTTACGTTCTATATGTGAGCGCATGTAGGTGTGAGAGAGCCGCCCATGGGCGCTCTTTGCCGACCGCTGATCTATATGATTCATAAAAGAGTCACACCAACTGTTATTTATGACTGTCTGCTTTAACTGGATCTACAGCCGCTAATTCAAGTTGCTGTGGAATCCCATTTCAATCTCTATACGACGGTAAAGCATTAAATGAGTCGTTTTTGGTGTTCTATTCGTTGCTAAAACTTCTTGGCGTCAACTATCTTCCGATTAAACTCAATCTCTTCGTCGTCGCATTTTTCCCATAAACAAAACTTATAAATGGGACACTGCACGTGATAAGTAAATCCAAATCTAACAACACTAGATTCAAACCCAAGCAAACCCATGTGCTCTTATGAACGTATTTGATCCCTTGCGCTGGCCCGGATAGCAGCGATTCAGCGGGAAATGAAATGTCTCAGAAAAGGTTCGAAACGGTGAATCAAAATCGCTCATATATTCAAAATGACTATATTACATCGACCAAATGCACCATAGTGTGATTCACACTAAACCATACTATGATTCACACTCAACCATACTATGATCTCCACAACCATACTATAATCCTCACAACAATAGTATGATTCACACTCAGCCATACTATAATCTCCACAACCATATTATGATCCTCACAACCATAGTACGAGTATGTTTCTCATACAACCATAGTATGATCCTCACAACCATAATATGATTCGCACTCAACCATAATATGATCCCCACAACCATAGTATGATTCACACTCAATCATACTATTAGCCCTACAACCAGAGTATGATTCACTTAACCATAGTATGATACCCAAAATTATTTATTAGGATTGGGTTGTTATTCAAAAATAGAGATTTTTATCAAGAAAGTTATTTTAAATCTCATTACACTTAGTTCAAAGCCAGATTTGAGCCCATGTTTTTATTGAACATTTCATTCAAAAAACAAAAATATATTTTCCAACGGCAGTTGAAAATACTTTTAGTTTCCAGCAGAGTTCCCAAGTAACGAATGTGATTAAACCATGATCAATGGCTTTATACTTAAGTGCAGGCAGATTTTTAATAAACGGGAACTAGTAGGAGGTACAGTATTTCACAGAACAAAGTAAACACAATAAAAATCCCTCGAACTATCTTCCGATTGTTGTTGTTTTTTATAATGGACAATAACCACGCACTGTATCGTGTGTATGTGTTTTTTTGGTATATCAAAACTTATGATACAAAAACATGTGAACAATTCCATAGTTTGGCCATGTTGAAGATTTATGTAAAACACTTTAAAAGGAATATAGGTAATGCTGATGGGTGTATGTTATACAGATTTTAGGGCTGCATTTTAATTTTCAGGGCAATTCGGGATCCTCTAGACAGAATTCTGGCAACCGCTCGGATCTCACTGTTTTGACGAAGTAAGATCAAAAGTGGAGACTGATTCAGGTCTTATTGTTTAAAACAGCCATTCAGGAAGCTGGTTGTAATAATTGAAATCGTACATACTAACCCTATTTTTAATGAGTCTCGGTGTACGTTTCTTTGTCAATTGAATCTATTGGAATATATTTTTTTAATTATTTCACATTGAGGATATGGATTAATTAATTTCTGCAATTGTTGATGTTTTAAATAATACGATCCTTCTGTTAGTGCAGGCAATATCCTTATCACTCCAGCTGCCGCCAGACGACATATTCCGTTACTGGTAGCTCACCAATCCACTTTTACAAAAACATTCCCTCCTCATATCGTAGATCCTATTATCATCTGGCATCTTCATGGACCTGTGCATGTGTATGTGGGTAGCACGTATATGTGTGTGTATGTGTGTTTATACTAAGTTCAGCTGTCAGCATATTTTTAGTATAAAACAATATTTAATTTCAGTTTTTCTGTGCGCTTCTATTTGCTTTTTGTACCCTCGTACGTATACGAGTACTCGTACACATCCCAGCATTTAGTGAGTCAAAAGAACGAAACTCTTCATGTTAATTGCTTAACTACGTGATTTCCTTCCAACGAAAAGCACAAAACATTTTCAAATTATAAATGAAGAACATGTTGTTCTGTTTTGTGTTGTTGCCACCGACGTTGTTGCCCCATTTCGTTGTTGATGTTGCCGAATTAGAACAAAAGGTTGTGAAATTTCCTGCAACGTTTTCGGTTAATTAATAAAAGCGATAAAATATATTGGTGTCAGTTGTTAAGGGATCGACAAGCAGACCACCCTCATCACCACTTGTACTGCCATCCAATTATCATCGGCTCCGACATCATCCTCCAGCGCTACACCAGTACCAGCATCCATGCAGAAAGGAGTAAATAAGGTTGGTGCGCGTGATTGTCTGTATGTCTTGCTGTGTGTTTAATTTGTTCGTGAGCATTTTCGATAAAGACAATTTAAAATGCTTCAGACATCGTCGTTTGGTTTTTAAAACTCTAGGGCTATATGAATAATGAGCTCTTCAACTGAGGTTCCCGAATTTAATAATAAATTAACTATTAGCCCATTAAAGAGGGTGCCGATATATATATATATATATATATATATATATATATATATATATATATATATATATATATATATATATATATATATATATATATATATATATATATATATATATATATATATATATATACATATATACATTAAAGAGGGTATACATACATTAAAGAGGGTGCCGATATATATATATATATATATATATCGGCACCCTCTTTAATGTATATATATATATATATATATATATATATATATATATATATATATATATATATATATATATATATATATATATATATATATATATATATATATATATATATATATATATATATATATATATATATATATATATATATATATATATATATATATATATATATATATATATATATATATATATATATATATATATATATATATATATATATATATATATATATATATATATATATATTTCCCAATGTTCTTTTGCGATATATCTTATTTATAAAATCACCTTGACCCGGACAGCTCTGGTGGTCCTAAAACCTGATGTCACTGCATGTATTTATGGATTCACTAACTGTCATGCATGTTGAACAGGTAAGTGGACCAGCTTTTCCCTCTAATGGGAGAGTCGGTTGGAAACAGAACATCCACGTCTTAAAACATTGTAATGTATTTCCTCGTTATTGCCCAAATAAAAATTATTACAGACCTCCAACTCACACCTTCAGAAAATAGAAATGCAGCTTTAAATTATTTTAATTTTTTTTTTTGCTATTTGACTGAACTAAAGGCCTTTACATATGGGCCGTCCAATCCCTTAACAATCCCCCAAAGAAAAATGTCTAAAGGTGTGATATCACTCGATCTAGGCAACCAACTCACCTGTCCAAAACGTGAAATTAGCTGCTTTTTGAAATGACCTCTCAATAGATCCATTGTTTGAGCAGCTGTACGGCAAGTGGCACCGTCCTGAAACCAAGTGTCGTCAAGATTACGGGATTCAATTTCAGGAAGCATAAAGCTCGATATCAAGGCGTGAAAGCGAGCTCGGTTACGTTCCGGCCATCATCATTTTTGAAAAAATATGCTCCGATGATTCCACCAGCTTATAGACCGCACCCAACCGGGGTTTTCTCTGGGTATATTGGCACCTCTTGAACCTCTTCTTGTTACTTTTCAGCCCAAATGAGGCAATTTTTTGTTGACTTTGCAGTTGAGCCAGAAATGCGCATCAACAACATTTTCGTCGAAAACAGCGGATCTTCCCGTTTCTCACCAAACGCTCAGTTCCATAATACAGTTGCCAACATTTGAAGGTAATTATTTTAAAAAATAAATGCCATAAAATGTCCTTTCAAATTACCAATAAAGATTCCACACTTGATTTAAATTTTTATATTTTTTTGTTTTAAAAAAAATATCTCTAGATGGATCACCCTATATAACAAAATGCGGTGTTAAGGAAAAGTATTTGCACTACTATACTTTTCTTAACAAAAATCAATA
The DNA here is from genome assembly GCA_963513945.1 of Hydrotaea diabolus. Lineage (NCBI taxonomy): Eukaryota > Metazoa > Arthropoda > Insecta > Diptera > Muscidae > Hydrotaea > Hydrotaea diabolus. The sequence continues at coordinate 127,623,939 of OY740716.1, forward strand.
TCTTCAGTTATTTGACTAAACCATAAAAAATCAAAATATTATTTGTCAATCAACAACAACGATTTAAAAACAAAATTAAATTTTTTTAGAATTTTGAAAACATAAAGTCTTGCAGGCATTGGAGCATGTTTACGACTCTATGGGCTTCAGGGAAATCGACTAATCTGGAAATCTAAGGTAAATATAGGTAAGTAAATTATTAGCGAATAAAGTGCAAAATCAAAAGTGTATAAAATATGTGATTGTGTGTGTGTTTGTTGTATGTACATGGGTTCAACCGTGAATGTTTAAGTGAGTTATATTTTTTAAATACTGTCCTTTTCATTTCTGGTCGACAATCTTACTTCCAGAATGCGCAACTTCGTCTGTACACACGTAAGACATTTAAAGGGTGTTTTTAGGTGATCAATTAAGAACGATTAGATTTTTAAATTGAAATATAATAATGGCTTTATATACTATGCAACTTAACTACAATTGCTAACAAAATAAGGACTAGATGGTATCTTGAAGGCTAATCTTCTTAAAACATATTATCGCATCTTCTCTTATGCATGCTATTACAAAACTCTGGATATGAAATTTGGATTTAAATGTAAGCATGCCAGCAATAAAAACACAATAATTTATCATTGGTAATGGTTTATTGTTTTTCAAAATATTCTCCTTTAAGATCAATACACATTTGCATGCACAAACTAATTTTCGAAGCACTTTTTCCACTCCGATTGAGAAACCTTGAAAACATGATTTTTGAACGCTTCAACAGCTGCTTCTGGCGATGAAACACGTTGACCACGCATATTTTTTGTGGTGCTAGGGACTAAGAAGAAGTCATTGGGTGACAAATCAGGGCTGTGCAGTCGATGACCCATCAATTCGACATCTCAAGTGGTCAAATAACTCATCGTTTTGGCTGGTGTGTGAGGACTCGCATTAACGTGATGCAAAATTATCCGTCTTCTTGTATTATCTTTCCTCATTTCTTCGAACAGAATTGACCGTCCTATGTTCCACTAAAGGCAATGTGGCAACATGGCCGGTTAAACGCAATCATTTGCTTCGACGTACTTCCTCCGCGAACAATTTTTGTTCGATTTGGCTCGTCTTGAAAAACCCATACGATCCAATGCTGTTTTGTTTCGGGTTAATATGCATAGATCCATAATTCGTCACCTGTGACAATGTTATATACTGCGTTTGATCTACCGCTGTTATACTTTTTCAACATCTCTTTGCACCAATCTATACGAAACTTTTTTCGAGCATTCGTCAAATTATGTGGGATCCAACAAGAACAATTTTTTTCACGGCCAAACGAACATGCAATATCTTATTGATGTTTGTCATACTAATGCCCTAGGATGCCTCAATCTCACGGTATGTCACATGTCGGTCTCGCTTAATCAGTTTACGCACTGCATCGATGGTTTCTGGCAAAGTGACCGAAGTTGGACGTCCTTCACTAAATTCATCCTCGAGCAAACGGCGTCTGAGAATGAAAAAAAAGTGTTAACAAGTTGATTTAAACACTCTTGTCTCGATAACCCACGCCGAAAATTGTAAAAAATGATCGCACGAAAATGTTCACGGTATAATTCTATTTTTTGGCTGAGATGAACTTTTCAACACACTGTAAACACAACAATTCGCCCTCAAATGACAAAACGTTCTGAGTGAAGTTATGCTAAAAAATTTTAAAGTTTCCAATGGAAGTTCCAGTTTGCATCTGGGAGCACTAGTATTGTCAGAAATATACATAGCAACCCTCGTAATGTTACAAAAACATTATTTTACCATTCAATTTCTGATTTCATTATACATTTTTCATTATGGCATTCGATGTACACATAATTTTATGCAAGTTGATCTACACCCACTTTAGGTCAGTGCATGGGTGGTTTTTGGTAATTATTCCCAAATGAATCACCTCACTAGGAAATATACCTTAAAGTTCAGTTGTATACCTAAATATAAATAATTTTATCCTTATTTGTGGTTTCGGACAGCAAACTTTTTTTACTTGTCTTAACCATTTATATATTTGGGCATAGTATTTTTTCCACCAACCGAGTGTGCATATTAACAGAGTTGAGTAAAATTGTACATAAAAAATAAATATTTAAAATATAGTCAAGTGACTTTTTCAAATTCCCTCGAAGTTATATGAAATGAAACACTGCTCCCATCAAGTTGTTGGAGAGTTTCGTCATTTAGTTTGTGTATAACAGCTGTTCAAACATACAACCTCGTGGATTTTGATAAAAATGGAAAAATGTGAATATCGAGTGCTCATTAATTATTATTTTTTGCTTTAGAAACCATCAATCAAACCAAGGAAAAGCTTGATAAATACTGTGGGGACTCTGCAACATCAATTTCAATGGTAAACAAGTGGTGCTTTTACATGATCAGTTGGTCTTAAGAAAGCTCTCTGCAAGTTGGGTGTCGCTATTACCACAACCGACTTTAAACGATTGTTTGGAGTTGTTTAACTGCAATTCGAATGAGTTTTTCTGGCTTTTTGTAACTGCGGATAAAACATGGATCTATTACAACACTCCGGAGACCGCCCAGCACTCTACTTAGTAGGGACATAAATACTGTTACACACGTTTTATGCTGTAAAATAAAAAAGTACTGAATGTTTTTGGACCAAATAATTTTTAATGTATTTATTGATATACGAGTATATTGTATCCAAAAAGAATCTACTTATTCGAAATGTTCGCCTTTTGCCTTTACACACGCCTTAAGTCGCGCTGGCCAATCGTCAATAGCTGCACGAACCTCGTCCATTGGAAAATTGGCCACAGCTCGAACCAAAGCAGTCTTAAGAGATCCAATGTTGGGGTATCTTTTGTGACAAACCTTGTCCTCTAAAACCGTCCACAATTTGTAATCCAAGGTGTTCAAATCTGGACTGCCTGAGGGCCAGTTTCAGAGAAAATGAACGCTGGCAAATTGTTTCGAAGCCAGGCTTGGGACGTTTTAACCTTATGGGCTGGCGCAAAATCCTGCTGAAAAGTCCATGGCTGGTTTTGGAACAGGGAATTGCTAAGAGGCTTCTCAACAGCTTCCAAAACGGTTTCTTAGTAAACTTTGGCCGATGTTTTGACTCCTTGTTCGCAGAAATGCAGGTCAGTGACCCCATCGTAATAGACACCCCCCCAAACCATGACTGAAGCTGGGTGATGACCCTTTTCCACCCTTGGGATCAGTTCAGATGCTTCCTTAGATGACCGCGCATACACTCCATCATTTTGCTTGTTCGTCGGTGCACAAAATTTTTCTGTGCAAGTTATCAGCGTGCTTCACCAAAAGACGTTTGCATTTTTCAATCCTATTTTTTTAAAGTTGCAGTCAATAAATGTCCGGTACGTCGTTTGAAAGTCCCAAGTCCCAAGTCTTTTTTAATGATTCGACTTTTGCGTAATATTCATCTCAGGGGCCATGATTTTCTGTTTTCGGAGCGGATTTCTGTGAATTCTTGATTTAACGGCTTTGATGACATGCGGTGTTCGAAAAGAGCGTGGGCGGCCCGACCGGTGGCGGTCTTTTATACATCTTCAGTCTCCTCAAACAGTTTTATGCATCGGTAGACGAACATGCGGCTAATCCCTTGTGGCCGGAGCGTTTTGAAAATATCGTTTTTTTCATTTCACACTTGAAAAGCGCTATTACAGCGATACGGTTCTCATTATCTGACCACTCCATGATGAAAGTTGAAACAATTTTAAAATCCCGTTACAGACTAACGCTATTGTGGTTAGCTTTCGAAACCCATATGACATTAACGGGGTATGTTCAGATCTACTATTGAAATGGGTATGTTCAATGTTGTAACAGTATTTATGTCCCTACTAAGTAAACTGTGGGTTTCTCCGGGTGAACCGGCTCCGAAGAAGGACTAGGTGACTCTGTCGGCCAAAAAGGGATGCACGCGGGATAATCCACATCGATTACCTTTAAAAGGGGAAAACAATAAACGGCGAATATTATGCCGATTTAACGTGGATTTAAAAAAAAAAACATAAAAAATATTTTTTTTGTAAAAAAAACTGTGTTTTATTCGAAAAGTCACGGAATTATTGTTATACTTCATCATACACTGTATGAATATACAAACATCATATGAGGAGAAATAGCTTTAGCGCCATAAAGGGATTGATTGTTCTACAGTTTAGTTCATTTTTACTTATACTAGTATTGATTATCACGTTTTTTGAGTGCGTGTGTACTAAACCATCACACTACGAGTAATAAGGTAATGATTATACTCGTTTTGTAATAACTTGAAATAGTCGTTTACTTGGGCAGCCGTTTATTTTGATTAGGTTGACCGCATTACAATGACTTATCCCGATAAATATCTTAGGGGAATTTTAAGATTGTACCTGAATTTAATTGTCCAGATGTGGCCCGACATTGCTTGTTGTACCCTACCCTACCTTTTTGACATTACACTTACGTTGCGGTTCTCCATGTGGGAATGGCTATGTTGGGAGGATGTCTTATTTTCTGTATTATTATGATTATGTACGAGCAGTCATACATCATAGACAACATCATTCCACTAGTAACCGTACATACAAGGTATGCATACATTTACATACGCGCATAAATATCCCACTCTTTACGAACATGCACTGGCTGTATGGCATCATTACTTATGGCGGTGTATTTAAATATTTTGCCCGAATTTCCGTCGTTAGCCACTTTTGGGTGTGTTCTTCTACAAGTGCGTGTTCATATAAATAACGTGGGCGTTGGTGTGAGTGGATGTACGACCGTGTTTATGTTCATAAATACACGTTAAGCTACTTTTGCTAAAACCGCCGTGTTCGTAAGTGCAAGCCAACCAGTGTTGTCAACTCCTGGATTCAAAAAAATGGCTAGATTTGCATTTCAAAATTGCTAGAAAAGGCTAAATATATAATTTACATAAAATATCAAGTTTATATTTATTCAAACTCAAATTTAGAGTGTTTAATAGTTGACACATACATATGGGTACCGTACATAAAAAAATATTTTTGCGAACGTAGGGGTCTTAGTTTTAAATTTTTTGTTATATCTTCTGCATTTACAGTCGGATCTTAAAATGTGGTACATCGATGTTTTTTATCTGGAGGAGATAAATTTTTATTTTACTTCATATTGAAAGGATACGGCGAACTTTTTTTTGTATACCTGTAAGGTGGTAATATGAAAAATTAAATTAAGTAGTATACAAAATCGACTGAAGGCGACCTTTCCACTTTTTTCTTTAGGGAAACGAGAATGCATTATTTTTCAATACAAAACAAGTTCTCTGTGTATAAAAAACTTTTATTTAAAGAAAAAAATGGTGTTATTAAAACACTAATAAACATCAGGGTAAAAGTAGTTTTGTACATTAATTCATATTCGATTTTTTTAATAACTTTTAAGAGAATTTTATTTTTTAAGCAGTCGATTTAATATACATTGGTACCATACTCGTATGTGCGCATTAATTGATTTAAAAAAGATAAATCATAAATAATTTTTTTTGGATAAATTTGGCTTGGAACTTGAGTACTGCATGCGAATAAAATGTCTCACTCGGAGACAGAAGTGGCAAACGATTGACAACCCCCATATGCAATCCTCTTCGTTAGCCTTGGAACCCACAATCTCTTCGGCTACATTAACATCAGGTATCAATTTAAGAATTTCTGATATGATAGTGTTGGTAAAAATAAACTTGTTATACAGATGAATATAATTCAAATAATTTGAGTAATTTCTCTGGATGAAACTAAAACATTTTCGACGGCATATGTTTTTGTAACTTGGCATACGCTGTCACTACATTAAAATAAAACTTATATGTATTTTTAAATCGGAAAATAAATCAAAAAGCGTCATAAATGTAGGCTTTTTTTCGATCACAGTATTAAAAGTTTAAATATGAAGTCGAGTTCCCTCAGAGAAGTTGTTCAGAATTCATGTCAACCTTCTCATATGTTTTCGTTACGAACTCGTTAAGAATTCGGATCCGAAATCGAAACATTTTGCCGATTGTCATACAGAATTCTGACTGAATTCCGAAGGTTTGGTTTGCTGGGATATTACGTTACACGCATATTTATACAAAAGTGTTTTCAATGCTTGATTTTTTTTGGGTACCGAACACGGTTTTTTTATTTTGTCCGGTTTTTGGTTGGTTGGACATATTTTTTACAGTGGTGTGGTTCACACTCATTAAGAGTGATGTGTTTCGGTCATACCTCAGTTCGGGCTCGCTTTGTTTTTTCTAGTTATCTTTAAACTCTCTACTAAGGATTTGTAATTCTGACAACATTAGCTACTCGTACTACTACTTTTACTTAACTACTTTACTAAAAAACATCTGTTTTTTCTGCACTACTGTTTTAGTTTGAATTTTTTCTCTTAATATAATTTTAATAAGCTTTTTTGCTGAGAATTTTACGTCCTCGTTCGACTAAGCCAGATATTAAACGTACATTGCGAAATTACGAAGTTTCACAAAACAATTATTACCCGCAGAATTTTTACGAGTATACTTTAGTTCATAACAATTGTACAAAATATTGTTTACTTAATGTATGGAAATTTACTTAAAAATGTTTATTTTGTATCATTATCACTAGATAAGTTTTTGGTTATAGGCATGAAGTATTTTTATATGTGCATATCGATAACCCTTTGTACAAATATACATATTGCCTAAACATTTTGTGGCTGAAATATCAGTAGGGCGTTCAAGCAAATGGCTGCATACACGAGGCCCTTTCTAAAAGTTTGTAATGAAGTCTCTATGAGTAACATATATAAAGCAGAGAGCCGTCTCTAAAATTGAAGATTTTTCTTCTTGGGTTTGGTCGCGCTGCCAGCCTCAAGGTTACTCAATTTCCACTGTATTAAACATTTGCTGTATTTGCATATAGCCTTATACGGATTATTTCTGTCGCTCATATTTTGGAGAAATAATTGAATCAAACTACTAACACAGATCCACACATTAGAAAATTTCGTTTTTATAAAACTAAATGAAATGCCAATATTGAATACTTATAAAAATATTGAATACCTCGATATCGAAGTAGATCCCCTATAGACGTACAGGACTTGAAAATAAAATATAATGTTGTGACGACAACTTTTCAAAAATGGCTAATGGAAAACCAATGGCTAGATCATCCGGCTGGTCCAAATTAGCCATTTACAAAAAAAACGCTAAATCAAGCAGGAAAAAAGGCTAAATTGGTAACAGTGATGCCACCGCGTACCAGCCAAACCTAAGGTTTGTTAACCTTGGCAAGGTACAAAAAATTGCGACCATGATTTCGGGGTCAACGTCGACCATTACACATTCAACATTTCCGTTATATATTTAGTTTATGATCTTAACCTCTGCCCGTTACGAAGTACGGATACTTTTAAACTACGTTCTGCTGGAAAAGGAAAACACATAAACAAGCATACAAGAGTAATAAATGTTGTAGAAGGTTGGTACGTACAATGTGGATGCTAACTCTACATTAGCAAAGTTTTTTCTAAATACACGAGATTATGAAAACATGTACTCTTCATAGACAATTTGATAAACACTAGCACCCTTCTAATACGGCCAGGCGATGCATCACTATAATAGCTTTTCATGAGGCTAACATCGGATATAACTACGAGTACATGTAATTTTTCATTAAATAATCGGCGATGGTCTTAAGTTTACAGCGGATGAAATTCATCTGGTTTAAGGCGCGTTCGTTTATCGTTTTAATTTTGTTATACCGACGTCACACTATAGCACAGGGTATTATGACTTAGTGCTTACCGTCGCCCGTCCGTCCGCCTGCTACCTGTCGTTGTAATCAAAGACATGTCGCAATTATCAGCTGATTTTGATGAATCTTGCAACATTCTTAACGTTTTGGTCCAAATGAACCCTATTCAAATTTATCTGTAATGGTCCATGTTTTGATATCATAGACATTTATTGCATCCAATTTCTCCCAATTTCGCTCAGGGGAACGTGCCTATATTCTTATACGAAATTCGTCAGAATTTCGTATTCTGCTAAAGTGAAGAAACGACAAACTGAACGAAATGTTCGCATTTGTAAGCGCTTATCTTCTTGCCTTACACATATTTGGCCGATTTCGGCCTTCAGTCGCTGACATCAGTACAAGACAGGATGCCGGTAAATTTGTTTTGGATTTAATTGCACATAGCTTAAAGCTAAGTTGAGCTGATGACTTGTAATGGTAGTTAATTTCCTGTAAAGTTTAAGGTGCTGCAGAATGTAATCCAAGTTTTATTTTATAAGTGAGTTTATTTACTTACGAAATGGGTATTCTTTAGTTTTTTCTAAACAAAATAGTTCAAGGGAAATTGTAAAATGTTTCCCGCTTTCCCGGAAAATAAAGGAGACCGAGAAAACAAAAAACTCTAATTGTGCGTTAAGTTACCTCTATATTGTTGTTGTTGCAGCGGCAACTGTGTGCCGGGGTAACAGCCCTTGACCATAGAATTGTTGCTTCGGGTCAATCCGGTTCATGGAACCGGCTGTCGTGGGATTGCAGTTACCCCTATAATTATCCTGGATGACATTGGAATGGTCTGTTTTTCATATTGTCCCATGAAATATGTCCTTTTCGCACTAAAATATTAAATATGTGAAAATGTGAACTCAACTGCCAGGGAATCCATGGTACGATGATGAAGCTGCAACACGCAACAAAAAGTAGCATAGGAAAAATAGTAAAAAAAAAGCTGAAGTCCGGCGTGGCCGACTATTTTATATCCTGCACCATGGATACTAATGCAGCAAAGTCTACTAAAATAAGACAACAAGTCCTGAGTTCGGCCTAGCCGAAGCTTTTATAAAGGGTGGTTAAATTTTAAAGGGCCGATTTTGAATAAAACTCAAATTATTTAGGAAATTACTGCCATTTATTTTTATTATGATAATATTGGTATGGTTCAATTATGTATGGAACAAAATATCTTCAAAATGGTCGACGCTATCTCGGCGGCACACCTCCATCCGATAGTGCAAATTTTAGATGACTCTGAGGCATTATTTAGGTTCTATGCCGTTAATGTGCCGAATTATCTCATCCTTCAGATCTTGAATTGTTGCTGGCTTAGCGACGTACACCTTTTCTTTCAAATAACGTCAAAGAAAGAAGTCCAACAGTGTCAAATCACTTGATCTTGACGGCCAATTAACATCGCCACGACGTAAGATAACACGGCCATTGAATTTGTCGCGCAAAAGAGCCATTGTTTCGTTAGCTGTGTGGCAAGTGGCACCGTCCTGTTGAAACCACATATCTTCTAATTCGGGCCATACAAAGTTCGTTATCATCTCACGATAGCGAACACCATTCATAGTAACTGCCTGACCGGCCTCATTTTTGAAAATATACGGCCTGATGATGCCGCCAGCCCATAAACCGCACCAAACAGTCACTCTTTGTGGGTGCATTGTTTTTTCGACAATCACTCTTGGATTATCATTCGCCCAAATGCGGCAATTCTGCTTGTTGACGAATGCACTGAGGTGAAAATGTGCCTCATCACTGAAGATGATTTTCTTTGAGAATTGATCATCCACTGTTGCCTGAAGACTGAACAACTTTAACGCATTGAAAGTTTCCTTTTAAAAAGTATTCTTTTAAAAAACTAAAGTTTCCTCAGGAATAAGTACACTTTTCTGAGTATTTGATTAAAAAACATTATTTGTTGTCATAATTTTCATAAAATTGATGCTGTAAGTTGGAAAGCACTTAATACTCGTAGCTTAAATCAATAGTCTGTATGGACGAAGTTATATCGTGTTGGCGGAAAGTAAAACAAGCATTTTAAACATCAGTTTAACCACGTTCAGACAGAGGGTTTAGGAATATTAATGCTGCACGAAAACATATTATGATTCCTACAACCATAGTACGATCCCAACATTTTTTATTTGAATTGAGTTATGTTGTTATTCAACAATAGATTTTTATTATTAACAAAATATGTTTTATTTATTTAACATATTTGAGTTCTACAAATCTACAACAGTTGTTTTTGAAAACTTTAATTTATTGATAAGAAGTACTTTTGTTTCGTAAGCTTCGTAAGAATACCATTGTTCCAAAAACCATATTCAAATTAAAAAAAAATTATTCCGGTATGATTGCCGTAATCATGTTATTGTTAACATAAAATCGAAAAACATTAATATTGTCGCACCAACCATATTTATAATATTGCTACAACCATATTTTTATTTTTAAATTTGGCAATAATACTATTGTTACATTTCAACAATATTGTAATGCTGCAATCATACTATTGTCAAAATGAAATAAAAAAATACTGTAATTTCGACGAACGTATTTTATTGCAAAGAGCATATAATTGTTGCCGTGACCATATGATAACCAAATTTTTTCTCTGAGTGTATGATAATGATTTTTTTTAGGATTAGTACCGATTTTACGATTAGTAAATACTTATTATCATGTATTTATATACGTTTCATTGATCTTAGAAGAAATGGTAATATTGTTTTCACAATAGACAGAAGATTATCATCAAACACGCCAAGTGTCCTTAATGCCCAAGGACGACAACTGACAGCGATACATATATACCTTCGCCAATATACTCGTATATCTGAATTCGAGCTTCGCCTAATTAGTTATGCCAGAGCGCATCCTTGAATTTTATCTAAGTTGTCGCAAAACAAAATATTAATGGGAATATGTGGTCTAAGATTTTCAAGTATTATCGTCGAGATACCTCTTGTTTAATTGTTGAAATTAACCCCGGGCACCCAGTCACTATTAATGATTTGCCTAATTTATGCTAACAAAACACACTCAACGAATCTTGATTGTGGCGGCGTGTTCTCGTGTAGATGCCCGAATTTGCCTGGCATTTTCTTGTCAACGACAAGAGAATCCATAGTGATTACAAATTTACTCAACATGATGCAGGAACACTTATTTCCCAACTCGCGCTTTCCACGCACAATGAAATACAACAGTCTCTCTAATGGGATGGTGAGGATGTTTCTCAAACGTAACGAATCTTAGAATTGGTTGGTCTAGAAAATCATCTTAAACTATAGCTGAGGTAAAATAATCTTTCTCGAACATAACTTGTGAAAAGTGTCAACACCTCGGTAAAGAATAGCATCCGAGGATGAAAAACCACACCAAAAATAAATGCATGTTCATACGATTCATCGACATATTTTCGAAAACGCTCTCAATGTAAACTTCTTAAGGAGTTCTATAGACTACATAATTCACAAACGAACCGTTTCTGCCGACACCTCAAAAATTTGACAAAAAAGAAAAAATAAGATATTTTCTAATAATCACTACTAAAAAGTACCGAGTAAGAAAGTATTATCATCGAAAAAAAGGTGTCGGTACATACAATTATGCCTCCATACTATTTGCGAGTCTCTAGTGAGTATAATAAATAGAAGATCCAGATATGTTCCTTAATAATTGTAGCAAATGTACTAACTAAATGATTGCCTTTGCATGTGTTTTATGAAAAACAAGGAGCCAACAACATTCACATCGCTTGGATGAGACTAACCTAGCAGAGACAACGGCTAGGGTTGGGATCAACTCGAGAGAATAAGGATTAGATCTATCTAATAGACTACCAGATCATTTTAGCGTTTCTTCAAGCATAAATCAGCGAAGTGGCTCGGTATCAATATATACTAAGGTAGTTAGGCTGCGGTAAAATCTCTGCACTATAAATTCCTAAGTTCTGTCGATATCCACCACATTCGGGTGCCGGGAGAAATTTAAGGGAATGATGGGGCGGATGAGCTGACAGTCGAAAATCTTACACGTTCTACTCGATGTGAAACATGAGGCTACCCACAGTTCTTCATACCTGTTCATTCTAAGATAAAGTTCTCTCAGAGAAGTGAATGAAAGATGGTCTAGCGCGACGACATACCTGATCACTAGGGAAATTTGGTCCGAGAAATATCTAGAATGCTTGAAAACTCTTATATCCACCGTTATGCTCGAAATCCTAATGTTAGTTGCCGTGATCATGGGTTACTGCTTACAAGAAAGTCTGAACTTAGACTGACTGACAGACGCATACTTCATTTCAGACTTATCTGATGTTCGGAGCACAAAAACTAATAATCGCAGATGCTTTCTGAACAGTCTGAATTGCGTTAACCAATGAAAAAAAATTATGAGAAATTTATGGATTAATAAAATTGTTATGTGTGTTTTAATTTATGGTCTGAGCTAGTCTAATTTATATTCTATTTTTTATTACTTATTGACAGCATAATCGTATAAGTAGTACTTGTATGAAAATTACTATGCGATTGCCAAAAGTGGGCGGAATTGTGGATTTCCACTGTCGGTACCAGAATGGGGGATGTCATCCACTTTTTTCGTGCACGTGTAAAAAGGTGGCTACACGCAATGAAAAGATATGGTTACTATATGGTCACGGCAACAAAAGTATGTTCTCTGCAATAAAAGTATGGTCGTCGTTGCCATAGTTTTGATTTTTAATTTAATTTTAACAATTGCGGCAAAATTAATATTGTTGAAATGTAATAATGGTATTGTTGCCAAATTTAAAAAATTACAATATGGTTGTAGCAACAATATAAATATGGTTGGTGCGACAAAAGTATTGTTTTTTTGGGTTTTATGTTAACAATAATATGATTGCGGTTATCATACCGGCAAAATCTTATTTTGTTAAGTTGGCAATGTATTGTTACGAGTCTTGCGCTAATAGTACTTTTTATATTTTAATTAAATTTTTTTAAAACAAACTACTTAGGATTAGTATAAGTGAACTATTATTTATAAATGAATTTTTTTTACTGTTAAATAAATCACTCCTATTATTAAGAGTTGAATGTATTTTTACATAATTTACTTTATAAAAATCTCTATTGTTGAATAACAAGTTAAGTTAACGCAGTCCTCACATAAAATTATGGAGATCATAGTGTAAACCTACGACGTGTGAACTCCATCGAAGATAAAACTCTGAGCAAGAATAGAAGGAATATGATAGAGAAAAGGAGATACTATTTCAGTCTCTCGTGAACCACCGAAAGTACGACAACGCACACATATTAATTCTTCTTAATTACCTAGAGCATTACTTACTTTAAATTAATTTCTATAAACTAAATAAAATGAATTACTTTTTTTCTAACGTTAATAATATTAAACCTACCGGCTTTTAATAAAAAGGTCATCCGGCATTGGTATGTATGTTCTCCATCCCCCAGTAAACTTCGTCTTTACAATAGTATGGTTGTGTGTGAGTCATACTATGGTAGTGAGAATCATACTGTGGTTGTATTTTAAACATACTATGGTTATAAGGATCATAATATGTTTGTGGGGATAATAGTACGGTTTAGTGTGAATAATAGTATGGTTGTGTGTGAATAATTTTATTGTAGTGATGATCATAATATTGTTGTGCCACAAGCATATAACCAACAATATGATGCTCTGCGAATATTGATACCCCAACCATACTTTTTTTTCTTCGTGTAGGTTTCCAATTATTTGTAATCAGAAAAATGGTCATATATAGATTTTATAAAAAATATCTTTTTCTATTTCCACAGGTCAAATAAACCTTTAAGTTTAGATGTTTAAAACTCAAATTCTTTTTATAAAATTCAGTTAATTTTATATTCGTCCATTTAGGATTTTTGAAGCAAATCGGATTTTTGGGTTGGTTCAAGAATTTCCCCGAAGACCGGGTTACGTAAATAACAGAAATTCACGGGAATTCTTAGGACGGGATTCCCGGGAAAATCCCTTCATCCATACAATTTTATAGTGATTTTATCAAAAATCGTGAAAAAATTTTCTAATTTCTTACTATTTTGTCTACACAAGTACTTTACGTAGCTGAACTTGACTCTTACTGGTACGCCCCTTAAGAAAGACGCACTATGTCCACTTTACAATTAGTCAATACTATTCAAAATAATATGTTTGTAACATAATTTTTAGTTCAAGTCGTAGACAGACAATTTGTACCTAGTCACGTCCCTTTAGTACGAGTACATCCAATACAAATGGCCATTCGCTCCGCTCCGATGGATATGTATTACTCTTTTTGTATCTCCCAAGCAAATAGACCTTTGTTCCTAACATTTTTCGAGTAATGCCACGGATAAACTTGTGCAAACCCTGTCTGTGGGTGAGGGTATAAATATGAAAGCCGGCTGACAACACTGAAACTGGCTCCCTTATTTAAAATATATTTGTTATCTCGTAAGACCGACTGTATACTTACAACGCTAATATGCCGGAATGAAATATTGAAGTGACTTCAACGAATCGATTCAACGCAACACCAGCTGTGGCATCGAAGGAATGAAAGTCAACAATTCTTCATTCTCAAGTGGAGCATACGTAAAGGATGTTTGTTAAAGGATGACAGAAAATCAGCTAAAATGTGTGCTACCTGTGTTAAGTAAATGTGTAAACAACCGACTCAGATATTAGCTTGCGGAACCGTGTGCAGAATTTACATCAACATCAAAGATTGTGAAGATGGTAATTGTGAAGATTAACAGCGCAAAATAGGCTTTTTATTTTTGATTTGCGAATGGCAAATATTTGCACTTAAACAAAGTCTGTTTTCCCCAGAATATACAGCTGGGTGATATCAGTATATGTTCTTAGTTACATGGTCTCTCGCGTCATAACATGCTAAGTATTTTAAATTCAAAGAAATTGAGTGCCCATGAGATGAAGACATTTTATTAGCTCTAAAACATGGTGCCAAAAGTAAGTTTGGACCAAATCGAAACCAGGACTCTTGTATTAGCTTAAGATACATTTGTCTATCTGGCCGGAAATACGACACAGTTTCGAGGAGGAGTAACTAATGAAAATTAAACGTATTCTATCGATTCTAGTCACTCACAACAAAATCATTGTTAAGGACGAAAACATATTTCGACATCCGCAAAAACGTATAAAAACAAATATAAAATTCAGACAGTTTTAGTTTTTTGGGTTAGAAGGTTAGTGCTTCCAAACGGTAATGCCATATAAATAAACGAACTATAAACAAAAAAGTATTTTCCAGAATTTAGAAACAAGCTTAAGAGTAATTTGTCGACATTACTCAGGCTTGATCAGAATTTTCGCCATAAGAAGACCTTCTTATTACTCAAAACAACAATTAACTATTTTTTGGAGGCGACCCATTCTTCCCGTTTTGCGGCCACCCAAATCTTGGCAATAAGTAATGTAATATACGTAAATTAATTCGTTTCAGATTGAAGCATCAGTGCTTATCAAAACCTTTATCCAAAGAAGTATTTACTTAGTAGGGACATGAATACTGTACACGCCCATTTCAATAGTAGAACTGAACATACCCCGTTAATGTCATATGGGTTTTGAAAGCTAACCTCAGTAGCGTTCGTCTGTAACGGGATTATAAAATTGTTTCTACTTTCATCATGGAGTGGTCAGATAACGCTGTAATAGAGCTTTTCAAGTGTGAAATGAAAAAAGCGATATTTTCAATACGCTTCGGCCACTAGGGATTAGCCGCATGTTCGTCTACCGATGCATAAAACTGTTTGAAGACACTGGAGATGTAAAAGACCGCCACCGGTCGGGCCGCCCACGCTCTGTTCGAACACCGCATGTCATCAAAGCCGTTAAATCAGGAATTCACAGAAATACGCTCCGAAAACAGAAAATCATGGCCCATGAGATGAATATCACGCAAAAGTTAATCATTAATAAAAAGTTTACTAAGAAACCGTTTTGGAAGCTGTTGTGAAGCCATTTAACAATTTCCTTTTCCAAAAGCAGCCATGGACTTTCCAGCAGGATTCTGCGCCGGCCCAAAAGGCTAAAACGTCCCAGGACTGGCTTCGAAACAATTTGCCAGCGTTCATTTCCTCTGAAGAATGGCCCTCAGGCAGTCCCGATTTGAACCCATTGTTTTACAAATTGTGGACGGTTTTAGAGGACAAGGTTTGTCACAAAAGATACCCCAACAATGGACGAGGTTCGTGCATCTATTGAGGATTGGCCAGTGCGACTTAAGGCGTGTGTAAGGGCAAAAGGCAGACATTTCGAATAAGTAGATTTTTTTTCGATATAATATACATTAATAAATATATTTAAACATATTTGGTCCAAAAACATTCAGTACTTTTTTATTTTACAGCATAAAATGTGTGTAGCAGTATTTATTTGCCTACTAAGTATTTTAATGATCAGGTAACCCATTGCAGGGCGGATAAATATAACATTTTTCAAAAAGTACTTATAACCAACAATCTATAACAACCAATACATGTACAAATTCAATTCCAATAATCATCTTAATCTGTTAGGATCACCGATACTTGTTTTCTTCAATCGAACGTGTCAGTACCCTCTACTTAAAACTGATATGTACCTAATCATAATTCGGTTGCAACGGTGAAATACATGAATAGTACGAGTAACCACCAACATTCGGTTGGCAGCGAATTCGGTTGTGCCAACAAATCTCTTCTCTGTGTGTACGAATAGGTTATGTATTTCCGGGTTGTTTGTTTAATAAAATCGTATCGGTGTGCACTCTATGACAAATTCTTGGACCACTACTGCAATCTGTTTTAACTTGCGACAATCTGTCAATTTTATCGATTTTAAATTGAGGTCGTGGGACCGCCCACTTTTCCACCAAACGTATATCGTAACAGAACAAAGTATACAATACGAATAAGTTGTTCTTATGGTTTATAGTTTTTGGGTTCTATTCCTTTAAAGTTTTTGGATGAGCGAGCGCTATCACTTTCCTTTGTAAAGTTGTAGCCGTCCATATTCTGTGACAGTTTTCTGGCCCACCGTAGCATACTGTTAAATTTTTCAGAAGATCGACCTATAACTACTAGCATTACAGCACTATTAAAGCGACGCCTACTTTTCCCAAAACGTTTTTCGTTGCGTACCAATAATAGTTATATCAAACCTCATGTTTCTCTTTTAGTTTATGAGTTACGGCTGTTTTAGGGTTTTGGTGAGTGGGTGTGGTGCTTGGAGCATCGCAAACTGAATAAGATAAAAAAAATAGGTATTGACGTTACCTTTGATGGGAAGTTTGCAGATTTAAAATCGGTTCACTTATTACAGAAAACATCAACTACTAAAAGAAGGCAAATTATTTAGATATACACGGAGAACAGATTAGTTGCCACAACCGAATTTTTTGCCAACCGAATGTTGGTAGTTGCACGTATTATTCACATATTCCATCGCTACAAGTGAATTTTGATTGGCTACACTGCAAATTTCGGTAGAGGGCACTAACAGTATCGATTAAAAAGACCCTATCTATTAAGAATGATTATTGGAACTGAATTTGTAAATGTATTGGTTGTGTCATAGATTTTTAGTTGTAAGTACTCTTTCAGTTATTATTACCAGGAGCATTAGTAAACTGGGCCAACTGTTGTTTAAATTTCATGTATTCGTTTAAATGTCCGAAATTTAAAACTTATTTTTATTTAACTGTTATGTTTAAAGATTTGAAAATATTTATTATTATGAGCAGGTTCTTCAAAACTTGGTTTTATTTTAAGATCCAAAAAAGTTTGTACTCGTATGCACAAGTGGAATGATTTTATTCGTCAAATTGGTAAAGTCGGTCTTAAAAATTTTATTTTAGTTTTGAAGTGATAAAAATGTTTAAGATAAAGCTAATTATAATACGTAATTAAGTGGATTTTAAATCTAAATATTTCTGGCTACGTAATGAATAATGTGACACAAACTACACCAAATGAATGCTTGTAATCTTGCCTATGGATGTGATAAAAAAATATACTTTATCATCGGAAATAGTTTGCAGTTTATTTAAAAAATAGGTGGAAAAAAAATTATTTCCTTGGTATTAATCTTGGTTTCCTTTCATTTTAAAACTTATTCATTAAATTGTATTAAAAAATCTTTTTTCATTTTCTTTTTTTTTACTGCTTTTAATCTTATTTCATACAGTATAGAGTTTGAAAATAAAACTTTCTTCGGCCAATAATACAGGGTGTCCGCCGGTAGGGTACACCCTGTATTATAATTTTTGATTAAATGAAAGAGAAGGGATTTTATATTGATAAATGTTTTATTTAAGGTCGGCAATTATGTCTGCAATACAATATCAGATAAATGTCTGCCTCTGTTAGCCCCACATACGCGAGGCCTTTTGAGCAAATTTTTCATTACATTCAGCACAGCGTCGAACTGAGGTTGATGGATTGTTTTGCACACTTTCTTGAGCAGGAGTAAAGTTTTCAGTCGATCTTGCAATACGTTGTGGTCCATGCTTGCAATCGATGATTGATTTTGATAAAATGTTTAACGATTTATCGAATAATTTTCCATTATAAATTTGCAACGTCTCTACTTCATGACTGCCAAATATGAACTGTCAAGAATAATGTTTACCAAAATGGCGGCAAAACAAAGTAGTATACCTTCCTGGCGGACACTAAAATGTCTGGGACCTCCCAGGGCCATCCTTTTTTTAATTTACTATAATCCCCTTAGTCTTTCACTTCCAGAAGAAATCATTTGCCCCCGAGAAAGAATATTTTACAACAGCGAACTACAAGGGGTTTGGTAACTACAAAGAATTTATCTGTTGTTACCACCAATTATTGGTACGAAAGTAACGCGTATTAAAAAATTGGTTGGTAGTTATAACCACCAGTTTTGGCATACAAAGTTTTGCAGAATTCGGTTGGTATAACCGACTTATTGGATGCAAGTATCGTAATATTATTGTAGCTGCCATCCTAACCTTAAAATGTATGACTATTTGACTGAAGTGATAATTTTTTTTGTTTTTTTTTTAATTTCAATTCAAATAGTCAAAAATTTGGAACGGTAGAAACTTTGAAATACATCAAAAAATCCGACCACTGCTTGAGAACTTAGCAATTTTACCCTAGTACCCTCCGACCACCAATCCGAAAATGTTCAAACCGCTGGCATGGTCGTAGATGGACATATGAGTCAAGGAATACGCTTGTAAAATTTTTCCAGGCGTGAATGAATCACCTTGTATACATACCAAGCAAATGCCTGCTACTTCGTTAGTGAAACACTATCCAATCTTGATGAAGCTTAGCACGAGTACGTTTTTTGGGCCAAGGCAAAGATTGAAAAAATCGGATCAGACTTAGATACAACTTCTATACACATATGTTTATACGATTTAGTTCTATTAGTATAATGAACATATTACATCCAATCTTGCTAAAATTTGGCACAGGTAAGTTTTTCGGACAAAGGGTGGACGCTATTTGAGTGGAAGAATGTCGGTTGAGATTTGGATATAGCTCTCACACTTATGTTTATTGGAGACAATCGGTTTAGAATAAGATATAGCTTCCACATAAATGTTCAACCGATTTTACCAAAAACAATGAAATTTTATTACAAGTTCAAATTTGACATTAGTTTTTAAATCCGAGTAAATTAAGATTGGCCACGTCCTTCTTTAGCTGTTTTTATTAATCATTTTCTATATCATCCTTTTGATTCAATGCTGCATTTTTTGGACATTTCAAACGATTTTTATCGCTTTGTATCCCCATTTATTTTTGTTTACCATCCTGATGATTTAAATGATTTAATACTGTTTTCTCGCTTCCTACTGTTTCGCCCGTTGCTATTATCACCCCATATTCAAATATACCAATTCGAAGCGATATCATCTTCTTAATATAATATGGTTTTTCTCACTTTAGCGGTCAAAGGAATCATCCTAGGACCCTTAAATTTCGCATGATTTTGGCTCATTGTCATATCCTGTTTGTGGTACCTTCGCATAAAGCACAAGTATTTGCTTAACAAATCGTAATTTTTCGTAACTGGCAATTGCTAAAATAGGTACTGTTAATTGGTACACACTAAATGTAAAGTAATTTTGAAGTTTTGACTGAGAGTAGGGACCGAAGAGGCCCAAAAAACATACTTTCTTTGTGCTGTTGTAGGGCATGGACAAAGCTTCGACTTGGCCGAACTTAATGACATTCTAACTTGTTATGCCCATTAATAGTTTTAATGTCATCCTGTTGATTTAATAAAGTTTTTCTAACATAGTACAGCTGTTTCGCCAGTTTTTTTTCCTTTTAAATTTGTCATTCCACGAAATATCGATAAGGATATTTAAAACATATCGGAAACAATGTATAGTTTAGCTTAATTTCAGCATGTACAATTCTCATTTGCTACCAAATTGCCAAATAGTATACCTAAACTGCTCAATTTGAATTCGCGAAACTCAAATGATTTGTAACAGTTGGCCGTCTCGTTTGAAATCCTTAGAATTCGATTAGTGAATGGATCTGAAATAAATCTTCTATCATACCAATTATAGAGTTCCACTGAACCACACCAATATATCACTGCATTAGTTCTGCGAGACATTCGTGGGATTTTATGTACATACAAATGCACGTTTATATTGATACCTTTGGAATATTTGTGTTGAGAACTAGTGAAATGTCGACTTCAATGACTGGGATGGAGACTACGAGTATCCTGCGAACAGGCACACGTCGTGCAAACAATCATACGAACAAACATGTATAATTCCTCCCTGTTTGATCGCAATGAAGCAGGCGTTGGGCAATTAGCATCACAGGATTACAGTGGGACATTGCGAGTTAAATGTGGACCATTTTTCAAATTTAAATGTAAGATTTTTCAGCTGGAGTTAGCTTTCATGGGACCCTACCCAAAAACTTGGTCAAACAGTTAAGTCAGAAGATCAACCAAGTGTGCACCATCCCCAGCTAGAAATAATTATTCCAAAAGGAATTTTTCTATCCGATAGAAGAAAGAAAAGAAGCTCTTTACATACTGTCTAACTATAACAGTTCGCACATTCAGTTCCAAAAGCCGTGTACTGTTAGGATGTCGATGATTTGCGGAATTACTGTGTATACCCTTCATTAAAGGATAGTGGTTTTTGTTATTCAGTTTGCAATAGCTCGAAAATACTGGCCGAAGACCCTAAAAAGTTACATATTATAAATCCTCGTTAAGTTTTTAGATAATAAAGCTATGCTGATGATATCAAACTACAGGTCGCACTATTAAAGCTAGGAGCAGAAACATGAGTTGATGAACTAAAACGTTTGGTACGAGTAATGAAATAACCGATCTTGTCTGGAGTTAATATTTTTCCCACACAAGGATTAAGTCAGCCTCGAGAAAAATCAACAACATAAAAAGTCAATATCTTATTAACTAAAAGAGATATGGCGATGATATTTGAAACAAATAATGTTGGCATAGATCAAAACACATTCCGGAGGAAAAGTGGTCGTTGTAAAGCCCATTTTTAAAAATCGTTTATATAGCCAAAGAAATGGGCCGATCGTTTTTAATTTTAACAGAATGAAATCAATTATTAGCATCTTACTCGTATTATACAATATTTTGTGATCATACAACTCTGAAAGGCTATATTTCACGAAACTTAATAATATACGTAGTTGATATATATTTATATAATGTCGGTATGAAAAGAGTCCCACCCTGATAAAAAGTGGGCGGTGCCGCACCCTCTTGACACAATTTTTATATTTTACCGTAATTTATGATGGGGGGTATATAAGCTGCGTACTGGCCGAATTTATTTTGTCTACACGTTAAGTAAAGGCAGAATTTTGTCCGAGTAGACCGAAGAAACCGAGTTCTTTTAAACCTTCGGGCCTTCGGGCAAGAGTGCCTTCGGGCAAGAGTGGTCTACAAACCTGAAAAATCTCTCCGGCCGTTAGGTCCCAAGGGGGCAAAAAAAGGTCCATATATCGCACACGGGGAGCAAACCTCAATGAAGTGTCCTCACAAATATGGCGGATTTATGTCTAAGCCATTTAAAAACTTTCTCTATAAACCTTTAGAGTCCGGCCGTTAGGTCCCAAGGGGGCCAAAAACGGTCCCTATATCGTACCTACGGGTAGCAAACCTCAATGAAGTATCCTCACAAATATGGCGAATTTATCTCTAGGCCATTTAAAAACTTTCTCTATAAAATGCGTTAGCCGTTCAAAGCCGGCGTTTAACAGCAGGTCCGGGCAGAGATTATAAGAATTGAATCGTGCACACTTTACTGATTTAAAAAAGTTCCCCCTTGTTTATAATGAGATGTTGTGGGACTTTATTAAATAGTATTTTGTTATATCTACGTAAATTTGGAAACCGACGCCCTAAAAAATCGGTTCTCGATACACCTGTTTATAGGTGTACGAAAATGCAATGACATTTCTTGAGAAACCAATATATACTTATATACATACCTATGTCTACTCTTTTGGGTAATAAGAACAGCTGGCAGTTGAAAATGTTACCGAACAAAGTCAACACAGTAAAAATCTCTCGTACTGCTTGCTGATTTTGCATAGATTGTAGCTTGCCTTAAAATGTTTTTGTTGTTTTTTAAGAGGCAATGAGCAGGCGCTGCATCACGTATTTATGTACTTTGTGTTTTGTGATCTATCGTTGAAATACTGAGGTAAAACGTGCTAAATTAATACTTTATACAAAAAGTTCTTGAAATGAAAGTATTTATAAGTTAATTCATTTCATTCATTCATTCATCATGCGAACTATTGATTTCATTGTTTTGATTTACTTATTTTTTTCAGTGTACATAACAAAAGAAAACAAAATAACGTCTCATTGTTCTAAAGTTCCTCCATCATAGATTTGCCATTAAAGTTACCCGTTTGAGTCACTTGCGTACAAGAACCCGATCACAACTCTAAAATAAATTTTGTTGGGTCTACATTACCCATATACCCATATCCGGCACTGGTTTCTTCTTTTGAACATAACGGCCGCATTTTGAGCCCGTTTATCTCAGTAGCAAAATTTGCATTAATTTGAGTTCCCATGTGTCTATAATAACAACCCGTTTTGACAGTACGGGCCGTATTTTTAAAGAGCCAACACTCAGGGGATGCCCCTATATATGCGGTGCATTGCGTTGGCGAGTAAAAAGAAAGGGGGGGGGGGGAGAAAGAGGGAGTAATGTTTATTGACATTTGCCTTGAACTTCTGGATGTTGCCATTAGTGGGAAAAACATTTGCCGGAAGTCGGTTCCACATACGGACTGTAAGAGCGAAAGACGAATTTAATCTGTAGTAAGTATAGTGCGGTCAACTGGCCAATCGATAACAAACGGGTGTGAATTCCTAGAAAGTTGAGTATCCCTGCCGAACATCCTCACGCCAGCAGATGTCTGATGAACACACACCAAGAAAGTGCCAGTAAAATAGAACAGCGTCATGCAACCCACATTCCGATGATGCTCAAGTCTTCATTTTTACTTAGCCAATATTACATGGAGCACATAATCATAGCGAATTATATTTTTTTCCGGAACGTGAATATTATGAGAATACCAAAAGTGGGCGATATGCTGCATTTTCACGGAGTGTACCAGTAATAGGCATGCCAACAACGCTATTCCCAAGCGTTTACAAAACCGTTATTCATATAAATATCCAAAGTTTATAGTTATGCAAGTTATAATCTGCAGAGGAACAGGGTCGTCTGTTGGAAGAATATGGATGGGGCGTGGCCAGATCGTGTGAGTATATTTAAGGGTATTATAAAAATACTAAAAGTTGGTAACTCCCGCACAAATACATTTGTGCGGGAGTTACCAAATAAGGCGTGACAAAATGGCCTGTGATTCTGTAAGTCGATTTTCGACTAACCAACTCTTGGGTGAAAACTTCAATTATATTCCGCTGTAAAACTAGTAAATTTATATTAATTTTTTAAGGCAAATTGATATACACCGAAATCATAAATTCTCGAATAACTATTGATACCCATTTACCTGAAGTTGAAGAGGCCGAAGAAAATGTGGTTTCCAACGCAAACGAAGAGGCCTTGGAGGGGCTCCTTGCACTTGGGGCGAACAATGACATAATGATGCCAAGAGTGTTTCGATTCAATTAACGCACGATCTTAAGAAAAAGCCTGTTTGTCGTAAATCAAACCTTAATCCTCTACTTATATGGAGAACAATGGAAAGAGGACCCATTTATTGCAAAAATAATAAAGAAAAAACCTTTTTCAATTGTTACCACTCTGTCCCATGCGAGAGATTATTTTCGCATGAAGGACTTATTAGTACTCAAATTTGGAGCCAAATTACTCAAAAAATAGCTTTATAAAATAAACTTTAATTTTAAATATCCATTCGTTTTCACTCTTATTTTAAAAATAAAAAAGCATTAAACATTTTTCCATTGCGGGTTTTCCATTTCGTTAATAAAAGCATCACGTAAAAATTGTTTTTGAAACTGGTTTAGTAGTTTAATTAAGCAATAAATATAATAAGCAGATAAGTAAGTAGAAGAGTTCTACTGTGCCATAACTCATTTATTATAGAGAGTTTTCTCATTTATTCCATAGGTCGTTGTTGAGGAAAGTACGTACTTAGGTCCGTTATAAGCGTTTTTTTAAATTGGAGTTGGCACTAATAGATCACTACCGTTATCACTTTTATGCACACTCCATAAATTAATACCGTTCCCAGCTGTGTCGATAAGTATGAAGTAAATGCAAACCACTGTGCAATACGAGAATATGGAGCTACACAAACAGAAAAACTACATATACCAACATGAAACAGGCATACAAAGCCACATAGTCGTGCATTCGTACTAAACAATGAACGAGGCAACCAGTGACTGAAACAAAACAGGAAAGGGATGGTGGACATAAATAAAATACCTTTAGGATTTCATTACAAATGACATTCAACTGAAATTGTCAAATAAATTAAATAATTGCTGACAATAAAAATTAGCACAACTTTGTCGAGGTTTCATACAATTCAAATGTACGAATGTGTACGTATGTAAACATATGTTTGTATATATAAATGTATGTGTGTGTGTTCATCTATACAGACAAAGATATTCGCTCGACATGGATGTAGGTAAAATATTACACTCTCGATACAGATGGGGGGCTAATAAAATGCTTAATTTTACTGTAATATGACTTGGGTAAAGCAAATTTATATTGACTTTGTGTATTGAAGACATTATTTATTAGCCTGAGGTTGCACAAAAAACCATATCTGAATTAAAAAAAAATGTGCTAGGTCTGAGCTCCATTGTGCAGCAAATAGTGTTTTAGAAAAATTCAAAGTTAAAAATGCATAAACGGAAAAACGTTTACAAAAATACAATACGAACCTAGAATTGTGCTAGGCGAGTAAATAACTAGCCGAGGAAATTAGTTCGGTCGACATGAACTGTATACACAATCCCTCATGTTTTGCGGTACATAGTATCAAAGTCGGTATACCTGCTACTTCAAGAGGTAAGGTGTTTTTAAGTCCAGAGCTGCATAGGCAAGGCACCGCCTCCTTGTCCAACCATGATATAATTTGAAAATTACTTGACGATCGGTGTTGATTATAGTGCTACAAGTACGAGGGCGACCGCAAAACTAACTGGTCGGGCACATTTTCTGTTTTACTAGCAACTGTTTTTTTGTTTTTTAAAAGCAATCTTTTATAAGCCATCTGTCAAAATTTCCGAAATATTTAATGATTATTTTCTTTGTTACAGGTGATTGAAGTAAACAAGTTTTATAATTTTTGAAAAATGGAAAATAAAGAGTTTCGTGCGGTAATTAAACACTTTTATATGAAAGGTTATACGCCACAATTAATCAAAGATGAATTGGATTCTGTTCATGGTGATAATGCACCATCATACTCCACCGTGAAATACTGGGTTCAACAATTTAAAATGGGTCGTTCAAGTACGGAAGATGAACAACGCTCTGGAAGACCGACAACTGCTGCTACTATTGAAAACATTAGAAAAATATTTAATGAAGTGACTAAAGATAGACGAATAAAGCTCAGAGAACTTGCTGAAATTGTTAAAATACACGAAAAACAAGTTTGGAGTATTTTACATGATGAACTCCACATGAAAAAGCTATCCACAAGATGTTTGTTGACTTTGCCCCAAAAAATCGTCCGTTGGATCAATTCCGAGGAGCTTTTAGCAATTTATCAGCGTAATCCAATGAGTTCTTGCGCCGATTCATAACTGTTGATGAAACATGGATCCATCACTACATCCCAGAATGCAAAGAACAGTGAAAACAATCGATAGAAGCTGGTAAAAGTGGTCCCAAGAAGACGAAAACTGTTAAGTCAGCAGGAAAAGTAATGCCCACAGTATTTTGGGATGTAAGGGGTATAATATTTTTTTATTATCTTGAGAAAGGAAAAACTATAAATCGTGAATATTATTGTGCATTATTGGATAGGTTGAGTGAAGAAATCTATATTAAACGACCGCATTTAGAAAAATAAGTTCTTTTTCATCAAGATAATGCTCCTTCGCACACTGCATTTTTAACTCAACAAAAACTAGCCGAATTACGGTTTGAAATTGCTCCGCATCCAGATTTAGCTCCTTCTGATTATTTCTTGTTTCTAAATATAAAAAAAATTCTCGGTGGCAAAAAATTTCCGTCCAATAGCGAGGTTATTGCTGAAACTGGGGCATATTTTGAAGGTCTTGAAAAATCTTATTTTTCGGATAGAATTAAAAAACTTGAAAAACGTTTGATGAAATGTATTGAGTTGGAAGGAGATTATGTTGAAAAATAAATAATAATAATTCCAAAAAAACGGTTCTTTTTATGTTAGGCCAGTTACTTTTGCGGTCGCCCTCGTAAAATACCGAATTACCACAAATATATTGATTTTACCAGAGGTTGACTCAGTTCTTGTTTGGGAATATTAACCACTTGACCTACTTGGGCCATCTTGTATGACAACCGTTTAAGAGCATCAACACATATCCTTGTTGTACTTTGCTCTACACAGATATACAGCCGAACATGGCTAGGTCGTCTTAAATTTTTAAGCACAACTTTTGCCTTATTTAGCGTTGATTTTATATGTATCATCGCTTTTCGAAATCGGCGTTTCTGATACTTCTCTAAAAATATTTTGCTTTACAATTTTGCTTATATTTTTAACATTTTAATTTTCTTGAAAGAATCCTACAATTCAGCACAAATGTTATTTTTGAAGAACAAAATATTCTATCGTGTTCTCGCCCTGCACAGGCAAAAGCGGTGATTGTTTTTGTTAGAGAAAAACTTTTTTAAATACAGGGTGGCTGATGAATATGGCTACATTAAGAAACAAAAATAATTTTTTTTCAGTGTATGGATTTCCCCTGCTCGTTGATGCATGTAAGGAATCTTACAAAAAGTTGTTCATTGCTGCTTGGAGAGTGGAGACAGAAATATCCGCAATTGTTTCTCGAATGGATTGCTTTAGTTTATTCAAATTTATATGTTTGTAGACTTGCTGTTTGCAACAGAATGTGGAGTTTCTGGATACCAGCTTATTGGGTAATTTTTGTCGCAATTCTTTTATAACAGGCCGTGCTATGTGAGGTGTAGCACCATCTTGCTGAAGACACACAAAGTTGAAAGAAATTCTCATTCGGCGTAATTCTGACTAAAAAACTCTCTCAACATGCTCATGAAACGGTCTCCAGTAACCGTAACGGTGTAACCGTTTTCTTCGAAGAAGTAGGGTCCGACAATGTAGCGTTATTAAACTGCACACCATTCTGTGACACGAAGTGCATGCAATTCCGTCTCATGGAGTATCTGTGAGTTGCAAGCACTCCATATATGACGATTTTTTGCCCCCGTCATCCATTTTTCTTAAATCTAAAAATCAATCTGCAAAATATAAAAAATACCAGATTCATTAAGTAGAAAAAACGTTATTAAATTTTTTTGTAGGGGCTTTCATCAGCCATCCTGTAGTACCTCAACGTAGGAGATCTAGACATATCCGCCCATCTGGCTGTGGAAAAAATTTGAAGCTAGATCGATTAAATTTCGTAGAAAAGTGTGTTGATGCACTAAAATGGTTAATACTCAAAATGGGCCAGGTCGGCCAAGAGGCAAAATCTTTTCCTACAGAAGACAAAGTCATCCTCTAAAAAATCACGTTATTTCTAGTACTTTCGGAAGCTTTATCGTAAAATTACCATTCATAACTTTGCTTGCCACGAAATTTTCACACTACGAGGGCGGTTCTTAGCCTAGCACAAAAAGCGCGGTATAAACAGAAAGAAGTTAAGTGTTTTGGAAACTTTCATCTCTGTTATGAACACATGTTAAATTTTGCTTCGATCTGGCAACTCCTTCATATAGAAAGAGGTGTTCACAAAAGACGCATCCGCGATTTTTTTACAATGGAAAAATTAGAAATACGTGGTGTCATTAAATATTTACATAAAAAACGGTCTATAGGGAAAGAAATTCATAATGATATGGTGAATGTGTTAGGTGAAAGTGCTCCTTCATATGCAACAGTAAAAAATTGGGTTGCTGAATTTAAACGTGGTCGTACAAGCATTGAGGATGAACCACGTAGTGGACGTCCAAAAACAGCAACAACAACAGAAATTGTAGCCAAAGTGCATGATATGGTATTAAATGATCGACGAATAAAAGTGCGTGAAATAGCTAATATCATGGGCAACTCAAATGATCGAGTCCATTTAATTTTGCATGAAGAACTACAGATGAAAAAGCTTTCTGCAAGATGGGTGCGGGACTTGTTAACAGTCGACCAAAAACGCATAAGAATGAACATTTCTCAAACTTTTTAAGCGTCGTTTCATAACTGTTGATGAGACATGGATCCACCACTATACTCCAGAGACAAAAGAACAATCCAAACAATGGGCTGAAGCTGGAGGAAGTGCCCCAAAGAAGGCAAAAACAATTCAATCGGCTGGTAAGGTTATGGCAACGGTTTTTTGGGACTTCAAAGGTATTTTATTGATTGACTATCTGCAAAAGGGTAAAACAATAAATTCAGAGTACTATTGCATCCTTTTAGATCAATTAAATGTACAAATTCGAGAAAAACGTCCTGGCCTACAACACAAAAAAATAATTTTTCATCAAGACAACGCAACAGCGCACAAGAGTGTTTTAACAATGGCTAAAATCAACGAATTAAAGTACGAGTTGCTTGACCACCCACCTTATTCTCCTGATTTAGCTCCAAGTGACTTTGGCCTGTTCCCAAATCTAAAAAAAATCTTTGCTGGCAAGCGTTTTACCTCAAATGAAGATGCAATTACAGTTGTAAACCACTATTTTGAAGACCTTGAGGAAAACGATTTTAATCAAGGGATATAATTGCTAGATAAGCGTTTGACTAAGTGTATTGAAGTTTCAGGAGATTATATTGAAAAATAAAAATATTTTTGAAAAACTAACTATTCTCTTTCATTGATATGCTAAGAACTTTCCGAACCGCCCTCGTATGCTAGGTTCAGCCAGTTTAAAAAGTATCATTAATGGCCAAAGTAGCAGATCAATTGTTACACAATTTTAACGGAATGAAATAAGTGCCAAGCAAATAATTATAGAATGTATTATCTACATTTAAATTGGACAAAAGGATGTGGCCTCGCATGATGAACTCTGAACTTTAAAAGGTCATAAAATAGATCAAGAAAAAATAACGGTATGACGATAGAAGTTGGTATATACTCGTATGATGTTGGAATGAAAAGAATCTTACTCTGATGGAAAGGAGGGTGCTGCTAACCCCCGACCGACATAAATTAGTCCAATTGTTTTAGTTTCATTATTATAGCTATCTGCTTTGTTTACTTAATGACTGAAACGCAAAAAGATTTTACAATAAAGAAGAAACCATCATACGAGTATCTAATGATTTTGATTTTAGATTTATCACCATAACAACCAATGTGTTTTAATGCTACAGGATACGCCACTGGAGAAGCATGATGACAACACGGCATTCAAAACTACTAACCGCGGCCGATACAGTACTACAGCACATGGACTTTGAATAACAAAACGCACTTGTTTCAACTTTTTGAAGATGAAAAACCGACGCTGAAAAAAAGTATTAAATAATCTAACCTAGCCTAAGACTTACAGACATAAGTGATCTGAATAACGTTTCGAATATCCCCAGCAATAAGCGGCGCAACCAAATAAGTGGATAACATCCGGATTTAATTTCAAATTTAATCCGAACCAATGATTTGATTGTTATTGGACGGATGGCATTTTTTCTAAATTTTTATAGCTTCTTAAGATGTGCTTTCGCTTCTATTTTTCATAACTTACTCCGTACTTTAAAGAAAATCAATCGGCTCTAGCAGAATACGAACCGAGATCTCTTGCAGTCTATGTTATTCTTCGCTATTAGATAGGGCCTGCTAAATGGCATAAAGAATTTTAATATGGCAAAAACATTCAACACACCACTTAAGGCTGGTACTAAGTACGTTCACAATAATATTTTTAGGAAGAATAATTTTTTTCTTGCTTGAACTGACATTGACGCCAATTTACATTAAGGTAAAGGGTAGTCCAACCATAATGCAGGATGTTAATTGTGAGTCACATTTTAGCGTCAAGTTTTTTTTTAGCTTAAATTGGCATTTCTTTGCTTCAGTGATTGACAAATTTAACTATTGTGAAGTACGCAATTGGGCAGCGATTTCGGTTGTTAAAGTCTGCTATGAAAATTGACGTTTAAATCAAAATGCATTTTGTGCACTTCATGAATTTTTTATTCAGCATAATCGACCAAATATGTCCACAGTGTATTTGTTAAAAAGCAGAATTTGGGCATATGAGAATCCATGAGTGATTGTTGAAAAGTCAATGCATACATACAGAGTGACTGTTCGGTGCGGTTTATTCAAAATAAGCACTTGCCGTGAATGGTGTTCGCTATCGCGACATGATGACGGACTTCTTGTGGCCAGAAATTGAGAATATGGACCTGGACGATAAGTGGTTCCAACGGAATGATGACACTTGCCACACAGACAACGAAACAATGTCGTTAATTGGCCGCCACGATGATGTGATTTAACACCGTTAAACTTCTTTCTTGGGGGATATTTATAACAAATATAAGGCCAATAAGTCAAGAGCTACAGGATAAGTTAATTCAGCAAATTAACGATATTGAAGATCCATTATGGCTCAGAGTCATTGAAAGAGCTATGCCACCGAAGCCGTGGCTAGAATTTGGCCGATATTTTTTTTTACACATAATTGTCATAGATCCTTCTATCATAAAAAAAAATATAGTTCTCTGTAAACCTTTTTTAATATAGCCCTTTTTAATTGGATCACCCTTAATAATTTGAATGAATAGTTTGTCTTCCTGATTCTATTGAAAAAATAAATTTAGTCAGAAAATAAAACAACTTTTAGTCCAAGAACTGAAGGCAATTTTAAAATTTGTGCTAATGGTGTATACGAGTTCAAACGACATGAGATTACTCCCAAATATTTTTTTTATAAAAGCCACAGCAAATTCAGCCATATCAATGAAGACTTTGCAGATTGTCATTATTCAATGGCCAAGGGCCGTCGCTGCCTGGTTGTTTCATTTGTATGGCATCCTACTATTGTTGAAATACAAACACAATTCGATGAGCTTTGCATGCGACACGAGACATTGTATGATACAAACACACTCACATGCATACACACGGCACTGTTCTTACACATACACACCTACACACGAGCAGGAACATACAGGACGACTGACAGACAAAACGGTCGAAACATGGTGAAATGACATTAATAATTACCGTGTGCTTGTTTCACAGCACATCACACTATGCGGGGGCACAGCGCCGAACAGTGGGGGCACGCCACACGGTGCTACCAATGGGACACATTTCGTGAGCTCACATCCCAGCACTACACACGCGTATGTACACACACTGGGCACAGTGACAAGTTGGAAAAGTGGAAAACATGTTGAAAGTGGCATAAAATAAACTCAATAATTGAATGAAACATACGAGTTGAGTTAGCACAAGCTGTCCTTCCTTCCTTCCTACGACCCAATTAACGTGTTGAAGCAAATGCAAGCGACGGTGAAACAAAGCGAAATGGAAATAAGTTTATCCTTTCATCGCTGGTTGTATATGAACCATAAATAGTTCACCGTTTACATTTTCCCTCAAACTATCGCAACAACTTGTAGGAACGTTTGATGTCTGTCCATCGTCTGGACCTGTCTACTACTTCTTCAAAGCGGGTTCGTACGAGTATGTAAAAGGGTTATTAATGAAATGAGTCTGAAAATACAAATTCGATTTAGAGAGTTTTGTGTGAGTTTTGGTGGACATCTTTGAAGTGAACTAGCCGTATACCTGATACTCTTTGCTACCCCCACTCATGCTTTTTTGCTCTGCAGAAATAAATAGAAGTGATATATTCGGTACAATTTGTATACTGATAAAAAGAATCTTACTGAAATAATATAACTATCTGATTTGCAGGTTTACCAATTCAGGAAAATGGACGTCAATTACCTGTAAAACGACAGATTGCTTTTATTTTAAATTTAAATCGCTTTATTTGAGTTATAAAGTTATCAGTTCCCTTATAGTTCAAAGTTATTATTGTATGCTTGAAATATTTTGTGTACATTTTAAACGGTCTGCCTATTATTTGGTCATTAAAGCGCCTAAACAAAGGGGATTGGAACCGCCCACTTTTCTCCAAGACTTAATTTTTAACACTCTTATATTATTTTTTTAACACACTTATATATTATATCTGACGTTTCTGACTTAAATACTTTGAGTAATTGCATCCGTGTATACTCTGGTAAAATTGTTTTGGCCCACATCAGCAAACTGGGTTTATTTGTGGGCGATCTGAATATAATTATGGAATACTTGTATAGTTAAACTGCTTTAAAAAGGAGAAGGTCATCATATACTTTTTCCCATAGCTTATTTTTTATACACTTATAGTACGAACTCTAAGTCTGATATTCTAATTTAAGTTAGGATCATCGGATTTAGAATTTATTTTCTTAAAGATTAAAGAAATAAAAAAAAATAAAAATTCAAATCAAGTTTTGAATCTTAATTGGTAATTTGAAAGGACATTTTATGGCATTTATTTTTTGAATATAATTTCCCTCAAATGTTGGCCACAACTACGCCTTAGGGTGTCCATTCTGAGGGTCCAATTTTGGATGACTCGTTCGAGCATTTCGACCGATATGGCGTTAATGACGCGCATAATGTTGGCTTCCCAAACCTGAATCGTAGCTGGCTTGTCAGCATAGACTTTGGGTTTAACGTAGCACCAAAAAGTCTAAAGTGTGATATCACTCGATCTAGGCGGCCAACTCACCAGTCCTAAACGTGAAATTAGCTGCTCTTCGAAATGACCTCTCAATGGATCTATGGTTTGAGCAGCTGTACTGCAAGTTGCACCGTTCTGTTGAAATTAAATTTCGTCAAGATTATGGGCTTTAATTTCAGTTAGCAAAAGTTCGATATAATGGCGCGATAGCGAGCACCATTCTAGGTTACGTTCCGTCCATCAGCGTTTTTGAAAAAATATGGTTCCACCAGCCCATAAACCGCAGCAAACCGTGGTTTTCTCTCGGTATAGTGGCACCTCTTGGACCTCCTTTGGTTGCTCTTCAGCCCAAATGCGGCAGTTTTTTTTATTGACGTTGCCGTAGAGCCAAAATTGGGCCTCATCACAAAAATTTGGTCGAAAACAGCGGATCTGCACGTTGCTCACTGAACGCTCATTTGAATAATACAGTTGCCAACACTTGGAGTAAACTATATTCAAAAAATAAATGGCATAAAATATCGTTTCAAATAAACTATTAAGATTTCACACTTGATTCGAATTTTTGTACTTTTTTATATTGAAAAAATACCTCTATATTGATCACCCGATATACGAGTATATACCGAATAAGGTGTTCAAAACTCTTTTAGTTTATAAGTTTGGATGTTTGAAGATCTTGGAAATGTGGGAGCTGCCAAGCCCTCTTTTAAAATCGCAGCTATTTATACCATGTAAAAATCTCCAGGTCCAGTAGCATACTTTTGAAATTTCAAAACGATTGGGCTTCTTTTATTGGCATTACAGCGTTTTAATAAAAGGGGGTGGCATCGCGCATTTTTTCCCCGAGCGTATGTATCTCAGCATAATAGGTTTACAAAAACATTTTTAATGTTTGGGACAACATTCTAACATATTGAAACAACATATGTTTGTGGATTAACATAAATTGTGTGTTAAAAAATGTAGGAACATTTTTAACGCAGAATTTTTATTTTTGTGATAAGACATACTCGTAGTAGAAGCAATACGCATTTAGTAAAACAATTGTTGAGAATATGGAAGTGGAAGTGTTTCAGTGCATAAAATGGAATTTAAATGTACTTGTAAAAATTTAAAAAAAAAATATTTTAAACTCATTTTTATAACGTGTACCTTGTGGGGTCTCCAATCATCAATTCGCTATTCTGCAATCGGAATGGTACGGTGAATAAACCCTCTTTCCTACGATAGAGGGCATCAAAATCACAAAAATACAAAAAACCACAGTCAGCAGCAGTCCGATTTTTTTTGGCAGCTTTGGCAGCAATGTTAACTTATTTTGGTGCTATTCAACCCTGCACTTCTCCGTTAAAGATGGTATTATACGTTAGTTTCATAGCAAATATTTGTAATAACCAGCTGTTTTTATTTAATTATGTCTGTCTGTCTGCCCGTCAGCCCAGTAAAAGCTTGTAATCAAACTACAGGTCGGAATTGTTTTTCGATCATCATCGATCAACAATTCCAACGATCAACGGGCGCTTTTGGTATTGAAGAAAATCGGTTCACATACGAGTAAATACTATCCAATCTTAATTAATTTTAGTACATGTACGTAAGTTCTTTATGCCAAGGACGGACGCTTTTGGGATTGGAAAAAAGGGTTCATATTAAAATATAACCATGAAATTTTCTCACAAATTCAAATAGGCTTTAGTTTAAAAATCTTACTAAATTTAGAGCCCGTCCAATTAGGTTCAAAGCCCTATTTACATTTGGCTTTTCCGAACATTCAGGATATGCTATAGTCGACCACGCCCAACTTAAGTTTTTTTTACTAGTTTAACATCGCTTGTTTTTTGGTGATCTTTTAGCTAAGAAAAATTAACGAATTCGTTTGGTTAACATTGCGTCACCCTTTAAAACATACAAAATAAGTAATTGATGTATTTGTTTTTCTTACATCGTCGATACACGTAGAAAAAAAGTATGGTTGGGATAACAATATTCGAAGAGCATCATACCATGCATAACCATACTATAATATGATCCTCACAACCATAGTAGATTTCACATACAACCAAAGTATGATCCCCACAACTATAGTATGTTTCACATACAACCATAGAATGATTCTCACAAGTATAGAATGGTTCACAAAAAACGTAAGCGTTTTTATAAAAAATATTTCAGTTAAACAAAGCTCAAGCAGTTTGAAAAGAATATATTATTATTGCCGTGACCATAAAAGAGTAGTAACCATATTGTTTCTCTGCGTGTAGTTTAGCATCGCTTGTTATATTTTGGTGCATTTTTATTTACGAAAAATAAACTAATTCGTGCCTTTGGCTAACGTTGCTTCAACCTTTTAAAAGCCTGGAAATAAGTACTGGATGTATTTTGTTTTGCATCGATTTTTTCTTTACATACGAGTATAGTCCCTAAATAGGTAATCAGTTTTGTTTTGTACTAGGCGTCGATAACTTAGACTGGATGGAAAAAATTCAATTGATAAGTTATTTGTTAATAAAAAGGAAATCGGTTCAAAACATATCCATCTTCATTTCAAGAGGGATTCACGCAAGTCACATTGCACTCTTAAATACGTCCACAATATTACAACCCTTCTATTTTCTCACCCCCCCCCCCCCCGCCCTTTGCTAACTTAACTATTGCCAAGACCTTAGTTGTTTCATCTTTGTCTGCCTGCCACAGTTAGCTGGCCATTTTATATACCAAAAAAAAACAAATTATTTGAATGTTGCCCAATATCTGAACTTTCCATCGGTCATTTGCAGTCATTACTGCTCCCTTAATCCTCATTAGGGGTTCTTCTATCTGTCTTTCAGATAACTATTCTCTAATTTGTTCTAACATCAACGCAAACATATTGACTTGTACGATGGGCCCACTGAAGAAATCCTTTATTTCCTTATCGGGCCGGCAATCATCGGCCATTGCTGTCAAAACTGTTGATTTGCTGTTAATGGTTTAACACATCAACGCTTCTTGCTAACTGATGTTTACTGAACACTGAGACATCGAAACAAATAAATAAGATTGTGGATAACAAAAAAAAAAGACCCAATACCAGCTCACACCACAAGTACACACTCGCACCCCACACACACACCATCTTAAATTGATTGTATCCTTAGACTTCAATAAGTCCCTTCTCCTTCACTCATCGAATGCTGCTCCGGTCCGTCTATCAGCCGCTCGCACGTTGGAGCACATGTGTAGTGCTGTGTCGGAATGAATGAATGATGTTGATTTAACCGAGAACTATACCTTCGATTAAACATAAACGGACCACTTATCGCTAATTTGTAGAAAGGCTTCCATGTAGGTGTGGACTGTATATTGGACTAAAAGTGTTCGATTTCTATTTTTCCATGGTTCGGGCGAAGTATAGAGGCGCCAAATTACCAAATTAGTGGGCCCCTTTTACTAACAGCATTGGGATTGTGTAGCGTAAACTTGAATTCAATATCCAAGAAGGGCAGAAAATCTTAATTGTGCTAATGAATGTTAACTACAGCATTTAAGCATTTAAAATGAAAAGCAATCGCATATACTTAAGAGCCCGAACTGTTTTTTAAGAGTGTGCTCATCTCGGTAAAAAAATGGAATTAACTCGTAAAAAATTTCGTTCGTTGGTTTTCGGCGTGGATTATATAGACCAGAGTGTCCCAATCAACTTGTTTCGTGTTTTAGTAATAAAGCACTATGAAAAAATCACTGTAAATAGCTGAAACCAAAAGTTCGCTTCAGGATGAATTTCGTGAAGGTCGTCCAACTTCGGTCGTTTTTCCAGAAACCATCGATGTGAAAGACAGGGAGATTGAGGCATCCTAGGGCATTATTATGACAAGCATCAATAAATATTTCATGTTCATTTCGCCTTAAGAAATATTTGTTTTGGATGGATTCCACAAAATTGTAATGCTTCGGTTGGAGCATAGAAATGTTGGAAAACTACAACCACGGTAGCTCAAATGCAATGTATAATACCGTCCCAAGTGATCTATGTATATGAGCCCGAAACCAAACAGCAGGCGACAGTATAGGTCTTTCAAGACGAACCAAAACCAACAAAAGTTGTTTAGGGAAGAAACACATCGAAGCAAATTTTTCGGAATATCTGGTCATTTGGGCACAGTTCCTTTAGTGGAACGTATTTGAAAGGACAGTTTTGAGTGGTACATGAGTGTGTGTTCGATGAAATAGGGATAAACAAGAAGAGAACATGGATCATTTTGCATCACGACAATGCTTGCTTCCACACACCAGCTACAACTATGGCCTATTTGAGCCTATATGAGATGTCGAATTTATGGGTTATCCGCCGTACACCCAATAAAATTATCTTATTCTTTCACATCAAGAAAACACTGTGTGGTCACCGATTTTCGACGCCGGAAGCAGCTGTTAAAGCGATCAATAAGCATGTTTTGGAGTGGAATGGGTATGAACGCATGCAAAACTGTATTGATCTTCGTGGAGAATATTTTGAAAAACAATAAAATCATTTGCAAATTTAAAAATTAGTAATTATAAAAAGCAACACTTGAACTGATTTCGTGAAAGACCTTTGTACTTTTTAAAACATGGAAGGTAGACTAACCTCAATAAGGTTCGTCCTTGCCCAAACCAGAACACAGTACCAAGTTTCATTAAAATCGGTTTATTGTGAGGCTGCTCTTTGGTGAACACTACCGATGAACAGACGGGCAGATATCGCTTAATGGAATCAGATAATGATAATAAATCGATCAGTATCGATCTCCATTTCCTTAAGTTAAGTTGAGTTAATTTTTTTTGAGTATTTTAAATTAAAATAATATAGAAAGAAAAGAAAATTATAGTATTCTAGTAATTTTAATAAGAGTAACATGCATAATAAGCGTTTTCTAATTTATTAGTGGAACAGTGATAGTTCCCGCCACTAACATTTGTGTGAACAACACCAATGCTCAATACATTTCTACCCCCTGTGGACACTAGGAGTAGATCCTAAGAGAAAGTTTTACCTCATTATGCACACTGGAGACACACTGTTGGTATTTGACTCCGCGAAAAGTATATTCTGTATTATACTACCTTCGAAATTTCAGATTAAACTGCAACGCACCACAAAACCCTTCAATGCAGGGAGTGTATGGTATAAGTAGACCAACAATTTCACTCTACTTAGCGTATATGTTTATTTATGTGCAGGCTTTTTCAAGCTAGTCAATTTTGGGCCCGAATAAAGACCTCGAACTACATCGACCAGCAAAAATCTAGACGTCAAGGTGCGAGTCACAATTAAGATCGAGCATTGTGGTTGGACTACCCTTTATAAATTTAAATTTATTTTAAAAGGAAAAATCAATCTTTGGAGGGAAAGTTTACCTTTAAGGGACTAAAAAAACACCTCCAAAAGAAATGGACTGTTTAAATAGAAACGAACTTAACACATTCATACGTGGATGGTTTTTGGGCAAAGGGACACTAGTGGCCTAATAAGATTGCCAAGAAACATAGGCATGTATAAGTAGTGACTAAAATATAGTCAAACCTCCTTATTTTTGTTAAAGTAAATGTATTTTCAAGATCTGCTGAAAATTCGAGCTCGACTAATGGACCTTAAAAGCCCAAAAAATGTCGCGTAAGCTGAAACAAGCAACCATTTGTAAATAAAAAGCACCTAGATTTTTACAAAAAAACTCAATATGTTTTTTTTTTTAACTGTGATTGGGGCCCAAAATATTGACGTTATAGTAAAAACATTCCTCAGGAATCCAAATATGCTATTAAATAGTTAAAAGCATTTATTTAATTTACAATAAGTTTTACAAGAACATTGAAGTTCCCCTTAACTTATTTTTAATATTTGGTAGGCACAAGGGCTTTTGTCGGGTTTTTTGGAAATATTTGACGGAAAAAATTCTAATTGGAAAAATGTGTTGGAGTCAGGGATGAGTTTTGACATTCTGTTCTGGGGTTGAGAGTATGTCAGAACCACAGGTTCGGTTTTTAAAACGATTTTTAGGCATTCTTGAACCGTGGTTAACGGTCGGTTTAAAATTGCTTCCTGAAACATTAAAACGAAAATATTTTTATATATACAAATATATAATTCAAACTTAGGTTTGTACCCCCGTCGGAGTATGTCAGTATCCAATCGTATGCCGTATAGCCTAACGCATCGCTCACTCAGATATTCGCAATGGCGTGATGGGCAGGCGTTGGGGTAACTGTGCCTCTGGGGTTGAATAAGTTACTTTCCGCGGACCAAAACTGAATAGGAGGTGAACGCCGATATACCAAATAAAATATGGAAAACGTTAATGAATTAAATAATCTTAGGGTGCAAGGAGGTTCTTGAAGGCCATGAGTCGTCCATATCGAAAGACTGCAAGACAAATACTACAACGGGGTTAGGTGACTGACTTGGCCTCCGTTGTCGATAAAGCGACTCAAATGTTTCAGTAAAGTCAAATCCATTAGCGCCAGGCTACCAATGTCTCTAAATGATGTCTCAGAGCTGACAACAAAACGCAAGAGAATGTCCTGAGGCAGCGCCGCAAAACCGCAAGAATGGCTTACCCTCCTGTTGCCAGGACTGACACGAATTGCTCCTCCGGCAAAATAAATGAAAGCCAGAAGACGGCTGTAGACAACCTTTTTTTGTCAACTGAACCACTGATTTTTATAATATTTTGGTTTTTTGTCGGTTCGACACTTTTTCTAGGTTCGGTTTATGACAAAAAAAAGTGGTATGGTTCGGTTCAAAGCCGGCTCGGGTTCGGCTTGCATCCCTTGCGGCTATACACTTAGAAGCTTGCAACCACGTATTAAACGAGAACTACTGGCAGTAGATTAGTTGATTTTGGAGCATTCGTCTGCTTGAGGTATTGCACACGGAATGTTAAAAAGTTATACACTTCATCCAACGGTTAAGGGTTAAACCACAATTTTTAGTGAGTTTTTATCACTTATCACTGGCGGTTTTTTGTGTGTGTTGCGTCGAGTTGTATGTTGCATCGTGTAGCCAAAGCGAAGTCTATTGTTTGCTTGCCTCGAAATCATTCCTGGCAACGACTAGCAACTAGAGCGTTGGAATACAAAACTAGGTTTATTCCTGCAGTTTCGAGGTGTGGAAAAAATCATAAAAAATAAAATATACCATGCGTTGATTGATAAGAACGTGTAAAAACCATTTGATTCTATCCAATTTGGAACTGCTTTTAGATAAGATTATGCGCACATCACAGAATAGAGTGCAATATTATTTGTAGGTGTGGTTGGTATTGAAAATGGACCAAAATATCTTAATATCTGGGCGTGAAAAGTGGACCGATCTTTGTAAAATTTCAACAGACTTAAATTAGTGACGGATGCCTCCGTCATTTTGCCCCTTTGCAAGCCCACGTTTTTCGAGTGAACGATTGCCGTTATGAGTGTGGTAGTTGGCTTAAAAGATGTTTTCCAATTTTGGATCTTCACGGTTTCTTTGAAATCGCACTATTTCGCCAAATCATCAAATTGTTTGTTAACAAAATTCGTAGTCCTTCGTAGTCCTCTTCTTTACAGGAACTGTTTAATATTAAATGTTACTGCAACATATTATCCCTGCATGTTTTCGAAAATGTAAAAATATAAGTTTGGTTCAAGACTCAAATTTAGAGCTAAAATAAAAAAGAGTCCGAAATTTATAAAGGACCGACACTTTAGAGTAACCAACAACATTAGAGCGGGATGCAAACAGTTGGTTCGCTATGTATACTTCCACTTAATCAAAGGCCCTCTACTTTCTTCGATGTCACCTGTTTGTGAAAATTAAACTTGTTTTTTTTTTGGTTTTTGAAAAGGCTTCTAAACAACAGTTTCAATCAATCAAGAAGGGACCAGATTTAACTTTGTCAGTATTTCCCGAAGTGTGAGTGCCATTTCTTTCTTGGATTTAATTTCAATGGATCATGGTTCTTAAATTTGGTGCTGTACCAATTGGTACTCTTCATTCTGTCGTGGAAAATTTGTAATGTATGTATTTATAGTTTGTAATTATTCACGAGCCAGTGGAGTAAGGCCTATTGCCTGTTTGCCCAGCCTTGGATATCTTTCTTCAATCACCATGTTGTCTAACCAACAAAACCGGCAAAAACCAGCCGACAATTGGATTTGCTGTTATTCCATCTTCATGGGAGCTTGTATACCATCTGAAGGATTAATGGTCATCAATTTTTGTGCCACAAACAAGCGCCGAAAATCCGACTATTATCGCTCCTACAATACAATCGCCCCCATCCAATGAATGTAAAGGCAGTGGCCAAAGTATCAAGCAATTGTCTGGTGGCTATCTAGGTGGGTGTGCGGTTAGTAGCCATCCTCCTATCATGGGCTAACGTTACTTGGCCATCCTCACTTTTGACCTGTTTAACGAGCAATTTGCTATCCTTCTTTGCCCACACTCGGTGAGGATGTGTGATTGTCAGAGTGTGTGTCTGAAATGGAATTTTTTCTATTGGTTGTGCTCGTCTCTTTTCTTGCATCCTTGCTGTCCTGGAGGGATATTAAAGATAAAAATGGACTATATTGACCGAGGAACAACAATAAATTTAAACTCATTTTTTTGCCAAAGGAACCAAACGAACACTTGCACACACGCCGTAATCCGTCCGGGTTTGATAAATGGCGGTGTAATTGTGTGTATTGTTGGCGTATTAGTGTATTAGTGAGCCCGCTGTTGCCGCCGACCCCAGCTTTGTACCACCAACCATTCTTATATGTAACTGAGTGTATATGGACTTCGGGGATTTAGCAAAATTTCTTTTAATTCATTGTATTCTATTCCATTGATTGCTTTTAATGAAATCTCGCTAAAATTGCAATCTATTTGGGATTAGTTAGGAAACAATCGGTGAGAATTGGGCTCTTTTCATTTCGCATGTCTTGTATTTTATTGATGAAATTAATGGGAAATTATAGGTGGGCATTAAATTTAAGAACCAGATTTAATGTGTCAACATTGGTTTATCTTCGTTTCGCTGACATTTAATGGGATTTTGTCGATTTTTATCCACAGTTGTTACACTAAAATTGCGTAGGAAAATGAGGTGCGAAAATGACACATGTTTACACTTACCATTTTTCAATCGAAACATATTTTAAAGAACATAAAAATGTAGGTAGATAGTTAAGATTCTGTATTTAATAAATTTAACTGGCTTAATGCCTCTTTCATCTATATTTTAATGAAAGACAATTTTTTCTTAAGACAAACTGACATGAATAATTTTGGCAACCCACTTCTTTTATCACGATTTCGGGTCAGTGACAACCTTCATCAGAAAGCTACTTGGGTGTAAATGTTAAAAGCAAAACTAAACTCTTTGACACCATGTTATCAGCAAAGAGAAGGTATCTATCGCCTGTTGCTTATCTCACTTTTTGAGTTTTTTTAAACAATTGCCACAAACAAACAGTACACATTTACAACAAAAAATTGATACAATTGTACTTTTTGGTACATTTGTGGCACCAAAAGAACTGCGATACAACCGGGCTCAGTTGGTCCTATTTTAAACATTTTGCAAATGTTCCGATCTCTTGAGTTTTCACCTCAGTGTGGTACATGTCATTATGATTAAATGCTTATTCTTGTTTCTCATTAAAAAAAAAATGGAGATAGACCCCATAGCCGGTATACCGGTCGATTAATATTAACAATCTGATTCCATTGAGCGATGTCCGTCCGTCTATCGATATATCGTTGTGAACAAATTTTCTGGTCGCATTTATGAACCGATTTCAATTAAACTTGGTACATTGTTTGGGTTATGAAGGACTCAAATGAAATTGGTCGATATCGGTCCATGCTTTGATATCAAAGAAAGGTTTTCTTTAGAAACCACAAACTAAACACGACCATACTCCATATTTGCATGGTTCATTAGGAGCGACCAATTATAAACATTATTGAAACTGGACTATATAAGTCAATATTTTAAATTGACCCACACAAAGGCTTCTCACGATTTGAGGCCCTGTCGCTCTAAAAGTCACCTTATAACTGAAATCGTGCTCAAATTTAGAATAGCGAGTTATGAGCAACTAAAAACCATTCCTACCGAAGCTTGATTATATTCGTCTATCTTTTGTTAAATCCGCATACAAAAACATTTTATTTTCGATCTGGCTCTCATTAAGCATAGAGTGTTATGTGCGACCTACAGCCTAATAGTGAAATTTGATGATCGGTATATGTTTTTTAATGTCCGACGTTGTTTAAACTCTAGACAAGAGCGCGAATCTTAGGAATATCAGACTGGACTAGGGTATCTCATTGTCTGAATTTGTTTGCTTCAACG
Organism: Hydrotaea diabolus; assembly: GCA_963513945.1. Taxonomy (NCBI): domain Eukaryota; kingdom Metazoa; phylum Arthropoda; class Insecta; order Diptera; family Muscidae; genus Hydrotaea; species Hydrotaea diabolus. The sequence goes on from OY740716.1 coordinate 127,667,534, forward strand.
AAATTGATTATTAATGCCATACAGTTTTACTTGATTAAAATTCCGTCAGGATCGAAAAAGTAAATTTATAAAAAGCGGAAAGTAGAAAAAGAAAAAAAAACGAATTTACAGCAGGCATGCACATTGGAAGATTTCTGTAGAAATTTCTTTGCAGTAGAAAGATATCACATAAACTATGTTGGTATATCAAAAAATAGAGACTGTTAAAAAAGTAGACGGTACCTCTCCTCCTTGAAATAGGTTTGCACATTTGCCGAAATAATAGCCCGATTGTTCTCTTACAATTCTCTCTGCGAAAATGTATTTATCAACTGAATAATGTCATGATTAGTCAAATGGGCGTGATCATAAGGCATTTTTATGCTCTTACTAGTAAGAACCGCGACCCATCATGGAGTGTATATACAATGCAGACCGACCGAGCTCCTTTTGTCCACTTGTGTCTTGACTGCTGCAAACACTACACAAATGTTGCTTCATATTTGCCATTGTCAAACTAAATATTAATGTTTACGCCCAGAAATCAAAGCATCCGACATTCACATATGGATTTGGAAATTGTCGAGATATGCATATACCCTTATAAATCGTATTATTATGACAATAACGGTGCATAATGCATCCAAGAGGACGCACTAAAAAAAGATATGAACAGAGTTACGTTGGCTCGAAAGTAAGTCTAAACTTAGTTTAGAAAACTGATTAGGTACAGGATGCCGACTATAATCTCAGCAAAGTCTTCAAAGGATATCTATATTTAGGTAGTTAAGAAAATTCATTCGAGTACCCATTTGATCATATTGATTGGTGGTCCCTCTTTTTGAACAGAAACGTCGCTTTGGATGCTTTCGGCCCATGCGTCTAACCCTAATCTCAGCCAAAATTACAAGAGAAATCCGGATTTTATTTTGGGCCGCCTGAGAAAAAACATCAAACAATTCTCTCTTTTGAATGACATGTTCTCACTGAAATTGATTTGTTAGCAAAACAAGTAAAAAAGTTTTAAAGTTTTATTTATAAATTTATATGCACGTAAAGTATATCGTAGAACACAAAATTTGTGCAATAGGAAAAAAGTTATGTGAGTTTCAATCTACGCTGAGCTAGTATGGTTTGTGTGAAAGTTACAAGAAGGGACGTGGCTTAGTTTCCATATTATAATAATCCATCAGCTAGCCATATTTATATTTGATTTGCTAATTACTAATTTGCGTCAGATTTGTAGGAATGGTATTAATATTATTATGCGAATACCAAAAGTGGACGGCGCACAGTGCACTTTTTTGGCCCGGTGAGTGCTCAAAAATATGTAAAAACATGAAAATGCATGTTCGAATTTACATACTTCAAATACGAATCTAAAATGAAAAATAGCTGCATTTTTCAAACCTGGTTTCTGATTTGCTCCATCTTCTTTGGTTCGGGAGATAGTGGATGTATAAGTTGGATAAATTTATAAATATTGCAAAATGATGAAAAAAATGAAAAAAAGTTCAACTTCCGGGACAAGCAGTTTACCAACGGTTATAGATATCGGGCTGATTCTTTTTTTGTTTGAAAGATGGATTCAATCTTAACTTTAAATATTCACATGAGCTCATATGTGTTGCATTTTACCAATTTTTTTTTATTCATAAAAAAAAACTTTATTTTACCAAATTTTTTAACTTTATCTAAGCTTTTAACTATGTTGCCACCTGCGGCCGCACTAGCAATTGACATAGAGTTATTCTCTGATATATCCCCTATAATCCTATATACAGTTCAGCTGCAACAAACTGCAACTCTCCATGTATGATAGCATTACTTTAATTTTCGTGCATTTCAAAGTTATGACAAGTATAACGAAATATTATTGTGAATATGGTCAAACATCAAAACTTATTGAGAATGAATTAGTGTAGTGTAGAGTAGAGATTAGTGTAGAGAAAATATGTCACTTAAATGCAGTTATTTTTAATGAATTTGGAAACACAAGCAATCTGATAAAATATTCCTCTTAATTTGTTAAATAATTTTTCATAATGGATAAATTAAATATATCTATAAAAGATCTATGTGAAAAGTGTTTTGAAATACATACCGAAAATAAATCGCAATAATAACGCAAAATTTTTTTTTCAACCAGTTGGTAGTGAAAGTTTGCCATAAATATGATATTAATGTTGAAAATAATGAAATAAACAAAATTAACCTGGACGCCTTCGGTAAAAGGTTTTCTCGATATTGGAAAGAATGTTCGCGATCAAAAAACGTGTTTCTACGAAAATATAAAGAAAGTTCTTGGTACTTAGGATCACTGAGCTTAAATCAAAAAGTTAATGAATCGCTTGATGATGTGGAATTATCCAAAACTATCCGGGGAAGACCAAGAAAGTCTTACACAAATTCAGCACGCTCGAGTAAGCGTAGGAAGACACATGATTCAGCGAAAGAATTAAGTTTGGAGGAAGCATATAACATTTTAAAATATCTCTTAAGAAAAAATGGCGAATATGATAAGGCGTCAGTGGTGGAGTCCTTGCATGGGAATGACATCGAAGTCCTTAGAAGACTGAGAGAAGCAACGAAACCTGCAGATCAGTGTAAGGAACTTACTACGGCTGAATCACTTGCTTTATATATTGACCTTGACTTGTCATACCGACAGTACAAGATACTTCGGTCGACGTTTTTAAAAAAGAACTATAGAGGTTTGCCGTCTCTAGAGCATCTTTCAGAAGAAAAAGACGCTTGTGTTCCTGCAAATATTAGAGTAGATGAGGTATCTGCAAAATTTTCACTTCAATCTTCCTTGGACCATACCTCGAAACGCATATTGGAAAGCCTCAGTTTCGATCAAAAAGAACAAAACTGGCCTTCCAAAATGGTTCTTTATTCCAAATGGGGTTGTGATGGCTCATCAGGACAGAGTGAATACAAACAAAAAATTGGTAAAATAATTGGTACATTCACATAATTGGTACTTATGCATATTATTTTCTGTTATAGATGAAGGCCACTGTGATTCTCAGATGTTCATGGTATCAATGGTTCCTCTTCGATTAATGCAAGACACGGCTGGTACTTCGAAAGATCCTAAAAATTGTGAAGAAATTTAGAGAAATCCAAAGCCATCCTCTGTGCGGTACTGTCGTCCTATTGAATTTTCGTATTCAAAGGAAAGTTCGGAGTTAATTGTTGAGAAGCACAAATTGATGACGGATGAAATTAAAAACCTCTCCAACACAGTTTTTACTACACAGCAGGGAACGGAAATAAGGATAAGACATATTCTGCAATTTACAATGGTGGATGGAAAAGTTGCTCAGGCTATATCAGGTATAGTAATTATTGATGTATTCATATAAATTCTGTTGACAAATATGTGGTTGACTCCTAGGAAACAAGTCATCTTTGTCCTGTACCGTGTGTCATGCCACTCAAAAGGAGTTTTGCATGGAAAATTCAGAATGCAATGAAGTGGAATCAATGTATGAACTGGGATTATCGCCACTTCATGCTCGACTTCGATTTATGGCGCATTGTTTAAATATTGCATATGACTTGGAATTCCAAACATTTAAAGAAAATAATCCAGATTTTGATGCAAAGACTTCAAAAGAGAAGCGCGAGATAAAAAAGGAACTCAGAGCAAAGACCAAAAAGAAAATCCAAAAGAAATTTAAAGAAAGTACTGGACTAAGGATTGATTACCCTAAACAGGGTTTCGGTAACAGTAATGATGGCAATACTGCTAGGCGGTTTTTTGAAGATGTTGCACTTACAGCATCCATAACCAAAATTGATGAAGGTCTCTTGCTAAATTTTAAAAAATTGCTGGCTGCGATAAATTGTCGCCAAGTTATTGATGCTGAAAAGTTTGGAGAATTCTCTGCTGATACCCTTAAAATGTACAATAATCTCTATGGTAGCTGGAAAAAACTGTCGCCTACAATTCATAAGGTACTATGTCATGGTGAAAACATAATAAAGCATCACTACTTTCCCATTGGCGAACTGTCAGAAGAGGCTCAAGAAGCGAAAAACAAAGAATACAAGGCATTTCGATTGCGGCACACAAGAAAGTGCGACAGAAGAAGCCAGAATGCGGATTTAATAAAAATGCTTATGATTTCCTCTGATCTCATCTCTTCGATATGTACCAAAAAGTAATACCGAAAAAGAAGTAATATCCGACCTCGAAGGTCTTTTAAAATAAATATTTTTTTTTTCTAAAACTTGTGTTTTGTTTCTCAAGGACTGGCTTTGAAATTATAAACTTTTATCACATATAATGATAGCTATAACACATACTAATAAAACAAAAAAAAATTAAGAAAAATGGTTAACCCAATCAAAAGTTATTGATTTTTGATCACCAAAAGTGCCAAAAAAGTGCACTGTGCGGCGCAATGGTGCATTTGCACTGGAGGTACACGTGAATTCTATACGAGTATGAAATCACATAACAAATAGTTGATGCACCTGATTTAGGTACCTCCCATGCAAATGCACCATTACGCCAACTTTTAGTACTCTTGTAATATCTTTAATACTTTTCAGATGATCTAGCGCACGAATAATGGGATTCTTAGACACGTCCGTTTTGGTACATAGTGCACAAATGACTCGTTCCAATGCAGATTAGAACCAACAAAAATAATTTGTTTCATAGTGCATCAATTCGCTTGAATTGTAAACTCCATTATCTTATTTTAGTGGCCTTATACACTCATATAAAAGTGATAGATCGCATGCCCCATTTTGGTACCTCCAGTGCAAATGCACCATTCCGCCGTCCACTTTTGGTATTCGCATAATACTTTAGGCATACGATTTTGCTGCGAGTTAATAATTGAAAAATTGATTATAAATTAGACTAGCTAACAAAAATTGGAGACTTAGCCACCCCGCTTTTTGTTCCTTCCACACAAACCATACTTTGCGAACGAAGATTGAAATCCAAATAACACTTTTCTTAATACCAGAATTTCGCCTGGTTTTTTTCTGAAATATGTAACTTTCATCTTTTGCACTCGCATATAGAAAAAAGTGGATGCCACGCCCCTTCACACATATAATTTGTTCTATCTGGAACTAAAAAAATTTGTTTAAAGAAAAATACTTAAATTTCTTACTTCAACTATGTTGACCCTCAAAAAAACTTTAGCCTCGATCTTGCGCGTGTGACCTTTACTTGTGTTTTTTAAAGAGACTTGGCTTGGCGTTTTTAAAAGAGCCTAAGTCGGCCTACGTCTTTGAAATTTTTGATGCAATTTCAGCCGTTGATGTCGGCATAAACATATTTTCGAAGAAACCTTCACGCTAATACTACAACATCACTTCATAGGCTTTCGCGAGCTTCCACGTTTAGTAGAGTGTTTATATACCCCCACCGAAGACTGGCAGGTATATCAAATTTGTCATTCCGTTTTAACACTACGTAATATTGATCTGAGACCCTTCAAGTATATAAAGTATATCATTGACTGTCATAAAATTCTAAGACGATCTAGCCATGTCTGTCCGGTTGTCCGTATGTCTGCTGAAAGCACGATACGGATCAAACGTATCAACCAAGGATGAAAGTTTGCAAAGTTTGCAAGCCATTGTAAATGGACAAAAGTGGTTCTCTTAAACGGACTATAGGTTTTTTTGAGTATTTTCTTTACAAATCATAATTTTTTGTGGTTAGATTGGCTAATGCTGTTGACTCACTACTTACTTACTTAAATTGCATAGTAAAACGGGCGATTAATAGTCAATATAGACATATGAGTACTCAAGTTAATGCAAAGTTTGTTACAAATCCAAATGTAGAATATTTTTTTTGTTTTGGAAAAATGGGGAAAAACGCATGGACTAAAAGGGTCGTGTAGGGACGGACGAGGATATATATTAGTTTCAGCCTTGACGAACTTAACGACGTTTTACCTTGTTTTAGTTTTTGTAAAGTCCCAAATATTACGTAAACGACTAAAGCCTCACGCCAACAAAATCCTTAGCCCGTATCAGTGTGGCATCAATTGCGCCAAATACTGCAAAAGTCCCGATAATACAAATTGACCCACCCCATGTTTTACGTTAATAAAGTCGTCTTAGTCAGTCCCATAAGATTAAATCTATATGAAACCAAGTCCAACCTTCGTATCCTATGCAAAATGACGTTGACTGACAGAAAATACGCAGTTAAACTATATATAAGCAGTATAAATAGTTAAAGTCGGTCGAAAGCCAACTGAAATATTTGTTATACCCCCTTGAAGAGGATCTTAGTTTACCAAGATTTTAAAACTAATGTCAAATTTGAATTTGTAAGAAAATTTTATTGATTTTTGTAAAATTGGAATTAAGATATATAGCTACTCTTATACCTTAACCTGAACCGAATTTCTCCAATTGCAACAGCGTCCGTCCATGTCACACGGAACTTGTAATATGTTGCTTTTAGAGCTAAAGACATAAGATCGGACAAACATATATGTGACAGCGTATAGAAAAAGAGACCTAAGGGTAAAAAAATCAATTTTCATTATTTTTCTTTGTTTGATGTGGATAACAGCTGAGCATCGAATGAGACCGATCCTATGCCCCAAAAGTGTTCCCTCCCAGAGATATGCGCGTTTTATGAAAGTGAAGTCGACGATCCTAAGCGCAAATAGAAAGGGACCTAATCTTTAAAATGGCTCTCCTGAACAAAACTGGTTTTTAACTTTAGGTCCCTTTCTATTTTGAGCGTCACATATGAAGTTAAGCTATATCTTAATCTGAACCAATTTTCTTCAATGTAATGTTCTTCCTCGGCCCATACAACTTACTCGTACTAAATTTCATCAAGATCACGGACGGACGGAAATAGGAACATGAAATCAGCAGTTTATTATACGTCGATGGGTAGGTAGATCCACCTCAAATATTTTTGGTAGTTGCACACCTTTGTCATGAAACTAACTTATAATACAATTTTCCAAATAGTAGAGCAGGGTATATATGGGTGATTCTGAGATCATGGGCCAATTTCGACATCATTTTTGGCATTCGATTTTTTACAGAATTTAATATTTAATTCAGGTAGATGTCTTAGTTTTAAGAAAGACTAGTCATTTTTAAAAGGTACACATCAAAATTTTTATTTTTAACGGAATCATGCAACAATTTAAAAATAAAAAAACAATTAAAAAAGGGGAATGATTTAATTTTCAATTATATTTGAGTTGCTGAAACTCATGATTGGTTTGGAAATTTGAATTTTATGGAATACTATATTTTACAGGGCAATACTGTGTATTTTCAGGGACAGAAAAAAAAACATCCATACAATTTCAATTGAAAGTAGTGTTAGGGAGAACAAGGGTTTTGATATTTGAACACTTTGGTAGGAAATTTTTTTAAGAACAAAAAAAAATTTTAATGAACAATAAATAGTAAAGTATAATTACTTACCGACTTGATTAATTGCTCTAGATGAATCTAGAACAGTTTGGAAGGCATTAGTTTTCAACCTCGGCATACAATAAAACAAAACCTATGCATATCTCAATCGGCGAAAATAAATGACAACGCATAATAAATTTAAGCTATACGCGTTGTTTCGATAACAATTACAGCTCCTAACCATTCGTTACGATGGGAGATCACAGGAAAAATCAATATTCAGATGCAAAGTAATGTAGAAAAAGCTGCAAACATCAGAAAACATCCTCAGAGTTGTTGTTGTAGCGGCAACTGTGTGCCGCAGCCCTTGGCTGAAAAATTGCTCTTCGGGCCAAATATCATTGTCCACGAAACTTACCCGTGCCAAATGCCATCAAAACTGGATATGTTGAGATTTATCTTAATCTGAACCGATTTTCTTCATTTCCTTCACGCAGAAAAAAGATATGGTTACTATATGGTCACGGCAACAATAGTATGTAAAATAAATAAATGTAAAAGTATGGTGGTCGTAACCATAGAATTGTTTTTTTAATTTCATGAAAATATGAAATATGTTTGTAGCAACAATATAAATAAGTTGGTGCGACAAAAGTATTGTTTTTTTGGATTTTATTTTAACAATAATATGAATACTTCAATCATGACGGCAAAATCGATTTTTTTTTAATTTGACAATGTTATTGTTACGAATCTTACGAAATAATAGCACTTTTTATATGTAAATTAATTTTTTTTCAAAACAAACTTTTTTGAATAAGTATAACTTAAGTATTTTTAATAAATATATTTTTTCAACTGATTTATTATCCCTATTATTAAGAGTTTAATTTTTTTTTACATAATTTACCTAGAAAAAATTTGGTGATCTTAGCATAGCTGTGTGTGAGTCATACTATGGTTGTCAGGATCATAATATGGTTGTATGTTAAACATACTATAGATATAATGATCCTTATATATGGTTTTTTAAATCACAGTATGGTTGAGCGTAAATAATAATATGGTTGTGGGGATCATAGTATGGTTGTGTGTTAATAATTATAATGTTGTGAAGACCATACTATTGTTGTAGGGATCATAGTATGGTTGTCTGTGAACCATACTATTGTTGTGATGATCATAATATTGTTGTGTCACAACCATATAATCAACAATAGTGTGATGCTCTTCGAATATTGTTACCCCAACGATATTTTTTTTCTTCGTATTGTTCCAAACAACTAACGTGTGCTACTTACTAGTAAGTTTCATTAATGTTTTTTTTAAAAATGTGGCTTTTAGAGCTTAACGTATAAATAGGATGAACATATATGTGGGAGCTACATCTAAATCAAAACAAATTTTCTTCAATCTTAATAGCGTCCGTCCTAGGACCAAACAAGTTTCGCCAAATTTCATGAAAATCGGAAAAAAATGCGACCAGTATTTTGATTACCAGCTTTAGATGGACGGTCGGAGGGACAAATTGGCGGACGAAGAAACAGGACGGTCGGCTCGATGCACGGATGGTCGGACGGACTGACAGACATCTTTTAATGGGATGGACAGGCGGGTCAAGCTCAAACATTTACTCCGTATCACAAGTAGTGCTGGGTATAAAGACTTCACTCTGGTAATTTAACAAAGACTCATACCAGCTAAAATGTGCTTTCTTCGGATTTTGGTAAAGTGTATATATAAATATACCTAGGTAAGTATATACAGTAGTTATGTACATATATATATATATATATACCTATTAATAGTGTAATGCTCTGCGAATATTGTCACCCCAACCATAATTTTATTGTGTATGTACTTATAAGTATTATGCGACGTGTACAAATTAGGGTTGTAACGAATAAACAGAATTATTCGCAAAAAGAAATTTTGGAATATTCGCAAAAATATTTTCTGTTAAATAAGAATATAATTATATACAAGAAGTTCCCACAGAACAAAATTTTTTGTAAATTATTTTCAAAATGTTAATAAATGATTGGTACGCCCTAATGTGCAACGCATGTATGAGTATATGTACGCACAAAAAACATGCACACTTTGGTTGTGCTTTTGCATTTGTGGTTTTCAACGAAGACCCATGCGAAACGGAATTTGTGGAAATGATATTGCGCGTTGAAGATTGCTCTACGCACCATTCGAAGACTATACGCAAAGGGTAATTCTCATTAATAAAAATGAGTCTCCCGTATAAGTCATTTGATTTGTGGCCGAAGTAATCGTTGCCAAAGACTGCTGAAGAAAAACCTTGGCGGGCTTAGAAACAGCTGTACAGTCTGCCTGGCAACCGTAGCAAATACATTTCACCAATTTGTTCTTTTTACGTTGATTCTGAAAAAGAAACAACATAAAGGTCTCGAACCAGAAAAAAAAACTGCTCAAGTCATAATAATGATAAAAGACCGAATAAATAACAAAATAAGAAAAAAAAAAATCTTAAAACTTTTACTAAACCACCTTTTTATATGAAAAAGTGTCTTGCACATGGCAAACAATTTTTTTTTAGTTTCCCTTCAAAATTATGTTCTTTTCCATCATTTCACAAAAAATAATTTTTTAAAAATTATTATTCGCTTCTGCATTCACATTCGTAAATACCAAGTTTTGAATATTCGCATGTGCAAAAATATATATTTCAATGTTCGTATTCGCTTTCGCAACAAACATATTTCAATATTCGCTAAAAGCACTTTCGTTACATCCCTAGTAAAAATGTTATTATATCATTCCATTCGAATGCTTCGTATTAACGTTCAAACAAATGTGGCTACTTAGGAACCGGACGTAGACACACGTTCACCCTAGTATTGGTAACTGGCGATATCCCTGTGCTTTCAAATGTATGTACGACTATTAGCATATTCCGTAGAATGCAATCGCAAAGCAAACGCTGTGAATTTTATTCTGTAATTCAAGTAAAAGCATGCAGAGACACGTTTTTTGGTAAACGAATTCCATAAATCCAATGGACACGGTATTAAAAACCTTTTAATTCCGGATTTATTGATAATAGCAGTAAATGGATATGAATTCATCATTTATGGAGATTGACACAAAGCATGATAAGATTTAGTGTAACAAAAATAAGTGGGTAAACCATTTTGATGAGGTCTCTGGCAATACACGTACAGTGTTTCTGAGGTTTCATGGGCGGTACTTAACGGCAAACAGGAGACGATACGCTGATTAACTACTGCTAATGCATCTTTTAGTTAATAAAACGTAAAATGTGTGTGGGTGTATATCATTAAGTAGCAAAAAGCATTTTAGAACCTACATATGTTTTGACTAAATAGGTTTCATTACTTTTAAAGCCATTTGAGTCATGTCCGATTGTGCGGCTAGTTTGCACGATAACTCGCGAAACGAGATTTTTTATGAGTTTTGATTTTAATGGCGGAAAACAGTGTCACATATGTCTGGTTGTATTCGAATACCAGTTCTTTGAACTGTCGTTTTTAACTTTGATTAAAATGTTGGCGGAAAGTTGCTCTCCATTCATTAGGGTATATCGAAGGCTTATTAAGCCGTATGCTTAAAATCACGAGGTAATGTAAATAAGTAAAAAATTTAAAATACAGTTACGATAACTGTACTGTAAGTAAAACGAACTGACTCCGACACCAGAAAGCGCAGAAGCGCGAGCGAACACACGCTACGATTTCAAGAAGCGAAGCCGCGCAACGAGCTAGATATTGCTTTTGATTTTGCATGTCGTATTATTTTTCCACAACTATCTATGGGATTACAAATGGGTCATATTGCCTCACCCCTTTTTGTTTCCTATAATGGAAATAATGGAAAACCCTGTATATTGTCATATAGTGGAATTATGACTTGCTAGCGTTGTATAGGAAATGTTCATATTTTCACAGAAAATGTTTGATGGTTACTTCAAGCGATAGCAAGTTTATTTTTTGTAAATTGTTATTTTCGAAACGAAAAGAAAGCAGTTTTGAATATTCGGGCATGTTCGGGTTACCGCATTTGCTAGAATTTCGAAAATTTGACTAAATAACCTTTTCCGGTTATTTAACATTGCAATGATTGTCCGATTTGAAATCGCATGTCGAAATTGTATCACTGGTTTTGGTTATGGCAATAAAGTCGTACTTTGTTAAACAAAGTTTTAGCTGTTTGAATAAGCCACCATTATTTGTTTATTAAAAATAATAATTCATTTCAAGTTTTATCAGTTGCGAAAAAATGTACGATTTATATTGCATAGATTTACACTGAAACAAATGGATTTGTAGTTTTGCAACTGCTCTTGTTTTCTCCGAATCAAATCGCACAATTACCGGAACAGTCCAAAAGTACTTGGACAGGCCTTCATCTCTGATAAGTCTGCGTTGACTAGCGATTTCTCATTCCTCTACGGGAAATAATACTGCGGTATACCATTTTACGATCTTGGAGCCCAACAGTAGTCAGCATTAACTGTAACGTTCTGTGCGATGTGTTTGAAGATGTTAGGACCAATGAATATTTCAATAATCACGTCTTAACAATGGTTTGGGAATTCTCTACATTAGCCACTGCATGTCAAAATCGGGAGCGACAGTAATCTTATTTGTGTCCAAATAAAGGAGGAGCGAAAATTATCTTATTTGTCTCCAAATAAAGAGTTGTCCAGGCAATTACCGGTTGAATAGTAAACCAAACGTATAGTCGATCACTGCAGCCCGCGTTGTCAACTTAAAGTTCATCACATCATTTTGAATACACTTTCATAACCGATCTAGGCAAATGCTTACATTCTTTGGTGATTAAAATGAATGTCATCAGCATTCGCTTCATGCAAAATCGGTGCAATCTGCTGTCCTTCACATGATTGTGGTGTCTTGTGTATACGAGTACGAGTATTGGATATTTGCATGATGTGAAATGCAAAGAAAAAGATTAAAAGCAGCGTAAAACAAACCGGAGAAACAAGTAAATTGTCCTAATAAAATTGTAACCGAATATTTAATTTTGGCTTAATTTGTACGAGAGAAAAACTACCGCATTGCAAATTGTTATCACATGCATTTTAGCCACCGCCACTTTTAAAGTCAAAGCTCTTTTTTAAGTGCAGTGCCGCTGGTGGCGAAGTGCAGAGCAGTGTTGTCAATTGTGCTCCAAAAATTTCGTCAAATGAAAATCGCTGTTATTTATGAGCAATCGTTTAAGCAAGTAATAAGTCATGAATAAACAAGCTATAGTCGGACTTCGCCGGCTTTATAATACCCTGCACTTCCGGATGTTAAGGCCAAATGAATATGGTTTTTGCTCTCAATTTAACTAGATTTTTAAACTAATGTCATGTTTAAATTTGTGAGGTTATTTCATAGTTTTTGAAAAAATCCCACATATACTTATAAGTGGAATCTATACCTTAGTCTATACCGATTTTATAGAATTTCAACAGTGTTCGTCCAAAACACTTACCTGTGCTTAATTTCATCAAAATTGGATGCAATAAGTGGCTCCTAGAACTAAAAACATACAACCGGATGATCATATATGTATGGGTGCTATATCTCAAACTAAACAGTTTTTTTTATTTTAGCGTTCTTCCTTGGTCCACACAAATAACTTGTGCCAAATTTTATAAAGATAAGATGCATGAGATGGCATCTAGAGCTAAAACCCTTAAAATCGGCGGAACATATATTTGGGAGTTAAATCTACAGCTGAACCGTTTGTCATTGGTCCAAAAAACTTACTTCTGCCGATTTTCACAGCAATCGGACAACCATTGCGATCTGTTGTTTGATTACAAACCTTAGATAGATGTAGAGACATCGTTGAATGGAATCAGCAGGTGATTATACGTTGATCGGTATACTTACAAGTGGGTCTAGCTCAAATAATTTTGGTAGTTACTAACGTTTGCCATGAAACTAACTTATAATATCCTGATCCACAAAGTGGTGCAGAGTATAAAAATCAACGCATGTTGAATGGTGTGTTCGTTTGTACAAAAAAAGTTACATTTTTTCCGCGTGTTGCACTGAACCCTCATTTTTGTGCTCGTTTGTTTATAAAGTGCAACCCTACGTTTTCTTTTGTCAAAGTGTTACATGCAATGCTTGCGAAAATGTCGCATTTTCTGCAGTCACTCCAGTTTACGAAGTAATATGTTACACCATAGAATCGCTGCTGCATACAGTGTTGTATTTTCAACACACACAAACCACATTAAACGCGTACATTCAAAATGGGATTGGTTAGGTTAAAACATTGTTTACAAATACATGGTGGGCCACAAGTTACCAAGGGGTTAAAAACTTTAATAACTTTTTCGTTTATCAATTTTTTTATTTATTTTTCTCATCTTTCAAAACTTGTGGCTGTAGCGTTCGAATTTCTGCAACAATGTTGACCTTGAGTTGAAGGACTGTCTCGGGGTTGTTCACATATACTCGCTCCTCCAAATAACCGCAAAGAAAATAGTGAGGTGCTGACAAATCTGACGATCGCGCTGGCCGGCCAAATTATTATTTCTAGAAACTAATCGCTGTCCAAAAATTTGACTTAAAAGTGCCACTGTGTCTCGGGCAGTGGCTCCGTCCTGCTGAAACCACATCTCAGGTCTGTTTTCATGAGCAGGACGTACAATTTTCTCATAATAAACTGATACCGATCTCTATTAACGGTTACGGTATTGTTGGAACCATGTATCCTCTAATTGCATTGCCTCAAGAGCCGGATGAAAAAAATCCAGGAAATGCCAAGAGCAAGCGACTGCTTCCGAGCAGAGTGTTTCGAAGAGTGCTGTTCTGACTCTCTCGATATTTTATGGTGTTGCAATCCTTCTCGTTGGTCCCCCTTCGTACACATGTCACATTCCCTGCTGTTCTCTATGAAGTTATCCAATTTACAATTGATTGTCCTCCAGGAACACGTCCGCGTGGGGGAACAGCAAATAGTAAACGAAAAGCACGCTGCACTGCAATGATCGTGTGCGCATACGATTCAACCCAAAATGACCTGTCCTTACGTGTGCAATGCATGATGGCAACTAAAAGGCAGACGAGTACAAATCTCCTCTCAGTCAGTATAAGCCATACACAGTCTCCACTATTAGGTAGGGATACGTAACATTAATAACACAGTACAACAGCCAATCTGGGGGGTGAGAAATTCCAAGTCAGGGTGATGGTACTAGGTCAGTATATTAAAACCCTCAAAGGGTTTTGCGTTCGTATGTGCCGCGTTCTGCTTTTATTTACAATTAAGTGAAGTTACTTAATAGTAAATAAAAGCAGAACGCGTTAATCGATTTCTATGATCTATGTCGCATTTTGTTTATAGGTTGTGTGACTTTACGTGAAAGTTATAAGACTCTACACGTTTTTCCGTTAGGGATTTATATGTTATAAAAAAAAAAAAAAAATTTTTTTGGCAAAATTTTCTTCATAAATTTATTTCTAATTGCAAAAATGTTGATTTGGTAGACAAACAGTATATTAATGGATTAAAGAAAATGTAATTATTAATTTTTCTCAATTTATTTCAGCAAAATCGTACAAGTCGTTCTCGAGTTATGTCAAACTACGTTTTTGCCAATATTTTACAACTAAGCGAAAAAACATCAAGATAAGGAAAAAATGTAAAAGGTCATAAAAAAACTGGCACATACGAACGCAAAACCCTTTAAGGGTTTTAATATACTGACCTAGTACCATCACCCTGACTTGGAATGTCTCACCCCCCAGACAATAACCCCAAAAATGTTCCACAGTGTAATTAAATTGAAAAAAAGCGTTGCCTGAAAGTTGTAGCAGTAGACGCAATAAGCATCCCAAATATTAGCGTGGGCCCTAAAAATGTTCCCTAATACTCCTCTAATACACATAGATATCCAGAAACACTGAGGTTTTTTCATAAATCTAAGTATGTGATAATAATTTAGATTTGGGACTTGCACATGCCAAGGAGGTCATTCGCGGTTATCTTGTAAAATGCAACTTTTTATTGCTTTTTACTGAATCATTTGGCGTATGAACTAGGCCTGAATTAACACTGCTGCTCTCAGAACAGTTAGAAAACATCCCTAATTTGATGAATTTGGAATTTTTGAAAACAAAAACAATAAGGTTAATATATAAAATTATATATTTTTTTTTTAAATTAATCTTTGTCAGAATGTTTCATTATTATTTTAATCGGAATAAACACTTTCATAACTATCAGTTAAGAAATTGTCAGAAAAAGAGTTAAATAATGTACTAAAATGATCTTAAGTATCAATATCAGATTGTTCATCATGCACCAAATAATATTCCACATACATATACAGGGTTTCCCATTAAGGACATAACAATTTTATATATTAATAAAAGTTAGAATATTAAAGATATAGAGTTCGAATTTATTCCAGGTATAGTGCAAATGTTACATTTTAAGAGTGAAATTCAATAAAATCCAATGGCGTTAAGTCGCATGAACGAGGGGGCCATTCGACCGGGCCATTTCTCGAGATAACGCGTTCACCGAATTTGCTTTTAGAAAATAGATTGTAACACTTGCTGTGTGGCTAGAGGCACCGTCTTGTTGAAACCACATATCGGCGATGTCAAGCACATCCAATTTTGGCCAAAAATAATTTTCTAACATGGCACGTTAGCGCTCTCCATTGACGGTAACATGACGATTGTTTGCATCACCTCTCACCTCCGGCATGAAAACCACACCACACAGTAATCTTTTTGCGGATGCAATTGTGTCTCGTGAAGCACATGTAGGTTTGTTGCTGTCTAATAGCGCATATTTTGTTTATTAACAAAAACTACTCAGCCAGAAATGAGCTTCATCACGCATGCTGTGTGGTGGGACTGTTATTACGGTTAAAAATTTGAGTAAGCGCTCTTAAAGTTGCGACCACCGACTCAGAATTTCCGTAGTAATTTGATGATTTCCAAAAAATGTCCAAAAATGTTGACATTAACTAACGTTTTGACACTGAAAGATCATTTAAAATGTTTGAGACTGCGTTGACATAAAGATACGAAATTAATATGTCCCTATTAAAAAGTCCATTGTGCTCCTTTTAGATGAAAGAAGTGGATCAGAAGATAAAAGTGAATAAGACTTTTCGAATAAAAAAATCATGATAGACACTTTTAGAAAATTAAAATCAAAAAGAATCGACAATGATTTCATTTTTTGCTAAAATGTCCAAATTAATTTATTGTGCAAAAAAAATTTACTACATATTTTTTGGTGTTTTTTGCTTTCTGCCATCAAAAAATGGTCAAAAAGAATCGGGCAAAATCGACAAAGTTTCGTTTTTTGTAATTGACGAAAATACAAAGTTATTTATTGTGCAAAAAATTTCAGCGAATTTTTTTTTCATTCAGTCATTTCATTTATTGATTCATATTTTTTAAAAATTGTACAAAATCTATACTAGATACAATTCAAAGAGTTTAAGTTATTTCCTTTTTCTGCTTAAATAGTGAAATTAATTATTGAATGAGTATTTATTATATAATGTTTGAAGGGGAGGAGAAATTTTTCAAAAACCTTTAAAAATTTTGCGAATTTTTTTATGTTTTTTATTTTACCATCAAAAGTTGAAAATTTTACACATATTCATCTACAAAAATTAATTAAAAATAATATTTATAAGATATGAAAAAATTCAAAAATTTTATATTTGTGCCATCCTTAACTATTTAAAAATTATAAGCCAATTCGATTCCGTCTAAATATGGCTCTTTGGCAAAATTTTTCGTTCAAATACTCAAGAACGAAACTACAAAATCAATTAATTCTGGATACAAGTCGTTCACTTTGTTTGAATGGCTATGGAACCCAAAAAAAACTATTTCTATAAAATAGTTGCGGATTTTCTTAGTTGGACTATTGCCTTCAAATTCGAAGTAGGCCAGTTTTCTGATTTTTGCCTCTTCAACTATGAACATATGTGACGCGCAAAATAGAAAGGGACCTAAGGTTTAAAACCAGTTTTGTTCAGGAGAGCCATTTTAAAGATTAGGTCCCTTTCTATTTGCGCTTAGAATCGTCTACTTCACTATCATAAAACGCGCATATCTCTGGGAGGGAACACTTTTGGGGCATGGGATCGGTCTCATTCGATGCTCAGATGTTGTCCACACCAAGAAAAGAAAAATGAAAATTGATTTTTTTACCCTTAGGTCCCTTTCTCTATGCGCTGTCACATATAGGCATTTGAAAATAATAAAATTGCGCCACGAATCAGAATATAGCATTAATTATGCGATTTGAGGCCTTTCATACATCGGTATTTGGGTACTCAAAAATAGTGGATGTTTAGAAGAATCTGAATATGATATTAATTTATTGATTGCACTGAATTCGAGGGCTTTTCCTATAGGCGTGGTCTATGGGCCCTGGACCTAAAACCATCCCGTAATGTTCGATATCAGGAACAGTGAAGTAGGGCCAACAATGGACACAAGGATTCGTCAAAACAATGAAATTTTCTTTACGAACCATTGTCACAGTAGAAGAATAGTTCATAGGGCCACAACCCTCCCATCTTTTGGAAGTTTTTTTTTATCGTCCATTGTCAAATGGGTTTCGTTTTAGTCACTTCCAGACGTTTTACAAGAACAATTTACATTACAGTCGTCTTAAAATCATCCAGACGTCAATTGGAAGATTGTTTGTTTTTACAACACCAGCCAAAAATCACATGTGCCGTAATTGATATATTAAATTAGCTGCAGCGACCGCGAAATCAAATTAGAACCAAAAGTAACTTTCATGAAGGCACTAGGAAGTGACTCTTTGTAGTTACGCGGAAGTGACTTCTGGAAGTTAACTCCGGGGAGTACAACTTCTCGATACGGAAGACACTTCTGCGATAAGAAAATGGTACCGCAGACGATGAGTTTAAACTTCCTAGCGTCACTTCCGCGATAGAAAATGTTGGCAAGGAAATATGCAGTTCTGCAAACATGAACACACCACCAACACCATAGAAGTTTTTGCCTATAAGAATTACTGAGGAAATTTAACCAAGCATTCAGCCTTAGTCCCATGGGCCAATGCTTCAAATTTTGTCGAATTCTAGAATTATTGTTATATTCCGATTTGTCACGAAACTAAATAAACTATCGATGCCCTCCGTCCGTTGATTGTGTAAGTCATTTTTAAATCGAATTAGAACGTGATTCAGAGTCGATCATGACATGTTTATGTATCAATGTTTCCTATTTCCTTTTCGGTGTAACAAACATCGGTACTATGTTATAATAGCCATAGTGTGACGTAGAGTATAAAAAACACATGCGAAAACTCACTCGAAAGTCCACTTACCGCCAACATCGATGGAGAAAAGCCGCGAGTCGGCAACACTGGCGCAGTGCAGTGGATGAAGGCAAAACGACCGCCAAAACTGCATTTATTCATTTCACCATGTTTGAAATTCAACAGTGAGTGCTGTGGCCACTGCCACCAGTGCGTTCCGTCTTCCGTCGAATTTACATAATCTGAATACATCACAGTTTGCACTTGATGACGACGAGGACGAGGACGATCATCACCCTGATGGTGCTGCTGACGTGAATGACGATGACGACGACGGTGGTGTATGATAAGCCAAACTGCGCAAAACTACTTGAAACGTTTCCTGGTCCATGGGTGCGCGGGAAACGTCTCCTCTGTGCTACCACATTTCGACGGCACACACAACACAATCAGCTCTCGGCTCCTACATCATCAACTTTTAAACAACCACAAATATTTCTTGTTACGTGCTTCGTTGGTACTCGTACCATCCTTCTGCTATCCTTTCTCTCAATGGCGGTCCTGACAGTCTGCGGTGTAGCTGGATGTGGAGGCGGAGGTGCTGCTGGTGTTGTTGCAGCCACTACTTATTCGTAGTTGGTTTGTTGTGTAAATCTCATTAGGTAGCATGCAAATCCAATTGCAACATTTTTGTTTCCTCTTCTCCTTTTTGTGGGTCTTTCTTGTACCACATCTACTTTTGTTGCATAACACTGTTAAATGCTACGAAAAAGCGTAACTTTTGTATACGACTGCTTGACTATACGGATCCTTTTCCAACTGCTGCTCCCAAAGATCTGTGCGTTCCGCAATTTATCTGGTACATAAATTGGATGCGACGAACCCGGTCGAAGGAGAAAGAAAGAGCACCAGCATGAAGAAACTATTCAAGTTGAAGTGTTAAATCTTTTAAATTCATGTGAAAACAAGAAAATGTTTTCCAAAGTTATTATAAACTTTGGAATTTTAATAAATCTTTGCTCGCTCTGATACCATAACGAACAGCGTTTTCAGGAGATGTGTGGAAAGCAACATCATGTGCCCTTAAAAACATGGTGCAACATATGACTGAGGCGCCACCAATGAAATACGAGTAGCAGGTATTATGTGCGCTTACAAAATATAAGTATACGATACAGCTGCTTTTTATATATTTCAAACAGATGATTATTAAATATCCAATTGAATACTTTAAATGTGCTTTTGAGTTTGCCTTAAAGTTCGCGGTAAGATGGCCATCGAATAGCACCAAATTTAGAAACAAATATCTAAACGAATCGTATATGGGTTTTTTACAAAAAGGTTTACCGGGACCAATAACAAAAATATTAATAAACAAATAAATTTTTAAAGCATTACAATCAAAAACATCTATATTTTCAATATGTACTTACATTAATATTTGCCGGTTTTTTCAATTGTTTTTATGAGAAAATTGTCCTGGAAACCGAAAAGAATGTTTAGTTTCTCTTAGCTACTTACAATCATATTTTCTCTAAAGTAGTTTTTGTTTACATATTCACACAATGAAGGCAAACATCTAATACGAGTAACACTCGTATATTTAGAATACAATCTAAAAATGGAAACAAGAAAAAAAGTTTTAAAATTTCTGTATTTTTTCAACTCAATGGTGTACAAATGTCGTGTTCTTCATCCTGAAAATATCCATTTACCGTTAGGCAAATACAGGGTGTCCGTCGAGAAGGTAAACTTCTTTGTTTAAATACAATCGTAAAATGGAAACAAGAAAAGTTTTGAAATTCCTGTATTGGCCATATATATATATATATATATATATATATATATATATATATATATATATATATATATATATATATATATATATATATATATATATATATATATATATATAATATATATATATATATATATATATATATATATATATATATATATATATATATATATATATATATATATATATATATATATATATATATATATATATATTATATATATATATATATATAATATATATATATATATATATATATATATATATATATATATATATATATATATATATATATATATATATATATATATATATATATATATATTATATATATATATATATATATATATATATATGGCCAATACAGGAATTTCAAAACTTATGTCCCCTTCTCTATGCGCTGTCACACACACACACACACACACACACACACATATATATATATATATATATATATATATATATATATATATATATATATATATATATATATATATATATATATATATATATATATATATATATATATATATATATATATATATATATATATATCGTAAAATGGAAACAAGAAAAGTTTTGAAATTCCTGTATTGGCCAGATATATATATATATATATATATATATATATATATATATATATATATATATAATATATATATATATATATATATATATATATATATATATATATATATATATATATATATATATATATATATATATGGCCAATACAGGAATTTCAAAACTTTTCTTGTTTCCATTTTACGATATATATATATATATATATATATATATATATATATATATATAATATATATATATATATATATATATATATATATATATATATATATATATATATATATATATATATATATATATATATATAATATATATATATATATATATATATATATATATATATATATATATATATATATATATATATATATATGTGTGTGTGTGTGTGTGTGTGTGTGTGTGACAGCGCATAGAGAAGGGGACATAAGGGTAAACAAAATCAATTTTCATGTTTTTTCTTTTTTTGATGTGGACAACATCTGAGCATCGAATGAGACCGATCCCATGCCCCAAAAGTGTTCCCTCCCAGAGATATGCGCGTTTTATGAAAGTAAAGTCGACGATTCTAAGCGCAAATAGAAAGGGACCTAATCTTTAAAATGGCTCTCCTGAAAAAAACTTTTCATCAACTTTTCATTTTTTTTTTATGTGGACAACATCTGAGCATCGAATGAGACCGATCCCATGCCCCAAAAGTGTTCCCTCCAAGAGATATGCGCGTTTTATGAAAGTGAAATCGACGATTCTAAGCGCAAATAGAAAGGGACGTAATCTTTAAAATGGCGCTCCTGAACAAAACTGGTTTTTAACCTTGGGTCCCTTTCTATTTTGCGCGTCACATATAGATATATTTTGATTATATTGATAATTATTTTATTTAATGTCGGCAATTATGTATGGGACACAATGTCAGATAAATGTCCGCCTCTGTTAGCCTCACAAATGCGAGCCCTTTTAGGCACATTTTTCAGCACATTTTTCATTACATTCTCTAGCATTTCAAGCGGTATTTCATTAATTTC
The DNA here is from genome assembly GCA_963513945.1 of Hydrotaea diabolus. Classification (NCBI taxonomy): domain Eukaryota; kingdom Metazoa; phylum Arthropoda; class Insecta; order Diptera; family Muscidae; genus Hydrotaea; species Hydrotaea diabolus. The sequence goes on from OY740716.1 coordinate 127,689,584, forward strand.
ATCACGAATATTTTGTTTGAGTTGCTCAAGCGTTTCTGGCTTGTTTGCATGAACCTTGCTTTTCTGATATCCCCACAAAAAGAAGTCCGGAGCAGTCAAATCAGGCGACCGTGGAGGCCAATCAACATCGCCATTTCTTAAGATACCTTTTTGTTGAAGGGGCTATTCGCAGTAATTCTATTGTAATTCTAGCTGTATGCGATGTGGCACCGTCTTGTTGAAACCACATGTTAATCAAGCTCACAGCAAGGCAGTTCTGGCGTTAAAAAGTTTTCAATCATATCACGATATCGCTCCCTGTTGACAGTTACCGCTACGCCGTTTTCATTTTCATAGAAATAAAGTCCAATAATTTAAGGGTTTTCCATTGCCCAGAACCGACTATTCGGTTTATTCACATATCCTTTCAAATGAAAATGTGCCTCGTCACTCATTATGGTTTTTCATGAAAATCGGGGTTGTCATGGGCGAGCTGTAACATCCTATTGGCATATGTACGGCGGCGTTGTCTTGTGTCAACTTAATCTTAAATGAAAATGAAAAGAAAAAATGAAGACCAAGCTCCCGAGCACCGCATCGAATTGAGGTTGATGGATTGTTTTGAACACTTTCTTGAGCAGTAGTACCCTCTTTCTTCGAAATCATTCGCTATATATTTGGGGGAAGGTGGGATGTTCCAGGCCCCCTCTATTAAGAGAGATGTAATGACCATAACTATAGGCCGCTACTTTTAAAATGTACTTAGTATGCTACTCGTATTGTGGGCGGATAATTTGTCAAAGAGTTTACACGGATGCGCTTTTAAGAGGGGCCAAAAATTAAACGGTACCCGTTTTAAAAGCAAAGTCGTCATAAATTTGTAACTGTATGCCTGTCTGTTAAGAAATTGCAACAGTTTATGAATACGATATGCATTACGATTTATAAAGTTTAAGCAACCAAAACACATAAAGTATTAAAGCTTGGAACATCAGACTTAGAATAAACAATATAAGTGTGTTGTTAAATAATCTCTGGGAAAAAGTGGGTGGTGACACTTCCCATTTTTAAACGATGTAAGACCTATATTTATTGGAGTATCGTTTTGAAATGAACGCAGTATGCTATTATGGGCCGAAAAGTTGTCACAGTGTATATGCGGATAGAATCTTGTTAAGGGGCGTGGCACAGTCCACTCACCAAAGACTTTAAACAAAATATCGAATTAATTGAAATTAACGATTGACTTCGAACTATAAAGGAACTTATAAATTTAACAATTCGAATAAAAAAGATTAGAGATTAAAAAAAAATCTTGCATTTTCGTGTAGTACAAATCAATTAGTAATATTACTACAGTAAGATTTAATTTATTGGTTCTCAAAACAAACCGAATAAAATATTCTATTTTTTTTCTCTAAAAGTGTGTGTGGAAGTAGCGAAGCGCACCGGGTTATGGCTATTTATGGAAGAGTGACATGTTAGCCGGAAACTGGATGAGGCAAGCTTAAGACTGAAGTGCTTTTAAAACAGATTAAAGCCAGATTGAGAAAATAAGTAAGAATGAGACTTAACTGGAACTAAATGTACTCAAATCCTAAAACAAGTACATTATTGAATTCGAAAAAGTACTCGTATGTTTGCTGTTTTTTGGTACCATCTCGTCTTTTTTGGAGGATATCTGTTTCTTAGCGCCCTGGGGCCAAGGCCTAATATGTAGAAAAGCAAGAGAATAGAGAAGCCATGAGGGCAAATGAAGACTGGCAGTACGAGGGTTGCTATATATATTTCTGGCCTAGGCAAACAACCAATGGCGCCATCTGATATTTCTATTGGAAACTTTGACATTTTTAAGCATAAACGTACTCTGAATGTTTTGACGTACGACCATCATTTGTGTTGTTTACAGCGACTACAAAAAATCAATACGGCAAAAAATAGAATTAACTTGTGAACATTTTCGTGCGATCATTTTTCACAACATTTGACGTGGATTATCAGGACAAGAGTGCATCGATCAACTTAAATCTTTGTATGGCGATGAAGCACCATCAGCACTGTGAAAAACTGCTTTAATGAAATTAATCGTGGTCGACGCTTGTTCAAAGACGAAGGTCGTCCAAAAACGGCCGTTGTGCCAAAGAACATTGATGCCATGCGTGAACTGATAATGCAAGATCGACATGTGACATACCGTGAGATAGAGGCATCCTTGGGCATTTCTTCCACCTGCATACATTCGATATTGCATGAACACCTGGCCGTGAAAAAGGTTTGTTGTCGTTGGATCCCGCAGAACTTGAAATCGATCGCGGTGCTTTAAAAGACTTTAATAAGATCGTCACAGGTGACGAATCATGGAGCCATGCGTATGAGCCCGAAACAAAACAGCAATCAATCGTTTTGGTCTTCGAAAACGAGCCAAATCCAACGAAGGTTGTTCGTGGAAGAAACACTTCGAAGAAAACGGTCGCCTGTTTCTTCGGCAAAACTGGTCATGTGGCGACTGTTCCGCTTAAGCAACATAGGACGGTCAATTCTGAGTGGTACACCACAATTTGTTTTCCTGAAGTCGTCGAAGAAATTCGAAAACGAACAACAGAAGACGAATCATTGTGCACCATGACAATGCGAGCTCCCACACATTGGCTCAAACCAGCGCCTTTTTGACCGGCCAAAACGTCAAATTGATGGGTCATCCGCTGTACAGCCCTGACTTGGAACCCAATGACTTCTTTTTATTCCCGCACATTAAGAAGAAAATGCGTGGTCAACGATTTTCGTCGATGCTGTTGCAGCGTTCAAAAACAATCGTCTCAATCGGAGTGGAAAAAGTGTTTCCACAATTGGTTTGAGCGCATGCAAAAGTGTATAAATCATGCTGGAGAGTATTTTGAAATACAATAAAACAATTTTTGATGATAAATATTCGCATTTTCTTTATTAGGCCAGAAATATATATAGCAGTTCTTAATGCAGAAAAACACACTTCAGGAACGCACAAATTCTTGGGGTTTATTTTTTACATTCGTTTGTACACAATCACCAGAAAACACAGACACCATTAATTTTTGTTCGTTGTCTGCTTTTCAATTCCTCGATAAAGCTCACATCGCCCATCTTTAACAATTTATTGTCTTTGTTGCAAAACATAGATGGAAAAGATAGTGGACGATTTTTGCTGAAAACTATTAGACTAATCGATTAGCCTAAGGTCAGTAATTATCGAATTTTATTATTTCAATAATGCCTATTCAAACCAAATTTAGTTATCATCATTAGGACATTTTAGTTATCATCATAAATAATAAGTTCCAACAACAAATTTTACGTAAAAATATTGGTTACCAAACCACTAGTTGTGGAAACAAAATACCTTTTTCGCGATTCGTTGTTATGACTGGTCAATATGATGATCATATTTAGTATCCTTTGTTTTGACGATTATAATCATGTGGCGCTGGCAACCAAAATTCTTCTTTTGCAACAGAATTATTCCAGTATCAAACTACTTCCAACTATTTTTGGTCTGTATGTAGGATCAATGACAATTTTGTGTGAAACAAATGGAGGTTCAACCTCCACTTATTCTTTTAAATATCCCCATAGAAAGAAGTCCAACGGTGACAAGTCATGTGATCGTGGCGGCCAATTAACAACTCCACGACGTGAGATAACACGGCCATTGAATTTCTAGCCGTTGTGTCCTTTGCTGTGTTGCAAGTGACACTATCCTGTTGGAATCACATATCGGTTAGGTTCATATCCTCAATTCTGGCCACATAAATTCTATTTTATGTATGCTCGTAGATACATAAATAAAACTAAAGTGAAAAATGTTAGATGTTTTTACCTGGAATCGAACCTGGGCTTACTGGTCAGGACCATAAATATGAGAATAGTTGATTTTCAAATTTCTATATCATATTTATGGTGGAGCATATAAAAAAAACCTATTTCAATATTTTCTTGAAACATAATGAGTGAATTTTATTCACGTTCCTCCACTTTCAGGTATTACACACTTCCACGGTCCTTTAATAACCTTGTGACCTTGTGAGGTATGTACGAATAGTCCGAACTACTGAATTATAAATTAAAACAAATTTAAAAGAAAAATTGTAAAGTTCACTAATATTTTGATGCTTTCTTGCGTACAATTCCTAATAATATTATTGCCCTTAAATATTTTCTTGCAACATGATTTTGTCTAACTTAAACATTCACAATAGGTCCCCTTTGTTCGCGAGAACAACAGCCAGTGACTACAGTAAACACAATCACCAGGCAAAAGAAACATGCACTTGAGGTCTCTAGCTGTTTTATTTTAACTATGCACCAAATGCATAGAAATATAAAGAAAATGCCTGCATATTTATTTCTTTTCAAAAATTTAAGGATATTTGTGAAATTGACTAGTATCGAAACGAATAAAAATTCAAGATACACCCAGGAAAACATTTGCAGAACTCACACATAAATGAACAGACGCCTTAAGCTTCTAAGCTTTGACGCTATAAAGTATTGCACTTATTGCCATGGGGTGGCAGTGCGAGGCAGAACAGGCCATAACTGCCAAAAGATCGAACCTCAGCCGAGTAAAGGCAGTCGGGTGTCGTTGCCAGCCTTAAATAGGAGAAACAATGTTGCGCCTTCCAAAGTGCTCCAGGAATCTTTTGGAGATACTGACGATGCCAATACTGTGCACAAACTGCCAAGTACGAGTACATGCACATTTGCATTGTACATTTAACATTTCTATGTATGCACATCATACTTTACAATAGAGTGGATTGCATACCAAACCACGCTAAAGCTTTTGGACGATGGGTTCGTACTGATCATTTCCAAAATATTTCAAATTGTACCATTACTAGTATTTTACAGAATTTTCCAATTCACTAATTTTATTAAATACGCCTGTGTTACTTGTATTTATTTCAAAATACTGCGTTATTGTTTTCAATGTAGTTAATGCGATATTTTTGTTAAGAAACGGTCAATTTTGTTTGTTGTGATTTTTACAGAGCGCTCGCAAATCGCACCAGAGTTGTCAGTTTTTTGGCCTCTGTCCCCAAATTGTTGGTTAAAACTACCCAAAAAAGTCGCCAAACTATAACCTCATTGATACTATTGCAAATATTTGCGCTCTCTGCCATATGATGGAAGGTACAAAAATATATAGAACGGAGTCATTCGATCGGATGTGAGCCAAAATATCGTAAATGACGATTGAAAATTGAGGCTTTCAGCGTTTTCATAAAATCAGCCATGTAACCGCCAAATCATCAAAATATGTCGCCAGAAGTCTTCGATTTCGCCAAATTTGGCAAGAAAACGCCAACTCTGACAACCCACGTCTCACGCAAAAAATTCCTTAAAAAAAGGAAGAAAGCAAACTTCTTACTTTTGGAGGTACAGCATGAAAAGTGAAAACCCACTCATAGAGGTAAACGAGTAAAAATTCCCACATATGTGACGCGCAAAATAGAAAGGGACCTAAGGTTAAAAACCAGTTTTGTTCAGGAAAGCCATTTTAAAGATTAGGTCCCTTTCTATTTGCGCTTAGAATCGTCGACTTCACTCATAAAACGCGCATATCTCTGGGAGGGAACTCTTTTGGGCCATGGGATCGGTCTCATTCGATGCTCAGATGTTGTCCACATCAAAAAAAAAGAAAAAAATGAAAATTGACTTGTTTACCCTTAGATCCCTTTCTCTATGCGCTGTCACATATAGAGATAAATTTTAAAAAAATAACTCCTACCTAAGAAGGTTTAAACTCCTGCTGATCGAGGTGTTTTTTTTTTGTTCGAAGCGTGCAGGTGCCGCCACAACTGTCCCACTTATAGAGGATTTCCATTTGTCCAGGTTCGACTGTATATCATATAACACACATAACTTGGCTTGGTGTATATACAAACATATGTGACAGCGCATAGAGAAAGGGACCTAAGGGTAAAAAAAAATCAATTTTCTCTTTTTTTTGATGGGACAACATCTGAGCATCGAATGAAACCGATCCCATGCCCCAAAAGTGTTCCCTCCCAGAGATATGCGCATTTTATGAAAGTGATGGTACACCAAATATACACGTATTTAAATCTTTAAAATGGCTCTCCTGAACAACCTGGTTTTTACCCTTAGGTCCCTTTCTATTCTGCGCGTCACATATATAGTCATATGAACATGTAAAATAAAAAAAATCACAACCACCGTGCGCCGGTTTATATGGCCAATGGGGTACTAAAATCATTGAAAATGTCGTATCGAATCCAAATGTGAATTAATTTTAAAGATTCGGCTAAGGTTATGTTTGGACTTATAGACTCAATGGGGATTTACTTAAGATTCTGGTGTTGATTCTTAATCGAGGTCTTCTGATAAAACAACTTATTGAAGAAAATCTTAACTTGTGCCAAAACGCTTACCTACAAAAAAGTCAAAAAAACAAGTCGCATAAGTAAGCTCCTGGAACTGACAACTTTAGAGTAGCCACTCTAATGTACACACAAACTCACCTATCCGCTCAAGTATGTATTGCATCCGTGGAAATGATGATGCAGCAAATTCTAGGTGTGTATCGTTTGCATTTGCGTGGAACAATTTACAACTCGTGTGAATTGTGTAAACTGGTTGTAAATTTTGCTCATCATTCCACAATTTCTGGCAGCATTCCGTGTGTTACTGCCTAACGAAATCATGAAACGTTTTGTCACATTATGCATGTTTTGGCATGCAGGCACATCTACTGACTTCGTCAACCAGTGCCGTACTCAGACTTGAGAGAGCCGTCGGGGAAATTCCATTTTCCTATTTTTTGAGTTCATTTAGTGTTTATCAATTGTCTTCTATAAATAAATAGTAAACAGTTGAACCATGAACAGTCATGCTTTTGGCGGCTGACCCCCAGGCTTCAGCGGTTCAAGAAGTGACTGGTGGTTCTACCATTGAGGTGCCGCCCGCTGTAATTCAGTTGATCCCACCTGCTACCTCGTTAAATCCATCGGCCAAAGCGTTTTCAACCATGGAGGATTCGCCGTCTATCAACTCGCTGCTGACACGGTTTTCGATAAGAGCGATAAGGTGTGTCAGTGGACACATCCGCTAGGTTACTGTTGGAAGTTCTGGTCAATGCCCTTTGAAAAACGAAAAACACGATGTCTTGCAAGGTCTGTGACCACAATAATCTGCTGCTCCAGCGTCTGGTAAGCCGGTGGCACCGAAAATAAGCCTCTACAAGTTCCGGTGAGAGCAGTGTAGGATCCATCCGGTAGCCAGAGCCAGATTTACGTCTCATTGGTGGATCCGCAATTTTAACGGCCCAACCGCGTTGTGTTGGTGTTTGCACCGGAAGTTTATTTGGAGTTCATGACGAATTGGTCGCCCATTACACAACTTTTAACTGGATTTTGTCACTGCAACTGTCCCCACAGGATACCAGGAAACTCCCAGCTCCCAGGAGCCCCTTCTGGCTCTACCATTGGTCCACTAAAAATAAGAAACAAATTTAACTAAAGCTCACAAAAAAATGATACCGGCGTCTTACTCTAGATTAAGAAATATCGCATACAACATTCCTCGATGTTGCAAAGTGTCAATGTTTAATCGTAAATTCTATTTTTAATCTTGATTTCAACACTGATTATTGGAACTTAACGAGTAGCCGCCACTTCCTCCATCTTGTTTCTTTGGAACTAACCCGTTAAGATAGTCGTTTACGATCTCCTCCTTTGATCGCTCACGTCTCTAATTGTTTGTACCATATTTAAAGGTAGTATTGCTTTTTTAAAGCTTCCAACATTTTTGGAAATAATTATGTTGAAACCTTTTTGTCTAATGGCTAATGGCGAAACACTAGTATAGGAAAAATCTATACAATAACAATGCAAGAGACATTTACGATGAAAAATGTGTGTGCACTCTTAAAAGTTTAATGTCATCTGATAAATTGGCGTTGTCGATAAAAATGTAAACTCGTACTACAAATTTGATCAAACGGATTATTTTTCTCGAGCGCCATTCGATTTATAAGATAACACATTTTATGGATACATAGGGTAAGGGGTTAACGACCATCTTAGCAACGAATGACATAAGTTACTAACTTAATGAACATTCTCAATTTTAAAAGAGCGAACAGATTGGAATTTCACGCGATCGGTCTTGTCTAAGTGACCGGCACACAGTAGTTGGAAAACAAAATGCAAAACTCCAATGTCTTTCATGTTTGTCGTAGATTTATTAAATTTTTAACATTAAACACAGCCATAGGGAAGGTGCGTTCAAGTTTACAGTAGTTTTCCAAGACACCTAGCTAGAACAGGGACCGTGCAGCATGCTCCGAAGTTGGCAACCTTGGGTCTGAAAAACCTTATGATGCTCGCTAAAACCTCAGTTTTATCCGATGAGCGTGTTGTGTAGGTTCATCGTAAGGCTGCTCTATTGTTTTAAGCAGAGCCCAAAATAGCAGACGTTATCTTATAAGATTTTTTTATATTTCAGATATCATTATTTTTGTTGACGGCGGATTTAAAATAGACGAACCCATCGACTACCTCAAAATTTCAACTGTCTGCATTTACTCTGAGTCCACATTGATTTTGTAGATGCTACCAGCAGCATTGTCACATCGTCGTTCACCACCAACCCCAGCTTAGCTGACTCCTTCTCTATAGGTATACTAGCAATTGAAACAGTCACAGTTCTCCCCATCAGGTCTATGCCATCTGTTACGCGAGGAGCATGCTCTGAGATAGTACTTTTGAGCTCCCTATGTTCAACTCAGTTTCGTTTGCCGCCTTTTCTACAGGGTGGAACGCGGAAATTTGCTTTTTTGCACCGCGGGCTGTGGCGGCACTGTTGGTCGAAGAGAGTGGACAGTATGCGTGGCTTATAGTAACTGACAGGATATTTGTATTCGTCTGCTTTTCAGTTGCTATCATGCATTGAACACATGAGGAGTAGTCATTTTGTGTTGAAGCGTATTTTTCATATGCCCACTCGATCATTGCGGTGTAGCATGCTTTTCGTTTAAAATTCGCTGATCCCCAACGCCGACGTGTTCCTGGACGGCAACCAATTGTAAATTGGGTAACTTCATTGAGAACACCAGGGAATGTGTCATGTGTACGAAGGGGACCTGAGAGAAGGATTACAACACCACAAAACATCGAGAGAGTAAGTGTGGCAGTACTGCAATCTCCGATACGATCTGCTCGGTAGGAATCACTTGCTCTTGGCATATCCAGATTTTTTTTTCAGCCGGCTCTTGAGGCAATGCAATAAGGATACATGGTTCTAACAGGATAGTGCCACTGCACACACAGCGAGGGTTACCATGAATTATTTGAGGCAAAGACTTAGCCCCATGCGATTTCCTTTGAGGTTACCAGAAGTCGAAGGTGTAAATTAACCGTCCCAATACCTTGGAAGATCTAATTAATACTATTAAGGCTGGAATTGGCAGAATACCAGTCGACATGCCTGTTAGAGTTTATGAAAACAGAAGTGTGTGGATAGCGAAGGTCGACATTTGCCAGATACACTATTTAAAACCATGTAATTTAAAAGTTCCCTTACTGTTCAATATAAGTAAAATAAAAAATAATTTTTTCCAATTTTACCGCTCCTCCCTATATAATTCTTTACAATAGAATATTGAATACCGATTACCACCTTGACTGAGGACCTGTTTTCGTATAGAAATGTTGGGGAAGGTCCTTCCACATTTTACCTGCAGATTTTGTGTCAGTTTATCATGGATTACAGTCCAATATGTTTGTCATGAGGCAAGCCTCTTTTCTATTAGGGTGTTTCTTTCCTTAGCAACAGCAATATACCAACTACTATCGTCATATGGGTATCAGATCACGAATTTTCAAAATTCAGGGTTGTATGAGCGGGCCCACGCCCTTTTGTCAAATTTATAATAATTAAATTTATAATTATAAGATAATCAATGATTTCATATAATTAAATCTAAGAATGATAGGTGCATTATTTTCAACAAAAATAAAGTGTAAAGGGCGTGGCACCGCTGAGCTTTCCCCCGGTATGTGTTTCAATCTATTCTTTTATCAGTCTCATATCTCTAATAGTTCATGAGATATTGCGTTTTTAAGTTTAGGATTGTTGATTTTTTGAAAGGACTACCAAGTCCTTGTGAAGTGACCGACCGATCTTGTCCAGTATCAGTACCAAAGGTTTCAGTAAAAAGACACACGTTTCTACAATATTTCAGACACTTGGCTTCAATTGTGCGACCTGCTGTTTGCTTTGCATCGATGCAGAATATATACTTATATACTTTGTAGTCTCCAAAACAGTCTCCAAACAGTATTTCGGGGTGTAGCAAGCGGAATGACAAAGTGAATACAACCTTTATCCGATGATGAAAGGTATAAAAACAGGAATGCGCAATAGCATATGTGACAGCGCATAGAGAAAGGGACCTAAGGGTAAAAGAATCAATTTTCTTTTTTTTTTCTTTTTTTTTGATGTGGACAACATCTGAGCATCGAATGAGACCGATCCCATGCCCAAAAGTGTTCCCTCCCAGAGATATGCACGTTTTATTAAAGTGAATTCGACGATTCTAAGCGCAAATAGAAAGGGACCTAATCTTTAAAATGGCTCTCCTGAACAAAACTTTTCATCAACTTTTCACCTTTTTTTTGATGTGGACAACATCTGAGCATCGAATGAGATCGGTCCCATGCCCCAAAAGTGTTCCCTCCCAGAGATATGCGCGTTTTATGAAAGTGAAGTCGATGATTCTAAGCGCAAATAGAAAGGGACCAAATCTTTAAAATGGCTCTCCCGAAAAAAACTGATTTTTGACCTTGGGTCAATTTCTATTTTTCGCGTCACATATAGAAAACAATTGGGTGGAAATCGTTCCGATTCGTTAAACGATAGATAGGACAGGAAGGCTCTCCATTATAGGCACTTAATTATTTTGATGGATATGATGAGATTATAGTTATAATCAAAAAGTAGTAATAACACTAAATCAATCATTAAATATAATTATATATTTGTACCAATAATTTTTAATGATAACAAATAGTTTATTTAAAGTACATCGTACACGTAAAAAAAAGTATGGTTGGGATAACAATATCAAGAGGATCAAACTATTGTTGTGTATATGGTTGTGGTTAAACAATATTATTATAGTCACAACAATAGTTTGATTCATATACAACCATACTTCGATCCTCACAACAATAGCATGATTCACATATATCCATACTATGATCCCTATAACCATAGTATGATTCACACTCAACCATACTATGATCTCCACAACCATATTATGGTATGTGGTTAAATAATTTTATGATCCTCACAACCATAGTATGATCCTTACAACTATAGTATGATCCTCACAACTATAGTATGATCCTCACAACCATAGTATGATTTACACGCAACTATATTATGATCCCTTCAATCATAGTGTGATCATCCACAATTATACTATGATCCTCAAAATTATATATCAGAATTGGGTTAAGTTCTCAACAATAGATTTGAATTATGAATATTATTTAAAAATACATTAAATTCAAAAAAAGCCTTAACTAACAGTAGAACAAATCAGGTAAAAAGCATATTTCAGTTAAACAAAGCCAAAGCAGTTTGTTTGAAAAATATAAATTTCCATATAAAAAGTACTATTATTGCATTAGATCCGTAACAATAATATTGTTCTAAAAAGTATATTCAAATGGAGAAAAATTACAATCATACAGTATGATTGCCGTTATCATATTATTGTTAACATAAAACCAAAAAACAAACAATACTTTTGTCGCACCTACCATATTTATATTGTTGCTACAATCATATTTTCAGTCTAAAACTATTGTTACATTCCAACAATATTAATATTACGGCGATCATACTATTGTTAAAATTAAATTAAAAAAAAAAACAGTTCTATGGTTTCGCGAACATACTTTTATTGCGAAGAACATACTATTATTACCGTGACCATATAGTAACCACATTTTTTCTCTGCGTGTACAAGCGGGAAAGACCTAAAGTAGAGTGATGGTAGTATGCACGATTCGTATGCCAGTAAACCCAGGTTCACCTCCTGGTAGGAACATCTAACATGCTGGCGACTTTACGAGTAAGTTAAATATCTTAAAGCCATGTAAAAACTTCTCCTTCAGAGGGGTGAGCCTTTCGGAGCTGGCGTTAAACAGTATCTTCCGGTCAGTCAGGTCCTTTTTGGGATATTATAGTCATGATCTCAATGCGTGTCTCAGTTAAATTTTAAATACAAATCTTTATTTGAATTTTTAGTAAAGTTTGCTTTAGTTTCCATAATTTCTATAACCCGCTCGGTCCCATCGACCCTAGTCTAAATTTAATGTAAAATTCGGAATAGTTACGAGATTTTAATATGTTTGAGCCACTGTGAGAGTTTTGGAGCCACTTGTGGACGGGTTAAGTGCGTCTCCTATAACGATGCTATAGTAAAGCTTGCTTCGTCTGCAAACACTACAGGAATTTTTCAAAATTACCAAATGCCATCAGCGTGCAAATTTTGGGTTCCTAGCTTAGGATTTCAGGATTCTGACAGACGAAAAGACAGACGACGGAATTTTCAGACGATCAATATTATCTAGGGTCAATATTTTGAGCTGTTGCAAAAGAATTGACAATTCAGTATACTTACACCCCACAAATTTGCCACTTTATTAGGTGAGTTTGAATCAGTGTTACCGGTTCATACAAAAAACCCATGTTTAAATCAGAGTGAGAACATTTCACGCTCATTCAAATCGTATATGAATTTAATTGATGGGTCCAAATCGGGGTCACCAATTAAATGGGCCCCTACCGTAGAAAACGATACCTTCAATTATTGCATCCAAGTTTTCTTGGGTCCTTAACACGCGTATATGTATTAGTAGTGGACGCTACTAACCGCGTCCAATCATGTTCAACCATATCTCCTGGCCACGAATCCATGAGTGTGCGTGTGTGTGTGTTAGAGCGAGAGTGTAATAACTTACACATTTACAATTTTCACTGTCATTTCACAATTGACAAAGTTTCATCACCACATCCTCGGCTACTGATACTCGTAGTCGCAGGACACATGGATGGCATGACACATGATGAGTTCTCATTTCATGATGTGTACGAGTACGTGCATGACTACACTTTTTCTTCGTGGTGTCAATCGATTTTCATTTTCATGTGATCACTTATGTGCCCTGGACATTCGGGCTTTTTTTCAGTTTGGTTTGGTCTGCTTTGCATTTGACATTTATCTGAAGCACATGTATTAACTTTGTCCGTGTTGTCGTTGTTGTTATTGTTGTAGCTGGACTACGACGTTCCACATGAAGTTTATTGGTCCCCACGAATGAGTGTGATTGAGTGTTGTGAAGGAATAAGAGATTGATTGTATATTTTGATTGCAACTTTCAATATTTTATTTGTTTGATTCGAATGTGCTCTCGATGTTATCACTGTCCGGTCTGGATGGATGTTTTTCATTCGAAAAACGCGATGAAACGACATCAAGTGTCGGTCGCTGTGTCGATGACAGAGCCATCGTCGCAGCATTTTAGGCTGGAATGACAATCAAAAGTCCAATTGTGATTGAACACAATTTTTAAAAATAAACTAGGAGACACCACTTGATATGTGTTGCGAATCCCAAAGTTTTGATTTGATGTAATAAGTGTACACTCGTAGTCATATCTGTGCAGTAACTTTTTCTGGTTTAGAAAAAGAAAGGAAATTGTCGTTGACTAATCGAGATTTGACCTGACCGATTGTTCTGTCACCTTTATCATACCCTACACAACACTGTGACAGGGTTTAAAAACTTAGTGCTGATGTTTGCAATACCACAAAGGAATGGAGATGGACCCTATGTTAAGTACACCGATCGACTCAGAATCACTATCTGATTCTATTGAGCGTTGTCTGTCCGTCCCTGCGTCCGACTGTCGGCCTGGCGCTTCTATTGAGCGTTGTCTGCCCGTCCCTCCGTTCGACTGTCGGCCTGGCGCATCTTTCGTTGTGATCAACAAACAGGCTACTTTTATGAACCGATTTTGAAGAAAGTTCTGGCCATTGACGAGTCCTTTTAAAATTCAATATTTTGATATCATTCATAGGTTATTCCCGAATTCACAACCTATTGCCTATTCTGACCGATTCAGACCAATATAGCACAGAACACTACACTTACCTCTGGCGAAATTGAGCCATATCGCTCCATGTTTTCGAATAGCTCCCACAAAAAGGGCCCTCCCGATTTGAGGTCCTGCAGCTCTAGAGGTCACAAATTTCACCCGACTACGCTGAAGTTTTGCATGGTACGTTATGACCGATCATTTATTAACTCTAGTGAACCTGAACCAATTAGTTCCATATTTTCGTATACGTAGCCACCGTACAAAGGTCTTTCCAGATTTCTTAACCTACAGCTTTAGCAGCCACATATTACGAGCGTAACGAGCAACTAACACCCATGTCCTGTGAGATTGGATCATATTAGTCCATGATTTTAAATAGCCCCTCAACAAAGGTCCCTCACGATTTGAAGTCTTGCAGTTATAGAAGCCACTAATTATGCGCGATCACGCTCATGAGCGACAAGTTGTTAACTCCGACCTTGCTCAAGGTCCAGACATGGGTACTAAATTCTGGGAGTAGCAGAGTAGTGGAAGGTATCTCATAGTCGGCCATGTCCGACTTTAATTTTTTTTACTTGTTTTTTTTCTTCTATTTTTCGCTGCGTTTTTCTGAAAGACCCGACGTTACTTAATGGAGTCTGAACTGTTTAGAGAAGACACCTTGCACGTTCTATTTTAGTCCCATAAGCTAGAAATGTGCGAGCGGTTCACGATTTAATTCGCATACTCCCTGGCTGGAACCTACCGGTTAGTGCAGTATGTGAACGTCTTATGCATTTTAAAGAAACCATTTTATCTAGATGTCTTCGAGATTAATCTGTTGTTCGTAAAGTCATCGCCATTTATAGGATTGAAAACGAGCTGCCGAAGAGTTAAGGTGAAACTAACAATTAATATCGTGCATCGATACAGATCGCAATTGTAGTTCGATTTTCATGAAATTTGGCAGAACTAAGTTATGTGGGCCGCCGTGGAGTAATAGAAGTGTGTACGAATATCATTCCAGTTAACCCAGGTTTAAATCCGGGTAAGAACATCTAGCAATTTTTTAGCGGCGGGTTTTCCACCTCGTAAATGCCGTCGACTTTACGAGTAAGAGATATATCCCTTAGCCTTGTAAAAATTTCTCTACTGGCGTTAAACTGTAGATTCCTGTCAGTGAGTGTATGAATTGAATCGTGCACAGCTCACTTATTTGAGAGAAGTTTCCCCTTTTTCCTTAAGTAAGTAAGTTTTTTGGACCAAGGAGGGACTCATTTGAAATTGAAGATATCGGCAATAACCAGCACGAACCCACAAATCCGCAGAAGCCGAAATAATACCGGCGGAGAAAGTCGTTAGACAATAACTACTTCTACCATGAAAAGCACCGACTGGAACACCAAGAACCTGTTAAAGTGGATGCGAGAATCATTGATATTGGAAAGGCAAGCTCAAGACCGTGGATCATTTATTAAGCAAGCAAGTACAAATGAGAACTTGTGAAGTTGTCTGTAATAAAATATTTGTAGTACCTACAAATATTTTATTGCAGAAGTTAATACGAATTATAAATGATACGAATCATAAATGGTCGTTGGAACTGACCACATACATACACTTCACAGCTATTCATGAGTCCCTATTTTGGGTCTTAAGCCAGTGTAAATTGTTATTTGGTCCAATGTCATACTCGTGCACTACTTCTGATATTTTGTTATTGTTTTGCCAAACTTATCGCCATTTTTACTAGTTTAAATTTCAATGTACAACATGCATATGGGCCAGCTCTGGGAAAATCGTTGAAAGGACTTGATTGTCTTTTTTTTCTCTGCTACATTTACCGACTCTACCGTGCATTTTTTGGAATGCTTTGGAAACTGATAAGAGAACGTGGTCATTTATTCTATATATAAAGTACGTATTGCAGCAATTTCTCGACATTTGATACCAAAGGATTCACAATGGCAACTGGCTGCAGCGGCATTAACTGTTTGCTGTGGCCATTTTCGACTTGACAAAAGCAATTGGCTTGGGACCAAGCATTCATCACATTGGCAATGTGTTTTACTAGCTACGAATCCATACAACCAGCGGTACCTCAGAGGGAACCTGGCAACAACAATGGCGACTTCAGTAATGTGTGTTGTACGGAGCACTCGGAGTGAGCAAAGTGTAGTTCTCCAGAACACTTTGTACATGCCCAGAGGGAGTGCAGTGAACAACGTTGTGTTCCAGCAAACACGGATGCAGTGCTGGAAAAAATATCGTCATCATCAGCAACAGCATCAGGAGCAGCATCAGTAACAACAGCAGCAGCAACATCATCCGCAGCCATACATGCATACAGAGTAATTCTAATGCTGCCGATACAGCTGCCATTAGATGTAGTAGGGGCATGAGTACGGCTGGTCTGGGCCGCCTTGTTGGCTGATCACAAGTTGTCCCGATGTTGTTGTGTATGCGCCAATTAAAAGAGTAATGGCAACTCGGTGCCGTTGCAGTGGCTTCAACGCAACACTGGGAGGCACTGGCCATGCTGCTCTTCAGCTGCTTTAGATGTATGTGGTGTAATGTGTGTGTTCGTATATGACACCATTAAAAAAGAGTTAACACATAAGCGGTAATTATGTGTGCAGCGTTACTCCGCCAGCCCCTCCTCCCTACCGGGTTTCCACCATTCTGGAGAGGTTTCATCTCTTCATTTCGCGTGAAAGTCTGCAGCCGGCTCATGTGTAATTGTGGTTCACATGTGGGTATGCTTATGTGTGTGTGCGTATGGGGCGTGGATGTGGTTGTTGACTATTATCTAAATTCTCGGCGGATTTGCCAACATCAAAACTCATTAAATGTATTTTGTACCTTTTCCATGGTAGAAGATCAAATGCTCGGCGCTGCAGCAGCACGACATGAAAAATATGTATTAATTGAGTTTCAGTGTAACGTTGTGTTCTTTTACATTTAATGTATTTGTCAAATTAAGGTTGTTGTTTTTGTCGTACGATGTAAAAAACGAAACGTAATGGGCGAAAATTTGTGGACCATTCCATTATCGGTATCTGAAAATATGTAAAAGAGGAAAGGAATGGTCATTAGACTTTCGATTTAACATGTTCGTTTTTTAATTTGTAAAATTTTTGCCACAGCACTGCTTTAGAGGATGAACTAAACTTCTATTTTTAGTTCGATATTAAAGCTAGCATCATTTTAGGTGATTGAGAATCTGTACGAACATTTTAATCAGGAAGATGGAGTAAAAATTTCGAAAACTCTGCCGAAGTCGAAATCTAATTTTTCGACTTCGAGATGAAATCACAAATAGAATAAGAGATGAAATATTCACGAAACTATGGCGACTAAAGGCGAATACACATAGAAAAAAAGTCAGTGGCGATCGTATCGGACTACCTAAAGACTGTTGGATAGGAAGACTTTCAGTAAGTATCACTTACGTACGTTCAATGTACCCTTGACATTTCATTCAGAAACAAACGGACACCCTCTCTCAAATCAGTGGGTTGTGCACGATTCAAGTGTAGGCTACACACTAGTATTATAAGTATATATTCCATAGCTGATGTTCCTTACTTAAATATTTTATAAGTTCTGGTCATGTAAAGTCGTTGGATGTGTGATTAGTGCCATGACCCTTCTCAAAGTTGTATCCTATAATTATGGGCTTTTCACCGTGTCACCGTCCAATTTTTCACCTGATTTTATTTCTTAACGTGGTAATTTTATACATCCCAAACCTAATGTTCCTAACGTAAACACTTAATAGGTTCTGGTGGATTTGTGTTTGTAAATGCGTAGGCGTAAAAAGGCCCCTTTTTTAAATTGTTTCTATTAACAGTTCCATACTTCTTAAATTTTAGGACGATTCGACTATAATTTTGGACATAACATCGGCTTAAAAAATAGGGCGTTGTACCGCCCGAAGTGACTTATTTACACTTTAATAGTATAAATTCTAAATCCGATGTTTCTAACTTAAATACTCTATCAGTTCTGGCCTTTTAGTGTTTTTCAATGTGGGCGGTGCTACGCCCCTTTGCAACAACTCATCCGTATATACTCTATGACAATTTATTCGCCTAAAATATCATACTGTGTAAATTTTAAGACGATCTGCCAATAACACAGTGCAACAACCAAAATGGGAATGGGATAAAACCAAGTTTAAATGAATTTTGATATTATCCATAACAAAACCTTTAAGGGTTTTCATAAGTTCGGTGCGAGATTTTTTTACACGCATTTAAAGTTTTATGATTCGAGCTTCAGCTGTTTAGTCTGGGCAGTTATCAGTCATAGATTGAACACAAACAATTGATCGGTCATACCAAAAAAATGGTTTTGTTTGTAACCAATTATTGTCGGTAATTAAACTTATACGTCACCAAAAACGGGTTGGTTATTGGTATGGTTATGATATCGCCGCGATCAATATTACAGTGCTACAAAATAGAAATAGAAATTTTTGGGAAGTGATATTATTATACCCAACACCACACTGTAGTACAGGGTATTATGACTATATTCTGATGTTTGCAATACATTAAATGCACGGAGACAGACCCTATTTTAAACATACCGATCAACTCAGAATCGCTATCTGATTCCATTAAGCGATGTCCGTCCGTTCCTTCGTCTGTCCGTCTGTCTTTCCATCTATTGTTGTAATCAAAGTACAGTATGCGATAACGAACGGGTTTTAATGAAACTTGGAGGACAAATGCTTTTGAAATTCGTCTACATCGGTCCATGTTTTTATATCATACATATAGTTTATCTGATTTCAGAACCTACTGCTCTAAGAGCCACATATTACAAAAGATTTTAGACCAAATTTTTCACAGAGCATTTCCAGTGACCAACATCCATCTTTCGAATGGCTCCCCTAAAAAGGTCCCTTTTCGATTTCAGCTCCTGCAGCTCTAGAATTCACAAATTAAGCATGGACCATTCATTACCTGTGAAACTGGACGACATAGGAATATTTTTCTTTAGCATTCTCTCAAAGGTCTTTCCAGACTTTGGAAACTGCATCTTCAGACGCCACATTTGCTATCCGATACTAACTTCCGCATGGAGAGTCACGACTGAGCAACACCCATGTCCACCCTCCTGATTTGAGGTCTAAAAATTTTACAATATCACGCTCAAACTTTTTATGGTACATTATGAGCGACAAATAATTAACTCTACCAATTAAAGTCCGACCTTGCTCAAGCTATAGACAGAGGTGTTGAATCCTCTGAAAATCAGAGTGGTGTAGGGCAGTGGTGGGCACATTTTCGGCTCCTAAAATACTCAAAGTGCAAACGAGTGCTAGACAAGGGGCACAAGTACTTGCGGGGAAAGGGAAACGAAAAAATTTCTACACCCATCCGTAAATCATGTTCATCGCACAAGAGTTGCGGAGAAACTAACATTGATAACAAATTTTCTCTCAGCAAAGACTGCAATAGGGTTACCGCCTCCCTCAATTAATGGATAAAAATTTCAACTGCAAATATCAAATGATAATTATATACAATTATTTGTTTGAAAATTACAAATTTCACATTGACTTTACTTTTAAAAAATGTAACTAAATTTTCTACACTGTAGGGTAACAAATACCTTACCTTATTTTACTTGTTGTTCTAGGTCTTGTCGAGCTCAACCGGATTTGTGAAATTTCTCAAACGCACTCTATGCTGAAAATTCTGTTAAAACCCCGGATTTAAAAAGAAGAAGCTTCGGCCTTGCTAAAGATTTGTATATTTTTTAAGACAATTTAAAAGTTATGTGTTTAGCTTCATTTCGTTTTTAATGTTTTTGGGAAGTTTTAAACTTTACCGATAGTGTGGCGCATTATTTTAGAAGGAATAGCTTGCCAATTTATTTACTAAACGCAAAGCTGCAGGTTCTGATATCGGGAAGTCCCTTTGTAGGAGAGCTATACAAATTATTGAACTACGTTGTCCACTTCAACTGTAGTTGTGTAATTATTAGTCGCCCGTAGCTTACGAGGGTTGCTATATATATTTCTGGCCTAAGCAAAACTAAGTGTTGCCTAGCGCCATCTGACATTTCTATTGGAAGTTTGACATTTTTTAGCCTAAACGTACTCAGAACGATTTGACGTACGACCATCATTTGTGTTGTTTACAGTGACTTGAAAAAATCAATTTGGCAAAAAATGGAATTAACTCGTAAACATTTTCGTGCCATCATTTTTCACAACTTTCGGCGTGGATTATCACGACAAGAGTGCATCGATGAACTTTCATCTTTGTATGGCGATGAAGCACCATCCAAAACGGCCGTTGTGCCAGAGAACATTGATGCCGTGCGTGAACTAATAATGCAAGATCTTCATGTGAAATTCCGTGAGATAGAGACATCCTTGGGCATTTCTTCCACCAACATACATTCGATATTGCATGAACACCTGGCCGTAAAAGGTTTGTTCTCGTTGGATCCTGCGCAATTTGAAAATCGATAAATAAAAGGTGCAAATAAATTTTGAGAAAATACGATCGCGGTGCTTCAAAAGATACAGACAAAGACAAAGTCACAGGTGACGAATCATGGATCTATGCGTATGAGCCCGAACAAAACCTAAATCGACCATGCGGATCTTCGAGGACTAGCCAAATCCAACGAAAGTTGTTCGTGGAAGAAGCACTTCGAAGCAAATGGTCGCCTGTTTCTTTGGCAAAACTGGTCATGTGGTGCTTGTTCCGCTGGAGCAACGTAGGACGGTCAATTCTGAGTGGTACACCACAATTCGTCTTGGTACACCACAAAGTCTTCGAGAAATTCGAAAAACGAACAAGAGAAGCCGAATCATTGTGCACCATGACAATGCGAGCTCTCACACATCGGCTCAAACAAGCGCCTTTTTGACCGGCCAAAACGTCGAATTGATGGGTCATCCGCCGTACAGCCCTGACTTGGCACCCAATAAATTGGTTTTTTCCGCACATCAAGTAAATAATGCCTGGTCAACGTTTTTCATCGCCCGAAGCAGCT
Organism: Hydrotaea diabolus; assembly: GCA_963513945.1. Taxonomy (NCBI): domain Eukaryota; kingdom Metazoa; phylum Arthropoda; class Insecta; order Diptera; family Muscidae; genus Hydrotaea; species Hydrotaea diabolus. The sequence goes on from OY740716.1 coordinate 127,710,739, forward strand.
GTTAAAGCATTCAAAAATCAAGTTTTGGATGTGTCTCAATCGGAGTGGAAAAAGTGCTTCGATTTGAGCGCATGCAAAAGTGTATAAATCATGCTGGAGAATACTTTGAAAAACAATAAAACCATTTTTGATGATAAATATTCGCATTTTCATTATTAGGACAGAAATATATAAAGCAGCCCTCGTATTGTGCAGTTTTTAACACGATCGAATTAAATCAGAGGACCACAAATCGGGGAAGACTATTGTGTGGGGGCTATTTCAAAACATTGACTGATATGATACTAGTTCACCAGAGATAGGTGTTAGTCCAACTCAATACTCTTTGCGAAACATATTCGAAATCGAATGCAATATGCAGCAGTTTCTTAATTCGAGAAAAACCTATGCATGTCGTCAAAAGTAGGACCAACTTTAATAAGATTTGTCTTTGGCCTAAATCTTAATAACTTAGTTATTTTCATTGACATCCGGTCACTATTGAAACTTAAACTTTGAATTCAATGATAGATGGACAGGCAGACAAACGATCCGACGGACCTCAGTACTAACTCGTAATTCAATTGGTCAAAACCAGCCGATATCGGCACCACAAATGTGTTAATTGTAAAACTTTTTATTTCAAAAGATGGTGCATTCCGATTCCGCATGGCCGAATTAAACTGGGTTGTATTAGTTTTTTTTGTGGGCGTCATAATTTTTTCTAGGTGGTAAAGAAATATGTACAAGTTCCCTCGGTATCTTATTGTGGTGAGGGTTTACAAAGTCAACCATGAACTCCAAATACGGTGACACCAAACGATTTGTTCTCTAATCGAATTAAAGGGGAGATATCTCTAGCCGTATTGTACATAGAGACAGATTGTGGGTGGAGGGTATCGTTTACCCGGCACCGTTCGACTTTACCCTTTCCATTACAAGTTATCCTATGTCCTTCGGAGTGGAAATGAAGAGTGTGTTTCACAAGATTTGTTAAGCAAGCACTCTCAAGTTCATGAAGCGTTATCGTGTCATTGTTGGGAAGAAAGCATTAACACAAAATTATTATGTCCCGTGCAACAGGAGGCGAACCGTAATGCCGAAATACTTTTACAATAAACAGTTCTTCAACAAGTTTTTGATATACTTCAAATGCTCATTAGTAACGATTTTGACACGTAAATAAAGTACAAAAGTTTTCACATTGCTCGGCCACACACTTGCATGGTTACGCTACATGTGTCTGCGTGTGTGAGTGCCTTTGTTTGTATGGGAGAATAACATTTACTTTTGTAAATGTATGTGTACGTATGTATGTATGTGTACCTACTATAATCGCTTTGGAACTTTCCTTTCTGCGAGTGGACTCTGGTGGTTAGCAGTGAAGGGCAAAAGGATATTGATGCTATTTGTAAACTACACGCGTACGTGTGCTCCCTCCCAGAGGGGGAGGGGGGCGACTATCCTGCCCAGTTTAACGCTTAGGGTTAAGGGCCTCAACTTGCGTGTACTCGCAGTCATGTACGACGATGTGAAGGATCCAGTAAATCCGGGCGGTTAGACTTGTATCCATCCGAGTATGAGTAATGTAAACAGTTTCTTGTGTTTCCAAGTCTTTTAATATTGAATTTAGTTCTTGTTGTTCGCCTTTTCCATGTCCATCTCCTCCGACACGACTGCCCCTGCCGCTAGCCATGTTACTTTGTTCTAATGTTGATTAGCTTTTAAGCCTTAATGAATTACGTGATCATTATGTTATCGAACACACATACATGCACAACTCCTATTAATGTATGTACTCGTACGTACATACATACTTATACATACGAGGATGTACTCGCTTAGCTCTGTTCGCAAGGATGTTCGAAAGTTCATCTGCGAATGAAGACAAAGTTTTCTTTTCGTTTCAGTAATAATTCGATGTGTTTATTGGTTTCCAGTTGGGTTTTCCCATTAATAAGATTTTAGTGGAACTTTTGCAATAATTGTAAATATATATAGTTATAGTAATGGTGATCCGTTGTTTTAAGTTTGTTAATCAAAATGTAATATTTATTATAAAGCGCCAGCATAATAAGATCCAATATTATTCGAGACCAGCAGGAGGTGATAAGTGATAGAAGTTACGCAGTGCTATTAAATTACATAAGAATGACCAGAAAGTTGTACCAAAATTATTTATTTCGATATGTAGATCCATCCTATTGTTACTCAGCTAGACATTAGGTGTTCATTCTTAACTGAGGACGCCGCTTTTGCATCGGGTTAACATTCTCATTTTCTTTAATTAACGCTCAGAAACTGCTGACATCAAAGTTATTTATTATAACCTGACATTGAAGTAATTAAACTTGTTGATATTTTTAAATATTTATATAGGTACGAGTAATATCTGTCACTGGCTATTCGAAAACCCCGTTTTTGGTTTAAGTTTTCTCGTATTATCGGTGAATCCGATTAAAGCGGTTATTGTAAACATAGATTTATGCCATGTATGAGGGCTGCTATATATATTTCTGGCCTAATAATGAAAATGCGAAAATTTATCATCAAAAATCGTTTTATTGTTTTTCAAAGTATTCTCCAGCATGATTTACACACTTTTGCATGCGCTTAAAACAATTGTCGAAGCACTTTTCCCACTCCGATTGCGACACGTCCAAAACATGGTTTTTGGATGTTTCAACAGATCTTCTGGCGACGAAAATCGTTGACCACGCATTTTTTTCTTGATGTGCGGGAATAAAAAGAAGTTATTGGGTGCCAAGTCAGGGCTGTACGGCGGATGACCCATCAATTCGACGTTTTGGCCGGTCAAAACGGCGCTGGTTTGAGCCGATGTGTGAGAGCTCGCATTGTCATGGTGCACAATAATTCGTCTTTTCTTCTTCATTTTTCGAATTTCTCCGAAGACTTCAGGCAAACAAGTTGTGGTGTACCACTCAAAATTGACATACTACGTTGCACAAGCGGAACAGTCGCCACATGACCAGTTTTGCCGAAGAAACAGGCGACAATTTGCTTCGAAGTGCTTCTTCCACAAACAATTTTCGTTTGATTTTGATCGTATTCGAAGTTTCACACGGTCGATTGCTGTTTTGTTTCGAGCAGATACGCATAGCTCCATGATTCGTCACCCGTGTCGATCTTATAAACGTCTTTTGAAGCACCGCGATCATATTTTTTCAAAATTTCTTTGCACCAATCGACACGATCCTCTTTTTGAGCGATTGGCCCCAGTTGTGCGGGATCCAACGAGAACAAACCTTTTTTTCGGCCAGGTGTTCATGCAATATCGAATGTAAGCTGGTGGAAGAAATGCTCAAGGATGTCAGTATATCACGGTATGTCACATGACGATCTTGCATCATCAGTTCACGCACGCCATCAATGCTCTCTAGCACAACGGTCGTTTTTGGACGACCTTTGTGTTTGGGCGAGTGTCGGCCACGATTGAATTCATTAAACCAGTTTTTCACAGTGCTACAGGATGGTGCTTCATCGCTATGCAAAGTTCATGGATGCACTCTTGTCGTCATAATCCACGTCGAAAGTTGTGAAAAATGATCGCATGAAAATGTTCACGAGTTAATTTCATTTTTTACAAGTCACTGTAAACAACACAAATAATGTTCGTACATCGAACGTTCTGAGTACGTTTATGCTAAAAAATGTCTCACTTTTCAATGGAAATGTCAGATGTCGCCAGACAACACTTAGTGCTGCCTAGGCCAGAAATATATATAGCTACCCTCGTTATATCTGTCACTGGCTATTCGAAAACCCCGTTTTTGGTTAAGGTTTTCTCGTATAATCGGTGAACCCGGTTAAAGCGGTTATTGTAAACATAGATTTATGTCATGTATCATGGACTTTGAATAAGGGGGTTCCCCGAAACAGATCCAGGAAAATTTTTACAATATTATTTCCCGTGTCCCGGGAATTTGCTACAGAATCCCAGGATTTTAATACACCACTCAGTGAACACACCACTCAGTGAAAGGGGGTATTATAAGTTAATTTAATAGGAAATATGTGTAACTACCATTCGATTAACGATGTATGTGTGTTCGTCCGTCTTTCCATATAAAGCTTGTAAGAATTTAGAGGTCGCAATAGTTGTCTAATTTTCATGAAACTTGGCAGAAATACGTTTTTTGGACCAAATTACTCTATTTTGATTAAAGAAAATTGGTTCAGATTTATCTTTATCCGATTTCTAAATTTTTAGCTCTATCAGACAAATTTTACACCTAATATTGATGGAATTTGGCACACCTTAGTTTTTCTGACCAATGCAGGACGTTACTCTAATTGTAGAAAATCGGTTTATATTTAAATATAACTTCCATACATAGATGTACAACCGATTTCGTACCTATTGTTATAGAAGCCACATATTACATCCAATCTTGGTGAAACTTAGTACGAGTAAGTTTTTGGGCTAAGGAACAAAGTTTTTAAGCGTTGTTTTAAATATAACTCCTATTCATATATTTTTTTGATTTTATGGCTTCAGCAAAAGAAGCCACACATTACATTTAATTTTGATGAAGTTTGGCAGACGCTACATAATATAACCCTATATGATCCAACTTAACAAGAGTTTATTATTGGTCGCTCATGAGATAACATGCAAAACTAGCTTGATCGGGTGTAATTTGCGGTTTGTGTTAATGCTCTGTATTCAATTTTGTCGGAATCGAATATAACTTGTAGCGTTTAGCTGCAAGGTCTCAAATTCGGTGGTACCTTTGTGTTAGAGCTATTCAAAAACATGGAGCGATATAGTCAAATTTCACCAGAGATGGATTTCGATCACTCGTTATGCTCTGTGTGAAATTTGGTCTGAATCGGATGTAAAATTTGGCTTTAAAAGCTGTGTGCTCTGAAATCGGGAATAACCTACGTCCGGTATTAAAACATGTAGCGATGTGACATGTGTAAATACGAGTACATGCACGCACAAAAACACGCAAACTCTGTGCATTTTTTTGCATCTGTGATTTTCAACGAAAGCCCATGCGAAACGGAATTGGTGGAAATGATATTGCGCTATGAAGATTGCTCTACGCACAGTTCGAAGATTATACGCAAAGGGTAACTCTTAGTAATTCTAACGAGACTCCCGTATAAGACATTTGATTTGTAGCCGAAGTAATCGTTGCCAAAGACTGCTGAAGATAAACCTTGGCGGGTTTAGAAACAGCTGTACAGTCTGCCTGGCAACCATAGCCAATATATTTCACTAATTTTTTAAATTGATTCTGAAAATGAAACACCAAAAGATCTCGAACCAGAATAAAAACTGTTCAAGTCATGGTGTGAACTAATTGCGTCCTGGGCCTAAACATAAAAAGTGTACCAAGTTCGATATCGATAATTGCGACCCTTACTTCGGTTACAACGATTAATGTACTGACGGAAGGACGGGCATGCTTAATTTGATCAAATAGTGAGTCTAAACCAATCGGTATACTAAACATGGATTTCATATATATTCCTTTAAGATCTTACAAACATCAGCACTAAGTTATAATATCCTGTTCTACAACGTATAGTAAGTTAGTTTCATTCTGAATGTTATTGGTTTCTTCGAAAGAGAAAATTTTGTGATCATAAGATCTTTATCTTCATTATTACTTCAATGCTCAGTTTCACTTTGTCAATTCGTTAGAAAAACCTCGAAATACAGTTCAGAGACCTCACAAAATATATATTGTCAAAATCATCATAAATATCGACGATGAACTTGCCATGCCCGTCTACGTGACTATCTGTAAAATACAAACTACAGGTCGCCTATTTGAAGCTAAATGTATAAAATTTTACCGAAATATAACACATATCAGATGGCAGGTATAAAAATCCGTCAGATCGGTCAAGAGTTAAAAATTGTATCCTCATCAGGACTGAGCAAACTTATGGAAAAAGACACTATATTCAAGTCAACACTCTCAAGTAACGTTCCACCAGGTAATATTTTAAAGGTATATTACGAAGTGGTTAGGCAAGAGGGAGTGGCACCGCCTACACAACCCAGAACTTAGAAAGAACTTTAGAAATTTAAAGATGATATTTGGAAAAAGTGAGCGATGCGTTTATAGCCAAAGTAATGGACTGATCGATATAAAATTTTAACAGAATTGATCAATGGTTAGTAATGGTATATTATTATAGAATATTATTATTATAAAATTTGGCGTGTCACCGCCCAGGCAACTCTAAATATCGAAAGTCTATATCTCGCTTACTAATACCGATGTGACTATAGTAGTTGGTGTACATGATAATAAATGAAATAAATGAACCGTGAAAGAGGTTGGTGCATACCAATTTGACGAAATTTTTATATTGAACCAGAGTCCATGATGAAGGATAAATACGCTTCGGCCCGGCCGAACTTAATTTGTCCCTTGTTTCATTTAATTAGTACAACTAAAAATTTAAATATCTTTGCGATTCTATTATCAAAGAAATCATCTTATGGTATTTCAAACCGAATTTCCATCAAAATAATAAATATTTGGTAATTGCAACAAAAATTTTTTCCTTCCAACGTAAGCTATGATTTTGGACCGATTTTTAGTTTCAGCGAATGCCAGACTTGTGAAAGGAGACTATTGGAGAATGTAATTTTTATCTGAATTTCATTTATAAAATTTTTAAAATGACGTCAAAGACCATTTATTTTAAAACAGACTTTTCATGTACCGAAAATTCTAGTGCATTAACAAACATTCGGCTGTACCGCTGGCAGCCTTTTGTCACTTAGCATTGTTAAAGCCTTAAAGGAAGTGAAAGCTTGTTGAAACTAATTCATTTCATAGCGGACCTTTTAAACTGAAATTAATTTGATAATTTATTTTCAGCTCTTTTTAATGATTTTTTCAGGTCCATTAATTAAAAATTGCAGTGCACTCACCAACTGACATTCCGCTGTAGTGATGGAAACTTCATTGAAAAAAACTTCATACCATTCATTCGTTTGGCAGACAAATTCGGTTGTGTCAACGTATCGCTTCTCTGTGTGTACATCAATCCGCAATAGTGGTTTTCTAATACGCAATACCTATATGTGACAGCGCATAGAGAAAGGGAACTCAAGGTAAAAAAATCAATTTTCACTTTTTTTTGATGTGGACAACATCTGAGCATCGAATGAGACCGATCCCATACCCCAAAAGTGTTCCCTTCCAGAGATATGCGCGTTTTATGATGATGGTACACCACAGATACACGTATTAAAATCTTTAAAATGGCTCTCCTGAACAAAACTCGTTTTTACCCTTAGGTCGCTTTCTATTTTGCGCGTCACATATATTCAACTTTTGAAAGAGGAATTACTCAAAAAGCTATGTAATAAGATCAGGCTTGTTGCTGTTTGCCATAGAGGGAAGGAAAAGTAAGTCAGCGAAGCTAAAGCAAACACATCACCGTCTGCTAGACGCGTTTCGCCGTTAGTGTGGGCGCCTTTTCAATACCATTATGTGTACTGCCGACATTGTCTCTACTCGCGTTACGATCTAAATATCTATACGAAGCATGCGTTGATTTTGCATATGCGAAGTATTATTGCCGAAGTTTGAGACAGAAGACTGAAACAATTCCTACCTAATTGACTGGCGTTTTTTCAGTACGAGAACATTTAACTTCAACTTTAATTGCTTCCAACACATTTTAATTTAAATACATTTAATTCTATGTACACCTTTATTTTGACAACAAATCTTCATAGTTCACGTTCAGTGAGTTGGTGTGGATTATGTTTAAATATAATTAATTTTCAACAGACTTCTTTCGTTTTTTCCTGTGCCAAATTTGTAGGCGTTTAATAGTTTCCACATTAAGTTATGCAAAAAAGACCACACATATTTTTCTCCTGAAGTTCACCAGAATCTTAAAGGGAGTGAGCATTAGTTACAGCTTCAAATGCGGTTTCCAGACTGAAGTTAATAGCTCAGTTATTAAATGCTGTGACGCTCTTCCTTTGCAACAAATGTTTAAACCACAATTTCCTCTTCTTTTGTTTTGTAAATTGATTGTTTTAATTGAGACAAATGTAGGAAATTAGAACAATTATTGCTCACATCCATGGGAAGCCAGACACTTGGTTTACATATACATATGCAAATAACTATACGAGCAAGTTTATACGATGTTTATTCGCTTATCCACCAACAATTCAGAACACTTATTTGCTCAATTTAAAATCAATGTTCTCTCCTAACGATATCTTTTGCCTCACAGGATTTAATGGTAGTGACTGCTTCCAAAGGCATCATAAAACCATTCCTAGCTGAAATACCACACAAACGTACAATCCTTTTGAGGGAAATAAACAATAACACACTCACGCCGGGCAGCTCTACCTGTGTATGTATGTCTGCACGAGTCCTTATGATATCATTTGGGCCTCATACCTAGAGCATTGTGAAACAACCGCAAATGGTTACAAATTTATTATGCTGTTGCTTCCAATGTCCATATTTCATCGTTAGGAACGAGTCCATATTGTCCGGCCAAACAAATGAACATATTTTACTTTACATTTATTTCTCAAACGAGCGAGCAGGCAGTCGAGCGTTTTATTGATTGCTTCTTTTATTTTATTTCCGTTGTAGTTACGTTTGTATTAAAGTGACCGAAAACGTGTCATTTACCTTTGAATCCAAGCAACGCAGGGTAGGTTTGGGGTGAGACGGTCGTTGTGTCCTGTTGGTCGTTGGTCTATGTCAAGGCTATTATGTTGAGGTGGAATTATTTATTATTCAGATTGAGGGTTTTATACTAAAAGTGGAACACGCAAATACAGACTCGAAGAAAAATGTTTGTGGAAACAGCCTATAGTGCCGACGTTGTGCGTTTCTGACAGCTTGCAGAAGCCAATTGTCAGGCTATGCTTATAAGCAACTTGGAGTTGATAAAAATATTAACATTAAAGATATCTTTAAAGTTAAGCGACCTTTTGGTCTCCTTATCCATGAACAAAGCCCGGTATCGGTATCTGCAAACTAATTATGTTTGTTTTAAAGTGCGCGCTTTGATTTTTTAATGCGGGTGAAACCCATTATTCGCCGTCATCAATGACTGTTACTGGTTCCACCTCTTTAATATAATTTTGAATGGTTAATAGGTTGGAAAGTAATCCGTTCTATTTACTCATTTTACTTATCGCATCCGCCACTAGGTTCCATCTCTATCTCTACAGAAGTTCTATAATTTTTTGTCTCATCATTTTGATATTTGACTTTTGATAAAATTACGGTCATTATTTCTCCGTGGACGATCTCAAGTCAAACATTAGTACCGAATCATTCAAAAAAGTTAAAGTCGGACGTGGCTCTGCACTCCAGGATGCTCAGAAAAGCCAACTGAAAATAAGTTGTTGGTCGTATGTGAATTTGTGAGAAAATTCCATTGTTCTTATTAAAACCTGTTGAATACTTAGTATATAAGGTGGGCTATTTAAAATTTTAAATTTGGAGCGGCTGTAAGAAAAATTACTTATAATTTTTCAAATATGTGGTTTTGTGGAACATCATCCGATGCGTTTTCGCTTCGCCTAATGGGCTGAAGATTGTTTGGCAGGAGATAAAGAGTTTTACTGAAAAATCGTATTTTCAGATAAAGCTCATTTTAATCTCGGTGGCTGTGTCGATATGCGAAATTGGGGCTTAGAGAATCCACAAGTAACTATTGAGAAGCCAATGCATTCACAACGAGTGCATTTTGGACTGGCGGCATCATTGGGACACCTTTCTTCGAAAATGAGCAAAAAGCCGCCGTTACTGCAAACAGTTTTGTTTCCAAAACTCAAGAGAATGACATGGACGACATTTGGTTTATACAAGATGGGGCCACATGTCACACAGCCAACACAACCATCGATATTTTACGCACTGATTTTAAAAATCGAATAATCAGCCGAAATTGTGATGTCAATTGGCCGCCTCGGAGCTGTGATTTGAGCCTAATGGACTATTTTCTGTAGGAAGCCATTAAGGACAAATGTAATGCAAAGTATCCAGAGACAATTGAAGGATTAAAACATGAAATCGAAGTTGCCACTGTAGAGATTCGGCGAGAAACATTTGAAAATGTACTACAAAATTGGGTTTTGAGGATAAGGTACTTCCGAGACAGTTGTGGTAGTCATATGAATGATATTGTTTTACTTTATTAAATGACGAAGTTCTAACTTACCAATAAAACCAGAAAAAAAGGTGGGCAGTACCCACCCTGTATATGTGGGAGCTATATATTAACGTATATCTTAATCACGAGGTACTTACTTGTGCCAAAGTTAATCAATGTTAGTTGTAATATTTGGCTTCTAGAGCTAAAACCACAAAATCTGCGTTTTTCTTGGCCCAGAAAAGTACTACTGCAAGATTTCATCAATATTGGATGTGGGAGCTAAATCTAAAGTGAACCGATCTTCTTCAATTTTAATAACGTGATTCCTTGGCCAATAAAACTTTCTCTTGCTTAAATGAGGCTTCTAGAGCTGAAAACAGAAAATTGTGTCAACGTATACGAGTATGTGGGAGATGTATGTAAATCTGAACCGATTTTCTTAAATTTTCCACCGTCCACCCTTGATTGTGGCTTCCAGAGAATTATACATAAAATCGAATGAATGCATATGTTTTGGGTGCTATACTACATCTAAGCCCGCACATTAACATATTAGTGGCAATGTTCCCAAACATTTATGTGTGTGCAAACCTTATATGCTGAAAAACAAACATGTTTATGATCCTCTCCACAGTATTTCAGCAAGTGGTCCATTCTCACCCTCTCCGAATTTGTATTTTGATTTTTTTTTTGGGTTCTTCATTGAAAATTAGCAGGAAAGCTGAATGATCTTCGGCTGACTGGGTTTTCTGTTTTGTATTCCATACAACCAAGAACAGTACCATAATTGAAAGATCTTGGGCCGCTCTAAAATAATTTATAAATAGTTTTGTAAAATTACAATAGATGGCTATTATTATATATTACCCTATATTTTCACTTGCAGAGGGCGCTGCCACAGAAGGTGAGCCATGTGGAAAGGGGATGGTTCAACCTTTTCAGAAATCAACTGGTATAAAAAGGCCACGGTCTAGTTTTGCCGCAGAGGGCTTTAAAGTTAAAAATTGATTTTTTTTAATCTATTTTTCTTATACAAAAGTTGAGTAAAAAGCAAGAAGCCATCAAAATTTCTAATAAAACTATATACCATCGGAAAAGATAATAGAAATCCAGAATAGAAAATTTCAAATAAAAAAATTTTTTTTTAATAGAATACAAAAATGATATTCATTTTAAACTTTTTTTTTAAACTAAACATAAATCTATCTTATCACAATTTGAAAATTTTTTGGTGATAATAAAATTTTTATCGTTGTTGGGCATTATTCCGATTTGGTTGAAGGGAATACAAAACAGAAAACACTGTCATTTTACGTAGTCAATACAAAAAAATCGCAAAATGAAAAATGAATGCTTATTTTCAATAAAAAAAACGCAGAATAATAAAAAAAACAAAATCAGACAGGGCGAGGTTGAAAAGTGCTGAAAATCTGCCGTAATATAGAAATTTCACTCATATATTTGTAGCATGTTCCAAACATATTTGACATATTTTTCCCCCGTACAGGCCCAATTTTTAATATGTGACCTTCTCCGAGAAAAGGGACCAAGTGTGTGAAAATGAAGTTTTGAGAGAAACGCATTTAAATTTTCATAACGCATTATCACTGTAAACACACCTTCTGTTGGGAGATGCGATTTGGTAGGGTTAGTTATGATTGGGTGCCGACTTTGGTGACGTCATGCCTTTGTGGTGACGTATTTTTTTCGCTTTTAGTGTGACAATACCTTTGCTATGGTTGCTACCAAACCAATTACCTCCACTCTGCTGCACCAAGCAGTTTATCGTTAGATCGCAAATGGTATTTGTTTGGGAATGTCAGGGTCTTTTGTACCGATTCACAGAAATGGGATTTTGTAGCTCCTAAACCGAGTGAACCCAAAGCGAAAAAAATCTGAACCTGCTAGCAAGAAAAAAAGTCGTAGCAACGGATCACAAGAAAAAGAAAGTTGAGGTCAAAGCTACGGAAAAATAAGAAACTGAAATTGTCAAACGGAAGAAAATCGAAGTACCAGATCACGAAAAACCGAAAAAAAATTCCTAACTAAAAAAAATTCGAAGACTGGCGAAAAAAAACAATTTAAAACTAACAAAAAGTAAAATTTTATTGTTTTTATCATTTTTATCGATTTTCCCAAGTTTGTTTAGTACGTTTTTTTGGGGTAAATAAATGTTTATCAAAAATCTAAATCATTTCATCTTATTCTACGCCCTTTTAGGTACCGAAATCCACTCTTAAGTTCAAACCCGTTTTTTGACATACTAGGTCCGTTTTCTCGGAGAAGGTCACATATATCTTGAAACAAAATTTCGTCATAAAGCTTAAACTGTTTTTTTTTTAATTTAGCTTAATATTACATCCGCCCGTTTAAACATGTATAAAGTAGATGGATACCATAAAACAAAGACATTTTCTCACAAATTGAAATGTAACAATATTTTATAATCTGGATACATTTAATTTCTGCGCATGGAGCTTTTTAGCACATCTGGTAGTGCAGGCTATAAAATAGTCGGCTAATACTAAAATTCGGGTTCGGGCACATGGGCCTTAAACAGATATGTGACGCGCAAAATAGATAGGGACCTAAGGTTAAAAACCAGTTTTGTTCATTTATTTGCGCTTAGAGTCGTCGACTTCACTTTCATACAACACGCATATCTCTGGGAGGGAACACCTTTGGGGCATGGGATCGGTCTCATTCGATGCTCAGATGTTGTCCACATCAAAAAAAAAGTGAAAAGTTGATGAAAAGTTTTGTTCAGGAGAGCCATTTTAAAGATTAGGTCCCTTTCTATTTGCGCTTAGAATCGTCGACTTCACTTTCATAAAACGCGCATATATCTGGGAGGGAACACTTTTGGGGCATGGGATCAGTCTCATTCGATGCTCAGATGTTGTCCACATCAAAAAAAGAAAAAAAAAGAAAATTGATTTTTTTAACCTTAGGTCCCTTTCCCTATACGCTGTCACATATACAGGCAGAGAACAGATTTACTGTCACTACCGAAGATGTCAGTTCGTGCACTGAAATTCTCAATACATGGAATCCCAATGGAATCAAAAATTAATCATATTTACTAACACTTAAGATTCAATCATACAATGTCAAAAAAAAAACTTAAATTTGTACAATTTGATCATTACATTTACAGTTCCGCATGTCGTTTAAAGAAAGATATTTCATTTGCCTCTCCGACACATATATTTCAGAAATAAGTACACAATAGAATTTTGGCTTCATATTAGTACAACAACGCATCAAATTTGGCAAGTCTATTATCTCAACTCAACGAAATTATCGTCATTTTAATGACAGAGCACAGGCATAAGTGTCAGTATCCTAGGGTATTACATCAGCGTTAATTACTCCCTCCCTATGGACTGCTTCTTGCGGTATTATGGTTGATAATGTTACCGGTCCATATTTCACACTGTATTATGATGTACAGCTGATATTTGATCCTAGACCCTTTTTAGGTTTCCGACCGACTTAGAATCCCTACATAATTTAATTGAGCGATGTCTGTACTTCCGACCGATTTCCGGTTCATCCATAGTTGTTTTTAAAGTAAAGGTCGCAAATATTAGCCGAGTTTGATGAAAATTGGTTAATTTTTTAAGCTTGAACCAAGGACGTACGCACATTGGTTCATATTTTGATATCACATATAATCTAAATGCCACATAAAACAAAAAAAATAATTTAAGATATTAAGTCCGACCTTTCTTAAGCTCAATAAAGAGGTGCTTAATTCTCTTATTATCACAGTGGTGAAGGGGTTTTCGTTGTTGGCCACGACCGACTTACGGCTTTCCTTACTGGTTTTGATAATGAGAAGGGTCAGCCTAAATCTATTAACTGGGCTCTTTATGGAACTATGATTGAAAATACGTTGCGTCCGAAGGTTAAGCATAATACTAACATATGGTTTCAGCAAGATGGAGCCACTGGACATACAGCAAGAGCCACAATAGAGCTTCTTCGTAATCTTTTTGGTAAGCCCTTCAGTGTTATTTCTGCCTCCCGGTACCTCAAAAGGCCATTGTTGCTTGACGTATGGTTTCATGTGGCCCATAAACATCCCGAATGGTCCAAACGGCGATTAATAGTCAGGTCCATTGCCACAACTTAATTGCTTTGGCAACCCAATAATTAAGGTTACATGAAATATAACGTTTTTATCAGTGCAACTGAATGTTTTTGGTGCACTGCAATTGTCAGTAAATGGAACTTAAAGTATCGGTAGAAGTGGCAAGGTATCGAAACCAGCTGTTTAACTGTTTATTCTGCACAAAAATATCCTTATATCGCATTGTTAATTTTAAAGTAAAACAAACAGATTTTTGATGAAAAAGTAAAGAAATGAAAAAAGATTTTTACAGAGAAGATTGGAATTACTAAAAATAAAAACTTCAGTATTTAGAGGAAATACTATTTTGTAGAACAAGTGCGTTTATACCCTACATTACAATGTAGCACAGGGCATTGTGACTTAGTGTCATTGGTTGCAACATCTTGAAGGAATCGAGATTGGCCCTTTGATAAGTATACCGATCGTTTTAGAATCACGATCTGATTCTATTGATCAAATTCCGTCCTCCACCCGTCTTTCCATCCGCCTTCAAGTTTGGACCAAGGACGAAGCCTGTTGACATCAGTCCATATTGTGATATCACATATAGGTTTTTCCGATTTGTAGCTCTAAAAGCCACATATTACATCCGACCAAATTATGCACAGATCTTTACGAACGACCACCAGCCATTTCTGCTTTAATTGAACCACATTTGTCTGTGCTTTCGACCAGCTCCCGCACGAAAGTCCTTCCGATTTGAAGTCCTTTAATTGCTACGTTATGAGCGACCTTGGTTTTGGTTTATATTTTCGTAAAGACTTCTTGCAAAAGTCCTTCTCGATGTTATAATTTTCAGCCCTAAATACCACATACTCGTATCATCATAAAGGAGTAAAGTGTGTATGCAGGTTATTAAAATGACATTATTTGAACGGACTTTTTATTTCGGGCGTAATCGAGGAAACTAGGTGTAAGAATTGCTCCTTATCCACACAAAATATGAACATGTCTCTAAGTATACATATACAATGTGTATATAGCCCCCTCCACGCGCTGCACGAATCATGACAATGACTTTTGTATTTGACATTCTGATTGACATACTTCTTATTTTGTAGTTGGTCGTATATCTGACAACCAGTCAGCCGGTCGGTCAGTCAGTCTTGCTTGTGTCCGTCGTCAAGACATAGTGTAATATCCGTTGGCTAGAGTATGTCCAATTACCGTAAATTGTCAATAAGAAAAAAGGTAAATTTTAAATTCGTAAAATAAAATCACGTGAACGAACATACCCACATCATGCAGGAGATGTACAAAAAGATACAAACGCCCGCAAAGGTTCGCGTGAATGGTTGGTCAATTGTTCCATGGCGTGTTGTCAAAAATCAATACCATTCACATTCATTTTAATCAACTGATAACAAACGAAGCCGAAGTTCCGACAGAGTCGTTTGTTCTTTAATTTCCATGCCATTGGCAAAAGTCGTAATTAAAGTTTTGCTGTCTTTAATTACGAATTTTCCTCTGGTACGATTTTAACAGTTTCCCCACAAATACAATCGGTTAAAAAGCATTTCGAAGTTTTTCTTTAAAAAAACAACAACTACGACAAAAAATGTGAATATTTTATCGCTTCGCTTGTTTCGACGATGTTGATATTTGCATGGCTAACCGGGCGATATAAAGTGGAAAAATATGTATTTTTTGTATGCATGTATGCAGAGACCAGTGAGTGCATTTGCAAGGATACATATTTAAGATTGTCCTTTGGCAGGACGTTAACTTGTTGTGGGCCGTTTGCAATGGAGCAACGGATACAGGTGTTATCTTGGTTGGCTATGTCATTGTAAATGTTTGATAAATTGATGTCGATCGATAATTATTTAATTACGTTAAATCAGAGTCAAGAAGACGTAATTGTGAAGTGCATTAAATTTAAATTTACGTGTGTACTTATACATATATACAGGTGCAAGGATAACGCAAACATACAGACATTGATTGACAATGAATACGTGGTAATTGTAAACGGATTTAAAAATATCCATTGGGATTGGTGTAATCGGTAAATCCATAATGTTATCAGAAATACCTAAACAGGCTATAGACGGGCGTGACCAACGGTATTGCAGAATCGAAAAATGCCATTTTTGATTAAGCACAATGCCGGAATT
The DNA here is from genome assembly GCA_963513945.1 of Hydrotaea diabolus. Taxonomy (NCBI): domain Eukaryota; kingdom Metazoa; phylum Arthropoda; class Insecta; order Diptera; family Muscidae; genus Hydrotaea; species Hydrotaea diabolus. Next base: position 127,727,113 of record OY740716.1, read on the forward strand.
TCGGTTGACATTAGAAGCTGCAGAGATTTAAAGACAAATCAAACCTATATCTGAAACAAATTCTCATACTAAAAATCTCTCATCTTCCCTATAAAGAAGCAGACGACGAACTTCTTTAATATCTGTGGGCAGTGCAGTAATTCGTGTAATCACTGACAGAGACCTACTGTTCAAAAGCCGCCTCCGCTCGGCTAATTATCATCAAAGGGCGAAAGTGAAAAATGTGAAAGCTTCGTAGCATAGAGATTAATCTCTTAATCTCTAAAAGTTGTCGCTATTTCAATGGCGAAAAACCCGCTGCTGAAAAATGTTCAAATTTAACTCAAACTTTGGTTTCTTTGTGAAATTTGTGTACAATAACAAACACACTATTATATTCGGTGGTACGATGGTCCAAAGTTATTGCTCAAAAGGTGCACCTTTCATGCCATACACCCTACAGGACATTATAACTTTAAAGGGAATGATATTGGTCCGATGTAGTTGAGCGATATTCTTTCGTCTGCCCTTTTATTGCTTCGATCAACGTACAAGACGCAGAGTATGAACTGACCTCGACGAATTATTGCGAGGGATTGCTCAAGTACGAGCCTGACTAAATTGGACTACATCGGTCCATATATTGATATTATACAAAAGTCCCCTCTGATAAATTGATTGTTTCGTTGGCCGAATCAATTGTAGCGCCTTATTGTTGAAACCAAAGGTAATCAATATCCTCCATTTCAGACACGAACAATTCATTAATTATGGCTTTATAGCGTTCCCCATGGACTGCAGACTGCAGCATTATGCCCGGTTTAATTGTTGAAGAAATGTGGACCAATGATTCTCTCTGCCCATAGAGCACTGACTTTTTTAAGGATGTTACTGCGTCTCAACTTCATCGCTGAACAAAATGTTCTTGTATAAATCGGAAACGGTGGCCATCTCATTTTGGGCCCATTCACCGAACATGAGAAGAACTTGATGGTCGTTCGGCTTTAATTCTTGAACGAGTTGAATTTTGTAATTCCGCAAACCAAGAACCTTCCGCAAATTCTTCCATAAAGTGCATGGCCGCAGCTCCAATTTTTGCGCGCGATGGCGTTTGGACTCATTCGGGTCTTTTTCGAACCCTACTCCATAGCAGCAATAGCGCCTTGCAGAAAAACTAACTCCGAAAAAAGTGTGGCCAGAATGAAAACCACAGTCCGTTACTGCAGGTCTTCAGTAATCCTTCTATCGTCTCATGTTGATACTGTTGTAGCAGCAAGTGACTGCCCTTGGCCGGTCCATAGAACCGGCTGTCGAAGGATTGTTTATGCAGTTTAATGTCGTTATTGTGACGGAATTTTAAGCCGGAGACTTACACGGTTTGGTGTTTTTCGGACCAGCAGTTCTCAAGTCTTTAGAGACTTTAGTCTCAACCATAGTACCCTTTACCATAGTGTGGTGTAGGGTATACAAATGTTATTATACAAAATAATAATAAATGGACATTTATAAGAAACCAAAGTTTTTTCTGTAACTTACCAATCCGCCAGTTTTAAAAACCGAACAGATCACCCTATACGAATCACGATTTTACTGATACATTGTCCTAGCACATCAGTCAAGAAAGAGTCGTTGTTTTTGACGGCCATTTGGTCGGTTTACATGTAGCCCAATGTAACTCTCACTCTTATCGAGTATTCTATACATGATTATCCGGACTTGTGCACTTATAACTTACTTACATATTTAGTTTGCTCAAGAATTCAAACAGAAAAACTGTGGACGCTATACTTGCAAGATTGAAGTATGTTAACGAAACATTCTTCTTACTATGTTCTTCATACATTTTATAGATATTATCAAAAACGGTTTTATAGCTTTTCAAAGTATTCTCCAGCATGATTTATACACTTTTGCATGCGCTTAAACCAATTGTAGAAGCACTTTTTCCACTCCGATTGAGACACTTCCAAAACATGGTTTTGAACGCTTCAACAGCATCTTCTGGTGACGAAAATCGCTGACCACGCATTTGTTTCTTCATGTGCGGGAATAAAAAGAAGTCATTGGGTGCCAAGACAGGGCTGTACGGCGGATGACCCATCAATTCGACGTTTTGGCCGGTCAAAAAGACGCTGGTTTGAGCCGATATTTGACTGCTCTCCTTGTCATTGTGTACAATGATTGGTCTTCTCTTGTTCGTTTTTCGAATTTCTCCGAAGACTTGAGGTAAACAAATTATGGTGTACCACTCAGGATTGACCATCCTACGTCGTTCAAGCGGAACAGTCGCCACATGACCAGTTTTGCCGAAGAAACAGGCGTCCATTTGCTTCGAAGTGCTTCTTCAACGAACAACTTTCGTTGGATTTGGCTCGTTTTCGAAAAATCACACGGTCGATTGCTGTTCTGTTCAGCTCATATGCATAGATGCATGATTCGTCACCTGTGACTATCTTATAAACGTCTTTTGAAGCACAGCGATCATATTTTTTCAAAATTTCTTTGCACCAATCGACACTAGCCTTTTTTTGAGCGATTGTAAAATTGTGCGGGATCTAACGAGAACAAACCTTTTTTACGGCCAGGTGTTCATGCAATATCGAATTATGCTGGTGGAAGAAATGCCCAAGGATGCCTCTATCTCACGGTATGTCACATGACGATCTTGCATTATCAGTTCATGCACGGCATCAATAGTCTCTGGCACATCGATGTTTTTAGACGACCTATGTCGTTGAGCGAGCGTCGGCCACAATTGCATTCATTAAACCAGTTTTTCACAGGACAAAGATTTAAGTTCATCGATGCACTCTTGTCGTGATAATCAACGTCGATAGTTGTGAAGAATTATCGCACGAAAATGTTTACGAGTTAATTCCATTTATTTGCCAATTGATTTTTTCAAGTCACTGTAAACAGCACAAATGATGGTCTACGTCAAAACGTTCTGAGTACGTTTATGCTAAAAAATGTTAAATTTTCCATCGAAAATGTCAGATGTCACCAGGCAATACTTATTGTTGCCTAGGCCAGAAATATATATAGCAACCCCCGTACACACTTAGTATGCTCAAGAATACAAACAGAAAAACAGTGGACGCTATACTTAGCAAGATCAAAGTATGTTAACGAAAAATTCTTCTTGCTATGTTCTTCGTACATTCTTCATATTGCTAACGAAGTATTTGGTACATATCTTGTGTCTGTAAAGCATCCTTTACGAATTTCCTAACCGTCTTCTTAAAAATTTTTCCTTCATATGTTTCCTCAAAAGTTGTCGTAAAAATTATATTCGTAAATAATAGGAACGTCTTCATACAAATTTTGTAATTTTTTTCTTCATAAGTTTATCGAAAATGTAGTTATTTTGTATGAAATGTCTTTATTAGCAATTATTCCACATTTTTAAAAACAAAACTTTGTGCTTGTGTATACGCAAAATTGTAATTTTCATTCATTTAAACGAGACTACTGTAGTCATTTGAGCTGTGGTCGCAGTAATCGTCGCAAAGAACTGCTGAAGAAAATCCTTGACAGTCTGTCTTGCAACCATAGCCAATACATTTCAGCAATTTTTTGAGTTGATTCAGAAAAGAAATAACAAAGGACTCGAACCAGAATTAAAAATGCGAATAAGTAGTAACAAAACAAAAAGTGTTTTATGAAAAAGTTTTATATTCTCCGTGAAATTGTTTTAAATAAATTATGAAAAAAATTTATAGATTTTTTGAAAGAACTTCATGTTTATTGTAAAATGTTGCCATTAAAATTTTCACTCGATTAGTTTTATGAATAATAAGAATTTTCGTAATTTTCAAGAACACAATATATTCAGTGTTTGCTTGTTTAGATGTGCTACAGTTCGATCTAATGTTTAGATGAAATTGGAGCTAACCGCTCATTAAGGAATTGCTTCCCTAAAAAAACTCATTATACACAAACTTCTAGAGGAGTACAGCGATCATTGCCTAGCCGGTTTGCGTTCTAAGTTGGTGAACTACACGCAGAAAAAAAGTATGGTTGGGGTGACAATATTCGAAGAGGAGCATACTATTGTTGGGTATATGGTTGTGGCACAACAATATTATGATCACCACAACAATAGTATGGTTCACACACAACCATACTATGATCCCCACAATAATACTATGGTCCTCTCAACAATAATATTATTCACACACAACCATACTATGGTCCCCACAACCATATTATTATTCACAATCAACCATACTATGATCCCCATAGCCATATTATGATTCTCATAATTATAGTTTATTTTACATACAACCATAGTATGATCCTCACAACTATAGTATGACTCACACACAATCATACTATGATCCCCAAAATTCTTTGTAAGGATTATGTTAAGTTACTATTCAACAATAGAGATTTTTTATTAAGTAAATTATGTAAAAACACATTATACTCTTAATAATCGGAGTGACTTATGTACGAGTAGACAAAATTTCGTAACAGTAAACAAAATTTACTTATTAAAAAATTATCAGTTATACTCTTACTAAAGCAAAGTAGTTTGTTTTGAAGAAAATAATTTACATATAAAATATGCTATTGTTACGTAAGACTCGTCACAATAACATTGTCAAATTAAAAAGTACGATTTTGCTGGTATGACTGCCGTAATCATATTATTGTTAACATAAAACTCAAAAAAACAATACTTTTGTAGCACCAACCATATTTATATTGTTGCTACAACCATATTTTTATTTTTAAATTTGGCAACAGTACTATTGTTACATTTCAACAATATTAATATTGCGGCAATCATACTATTGTCAAAATAAAATTAAAAAAAACAATACTATGGTTGCGACGATCATACTTTTATTGCAGAGATCATACTATTGTTGTCGTGATCATACAGTAACCATATTTTTTCTCTGCATGTATATAAGTACATATCTTTTGCCATTTGCAAAATCTATACAATCTTCCTAATGCATTGTGGATCTCCCTGTATTACCAAGCAAATAATCAATTGTTGTTATCATTAGCAGCAACATTGTATTGTTTTTTATCTATCACCTTTGTTGCAATCTAGACCTTAGTGCTTAATTTGTATTTTCCATGTAATTATTCAGTTAGTAATGACTCTGTTATTATATGAATGACAACAAAAAACATTTTAAAATAGTCTACCCAAAATGAAAAAAAAACAAGTAAAAATGGTGTTAATTTAGGCAAATCTTTTATACCCTTAACGGCAGAAATAAATATTGTCATTTTTAGGGTTCGAATCGTCGCTTGTTTAAGCGTTTTTGGCTTCCTAGAGTCTTCGGCTACAAGCCGCACTTTTTGAAATATCTTAACTATAATTCCATATTTAGATTCGTAATCAAATTTGCCTAAATTCAAGTTTTAGTTTGTCAATATATTCCTTTTACTTAATTTGCCCATTAGAGCCGTTTTGTGGCTTAAATATGTTTCATACATGATAGTATATGAAGTAGTTTTATATTTTATATAAAATAATCTTCAGCTGTACAGTCTGCCTGGTAACCATAGCCAATACAGTGCACAAATTTTGTAGTTGATTCGGAAAAAGATGATAAGAGTGGCAGAAGAAGAATGAGAACTTATGCTCATAATTCTAACCACTTTTTAATTTTATAAAAAAATATAGTGTTTCAAAGAATTTTGTATTAAAATAATTCAAAAAATAACGTCGCGGAACTCCATAATATCTACAATACATAAGTACTGATATATAAAAATTCAGAGACAGATCAAAAATATAAGCCCAATAAAACTGTCGAAGCATTGGACGCAGTCATAACTTTGACAACGCTGAAGCTGAATCCTTCATGTCAATACTATTGACATGATGGATTAAACCAGTTTTTCCTAATCTTCTAGGGCTTGTATAGTCTCTAGTCGGCAAAGAATCAATAGTCTTCTATAATAACTCTCTCCAACAATACCGAATGCGAGAGTAGCAACAATAAATCTGATGCTGTAATGATAATCAGTTAATTATTGAATATGTTCACTGAAAATGCCAACTTAATTTTGGGGAAAAATGTCAAATGATTTTGGGAATTCTCCTGTAGCGAAAATGGTTTTGTGTTGAAAAAGGAGGAAGAGAACCAATAAGATTTTTGTGGATAAAAATTGAATATTTTTTCTTTATTAAAAAAGAACAATTTGACCGGAGCCTTACCACACGCAGAAAAAAAGTATGGTCGGGGTGACAATATTCGAAGAGGATCATACTATTGTGGGGTATATGGTTGCGGCACAACAATATTATGAACCTCACAACTATAGTATGGTTCAAATACAACCATACTATGATTCTTACAACCATACTATGATCCTCACAACTATAGTATGTTTCACACATAACCATACTATGATCCCCACAACCATAGTATGATTAACTCTCAATCATACTATGATACGCACAACCATATTATGATCCTCACAACCATAGTACGATTCACACGCGACCATGTTATGATCCCTACAACCATAGTAAGATTACATACAATTATACAATGACCCCCAAAATTCTTTTTTAGAATTGCGTTAAGCTGTCAACAAGAGAATTGAATTATTAATTTTTTTTAAAAATATATTAAATTCAAAATAAGAGGAGTAATTTATTCAACAGTAGAAAACATCAGTTTAAAAAACGTAAACGTTTTGTTGAAAAATTTTAATTTTCATATAAAAAGTACTATTATTGCATTAGATCCGTAGCATATTCATATTCAAATAAAGAAAAGTTACAATCGTACAGTATGATTGCCGTAATCATATTATTGTTAACATAAAACCCAAAAAACAATACTGTTATCGCACCAACCATATTTATATTGTTTTTTTTTATTTTTGAATTTGGCAATACTACTATTGTTACATTTCAACAATATTAATATTGCGGCAATCATACTTTTGTCAAAACTAAATTCAATAAACAAGACTATGGTTGCGACAAACACACTTTTACTGTGGAGAACATATTATTATTGACATGATCATATAGTAACCATATTTTTTCTCTGCGTGCAAGAGAAACTGGATCTTATGGAGTTTGGATACGAAGTGAAGTGTTTATTAAAATGTTGGCAATGACAAAGCATACGACAGCTTGTAGCCAGTTTACACTCACCAAAAAGTTTGTATATTAAGATGGCCAGGCTGTGTATGCCACGATAATCAAAACGAACAAACTTGGCATTAACATACGAGTACACAGATTTACACAAAAAGGTGTAAGCCGTTTATCAAAAAACAATTTTGTTTTAGGCGATCTAAAACTTCACATATTTACACAAAATGTTTTGATTTAAAATATTTTCGTTATGAGTCTATAAAAAAGTCACATATTTACAAAAAACATTTTCGAAAAGCAGTCAGAAAGACTTGGTTACAAGCAGTGATGACTGCAGTTAGGGCAGGAAGTTTCGCATTTTCGAGAACTGGAGGCTATTGAGTTTTCTACTGATCGCAATGAAAATCGCTCGCACTGCATGCATAATAAAACACATACACCCACCCACGATACAGTGCATGCATTTGAATCGATAAATTGATTTCCGTAAGCACTTTTCTATTTGAACTGGGAAAACTTAATTTTTTCGTTTCTTTTTTTAATGTACTCGTATATGTGACGCGCAAAATAGAAAGGGGCCCAAGGGTAAAAACCAGTTTTGTTCAGGAGAGCCATTTTAAAGATTTAAATACGTGTATCTTTGGTGTACCATCACTTTCATAAAACGCGCATATCTCTGGGAGGCAACACTTTTGGGGCATGAGATCGGTCTCATTCGATGCTCAGATGTTGTCCACATCAAAAAAAAGTGAAAATTGATTTTTTTTTTGACCCTTAGGTCCCTTTCTGTATGCGCTGTCATTATTAAAATTTGTTATCCCTTCCCGTGTTTCCGGCATTTGAGAAATATATTCTCTGTATTTCGGAAAAATGTAAACCCCAGTTGCAATGAAAATGAGGGACACCTATCTGTATCGTGTCTAATGAATTTTTGCATATTTTTTGCGCTTAGCATAGTCATTTTCCCAGTCCGACAAAGAAAATGGCCTGACATGACAGTCTCCATAATTCTCTGTTGAAATGCGTGTACTTACTTCCCATGTCTACTTATCTACTGTACATACATACAGACATTGATAATGGCTCACTGCGGGCCACCTACAGTTTGGATTACATTTACATGTAAGTACGGATGTCGATGTATCCAGGTCAAAGTAAATTAACCATAAACGGGTGTCCTGTTGTCGTTCACATACATGGGTATTCACTTAAATCGTGCTTTCCATATAGTTTGGAATTTGTTGAGTTCACAGTCCGTTGTTGTCAGTCGGAGCTGAACGTTGCTGTAGACGTTATCAAGTTAAAGTTGCCGCCGGAGTGTATTCCTTGCACAGCTACAATGGCTGCTGAGGAAAGTGTAAGTGTAGTGGAGTGGAGTGATTATACCAGCGACGTAGTAATAAACACAATACACAATTAAATGAGTCCTCCAGCTAATAAAGATTACGATAATTTTTATGATAGATGTTGCCGCAGTATAATTACGTTCAACACGCAAACAAGTCCACATTGTGGCACTCACAGAAATATGTGTCACCTAATAGACTAGCAGAAGCAATTATACAAAGTCGTATTTTGTCTAATGAATTAAGTGTACTACACGCCTTATGCGTTTAAGGGAGTACTGCGAGGTATTTTCAAGGCTTATGCGACGCAGACAGACGCTATCAAAATGAAATCGGTCGGATGTTTTTGTCACGAATAGCTCTAAAGTCCGAAGTAGTGAACTTTGCCTTATAGTCGGCTTGACTAAGGTAGCAGTAAAATATGTGCAAGACTCAAAATGCCGCAAGGTTGACATTTCTTGCCATTGGCTTAACTCAAAATACTGCTCAAAGTTTCAAAAAGTTTGGAACGATCCAGCTTCTTGATTTTGATGTAAGAAATATAGTTCGCTGAAGCCTACTACTGAGATGACCTATTGATGTCAAAATATATCAACTTAATATGTACAATTTTATTTAACAACAAATACAAGTTTCGTGTTGAGGCGTTTTCGAATCATTTTTACTTATTTATTAAAATAAGGTCATACGTGAACTATCCATTTCAGTTAGGGCTACAAAGTAGACATTTAACTTTTTTTGAAAAAAAAATATATTGAACAGGGATTAAACCGGCTCAAGACCTCTTGCTTCTATATTTAAATAGAAGACAAGTTTTTAACAAAATGGCAAAGTGACATTGATTTTCGTGGCTAAAGTCGAATAATTCTTCATTAGTCTGAAGTCGACTTATTTATATATTATCAATAGCCGATATTATCAAAGCCACGAAAATCAATGTCACTTTGCCATTTTGTTAAAAACTTGTATTCTATTTAAATATAGAAGCAAGAGGTCTTGAGCCGGTTTAATCCCTGTTCAATGTGTAAAAGCAACAGACCGAAATAAAACAAACGAGCTAAATATATTATATATTTGCTGAAGAGGGTTGTCACGGACCCGAAATCATGATAAAAGGATTTTGGGTCCGTGACAACCCTCTTCAGAAAATATAAAATATATAAATAAGTCGACTTCAGACTAATGAAGAATTATTCGACTTTATTTTCGACTTTTTCATATTCGAGGATATCGAGCCATAAGCGCTAACCTATCGTAAGTCAAATTTTTGGAAAAAAAATTTTATTGCTGAAAAATAATCGTTAGGACAAGCCTCATCGTTTTGTATTTTTAAAATGACAAAATTGTTAGTAAAACATCAAAAAAAAAGCTTTTGCATTTTATCGTAAATGATTGTTTAAATTTTATTGTGTAGCAATTTTATCGTAAGTCACACATCAAATTGCTGCAGCAATCGCATATGTGTTCAGATTTTTTTTTTGTTTTTTGATACAGTTATATGAGTAGGTAGAAATCTTAAATTTTTGCATTAAAACATTTGCATTTTTAATAAAGTTGTTTGAAATAAATAATAAAAACCGTCTCCTGTAAAATTTGCATTTTTTCACTTACGATAGGTTAGCGCTTATGGCTCGATATACGAGTATTAACTCTTACACACTCGTATTTAAACCCTCTACGAAGGATGGATGGTATACTCTATTTGTCACAATGGATCTATTGAGAGGCCACGAAAATAATCGAGACACTTTAGAGTAAGTTATACGAGTATATATAGGTTGATCCATTTAGAGGTATTTTTCAGAAGAAAAAAAATATATAAAAATTCAAATTAAGTGTGAAATCTTTATTGGTAATTTGAAAGGGCATTTTATGGCATTTATTTTTTGAAAATAATTTCCTTCAAATGTTGGCAACTATATTATGGAAATGAGCGTTCGGCGAGAAACGGGAAGATCCGCTGCTTTAGACCAAAATTTTGTTCAGTGATGAGGCCCATTTCTGGCTCAACGGCAAAGTCAACAAACAAAATAGCCGCATTTGGGCTGAAGAGCAACAAGAAGAGGTTCAAGAGGTGCCATTATACCTAGTGAAAACCACAGTTTGGTGCGGTTTATGGCTGGTGGAATCATCGGAGCATATTTTTTCAAAAATGATCAGAGCCGGAACGTTACCGTGAATGGTGTTTGCTATGATATCGGACTTTTTGGTACCTGCAATTGAAGCCCGTAATCTTGACGACATTTGGTTTCAACAGGCGGTGCCACTTGCCATACAGCTGCTCATACAATGGATCTATTGAGAGGCCATTGCGAAGAGCATCTAATTTCACGTTTTGGACAGGTGAGTTGGCCGGCTAGATCGAGTGATATCCCACCTTTAGACATTTTTCTTTGGGGTTACGTAAAGTCCAAAGTCTATGCTGACAAACCAGCTACGATTCAGGTTTTGGAAGCCAACATTATGCGCGTCATTAACGCTATACCGGTCGAAATGCTCGAACGAGTCATCCAACATTGGACCCTCAAAATTGAGGCGTAGTTGCGGCCAACATTTGAAGGAAATTATACCTAAAAAAATAAATGCCATAAAATGTCCTTTCAAATTACCATTCAAAATTCCACACTTGATTTGAGAAAATACCTCTAGATGGAAAATACCTCTAGATGGATTACCTACGAGTAATATTATTAATAGTCGTTCGATTCTTCAACGATGTAGCCACAATAGCGGTCAAAAATAACATTGTTTCTTTACGGGCTAAAAGCATCTCGGATAGAGTACACTTTTTTGAGAATTTTCTTTACAAATCATAATTATTTGGGTGCAAACACTCTTTGAAATGGGTACGGTTAGTTTAGAAACATTAAATACCTGAAAAATGCATTGTTGCTGGACGTTTCGGCTGATGTGGCTCAAAAAACTGCAATCATGTTGAAAAATGGCGATCAAAAGTCAACATAGACATATGGGAACTAAAATTAAAAAAAAATTTAGGTACGACTGAAAATATATAGTAATTTTAAAGTTTTGGCTATGATAAGGATCGGACGCACGGGCCGAAACCCGAACAAATAAAAAAGCTTACACCGGGCGTGGCCGATTATATTATACCCTGAATTTCTGGATCTGCGGAAAGGCCAATTTTAAACAGGTTCTTTGGCCGTCCAATGGCCTCTAAATTAACCCAGATTTTCAAAATTTGTGAGAAAATGTGATTATATTTTGGGACCATACGTTATGTCAACGTTTAAATGGTCAAAATTGGCGGCAATCACCCAAATTTAGACAAATTGCAAAAAAATGTATGTTTTTCGTGAGAAAATGTAACTGCTATTGGCCCCCTTACCATAGTTATATACAATACGAAACATGATAAAAATTGGAACTAGTAAGAGTTTTCTAGAGCGATTGTATCTAATATCGGAATAGACCTTTGATAAAGTTACAATCTTAAAAATTATATACAGTGTCCGGGTAATAGTCGCATAAGTCCGTTATTCACTTCGCCATGGTATTTGTTTACTTTTTGGGGTTTGAAATCAATTTACAGGCTTATTGTCCCTTAGGCTAGTTTTCCCACCATGTTAACCATAGTTCCAAGAACTTACTTTTCTTTTTGTACATTTTCTAGAGCAGTTATCTCTATTAAAAGTATTCCCGCCACTACGCTTGCCGACTCTACAGATATGAGGCAATGATCGCTGTATTCGTTTAGACAGCTCCTTTAAAAGTTGCATGTCTTCCATTAACGTTTTCTTGTCTATTCTCTCCCAAACTGGTGATACAAAGGGTAAGATTATAACTAGTTGGTCATGCGTGATAGCAGTGTTAACTTTGTCATGGCCCTCTTATGTTAGGCATATCTGGCCAGCGCGTTTACAACAGCAGCGCGTTTACTCCATTTTTAGCCAAATGTAGGTGATGTAGATGTTGGAAAGATCGGAACGAGTAAAGTATTGCATGCCCCGCTTGAACAAGCCAAACACTTGAATGCTTCTTCCGACACTTCAAACATGTGTTTGTTCCAACCAACATCACAATCAAGTTTCATGCTCAGAACATCAAGAGAGTCGGACTCCTCGTCAACAATTCTTTCCATCGATAGCGCAGACGCTGTTATGTCCATGGATCGTTTGTTGCCTATCAACCAACATTAAACTAGGCCCTATTCGCAAAACCCCACTCGGAGATCCTCGTCTCAGTCATATTTTGACTGATGAATTGATCGAATCCATAGCTTTGATAGCAACGGCATCATGTCGTACCTAGATCGGCTCCTACGGAAACCATACTGTCGATCGTTATAAAAGCTCCAAATAATTTACACTAATTTAAAACAAGTGCTGAAATGCCATCTGGTAAGGACCTGTTTCTTGCAATGAGGATCGAAGAGAGTTTTTCCCTTATTGTTTAAACGAATGACCAGAAGCTCTTGCTTCCCCTGGTAGAGAAGAAAGATTATTCATTGGGTCTGACAGCTCCCCGACAAGTCTGGTTGAACCAACACTAATGTCTTGGATGAATCGATTGGTATATGGGCGAAGTACAATAATCTACTCTTCTGATATGGATGACATACGAGTAATTTCCAAAAAAAAATATTAAATAAACTTATCCACATGTGGTCTTGTATCTTGGACCACGATCGTGCCATTTATTGTCGTGATTTATGTCGACAAAATAGCTACCCTCCAAGCACTGGAAGCCAATATTCAAGCCACCATACGCGCCGGACACATGCCGGAAATCAAAGACGATAATTTTTTTGACGATGGGCTATGTGCTTTTTTTGCAATAATTAAAAAACACACTGCAGTGACGCATTAATCCTCTGGGTTTTTTCCCACATTCGTTTGTACACAATCTTAAAAACAAAAACAGCATCAAAATGATTTTTTCTCAGCATTTTTTTCGATTTATCGATAAAGCTTTTTTATTATACCCCGTCATTCTGAATGTTCAGGAAAGCCAATTTAAAATAGGGTTTTTGGACCCTCTCATATTGCAAAAATAATTGTATTTAATGGCTTCGTGAGAAGATTTAATTTATTTGGGACTTGACGTGTCAAACTATCGATAGTCGCCCTATCAATAGTCACCACTATCGATTAGATCGACAATATAATTTGCTAATGATACACAGAAAAAGATACAACCCTTAAATTGCAACAAAAAAGATTTCAATTAAAAATTTCGAAAATAAGCTATACAATTTATCAGTTTTGAAATGATATTTAGTGAAGGGAAACCACAACAAAATTATTAAAATATATTCACTGTATCGTGTGTGAGTGCGTGTGCGTGTTTAAATATGCATGCAGTGCGAGGGATTTTAATTGTGTTCGGTGGAACACTCTGCTGCCGCCAGTTCTCGTTAAATGCGAAACTACCTGCACTAAAGTGTATAGCCGCTCAACATAGTTACATATTCGTTGCTTTGGGTCTTATGATGGTAAACTGATGCTCACCGATACTACACATACCCTGGCTTGTAACTAAAAGTCTTTAAGACAGTTTTTTGAAAATTTAGTAAAATCAGAGTTGACAGTGGTGATATTAAAAGTAAAAAACTCACAAAAGTACTTCAAATTATTTCGTTATGTTTTAATCAACATTACCATTTATGATTGACTAAGGGGAGGCATGCTGGTATTTTTTTAGGCAAGCTCTTGTCGGAACGGTGTGGTTCTTAAGTCCATCACGATTGGAACTCGCAAACATAGTAAAGAATTATCATGCCTTTTTAATTTACCATTAAAATTATTATAAGAGCAAATGAATTATATCCGTTGTCAATTTTAATTAATTTCCAGCGCCGAATACTTACTTTGTGACCTGGTTGTTTTGCCACAATTTGAGTGAAACTCCCACCCCTCCTGGATAATCTTTTCACTTCGATATGTTTTTTGGATTACACCTTTTAAGAAAATGTATCAACGCCTAGACATATTGGCACTTCATTTCGAAACGCACTCCTCTTATATTTTAAGAAAATTAAGCAATTCATTTTATCTCTACAAATTTCTTAAAATAAACCTTACATCTACAGGGACTTGCAGTATAATTTTTCTTAGAAATATATCTTATGTCAGAGAATAGACTTTTATAAAAACTATCGCATGCGAGAAAGACTAAATACAAGTTGTTTTCTTTTAATTGGTCAGACTTACGAATAGTTTTTTTTTCCTACTCATTACGTTATAATTTTACTCTTTTGTTTTGGTCTAATCTTCCCTAATATGATCTCTTTATGTGTGTCTATTTTAACTTTGTCAATTTTTTCAAAAATCAAACAAAAACAAGTAAAAAATAAATAAAATGCTAAGGAGTAATGAGAACAGTCTATCGACTTAAATATGGATATTTATTAAAGTAAATTTCGAGTTCTTCATAAAAATTTAATAAATTGGTTGGAACCATTCCCAATTGGGGAATTCTTTTTTTTACGCAAAAGTGCTATTTTTTGGTTTGTTGAGAGTGCTTTAGGCTTATCTTTGCAAGTTAGAAGGTAGCGGGAAAGCAAAATTATTGACCATGGAAGGTGCTTCAAGATAACTCTGATGAGCTGTAAACATTATTTCTTGGCAATGAACTTAGAGAAGTTTAAGAATTTTAAAGACTGGACTCGAAAGGTATTGTTAAAAGTGCAGTTCTCCTTACTCTATATTTTTTTTTTGGTGAGAGTAAGGATAGCCAATTATCCATCCATGATATTGCCGAAACTCGTCTTAAGGCATACACAAATTTGAAGGTGGAAGTATTTTTAATGTTCAAAGTCAAATTATTTCCAATTAGGTGTATATATCTAATAGTTTTCAAAAAAAAATGAAATTGTTTATGAAGTAATTTTTTTGTGTTATCGCCATGATGGTTTTGGTAGGAAACAAAGAATTTTACAACACATAAATCGGAATTGAGTTTTGACAATCACGGCTAAAGCTCTTTGACAACTGGTACATTATTTATAAACAAATTAGAGAGACGTTATTCGACACCACATACAGTTTGAAAGATACTGCATTTTACTATGGATGTACTAATAATACGGTTAATACAATAAAAAAAACCTACAACTACATGTACTAATGTTTTAAAGGGTTTGACTTAGTTCTTGCGTGGGAAAATGTTACCCCTTTAAAAATAACAAGCATTTTAGCAAAATCGGCAAATAATTCGGGAACGTTTTAGCTACCTTGATGGGCATGGCTAGATCATCTTAGTATTTTAAAAAGATTCCAATTCTGGGGCCTATGACCAGTATTTCGAGGTTTTGCATACCGAAACAAAAGGTGAATACACCCTTCATCCTATGAGGGAAAGTATACAAATTTCATTTTAAGTTCTCAAGCTCTTAAACAACACTCTATACTTCCTTTTTTTTCTTGGTAATAAAAATTTTGATGAAGCTGTTCGAGTAAGATTTGCGTTAAAGTATGCACGATGTCTTCTGTCTTAGGTTTTAAGTGCCGTTTGAAGAGTTTTAGTATCGTCAGTTAGTTTTAGTTGGTCCCCAGGCGACTATGCTGCCTTTCCCGACAAGTGTAACTATTCAAATTAATTGTCCCGTTTTTTGTTGGTAAGTAGGACGAACGGCTGCCCGTTCAATTACTCGTATTGCGTTAGTCTTGGAAACGCTGTTGTCTTAGAAATTTAATGATTTGGATCTCAATGACTGCTAATGTACTTCCTGTTGGGTGATGTAAGCCTTTGGTGGTTGACTCAGGGTTCGATATAATATAGCATTTTTTCGGTATAACGGTATTTTTTGACTGCACCGTCGTAAAAATCACTAACGCGGTACCTTCGCCTGAGAATTTTTGATTAGGGTTCTATTTTCAGCATTTATAAATTTGACAAAATATCCATTGTGCAATTTAAAGAGTTTTATAGTCACGACTCTCTTTGTTGTCAATTTTAGTTCGCCTTAATTCCGTGACTTTTAAGGTCAATAACGATGAAGTAAAACTCAGTCGCACTCCAGTGTCATATAAAATTGTAAGATTCCTCTCAGTGGTCACTGTGTGTGTGCAGGAATGTCGAGGAACGATTCGCTTGCCATTCCCTCTGGTGGCATAAAACCGGGCTTCATTATTCCAGTGGGAGTTGACACGTAATAGAGTCAAACGCATTGTCATTTGTTTCACCAGCCCATCCCATTGTAGTGGATATTTCAGCTGGTGCGACTACTAATTAAGACTTTTTTTACATTTTTCTTACAGTTGAGAACCAAAAATCTGTATTCACACGAAGCGAAACTCATTAGAAAATCGCAGCGGGAATTGGACGATGGTAGTGAAAAGGACACATTAACTAAATTGCGTTTATTGTGCTTCAGCCGTGGAGCCACTGGCATCTCAGGTCTGGGAAGGTGTGTACGGGTGTGCCCTACGCTTGCCATTAAATTGAGATAAAGTTTTTAATATTTTTTCATTTCATTACGTGTGCCTTCATTCTGAATAATTATGATGACAAAAGAGCCTTTCGCAATATGGACGATGATGGCAGCAAGGCATTAAATGAAGATGAATTCGTCAAAGGTATACGTGATTTTGGCATGGACCTCAGCGACGAGGAACTGCAGGAGCTGTTCCACCAGTAAGTTTCCTCGTCGGTTAACAACAACAACCGTAATGAGTAATATTTATTTGTGTCTCTTGGCAACACAGGTTCGATGACGATGGCAGTGGCAGCATAAATATGACAGAGTTCCTTCTGAAGCTGCGGGTAAGTGTGTATGCCCATCTATTTGGTTGGCCGGAGTAATGCGTGTTTAAGAGGTATGGGAGTAATTCATTCGATCATAATTTTTCTTGTTGTTCTTCTCTATATTGAATGCACACCGCTTTAGCCACCCATGCCACAGTGTCGTCTAGACATCATTGATCAAGCCTTTGACAAAATGGATGCGGATAATGATGGCGTCATTACGGTGAATGACTTGAAACATGTTTACTCTGTGAAGGAGCACTCCAAGTACGAAACGGGCGAAAAGACTGAAGATGAATTACTAACCGAGTACTTGAATAATTTCGAAGGAGGACGTGGCAACAACGATGGCATAGTCAGTTCGCTTTATTTTACTAAATGATAGCGGGCAGTGAACAGTGGAATAGTAGCAGTGTTAGCTTAGAACATTATTTGGGAACTCTTTGTAAAAGTTTAAATTAACGAAATGTCAAACAATTTCCTTAACGCTTGTTTTCGGATGGCTCCGGTAAATTATTTTAACAAAAATATTGGCAAACGAATGCTTAGGATAACGAAAAACTCTTACGTTCGGTTTGATTAACGAATTATTGTGCTTTAAAGGTGTTTGTAAATCCTGGTACTAAGATCGTTTCATGTGCAAATGTCTCAAACACTATATCGGTCCAAGTCATATTCGATCTCGTTCAAATTTCTCACTTTTCATGGCAGGCGGTTGTACCCCTCTTAATTATAAATGAAGCATCGGTCCACGTTTAACTATAGTCACCATAAAAATGGAGGTGCAGCCGCTTCACAAACCACACATTGAATCTAATCTAAAACAAATGTCACATAGCAATGCTGACCATATTTTAAGTCTTGTGAAAATGGACCATAGCTGTCCATGTCATTCCTCTCTACAAATCACATTTTGAATATGGTTTTCTCAAATTAGACATAGTGTGTGATGTGCGACCTATAACATTCCCTAGTGAAATGGAACCATATCTGCTGATATTTTTATAAAGTCCCCATTAAAAGGGTTACTTCAGGTTTAAGAGACTGCCGCATAAAAGTCACATTTTTTGTATATCAGATCTAAATTACCATAGTGCGTTATAAGCGACTCATCAATAATTCCGGTTGAAATAGAACAGTTGTTAACCGATTTGACAATTTCCGCTTTAAAAGCCTAATGTTCAATTCAATTTTACTTAAAAAAGTGGTGCAGGGTGTCCAGTGATCCCTGTCCGGTAGTTGTCTTTTAGAAAATTGAAACAATTTTCAAAATATATTTCAGGATCGAGTACATATATTATTCGCCAGTTAATCATTTAACTGGAGATATATATTGCAATCAATTTAACGACTTATTTTTCGGCAAAAATGTCAGTAAAATTTGAACGGAGCTTCGTGACTGCAATTTTTTGCTAACGAATAGGTAATGCTTCTGTTAAGTTTTAGCGGAGCTACTAAAACTTAGCCTGGTACTAGGTTTGCCTTGAGATGTAAAAATGGTTCAAACTCCATTAAAAAAAGAAATGCTGAGTCAGGCCACGAGAAATGCCCAAATATGGAAAAGGAATGTCAGTATATAAAACTGTACAAAGAATATAACTAAAATTCCTGAAACTATTGGTTTTGTTGCAACTTCAATATTAAATATTTCAGAAATTTTGTGTTTTTCTAAATTATTTAAAGTTTTATATCTCGAAAACGACTTGATATATTTGAAATTATTTTTTTTTATTTTTTAAATATCATTCTTTCTGAATGATAATTAAATTTCCTAAATTCTTGATTATTTTTCTCGCTGGTACTCTTGTTTAAATTCGAATGTTTTATTTAAACTGCATTTCCAAACATTTTTTTTCGGTGAAGGCTTTTTTATGATTTTAGACTTTTTCCCTTAATTATTGTTAAAAATTAAAAAAAATCAAATTCATCAAGTCGTTTTCAATATATTGAATTTGAAATAATGCAGAAAAATACTTAATTTTTGAATTTTTATATAGTTAAATTTCAACAACAACTTCAGGAATTTTACTTTTATTTTTTGTACAATTTTAAATAGTGACATGCCCTTCCGATATTTGGACTAAAGTTCAAAATCCTTGACCCACTAGGGTCGAGGAGTGTGACAACTCGGGCCTGACCCTGCTGTGAAAAATATATTTGGTCAATATCTGGTAAGCCCCACACAATATTACAAACTGTTGTGGGCGTGTCTTAGTAGATCATAAAATTGGTTGTGCCGCAGTTTTCCTAGACGAATTCTCATTTAGTATTATATATTTTTGTCCATAAAAACGTAATTTCTTTACAATGGTAGCATCATTACGAAATTCGATGGAACTAGTAGCGATGTATGTAGTAATTAAACCAATCTTATTTATTCCTTATTATTTCTGTTCCTGGACGACGATGGGACACGAAACGCATTGCTAAGAGATATTGATGCAGTGCAGGTGTTGTAAAGCCCAGTCTACGAAGAATTCTTAGGCAACAACTATCGAAGGACAGAACCAATGTTTTATGCCTTAGCGGGCTCAGAATCAGCGTCTGAAAAGAACAGTAAAGGGCTAGAAACATAAAAAAAACTGTTCAAATCACAATCCATAATATATACTTAGTAGGGACATAAATACTGTTACAACATTGAACACACCCATTTCAATAGTAGAACTGAACATACCCCGATAATGTCATATGGGTTTTGAAAGCTAACCTCAATAGCGTTAGTCTGTAACGGGACATTAAAATTGTTTCAACGTTCATCATAGAGTGGTCAGATAATGATAACCGTATCGCTGTAATAGCGCTTTTCAAGTGTGAAATGAAAAAGAGCGATATTTTCAAAACGCTCCGGCCACTAGGGATTAGCCGCATGTTCGTCTGCCGATGCATAAAACTGTTTGAGGAGACTGGAGATGTAAAAGACCGCCACCGGTCGGGTCGCCCACGCTCTGTTCGAACACCGCATGCCATCAAAGCCGTTAAATCAAGAATTCACAGAAATCCGCTCCGAAAACAGAAAATCATGGCCCGTGAGATGTATATCACGCAAAAGTCCTTGAG
The DNA here is from genome assembly GCA_963513945.1 of Hydrotaea diabolus. NCBI lineage: Eukaryota > Metazoa > Arthropoda > Insecta > Diptera > Muscidae > Hydrotaea > Hydrotaea diabolus. Next base: position 127,747,291 of record OY740716.1, read on the forward strand.
TCGAATCATTAAAAAAGACTTAGGACTTGGGGCTTTCGAATGACGTACCGGACATTTATTGACTGCAGCTTTAAAAAAATTAGATTGAAAAATGCAAACGTCTTTTGGTGAAGCACGCTGGTAACTTGAACAGAAAAATTTTGTTCACCGATGAACAAATTTTTACCGTTCAGGAAAAATTTAGCAAGCAAAATGATAGAGTGTATGCGCGGTCATCTAAGAAAGCACCTGAACTGATCTCAAGGGAGGAAAAGAGTCATCAGCCAGCTTCAGCCATGGTTTGGTGGGGTGTCTCTTACGATGGTGTCAAACATCGGCCAAAGTTTACCAAGAAACAGTTTTGGAAGCTGCTGTGAAGTTTCTTAACAGTTCCCTGTTCCAAAACCAGCCATGGACTTTCCAGCAGGATTCTGCGCCTGCCCATAAGGTTAAAACGTCCCAGGCCTGGCTTCGAAACAATTTGCTAGCGTTTATTTTCTCTGAAGACTGGCCCGCAGGCAGTTCAGATTTGATCCCATTGGATGACAAATTGTGGACGGTTTTAGAGGACAAGGTTTGTCACAAAATATACCACAACATTGGATCTCTTAAGACTGCTTTGGTTCGAGCTGTGGCCAATTTTCCAATGGATGTGGTTCGTGCAGCTATTGACGGTTGGCCAGTGTGACTTAAGGTATGTGTAAAGGCAAAAGACGGACATTTCGAATAAGTAGATTCTTTTTGGATACAATTTACATCAATAAATATACTAAAAAATATTTGGTCCAAACACATTCAGTACTTTTGATTTTACAGCATAAAACGTGTGTAACAGTATTTATGTCCCTACTAAGTATACACTGTAGGGTGTGTACTTATATACCCCATACAAAGTGTATACCCACCATCAAAGGAAGTAGGATATAAAACAATCGTATAAATAAGTGCAACATCCGAAATCTTTTTAGCTGCTCAGCCCCTCAAACCACTTACACTACTCGTATTAATATTCATCAGCCACAGCAAGATATAAATCTTCTTTTAAAATTAAATTTCTAAATTGTTGATAAGTTCATATTGAAATCTTTAGTAGGCATATATTCCACTGTACCTGCTCTCATAGTATCTTCGAATTTTGCAATATGTTATTAATAAATGTTTTCGCATTTTCTTCACCTTTCCAAACAGATAACAAAGGAGGAGTTTCTGAACTATTACGCCACCATCAGTGCATCCATCGATAATAATATGTATTTCGATTTAATGATGCGACGTGCTTTTGCCCTATGAATTAAATTCACATTTACGTTTTTAATCATCTCATGTTTTCTAGTCCTTCTAATAAATGTCCACAATTACAATTAATACAATCAGCTAGATTCTTTTTCAATAAATATTCAATTTATATGTATAATTTAGTTTGTTCAATTAAAAAAGATTTTAAGATTCATGCGACTACGGAAGGATTTTAAAAATGAATTCAACGAAAATATTTAAAGAATACCTAAAGTATTTTATTTTCATCAAAGATAAATAGAGGTTTACTATACAATAAGGTACGATTTAATCAACACCACACACTGTTTCCTGTGTCTGGTGCTTACCTTAAAATTCTTTTAATTTAGTTTAGGAAGCAGATTCTGAGTGGGTGGTACCCAGCGAACCATCTTTACTTTGGAAAATTGCGTGTAAGTTGAAATCAGAAGTCTTCTCTACGTATTTTTCGGATCCGTTTCGAATTACTTTAACTTGGTGATGATATTGGAGGAAAGAAAGTACCTATTTGCAAGCATATACGAAGCCCAAGAATAATTACTGATTTACCCGATCTCAAGAGTAGTCTGTGTGCGAGAGCGGAGAGACAGTAAGTTTTGAAATTTTTTTTGAAATAAATCAAAATACACTTTTACAGGGGTTTGAAACACTTCGGTTATTAGACGCAGACTCTAGCTCCTGCGCCACAGTCAGTCATACCAGCAGATAGTTTATTGTTGCCTTTATTTTTATAAGTACAGCCTTCATAACAATAATTTTGAATTTGCGATGTGCCTTGCGTTATAACACACTGAAATCAACGAGTAAAATGAGAGAAAACTAATAAACGAAATGATGTTTAGTGACTGGCCTTCTAAGAGGACTACAGCCACACATCATACTGGTAAGTCCTTAGTATCAGCAATTTCTTACTGTCGGCTTTAAAATAATGCAGACGGTAATGAAAGGTCATTAAGTGGTGTTGCAAATGGAAATGCGTTGTAGTTACTGGGATTTTGCTAGGCACAAATACAGGGTGTCCGTCGGGAAGGTATACTAAAGGATGGTTATTTTAAGGGCCGATGTTGAATGTGAACCACACCTAAACGTCATTTTTTTTTGCATTTCATTTGATATTCCTCATTTACACAAGCGAGCAACGCGTTTAAGTTACTCAGGCTTATTATGAAAATGGGCGATCAAATCAAAATGCACTTCGTGTTTTTTTCGGTCAATTTAATCGTCCAAATGTGCGTACAATCGAAAAATCGAGGAAAAATTTGAGCAAACCGGGTCTGTAGGAGATTTCAAAACACCAGTGCATGCTCGTACAGCTGAAAATATTGCTGCTGTTCGCGATAGTGTGGCTGAAGAGCCGTCCACCTCAACTCGTTGTCGTGCCCAACAATTGCACCTCTACGCTCGTCGTTGATGACGTTTCAGGCTTACAAGGAGCAATTGATTTAAGAACTAAAGCCTCTTGACCATTCCAAACGTCATCAATGGTCAGAATGGTGTCAAGAAAAAATTTAACAACCCTATACTTTGTTTTGCCGCCATTTTGGTAAACATTAGTCTTAACAGTTCATATTTGGCAGTCACAAAGTAGAAACGTGGCAAATTTGTTATTTAAAAATATTTGATAAATCGTTAAACATTTTATCAAAATCAATTACTGTGGCGATGAGAAAGTAACTTGACATTTTTGGAGAAACAACGAGTCAACAAAACACTCTATTTATCCTGTAGTGAATTATTTTGAAGAAATAGAGTCTGTAGTTGGTAGGCCCAAGCATGGACCATAAAGTACTGCAAGATCAGCTGAAAACATTACTGCTTTTCAAGAAGGTGTTCAAAACAATCCATCAACCTCAATTCGACGCCGTGCTGAATGTAATGAAAAATGTGCTCAAAAGGACTCGCATTTGTGAGGCTAACAGAGGCGGACATTTATCTGATATTTTATTCCATACATGATTGCCGACATTAAATAAAACATTTATCGATATAAGATCCATTCTCTTTCATTTAATCAAAAATTATAAACAAATAAAGTAGTATACCACCCGACTGACACCCTATATTTAATCTTCGTCTACAGTTCGCGCAATCGTTTTGAAAAACCAGGCAAGTAAATCTGGAGTTCTAGAATTTTTGTCTCTTAACTATCCGACGATGTTTAAAAAGCCGTTTCATTTGTATGGTGAATTTTACTAAATTACGTACTGTTTTTATATAGTTACGAGTATTTTATGATTTTTTCTATATTCTACTCGTAAAACGGCAAAGAAAACAACTTACGCTAGCAATTGGTCAGACCAATATACCTTTAGTTTTCCGTACCAACGCTGACACTGCTTTCAGTATTCGCTGCCAAGAATGATTGGATGTAATGGTCGGCTCTTAGAACTAAGAATTTGAAATCGGAAGATCATATATGTGTGGATGCTATATGTAAATCAGAACCGATTTTATTAAATTACAATAGCGTCCGTGCTTGGTTCAAATAACTTACTTCTGCCAAATTTCATTAAAATCGGACAAAAATTGCGACCAGTAGTTTGATTACAATCTTTAGAAGGACGGACAGACAGACATCGTGAAATGGAATCAGCTGGTGATTATACGTTGATCGATAAACTTAAAGGTGAGTCTAACTCAAATAATTTTTATTAGTTACAAACTTTTGCCAAACGACTCCACAGCGACGAAACTCTTCTACAAAGTGTTTTGTTGTATAGCCAAAAATCATAGCCGACTTGATTCTCCGTTGGGCAAACAACAAAAACTGAAATCAGTATTCACGCTTAAAATAAAAGTAAAAAGAACGAACACATTCACTTTGTCCTTCCGTTGGCAAAAACTCGAAATACTAGCCGGAGATCCCATAAAAAAAATATATGTGTTCTGACTCGTCTTAAAATTCTTAGATAATTTAACCATGTTCGTCTGTCTGTCTGTGGATAGCAAACTACAGGTCGCAAGATTGAAGCTAGGTGGCTGAAACTTGCAGAAACATATGCTGACGGACTGAAACACTATTGAAAATACGCTAGATCCGCCAAGAGGTATGATTTTAACTTTACAAGCACTGGGTCAAACTCTTGGAAAACTAGAAACTTATAAACTACACGTATTACAGATATGATGATGATATTTGGAACATTTGTGAAAAATATTGGCGGTACCGCGTCTAGATAAAATTGGAGAAGGGGGTGCGGCACCACCCACACACCACTAAACCTTGAATGGCTATATATCGTAAACTATAACAAAAATGGCGCTACTATGAGGTTGCTAAATATATTTTTGGCCTAGGCGACACTAAGTGTTGCCTACCGCCATCTGACATTTCCATGGCAAAGTTTGACATTTTTTAGCATAAACGTACTCAAAACGTTATGACGTTCAACCATCATTTGTGTTGTTTATAGGCTGTTTCCACTACGGTCGCGTCCACGTCCGCGTCCACGATTTATCGATATTTTTAATGGTGTTTCCATTGTGTTTTGCGTCCACGTTTACGTTCAAACAGCTGTTTGTGTTTATTTGTTTTTTTAGGGGTGCGAAAAATTTTAATATTTTTGTGTTGTGACATTATCATGGAGTTAAATGATATTATTTTGCTAACCGCAGTGGAAAATGAGGACCAAATGGTTTATTTTTCACTTCCGCGCCAGTCACTCCCAGCTTCTCCCCCATCTCTTTGTGTATGTGGGTGTTTTTGCGAGCACCCCTCAGGCCATCAATATTTTCCTCCCAGAGGTCCAACAGATATAGTGTTGATACTGCTGTCCATTCCGTCTTTTTGAAATCTAAAATAATTGAAAAAATTAATATTATTTAAACAAAAGTAAAAATATTAACTTACCTCCTGTTTTTTGCATTTTGGATGTTTATATTTATAATGATTAACAGCTGTTTTCATAGGGATGTGCAATTTGCGATATTGCCATTGATAGGTATGGGTGGGTTTCGACTGCAAAAATAATCGAATTTATAGTAAACGCGACTTATCGATAAACGCGTCCAATATGAACGCGACTTTTTCCCAAACCTAACTGCCTATGTTTTTTGTATAGGCTGTAACGCGCGTTCATTGATTTTTGGACGCGGACGTGGACGCGACCGTAGTGGAAACAGCCTATTAGAGTGACTTGAAAAAATCAATTTGGAAAAAAATGGAATTAACTCGTGAACATTTTCGTGCGATAATTTTTCACAACTTTCGACGTGGATTATGACGACAAGAGTGCATCGATGAACTAAAATCATTGTATGACGATGAAGCACCATCATAAAGCACTGTGAAAAACTGGTTTAATGAATTCAATTGTGGCCGACGCTAGCTCAAAGATGAAGGTCGTCCAAAAACGGCCGTTGTGCCAGAGAACATTGATGCCGTGCGTGAACTGATAATGGAAGATCGTCATGTGACATACCGTGAGACAGAGGCATCCTTGGGCATTTCTTCCACCAGCATGCATTCGATATTGCATGAACACCTGGCCGTAAAAAAGGTTTGTTCTCGTTGGATCCCGCACAATTTGACAATCGCTGAAAAAAGGGTCGTGTCGGTTGGTGCAAAGAAACTTTGAAAAAATTCGATCGTGGTGCTACCGAAGACGTTTATAAGATCGTCACAGGTGACGAATCATGGATCTTCGCGTATGAGTCAGAAACAAAACAGCAATCGACCGCGTGGGTCTTCGAAGTCGAGCGAAATACAACGAAAGTTGTTCGTGGAAGAAGCACTTCGAAGCAAATGGATTTTTGGCAAAACCGGTCATGTGGCGACTGTTCCGCTTGAGTAACGAAGGAGGTCAATTCTGAGTGGTACACTACAATTTTTTTGCCTGAAGTATTCGGAAAAATTCGAAACACATACAAAATAAGACGAATAATTCGTCGCCAGAAGTGCTGTTGAAGCTTTCAAAAAGCATGTTTTGGAGGTGTCTCAATCGGAGTGGCAAAAGTGCTTCAACAATTGGTTTGATCAAAATTTGCAAAATTGTATAATCATGCTAGAGAGTAATTTGAAAAACAATAAAACCATTTTTGATGATTAATATTCGCATTTTCATCAATAGGCCAGAAATATATATAGCAACCCTCGTATAGAGCCAGTGTGCCATCAAAGTCCCCATTAAGATCCAATTGATCTTCGGCACATTGGCCAGCATATATGAGATTCTCGGCTTTGTTATTTATGTAGTCCTTTCATAATAGTTTCATATCAAGAATTACTCCAATATATTTTGCCTGTTAGCTTGCAGACTCTTTCTGGGAAGCGAGCCTTCAAAGGATAAAATCTTCGTCTTCCACGAGAAGAGGAATATCTCGGATTTTTGTGCCCCTTGGACTTCAAATAAAGCTAATAATAAATGAAAAACTTATTTGCCTTAGTTAACCCTTTGACCAAAAAAGAAAGAAATTCGAAAAAATTGGCATTTTTGTGATTTTGAGGCAGTAGATGGATGCACTTAGTTTGGAGAAGTGGTTTTGATTTTTTTTTCTTCTATTACGACTTTGTTTAAGACACTAGAGCACTATTTCGTTCGGTGTACCAAATTCTTAAAAATTCAAAAAAAATGCAAAAAACCCACTATGAACCAAAAAATGTACGACGCGGCAGTACTTCAAATTGATAAGAGCGACTTTAAGCCATTCCTTATATTAGAACAACCCATGCTTAATGTGATGTTCGATATCCAATGCTTTCATTCGTTGACTACGCAAATTATTTGGCAAAATCGTTTCACTTTAATTTTAATATCATAAAGGAAAATAAGTTTTACATTCTTTAAAATTGTATATCATGAATTGTTCGACGATAACTTATATCGCCGACAATGTATATGGATGTGTTAAAAAAGTTTGGAGAAAATCCGTAGTGACAAAACAGTGATTTTTATGTTCCTCTGCTAGCTACACTGCTTATGCAATTTCGTATATAGGGTGAACCACAAAAAACTGCAAGTTTTACTTACAGTTAAAATCTCATTAATATTGTTGTACTCAGAATGTTTTTGTTGCTGTTAACAACATCAACAAAGTGTGCCACAACTTTTAATTGACTATCTTTATGTCGAACCTTTAAAACAAGTTGTGCATACTTTTTAATTTTTGTATACCACACTCCAAAGTTTTAGAACTGTAAGTTCGGGAAAAAACACATTTTTCATTTTATCAGAAAGCGTAAAAATCAGCAAGTAAAAATCTTTGTTTCAAACGACGGTACAACATGTATATCCATATGTCGTTGCTTAGTGTCGTCGATGTTGCTGAGTGAATGATAAAAACGCTCAAACTTTTAAATGTGAATGAACTGAGCTGTTGGATAATAAATATTTTTAATTAGGAAACTTTTTTCTTGTACTAATACAGTCGGAATGAGCTGCTTCTATTCACAACACGTGATAGACGACATATGAATGAATCACGTGTCGAACGACTAACTCGACTTAGGTTCTGAGCGTCGCTTTGTAAGAGATTTGCAGTAATGAGCAAAGAAACAGTGCGGTAATGAGCATAGAAAGAACTTGAAAAAGAACACAAGTTAATATGATGACAGAAATCCAAATTGAAATGCAAAAGTACGGTTTTATGGCGTTTAATAGAGCAGTTGCATTTATTCGTTATAACTTGCACTTTTTAAGCGAAGTTTGAATTTTTAGTAAGAAAACGGCATACAGAATCTGTAATACAGATGTCGGTCCCATATGTTTTAGAGTACTTAAACTGTACGAACTAAATTTTGTTTTCAATTATTGGGTTAATGACATTTTGTTGATCATCAAGTGCCATATACAGAATATACCGGCAGCTTAGTGAAATACTGTAACAACTAATAATCCATCGGGTAAGTACCAAAAATCACTCTCTCATCAAGGTGTTGTAATTGGTAAACAAAACAATTTGAAAAGGGTGACCGGATAGCTTCAAAATCTATCACCGCCCTGTTCAGAAAATATAACCAATGGTTTGCCATTTCATCACACAGAATGTGTGGAAAGTACTAAAAAATGTTAGCGAATGCAGCCAAACCAGAGAAAGACCTAAACTACTCGCTTCGGTATACGAGGACGGCTCGGAAACTTCTCAGCCTAGCACAAAAAGCGCGGTATAAACAGAAAAAAGTTAAGTGTTTTTGAAACTTCCATCTCTGCTATGAACACATGTTAAATTTTGTTTCGATCTGGCAACTCCTTCATATAGAAACAGGTGTTCACAAAAGACGCATCCGCGATTTTTTTACAATGGAAACATCAGAAATGCGTGGTGTCATTAAATATTTACATAAAAAAGGTTTATCGGGACAAGAAATTCATAATGATATGGTGAATGTGTTAGGTGAAAGTGCTCCTTCATATGCAACAGTAAAAAATTGGGTTGCTGAATTTAAACGTGGTCGTACAAGCATTGAAGATGAACCACGTAGTGGACGCCCAAAAATAGCAACAACAACAGAAATTGTAGCCAAAGTGCATGATATGGTATTTAATCATCGACGAATAAATGTGCGTGAAATAGCTAATATCATGGGCATCTCAAATGATCGAGCCCATTTAATTTTGCATGAAGAACTACAGACGAAAAAGCTTTCTGCAAGATGGGTGCCGGACTGGTTAACAGTCGACCAAAAACGCATAAGAATGAACATTTCTCAAGCTGTTTGGATCGTTTTCAGCGAAATAAAATGGATTTTAAGCGTCGTTTCATAACCGTTGATGAGACATGGATTCACCACTATACTCCAGAGACAAAAGAACAATCCAAACAATGGACTGAAGCTGGAGAAAGTGCACCAAAGAAGGCAAAAACAATTCAATCGGCTGGTAAGGTTATGGCAACGGTTTTTTGGGACTTCAAAGGTATTTTATTGATTGACTATCTGCAAAAGGGTAAAACAATAAATTCAGAATACTATTGCAACCTTTTAGATCAATTAAATGTACAAATTCGAGAAAAACGTCCTGGCTTACAACACAAAAAAATAATTTTTCATCAAGACAACGCACCAGCGCGCAAGAGTGTTTTAACAATGGCTAAAATCAACGAATTAAAGTACGAGTTGCTGGACCACCTACCTTATTCTTCTGATTTAGCTCCCAGTGACTTTTACCTGTTCCCAAATCTAAAAAAATTCCTTGCTGGCAAGCGTTTTACCTCAAATGAAGATGCAATTACAGTTGTAAACCACTATTTTGAAGACCTTGAGGAAAACTATTTTAATCAAGGGATAGAATTGCTAGATAAGCGTTGGACTAAGTGTATTGAAGTTTCAGGAGATTATATTGAAAAATAAAAATATTTTTGAAAAACTAACTATTCTCTTTCATTGATAGGTTAAGAACTTTCCGAACCGCCCGTAGGCAAGTTAATATGACCACACCCTGCCAAGTCTATTTTCGTTCCAGTCTGTTCGAGTCGAGCAGCTAAGTGTCGGAGTGTTTGCCCAGTTATTGTGACACGATTAAGAATTCGACGTCAAATGCTTAATAAGTCCACACAATTATTCCACGCTCTTGCGAAGTATAGCTGTTTGTATTCTGCGGCTGTCTTGTTCACAAATGTCAAGTATCATTGACGTACGACGCAATTTGCATAATTTACAATTTAATTTCTATTTGGGGAGATTTATTTTGCGCCGCCTCGTATATGGTAAGTTAAAAAAACTCTAGCTCTTTTTGAGTTTTTTGATTTATTGTGATCATTTGTTGTTATTACTTAAAAGAGGAATTACTCCACAAGCTAATAAGATCAAGTTTTTTTTATATACGAGTAATAATATCAGGTTGTTGTTTGTCATAGAGGGAAGGAAAAGTAAGTCGGCGAAGTTAAAGCAAACACATCAACATCTCTTAGACGCGTTTCACTGTTGGTGTGGGCGGCTTTTCAATACAATTTATGTGTGCTGCCGACCTGGCATCTACTCGTTAAGCATTGCATTGATTTTGCATATGCGAAGTGTTATTGTCGAAGAGAGAGAGAGAGAGACAAAAGCGACTCACTGATAAAATTCCTACCATATTGACAGACAGCGCGACTGACATAGTTTCGCATACGAGAACATTTAACTTTCATTCATACACACACGTATGTATTATAGGTCTGCAGCAAGACATTCGTTGCCTTCTATAAAGTGGTACTTTTTGCAATGACTGATAAAAGAATGAGTATTCTAATAAGAAAACTAGGCACAATACTCCACTTGCTATGTTGCAATGAATTACGAACTCTGTTTGATTTTGAAAAAGTGTTGATGTACACCAAGCCAATTCACTTTTTAAAAGGTGAGAAATGCACAAGAATGCAAATCAATACCATGCATTCCAATTTGAGACTAACTCATTTTAAACCATGGAAAGATACATAAGCGAGCAACGCGCTAAAGTTATTCATGTTTATTATGAAAATGAAAATTAATTTTCGACCAAAATTATCTTCAGTGATAAGCAGCGTTGCCATATATCAAGTTTTCCCTTTTTTTGCAAGTTTTTTGAGGTCCAAAAAAGTTTTCAAGTTTTTTTTTCTAAAAAAAAAGGTTTTTCGAAATTTATTAAGTTTTTTCAAGTTTTTTAATTGGTTCAAAAAAAAAATACGAAACTAGTCTGCAAAATTGTCTGAACAACAATTTCATCCGCCTTTTAGCGCCGTCGCCGATCAAATTTTTTTGTACGCCGCCGCCGATAATTTTGGCTAGGTTCTCTGTATACATTGTTTTGTTTTGGCAGTCAATTTGTTTCGGTTTTGTGGAAATTGGTGAATATTTTTTCTTACAAATGGATAAATATTTAAAAAAAAATGGTAAGCTTAAGATATTGAATTGTTATTCTAAACATTTTTAATAAGGAATTATTTATTTTTTAAGATTCAAGCAAAGGAAACGACGACACCACCCCAGAAAATGTATAGATTTCTGAGTCTCCCCCTCGTCAATCAAAAAAAGGAAACTTGGAAATTATGTTAAATCATAGGAAGAACATTCATTATTGAAGGCATGGATAAAAAAAAAACGAACTTAATTTTCCTTTTTGTAAATTTTGTAATTGCCAATTAAAAGCATATGGAGGATTATCAGATTATCGAAATGTGAATTTAATTCATTTGTATAAGTTTCTTAAATGTAAAAAGCATTTTAATAAAATTGAATTTAAAAATACATATATTTGTGTTTTTTATGATATTAGCAGTTTTTAAAAAAAAAGTTTTTTTTTGCAAAAAAAAGTTTTTTTTTCAGAAATAAAAAGTTTTTTCCAAAAAATATATGGCAACACTGGTGATAAGGCACATTTTCACCTCAGCGGATTCGTCAACAAGCAGATTTGTCGCATTTGGGCGAATGATAATCCAAGAGTGATTGTCGAAAAAACAATGCAACCACAAAGAGTGACTGTTTGGTGCGGTTTACGAGTATTGGCTGGCGCCATCATCGGTCAGGCAGTTACTGTGAATGGTGTTCGCTATAGTGAGATGATAAAGAACTTTTTATGGCACGAATTGGAAGATATGGATGTGGACGATATGTAGTTTCAACATGGCGGTGCCACTTACTAATAAAATAATGGCTCTCACGTCGTGGCGATGTTAATTGGCCGCCAAGATCATGTGATTTGACACCGTTGGACTTCTTTCTTTGGGGTTATTTGAGAAAAAAAGGTGAACGTCGATAAGCCATCATCAATTCAAGATCTAAAGGATGAGATAACTCGACACAATCACGGCATGGAACCTCAATTATGCCTCAGTGTCATCGAAAAAAAATTTGAACCATCGGATCGAGGAGTGCAGCTGAGGTCGCGGCGGCCATTTGGTCCATATTTTTTTCCATACCTAATTGAACCATACCAATATTATCATAATGAGAAGAAATGACAGTAATTTCCTATATAATTTGTGTTTTATCAAAATCAACATCGGCCCGATTGACATACGTTAGTAATGTCCCAAATAGTACCTGAAATCTAATAGTTATTATATTCACTGATCGAGTATATGATGAGTTGAAACCTGCTGTTTTATGTCATCTCCCGATAGCATTTGATAGGTACTCTTTCTTTTGACTTAGAAATGCCAAAAAGACAAATATCTCTTGTGTGATAGTCGCGCATGCTTATTAAAACCCAAAGGCAATGTTGCGCATATTTGATACATATATGTACTAGAAATGCAGTACAATATTGAAGTTAGGAATCTTAAATAAGAGTCCAATAGAAATTAAGAGTCCAATTTTCATCATGTAACCGAGATGCAATTAAAGAAAGGAAAAATGCCCAATTAATGATATTATGAAAACATAAAGCAATATAATGTAACACAAATAAAATATTTTATTGTTTTTTTTTTACATTTTCGTCTTTAAGGTAACAATTTACAACGAAATATCGTTTATCAAAAGGAGTGTGGAACCACATACTTTTCCATCCTTGTGGATCTTGGACACACGACGCTTCATAACGGAAAAATTTGGCATTACAAATATAGTGATTTTTGTAGAGGTAGACTCAGTCCTTGATTGGGAAAATTATTTCTAGAGGTGTTTTTTATATGTATTCCATGTATATTCAGTTCAAAAAAATCTACAATATCACTTAAAATCTGAATGTTGCGAAACGTCTATTGGCCAAGGGTCAATACTGCACCAGGCTAAGAGAAATGGCGTTCCCAAGAACAAGTTTTTCGCAAACTTTGGTAAAATAAATGTTGGTAAATGCAGTAGGGAAAGAATTAATGGTAAACAATTTAAAGGTGTTTACCCAGATCGACAATATTAATTTTTATTGTATTATATTTATGTAATCAAATATATCACACAAATCGAAAGTTTTGCTAGACTACGTCCTTATCTATACCCGCCACTCTGCCCTGCGATTAATAGCATCGACAACGACATGAAGTCCAAATATCATTAGCACGAGTACGATCATTTAATATAAGCGTAATTATGTGTAATTAATATCATTTAGTCACATTTTCGTTAAAATTTATTACAACACATACAATAAAATACATGACCATTATAATGGAACACCATCGACAGAAAACGACAAAAAGCCCACCATAACCACCTTCGAGTATGTACGGCAAATATATCCAATAGCCGTGACGTTTGCATACATTTAAAATAAAATACAACACGATTCTTGAACATTCGAATGTACACTAGGATGCCTCATGAGAAATGTTTACTCAGGCATTAAGTCGAAGTGAGCTTTGTTTAGGTATACTATAAGTAATTTGTACTTGGTTGATTTGAAAATTATTTTCGTTACTCCAGTTTAGAACACCCCGGCACTAAACGAATGAATCTATATTTAATTGATGGGAAATAGTATTGATACTCGTTTACTATTATCAAAAACTACCTCTTCACTAATGCATTTCCTTTAGCATCATATAAAGAACCGAACGATTTCCTAGAATTGGTGAGCTGTGCACGTTTTGATTTAAAAATCACTGACCAGTACAGTAGGTCCAATGTCGGCTCAAAACTGCAGAGTCATTAATTCAAATTTGCTTTACGAATTTTAAGATTAAGCTCCGCCGCCGCCGAAAAATGTTAGTTGTTTTAACCCGAATTTGAACCTGGTAATACATGTTTAACAGGCGCTTATATTAATCTTTGCATCAACTCTCCACCATAGTTTGCGTTGTAGTATGACATTGACAGGATCGGGGTATGTGATTGTTAGTCGTTGTAAATTTTTTTTGTTCCTAAAACCAGTTGTCCTGAAATGGATCATAGAGGCCGTAAGGAGCCCGTAGGTAAGGACCTTTAATTGAGACAAATTTTTAAAGTTAATAAATATTGATATTAGTAAGGAAATTCCTCTGTTTCTGAGTAACCAAATGTCGATGTTCAAAAGGATCTTATTTTCGGAACTGTAATGACTTTTGACCTAGGCCAAGGCCTTAAATAAAGTCAAATCATAGTGTTAATGCTATTTTCGGAATCGTAACGATACGCTTTTTTACTACTTATATGTCCGAAGTTGCTGGAGGCCGTTTTTTGGGCCACTATGGGCCGGTCCGAGTGCAAAATTGGGACAAATCTTGAAAATAGCTACACACATACGATTTGTAAGAACGTGTTTCTGTTTCTGGATACTCATATGTCCCTGCACATTACGGGATGGCTTTTGGGCTCCACTGACCATAGTTCAAGACGTTTTATGCAGCCAAATCGTTAAATTCAAGTTCTTGAAAAAATTCCACTGTTTCTGTTTCCGTATGTCCATATTCCAAAGGAACTATTTTTCGGCGCCCTTGAGAATATGGACTTATGGGTTAAGGCAATAAATTTCTTCGAATCTTAAAATAAATGAAATTTTCTGATTTGTGACATTTTATTGTTTTTAATACCCATATGTGCATAGTTCAGGGAGGCCGATAATTGTGCCCCTAGGACCTACATGTGCAGGCATAAATTCCAAATTCCTCCAACCCTTAAATATAGGTACGTACTTGAATTTGTAAAATGATTTCACCGTTTTTGGACCGACCAAACATAGGAGGATTATTTTTGTGCCCATTGGTCAACGCCTTTAATTTAACAAAAACTAAAAATTGATGCCATATCCAGATTCTACAGAACCCACCATCATACACAATTTCAGGATTTGTTAGACCGCTATCGTGCTTTTAACAGACTCACGGACGGGCATGACTAGATCGTGATTGAATTGTATGACGATCAATAATATATATACTACATAAGGACTTCGATCAATATTTCGTGGTGTTGCAAACAAAGTGACAAATTTAGTAACATTCTTTTTTCTGTAGAGGGTATGCCACTATTTGAGGTATTTATTGCGTCCCAACAAACAGTACCGATGTTAACCATTGTCCGTCTACAACAAATTATGATTTTTTAAGCACATACTCAAGAGAGTGTACTGTACTGTGTACTGTGCAAGTGTACCTTTAGTCACTTAAACGGAAACTTTAACCCGCTGCGCGATTTCGATCAATAATAATTCCAAACGGCTTATGACCATTAACCATCATTATGTAACATTTTAGGATCCTGGATTTACCGCTATCGTGTTTTCTACAGATACAGGGAAGGACGGACGGTCATGGCTAGATCGTTTTAAAATTTAATTTTAAAAATACGACCCTACTTTGTAGAGTCCCAATCAATATTTCGATGCGTTTCAAGCGGAATGACAAATTTATGATATCACGCTTCAGTCTAGGGTATAAAAATAGTAAAAAAAAGTATAAACGTAGTAAAGTTCGGCCAGGCTGAACCTTATATACGAATGGACAAACGCACGGGCGGACATGTCTGAATCGTCTTTTACGACAATCAATAATGTATACTCGTGTTATTTACAAGCAAAAATCCGCCACTTCTTGAGCGGAAAAGGCCTAAAAAATGTAATTGCTTTTTACAACCCTTCTGGAAAGATATTTTATCTTTTTAGTTTATTGTGACCTTTTCCTTCACTGCAAGCCAATTTCAAAATAACTTTTCCGCCATTTTGCATTAATGGCCGCTTTTCTCCACTTCAATTTGCTACCAATTTGTTCTTCAGACTTTTTTAATTTTCGCTTGTTCGTCTAAAAAATAAAACTTTAGATCTGGTTCTTCCCAACTGAGAGTAATTAAAGCGTTACAAAAAAAAATGTCCGAAAAAAAATCATCAAATCTTCGGTAGTACCCTAGAGAATTTACATGATTTTTATTCACCATACTTTTCAAGACCTATAAGAACGCTAAGCAAACCACATACGGCCAGTAATTGGCAGGGGTTCTCCATTTCTTGGGATCCGAGTTACATTGGCAATTGTGCGAAAGGTTAACAAAGTTGTAATGGACGACAAAGACTATTTTACGAGTAAAAGTACGAAAAAAGTTAAAGTCTGAAAACACAATTTCAGGCCATTGGGAACCATGGGCGTGCTCCAAATTTTCAAGATTTTAGAAATAATTTCATATTCGGACATGTTAACATATTTTAATATTGTTCAGTACCTATATGTCGCTGTTTGAAAGGACTTGATTTATGGTCATAAGATCCAACGCATTGGGGTCTGTCTCACAAACTTCAAATTTCAAATTATTTTTGAAATTTTGCTGGACCATTGGCCTATTTGGTCCATAAATGGTTTTTGGTTAAACTGGGTGTTCTAGAGCCGGTACATGGGATATATCAAAACGTGGACCAGAATGACACATTTTTACCTTAATAAGTTATGATCTTTCGTAATTTGAAAAGGGTCTCATAAGAAGACCTTTGAAAAGGTGTCTTGTTAGATCCTTGTAATTAGCCTGAGAAAAGGTCTTGTAATTTATCCTATACATATTCTTTGTTACATTCTTTGAGAAGCAAGAAGGCCTTCATATTTTAAATGATCGATACTCGATTAACATTTAAGCCTGTTTTCTTGTAGAAGGCATGCTACCATGCCTAGTGATTGAAAGCAGCACGGAAGCTGTTCTTCACAGAAATGGGTGGTGAAGATATAGATACGAGTATAAATTATCTGGGTTACTACCAAAGTCTTGATGATATTTATTTTGTATATTTTTTTATGTGTATTTCGTATTGTGACTTGCATTACGCAGTGATTGGTTTCAGAAATGCCATCCCTGAATTACATTAAGTTGAGAATAACCTCTACAAATGGTGCCTGTATCGTATTGACAACTGGTTTTAAAATGGAGGAGGTAACATTAAAAGGTAGACAAATGGAGATCTTTCAGACTGCCAGAAAAAAAAGTGTCCTTTAAGGGCATATACTAAAAGGGAAACGAATTTGCTTTTACGTCAACAGTCAGGCGGGGTTGAAGGCTGTAACAAGCTATCTGGTGCATATCGGCATGTTTTAAGATCACTCACAGAGTAAATTGTACATCGTAGTGCCACACCCACACAACCAATCGTCTATCGTCCATGTTAATTTTGCGTAACCATCCCCTAGAGTTGAGAAAATTATGAAGGTCGTTCGGGTCTATAGTAGATATACAGGAAAAGTCCTCTAGATACTAGGTGCCAGGCTATTAGGACATCAGTAAGTCAAAGCAGGGCATTCACAGAGAAAGTTTTCGGCCGTCTCTTTCTCCTCACTGTTGCCACCTCTGCGTCAGTGATCGTTAAAACTATCTTTCATCATAGAGCGTGATCTGCAATTGGCCATGTCGATGCAGAACGGCTATCATTCGTAAACTGTTCGTGGCTGATGAGAGATTTTGAACTCCTACTATCGAATTCCGGCCAGGTTTGCTTATGTACTTATATACGAGTATATCCTGCACGAATCCAATAAGCATTCCACTTTGCGACTAGAGACATTTCCCCGATATGTTTATCGCTCCAGCTCAACAAGCCATTTTGGATCCGTCAGTGTATACTCTGACGTCGTATTTCTGTAACAGGCTGTTTCCTTTCACTTCTGGATATGACCTTGAATCTACTGTCAAAGATACATATTGGTAAGCAATGGTGTGACTATGACCCCTTAATTCAACCGGGAGATTGTGTAAGATACAAGCATGAACTTGAGTTTCTTCCATCCATAATCCCATAGAGTCCTACCTGACAGCACTACACGCTGTCACTGCTGCGATGTCTATGTCGATTGGGAGTAGAAAGAGCATTGTGACCCCGTAACTCAAATGCAACCAGGCCTCGTTGTCTTGTGTGGGAGTTTTTTAATGGCAGCCTTCTCCGTCACAGGCAGCCATACAATTAATCCATATCTGAGTATCGGCCATATTACAGCCAATGTCACCCAAATTTGCGGTGGTGATTCTGTCCCTACGAATGGTGGCAATTCATTTGCCTTTGAATCCCTTCACGCCAATCCCTTGTAAGACATTTTCCATTGACGTTAGGGCGACACTTTTGAAAGCGCCTTCTATGCCTACGAGAGTGTATACTGCTAGAGGATGCCGTTCTTTGTCTTCTTTGTATCTTGGGATACGTTTGCATACATTTTCAAGGTGATTGATTCGGGACTCAATTCTGATAAATGTTTGTGAAAGTAGCCCCAAAAAGAAGAACTTCTGCATCATTCGTTTGGTCAAGGTACATCAAATAATAATTTAATAATTAATTTGAAGTTAGTAAGTATCGTATAGGGGAATTTGTCACGTTTAAGGCTCTTTGGTTTGTTAATACTCGAGAACCATTAGTCCGAATAAGCTGAAACAAATTTAAAAAAAATAAAAATTACAATTCCTTTAATCTGTTCATACAAAGTTTCCCTACATAAGCAACAGTTTCGCAGTTATAAATAAATGTATGAAGAAAAAAAATATTATTTGCCTAAAAAATTAAAGTTTTTTTTAATTCAAAAACGGTAATAAGTGTCAAGTCCTATTACTTTCACGTTAAGTCACATGTGTTGTACTCTGTAATATGTGAATAAAAAGTGGAGCGCTTCCCCAACACAAAATTACTTAGATTTGACTTACTTCCTCACAGATAATTCCATATGTTTTAACTATAGAAATCTCTTATCTATTAAAGTCTAAATGGATTCTATGCGTCTATGGATTGTAGTGCGTTTTTGCACTACCCTTTCTTACCAAACCTAACTTTTCTCAGGCGTCGTTTCTTTTATTTGGCCTTAGTTACTCTTTTATGCCTGAGGCACCCTAATGATGATGTTGTGTTTATTTCATCCCCACTGGTTTTGTTGTTTTTTGTTGTTAACGATTATTTATACTGCAGTTATTTATATTAATTTGTTGTTGTTTGTAGTCCCATAGTATTTGTTTTCCATATCTCCTATTGTGCAGATCTACTTCTGTCTCCGGATATGCCATTGTGCGCTTACAGGATGTACGAAGGATTGATGTGAACAGAAGCGTAGTTTAAACGACCTGCGTGCTTCCACAGACTCATAGGCATATACCAAGTAACGACATCCAGCAGGAATTTATGTGCAATAGTGTTATCATGGAGTATAAAAGTCTTTGAAAATACCAAATATTCACAGTTTTTTGTTCTAAAGGCTAAAACTCAAATATAAAATTGTTATACAAGTAACAACTTTGTACTACATCTACATTAAGCGAAATATGGCAGGCTAAGAGCAGAAACTGATCAAGTTATTATTACCAATATGTGAAATATTTTCATCTATCTTATTACACAGTACAACAGCCAATCTGGGGGGTGAGAAATTCCAAGTCAGGGTGATGGTACTAGGTCAGTATATTAAAACCCTCAAAGGGTTTTGCGTTCGTATGTGCCAGTTTTTTTTGTGACCTTTTACATTTTTTCCTTATCTTGATGTTTTTTCGCTTAGTTGTAAAATGTTGGCAAAAACGTAGTTTGACATAACTCGAGAACGACTAGTTCGATTTTGCTGAAATAAATTGAGAAAAATTAATAATTACATTTTCTTTAATCCATTAATATACTGTTTCTCTACCAAATCAACATTTTTGCAATTAGAAATAAATTTATGAAGAAAAAAACTGGCACATACGAACGCAAAACCCTTTGAGGGTTTTAATATACTGACCTAGTACCATCACCTTGACTTGGAATTTCTCAACCCCCAGACAATAACCCCAAAAATGTTCCACAGTTTTATCAGAATCCTGGCTTTGTTCGAATTCATGGGTACATATAGTTTGTCCATTGCGAATTAATTTAAATAAAGGTTAAATAAAGGTACATAAATAGGGAGAGATAGGGACAAACTTATCATTTTATTAACCATATATATCTATATAAGTACGCAAAATCTACAATAAAAATTTTATTTAAGTGTGGTCAGTGCATATGAGTCTGTAATAAATTGAAATACGGAGTTATACGATAGTATCACATGTTTAAATTATTGTTTTGTGTTATTAAATAAGTTCGCGAATTGCAAATGGCATTGTATCTTATGTACATCACAAGTATTAATGTAAATTGCTTTATGTAACAGCGCATAGAGAAAGGGACCTAAGGGAAAAAAATCAATTTTCATTTTTGTTTTCTTTTTTTGATGTGGACAAATCTGAGCATCGAGTGAGACCGATCCCATGCCTCAAAAGTGTTTCCTCCCAGAGATATGCGCGTTTTATAAAAGTGAAGTCGACGATTGTAAGCGCAAATAGAAAGGGACCTAATCTTTAAAACGGCTCTCCTGAACAGAACTTTTCATCAACTTTTCACTTTTTTTTTGATGTGGACAATATCTGAGCATCGAATGAGACCGTTCCCATGCCCCAAAACTGTTCCCTCCAAGAGATATGCGCGTTTTATGAAAGTGAAGTAGACGATTCTAAGCGCAAATAGGAAGGGACCTAATCTTTAAAATGGCTCTCCTAAACAAAACTGGGTTTTAACCTTAGGTCCCCTTCTATTTTGCGCGTCACATATATATTTCTGACCTTTTCATTGGAAAGCTTCACATTTTTTTTAGCATAAACGTACTCGTCATGTCATGTGACATACCGTCAGATAGAGGCACCCTTGGGCATTTTTTCCACCAGCATACATTCGATATTGCATGAACACCAGGCCGTAAAAAAGGTTTGTTATCGTTGGATCCTGCACAATTTGACAAACGCTCAAAAAATGGCTCGTGTCGATTGGTGCAAAGAAGTTTTGAAAAAATACGATCGCGGTGCTTCAAAAGTCTTTTATAAGATCATCACAGGTGACGAATCATAAATCTATGCGCATGAGCTCGAAACAAAACAGCAATCGAGCGTGTGGGTCTTCGAAGACGAGCCAAATCTAACGAAAGTTGTTCGTGGACGAAGCACTTCGAAGCAAATGTTCGCCTGTTTCTTTGGCAAAACTGGTCATAAGGCGACTGTTCCCCTTAAGCAACGTAGGACGTTCAATTCTGAGTGTTACACCACAATTTGTTTGCCTGAGGTCTTCGGAGAAATTCGAAAAACGAGCAAGAGAAGAAGAATCATTGTGCACCATGACAATGCGAGCTCTCACACATCGGCTCAAACCAAAAACCAAGACCGGCCAAAACGTCGAATTGATGTGTCATACGCCGTACAGCCCTGACTTGGCACCCAATGACTTCCTTTTATTCTCGCACATCAAGAATAAAATACGTGGTCAACGATTTTCGTCGCCAGAATATGCTTTTGACGCGTTCAAAAACCATGTTTTGGAGGTGTCTCAATCGGAGTGGAAAAAGTGCTTCTACAATTGGTTTGAGCGCATGCAAAAGTGTGTAGATCATGCTGGAGAATACTTTGAAAAAAAATAAAACCAATTTTGATGATAAATATTCGCATTATTATTAGGCCTGAAATATATATAGCAGCCTTCATATCATCTGAAAATACTGTTATTTCCTCAACTAAATTAAAAAGGAAACACTTAGACCTTTTGAACCATACATATTTCATTTATGATTTGTGCATATTTTCACGACAAACATTCGTTATTATAATTTGTTTCGCCATTTTTTAACTTTAGCGATAAGTAAACGTATTATTTAATGAATTATTTTATTGAAAAAAACAAGTTTACTAAGGAGTTACTTAATAAGGTCCCACAACATCTCATTAAGGAACAAGGGACCACTTATCTCAAATCAGTAGACTGCGTACGATACAATTCTTATACTCTCTAACCGGGACCAACGGTTTAACGCCGGCTCCGAGCGGCTAATGCATTAGGTAGATCAGTTTTTACATGTCTTAGAGATTATTCTCTTACTCGTAAATTCGCTGATATTAACGAGGTTGAAACCCGCCGCTGAAAATTTGTTACATGTACACACCTTGCCGGCCCACAATATTGACAGTCATGCAGTTTTTATTAAAACTGAATTTTTGGAAAAATGGTTCTTTTAGTGTTGTGGTAATTGAACTTCTAAATATTTGCTTAAGTGTTCTCTTTTATTAATTCAGATTCTTTAGTTTCTCTTTTAAGTGACCGACAATATTCCAAAATTATTTTAATTTAAGTTATTCCTTTAAATCGTTTTTTTTTAATTTTAGCCATTTCTTCTGAATTGTCCGGCAATATTGTCACAACTTGGTGACGTAAACAATTTAATACAATATAACTAGAAAGTCAGATATTTTAATCAACATATAAAGCAAAATCATTTTTGCTATGTTTAACTATTGAATACGGCCATACGTCATCTTGCCTACAATATGAAATTTTTAAATCTCAAAAGTACTAATTTTTACAGTTCTATTTTTGGAAGAAAACAGCTTTCAGGGGTCATTTCTACTCACTGCAAAAATATTTTATAGTATACTCTCATCTTTCAGAACTTTAACTTTAATTCATAAAGGCCGTTAAAGACATAACTTACTTACTTAAATCCCACAACATTCAATTAAGGAACGAGGTGAAACTTTGCTCACTAACCGGAACCTACTCTTCAACGCCGGCACCGAACGGCTTATAAAGATGTTTTTATATGACTGAGAGATAAATCTCTTACTCAATAAGTCGCCGGCAGTAACGAGGTATAAACTCGCCTCTAATAAATTTTTAGATGTTCTTACCCGGGTTGAACCTGGTTTGACTAGCATGATAGTCGTCCACACTTCCATCATACCACAACCACCCTGGGAATAATATTTTTACAAATCCGAAGCAAATTGTTATATCGTAAGAATCGTATTAATAAAATTATTCCAAAAACGGTGTAATTACCATATTCCAAAAAAATATTTTTTTTTTGGTGCAACAACCATATTTTGATTTTTAAATTTGGCAATACTCGTAATAATAATATTGTTACATTTCAGCAATTTTAATACTGCCGCAATTATACTATCGTCAAAATAAAATTCATAAAAGAATACTATAGTTGTGACAAACATACATTATTTTGATATCTTTGATAGTATGTTTATGACAACCATTGAATGGTTACAATAAATATCGTGTTCCAATTTGGTAGTTCAATCAGACTTACATATGCTGAATAGTTTGTTTGAATTGTGTCATTTTTCTACAGGATATAAGTTCTTTTGTCGGTGGCAATGAAGAAACTGTAAAAAGCTAAAATCGTGAGTAGTCAACTGTATTATATCCTGCACTTGTGGATATTCGGAAAAGCCAACGGAAAATAGGTTCTTGAACCCAATTTACCCAGATTGTTTAACTAATGTTATATTTGAAAATATGATTGTTTTTGGTAAAATCTTAATCTGAACAGATATTCTCTTCAATTTCAACAACGTCCGCCCTCGGCACGAGGAACTTACCTGGCCAAACTTCATCAAGATTAGATGTTATATCTAGCTTTCACAGCTAAAAACATAAAATTGGGTGATCATATGAGTGGAAGCTATAAGCAAATCTCAGCCGATTTTCTCAATTTCAATAGCGTTTTCCTGGGCCTAAAAAAACGTACTCTTGCTAAAAGTAATCTAGATTGGATGCGATATGTAGCTCCTAGAACTAAAAACATCGGATGAACAGAGTAGGAGTTTTTTTTAAAATATATTTAGATTGGATGTAGGACATGACTTCTAGAGCTAATGACACAAACTCGGATAAACATATAAGTATATAGGCACAGGAGCTATTTCTAAATCTGAACCGATTTCTTCAATTTCAATGGTGTTCGTCTTTGGTCCTAAAACCTATCTTCTGCCAAAGTTAATTAAAATCGGACATCAATTGCGACCTGTAGTTACAAGCTTTAGGTAGATGGGCGAAAGGACGGACAGACTTCGTTAAATGAAATCAGCAAGTGAATATACATTGATCGGTACGTATACTTAAAGGTTGTTGTAGTAAAAATATTTTTGGTAGTTACAAATATTTGCCATAAAACTAACTTATAACACCGTTCAACACGCTTTTGCACTCATGAAGAAGACCTATATATTCGGAATCTACGTCGAAAAATAAACTACCCGTGTGTCCCAGTTTTTCTAGATCAATTCGTATTTTCGCGAAAAATGTGAATAAATATTTGGTTAAAAACCACTTATATAGACATATTTTGTATTAACATACAAGTCCATATCCATAATTTTTTTGCAAATATAACGAATTGATGCAGAAAAAGTGGGATACACGTGTATTTTATTTTTTCCTCCTCTTTCAGAATATACTAATTTTTTTCATGTGTGCAACCAAAAGCTTAAATTTGTCATACAGTGTAATAACATGTTCTACAGATTGTTGCAGGATATACAAATCTCTATTGTTGAACAAAAACATAACCCAATAATAATAACAAATTTTGAGGATCATTTTATGACTGAGGGGGGATCATACTATGGTTGTAAGGTTCATAACATGGATCCGTGTGAATCAATGTTGTGGGGACACGAATGTAATTCTAGGAATCATACTATTAATGTATGTGAAAAATACTATGGTTTTGAGGAATGTGGGTCTCATAGTATGGTTAAGTGTGCTACGGAATATTATTGTGTGAATGAAAGTATGACTGTGGAAATCATAACATTGTGGCGCCACAACCATATACCTAATAATTGTATTATGTTTTTGAATATTTCCCCCCCAACCATAATTTTTCTCTGCTTGTATAGACGCCGAACAGCAAAGCACTTAAAAGGCCCTCATGAATCAATTCGGATACGTTCTCAGCAAATAGTGATGTGTCCTTTAACTAAATGAAAGATTTTACAAAAGGATTTTTAAGAGCTATTAAAATTAAATTTCCGCATGAATTAAAGCCAAACGACCATCGTATGGGCAGCCAATACGGCCGTAAAAATGCTGTAAAAATTAATGTTAAAGATTGTGACATTAGGCATATAACTAATTTTTACGAAAAATTTGGCATACCACCACGTTGTGGCAAATATTGTACAAGTAATGAATATCACTTTTTTAGGTGATTTCGGTTCAAAAACGTTCCGCGCAAAAATGGATTTCTAAAAAAAGTCAGATTTTTTTTTTTTAATATTTTTAATTTTTTTTAATATTTTTAGTTTTAAATTTTTGTCAATTGTTATATGAAATAAGTTTTAAGTTTAAAGTATCTGATCTGATGATTTACACAATGGTAAAATGTCTTGCACAATTTTAATTGCACGCTCTGCGCAGATGTTACTTCGCTGAACTTCCTCAATAGCTGATGGTCTATTTACCCAATGTCTGAGAAAACATTCATTTGCTTTTGTGAAGCCGGCCAATGATTTCTGTAGTGTGGCGAAATTATTTTTGTTGAAAGTATGATCGGAAAACCAGATTTCGCTCCAAGCACCGCACACAAACTTACAAATAGGATATAATTGCAAACGATATTCAGGAATAAGTATAAAGGCTAAAAGTGCCAAAATAGCTCTAGAATTCCAACGGGCATTACTGAGTGCTGGTATTGCTTTAAATTTTATGTAGGGAAAACGTTCATTTTTCTCGAAGTATTTAAAAGCTTCGACCAATTCATATAAGTATTGCATGTCATTTCGCCATTTAATGCTTTTAACCTTAATACACTTTTGGTTTTTTCAGCAGTTCTGATAAAAAAGTAATTTCGTTTTGCGCGGAAACTTTTTTGCAATTTCGCAAAAAAAAAAATAATGGGTGTTCATACTTTTTTATGCTCTATTCGACTATGGTATGCCGTTTTTCGTATTTGCAAAAATTGTAAAAAGTTATATGCCTATTGTGACATGTGCCTTTTTTAACATCAATCTCGAAAAATTATCAATCCAATAAAGTCAGTATAAATTATTATACCCTCCACCGAAGAGTAGATGTTATACATAACTTTTCATTGCAAAATCAAGAAATATTGATCGGACGGTGCAACACTTTTTTGGGTGGTTTATGGGCCGAGGAAGTTTTCTTTATGCAATGCAATGCCGAATGATACAAGTAAAATTATATCGGGTGATCCATCTAGAAATATTTTTTTTAAAATAAAAAAAACAAAAGTTTTAGTCAAGTGTGGAATCTTTAATGTTTATTCGAAAGGAGATTTTATGCCATATATTTTTTGAATATAATTTCCTTCAAAGTATGGCCACAACAACGCCCCAGGGTGTAAAATTTGAATGAATCATTCGAGCATTTCGACCGGTATGGCGTTAATGACACGCGTAATGTTGGCTTTCAAAACCTGAATCGTAGCTGGTCTGTCAGCATAGATTTTGGACTTTACATAGACCCCAAAGAAGAAAGTCTAAAGGTGTCTAGGCGGCCAACTCACCGGTCCAAAACGATAAATTAGCTAGTCTTTGAAATTACCTCTCAATAGATAAATTGTTTAAGCAGCTATATGGCAAGTGGCACTGTCATGTTGAAATCAAATTTCGTCAAGATTCCAGGCTACAATTTGGGATTCAAAAGTCCGATATCATGGCGCGAGAATAGGCACTATTAACGGTAACGTTACTGCCGTCATCTTTTTGGAAAAATATGGACCGATGATTCTACTAGGCCATAAACTGCACCAAACCGTGGTTTTCTCGTCTGGTTGCTCTTCAGCCCAAATGTGGCAATTTTGACGTTGCTGTTGAGCCAGAAATGGGCCTCAGCACTGAACAACATTTTGGCCGAAGCCACTTTTGGGGCATGGGATCGCTCATTTTCATTATACAATTGCACAATTAGGAGAAGCTGTTGCGGTGTAAGTCTTTTCTTGATGAAATGTCAAACAGTACTGAAAACAAATAAAAAATAAAGTTTAATACAACTCTCGCGTAATCTGTGAAAAAAAACCCATTGAAAAAATACCTCTAGATGGATCACCCTATAGTACATACTCCTTAATTTTAGCGAATTTTCGTAATGACGTGTCTTAAGTGAAATCGTATCGATATTACTGTTGAAGAATATTTAAACATCCTATCTTTAAGTTTGTCGTGTACGTTTCGTCATTTTTACGAGAATTCTTTTATTTTGGCTTGACCTTTTTGGTCCTTTAAAAAAAAAATACAACTTATGTAGCACGTAATCTTGTGCGCATCTTTGCTGCTACATGGTAGTGGTGCGAAACGAAGATTGCTGTTTGGAACGTTCGTATGTACTACACGCTGGTTTCATGCCGGTCACTGTTTCCAACATGATCGATTTGTTTTCTCGCTTTTTCGTTTTTTTTGATGTGGACAACATCTTAGCATCGAATGTTACCGATCCCATGCCCCAAAAGTGTTCCCTCCCAGAGATATGCGCGTTTTATGAAAGTGATGGTACACCAAAGACACACGTATTTAAATCTTTAAAATGGCTCTCCTGAACAAAACTGGGTTTTACCCTTAGGTCCCTTTCTATTTTGCGCGTCACATATATGTTTTCTTTCGAGAAATTTAGCCACGAATTCTAGAAGCAATAAGTCCTGCAAGCGAAAATAATCTCTTTCACACACAGAGAACAGATTCGTTGCCAACAACCAAATTTTGTTGCCAACCGAATGAATGAGATTACATGCAGCTCGACATCAGTACAACCGAATGTTAGTTGGTGCTCTGTCATTTTCTCTAGAACTATAGTATCGGTGACAAACCTAACTGACTAGAGGCCTTTGACGGCTGTCAAATCACCGTTGCGCAGGAGTTACCTAGTTGAGATCTGTGAGACGACTTGCTGTGTAGTCAATAAGGATCGCTTTGGGTTGACCAATCGAACCGGTCAGATACATTACCTTACGACACACACCACCAACAACTTATAAAATACGCATTTCTCTATTATGAGAGTAAAGTTTAGTTTTAAGGATTCAGAAAGAAAATATTTTTTGGCATTCTGTTGTACTGCTATTTAATTGACCTTGTGGTCAATGCTATCTTCAGTGACCACCACTGCTTCGCCATTCGCCGTTCCGAGCAATTGAACAGCATGTTTGTTTATGTTTGTAATTTATTTTAAAGCAATTTTTAATGCACCACTAATTGGCAACTAATGTTTGTTAATGGTACATGACAATACTGCGCGTCTATTTGGCACTGGCGATTTGTTCATTTTTTCGGCCCGTTCGCCATGAAATGTGTGTACTGGAAATATATGCATATGGACTTTCAGATACAATTATCACATGAGCATTGTACATTAATGTGTGTCGAAATAGAAAAATGCACAGTTTGGGTGGCCGAAGTTTATTCAACATCTCAATTTAATGTTCTAATTGAGATGTTGAATAAATATTTAAAAAAACATTTAAATCTGATATATTCGAAAACTACCTTAATGTGCAAATAGAAATGTTTCGGGTGAAAATGTTTAAGTCCTGTACCACTCTGTGGAAGAGTTTGTAACTACCAAGAATATTTAAACTAAAGTTAAACTATAGTATAGCTATACTCACGTTTAAATGAACGGATCAGCTCAGAATTACTATCTGTCAGTATGCCTGCTTAAAGTCATACTTACTTTCTAAAATCCCACAGCTTCCCATTTGGCCGCGACCTACTGTTCTAAGCCTGTTCTGAACATTTTCAAGAGAGGTTTTTACATGGTTTACAGATAAATCTCCTACTCCTAAAGCTGCCGGAATTTACGAGGTGAAAACCCGCAGCTAAAAATATTTTAGATGTTCTTAGCCTGAATTGAACCTGGGTTATCCGGCATGATAGTCGTTCATACTACAATCACACCACGGCGGCCCAAATTATAGTCAGTCTACATGTCGCAATTGTGATGCGATATAAATTAATTGAACAGAAGTAAGTATTTTTTGTCGATTTTATTATTGTTTTTTTTTATATTGAGCTGTAGAAGCCACATATAGGGTGGGCCATTTAAAATATTATATTTGAATCGGCTGTAAAAAAAAGTACTGATAACTTTTTCAAATGTTTGGTTTTATTTAATAGGTTGAACTTTGTCATTTAATAAAGGAAGACAATATCATTCATATTGCTACCACAACTGGCTCGGCAATACCTCATCCGATCAAACTAATTTTTCTGTACATTTTGAATCAGTATTATCAGTATCAGCATTTTTATATAAACCTATTTTCTTCAATGTCAATAACCTCCAACCTCTGTCCAAAAAATGTAATTCTGCCGAATTTCTTAAAGATCCGGTAACAATTGCGACCTGTAGTTTGATTAAAAATTTTAGCTGGACGTAAGGGCGGACAGGTAGGCATAATTAAAACAAGTCAACTGGTGACTTTAAGTCAATGGGTACATATAATGGTAGCTCTAAAATATTGGCGGCTTCGCTTTCCGTACGTGCCTATTATGATTTTCATTACTTTTACTTACAACAATGAAAATACCGAATAAACTGACAGGGAAATACTGGGTTAGCCGAATTGTCGGGTTGTAGCTATTTTTGTGGGCATAAAACCGAAATATCCGGAGTCCCTTCCGACCACCAATCCGAAAATTTTTAAATCGCTGCCATTTCGACCCTTCCATTTTCGGGGATGATCTAAGATGGAAATATTTTCATTAAATGAGCCAAGGAATACGCTAGTAAAGGTTGTCCAATCGTGAATGAATCACCCAGTATATGAACCTATACGGTGCAGCGCATCAAAAAAAAAAAAACAATTTAGACCCTACATATGTTTTGATCAAATCCGTTTTATAAGTTTTTAAGTCATTGAAGCCATGTCCTGATGATCTCGAATGCCAGCCGAATCGGAAACTGCAATCAGGTGACATGGGAATGCATGGATTCAGGACATCGCTTCCTTTATACTTATAATTTGCAGTAATTATAGT
This sequence comes from Hydrotaea diabolus, assembly GCA_963513945.1. Classification (NCBI taxonomy): domain Eukaryota; kingdom Metazoa; phylum Arthropoda; class Insecta; order Diptera; family Muscidae; genus Hydrotaea; species Hydrotaea diabolus. Next base: position 127,777,085 of record OY740716.1, read on the forward strand.
AGCCTCTATTGGATTATTCTGGAGGTGGATCAATATTCCGCGTTAATATGATGGGTACACCGACCTTCAATTGCAAAATATGTAGTAGGAATGAATAGACTACTATTATGGTTATTATGACAGTTTCTTTTAACGTGGGCGTGGCACTGTCCACTTTTCCCAAAAAATATTTTTCATCACATCAGTGGTTTCAAACTTTACCTACCTCTAATAATCTATGAGATATGGAACAAACAAACCTGTACGTATCTCTTCTTTAAGAAGGAGCATGGCCCGCCCACTTTTGCCAACAAATATTTTAAATCAATAGTATATGTACAAAAGCTCACATTCCTACCTCTAATATAGTAGTCTGTAAGATACGGTGGTATAAATATGAATCGGATTAAAAAACCAGTACTGATAATTTTTTCAAATTTATGGGTTTATTGTAAAGTTTAAAATTTTTCATATAATAATGGAACACAATATCATTTTTATGACTATCTCGACTGGCTCGACAGTACCTCATCCGATCAACCCAATGTTTCAGTACATTTTCGATTGTTTCGGGTCGAATCTCTTCAATGGCAACTTTAATTTCATGTTTCAACACTTAATTATCTCTCGGTGCTTTGCGTAAAATTTACCCTTAGTGGCTTCCTACCGAAAATAATCCAAAAGGCTCAAATCAGTTATTTGATTTTCAAAACCATTGCGTAAAACAACCGATGGTTACGTTGGCTGTGTGAAATGTGGCCCCATCTTGTTGAAAACAATTGTCGCCCATCCTATTCTCTTCTTGAATTTTTGGAAACAAAAATTCTTTAAGTATGGCACATGTACACTCACCGTTGACGGTAATGGCAGCTCCTTGCTAAATTTGGAAGGAAATGGCCCAATAATGCCGCCAGCCCTAAACCCACACTAAACAGGTCACGTGTGGGTACTGTGAACGCCATATGCGGCAGTCTTACTTGTTGACATAGCCACCGAGATGAAAATGAGCTTTATTTGAAAACACGATTTTTCTGTAAAATTCCTCATCTCCAACAAATTCGTCTTCAGCCTATTGAGCAAAGCGAAAACGCATCGAATGGTGGTCCATTTTTATATGACAAAAATTTAAAACAATAATGCGTATTTTCTTTACTGCCTATTCAAAGTTAAAATTTTAAATAGCTCATCATATATATGTGGGAGCTATATTTCAATCTCAAACGATTTGTTTATTATTTTTATCGGTGAAATACTATATATACTACTGGTAGGTTCTTGTTTATTTACAATCTGCCTGCACTTAAGTGTATAACCCTTACGCATGTTTTTCACATTCGTTGCTTGGAGTTTGAGAATAGTAAAGTAGAGTTCACCACAATTACAGTCACCCCTACTTGCTACTAAACGTCTTTTCGACAGCCTCCTGAAAACCTTTTCGGTTTCTTTAAACGAAATGCTCAATAGAAACATAGTCCCAAATCTGACTGTGAACTAAGTATAACCATGGTTGATTAAGTGCCCAGCACATGGGTCTTGAGCCCAGTATGGTGTCAGTTGCTATTCTGCATATCCAGTAGTGTATTGTATAATAAAGAGGGACACGCCCGACATAAGCTTTTTTACTTATTTAAATTTCATTTTGATAATTCTGAATTTTAAGAAAATTTCTGAATTTGAAATGGAATTTGAAGTGATATTTTCTGAATTCCCATTAAAAAGGTTAAGGCATAATCTTGTCTTGTGATTTCTTTTTCTAATTGTAGATTTTGTGAAGGATTTTTCGATTTAAAAACAATTTTGTAAGCGAATGCTACTAAACCTGTACTCTATTTCGATGCACCCTACGGTACATTCACATATGCGATGTTTATGCTTTGATAAGAATGTGATAATACAATATTATTACCATGGGCCACGGTCGATGTGTTGTCCCAACCCTAATTAGAGCCATGTTGACATCAATAATACTGTGGAGTCACCCGTACAGATGCTCGACAAACGCCCTGGTTGGCTTTCCGGAGCGGTGCGAAAAATCGGCTCTTTCGTCTGTTTATTGTCTGCCTTTGGGATTATTTTAATTTCATTAACTTGTTTGTAATAAAATGAATTTTTTAAATGTAATTTATTATTAATTTTGCAATATAGTACATACATACATATGTATGTACGATTCGCCCTCGTACATTGAATTCTATGTATGCAAGAATATGAGCGAATGTTTTTAATGTCGGTTGTTAGCTGAAAATTCGACAAATGCATACTATTTTTAAAATCGTCTACATACTCTAACATTCACAGCTGCATACCATATATGACTTCTGAAAAATTTTAATTTTATTATTTCATATTTTTTTACTAACAATGAAGAGTCGACACTAATTTAGAGACTCACATTTTACCAGATTAATTTTTCTATGAATTTGCTGCGAATCAAATTCAAGCACTAAAATTAAATGTAAGCCTAGTATACAAAATCACTCCTATTTCTATGCGGCATATTATGGCTGTCAGGAAAATACAGTACTTGTTATACATAACTTGGATCTATTTTAAAAACCAATTCTGACAGATTCTCCATCATACTTTCTTACTTACTATATTCCCACATTATCTTATTAGGGACAATTGGAACTTCTTCGTCATAGTTGTCATAAGACTGTCGCAAAATCAAGAAATCCACTAATTCTATCATTACTACTGCAACATGAAAATCATGTTTATTTGTAGAGTATGACAAAATAAACATAAGTTTTAATGATGGTGTGAAATTATTTGAAACAACATGAAGGGTGTGCGATTAAGCTGTTTAAAATTATACCATTTGACTTAGAATAACTCCTTGATTTTATGTTGACCTGTCCGTCTGTCTATTAGTTGTTGTAGTATATGTGCAGGCCGCGGATTTTCACCGATGTGTCGGAAAATTTGCGCATTACTTGAGTTTCAGTCACGGATAATCGGCTTATGTTATCTTATAGTCGTATATGCATGTTCATTTTTGTCGCATACTCTACAAGGACCAAAGTTATCTAGAAATTTAAATCAATTCAATATAATTTCCACACACATGAACAACCGATTTCTAGCCTGTTTGCTTAGAGGCCACATATTTAATTTAATCTTAATGGCATTTTGCAGAATATGCTTTCGTGGACAAAGGATGGACGTTATTCAAATTGAAGGAAATCTGTAGTATGTCGCCGCAATTAGAACAGTGGTTGGACTAATTGCAGATGAATAATGAACAAACTGTTCACCACTTTCCACTGTGAAATTCTCTCCTTAATCCTCTTAATTGTCTTTCCTTCCTCCGTCGCCTTTTTAATATTCCAACATTGCAATATTTCAAAACTCCACCTGCTTATTATTCGACATTAAGTCACACCAACGCCTTCACGTGAAATTTTCATGAAATAAATCTGTCGTGTAACATGTTCATGCATTTGTCATTATTACTGTAAGTATCTTATTTTGTGAAATGTGTCATAAATTATTTTTTGTGGGAAAAACATATCCAAATAAAGTTAAGTGGGTTTATTGTAAAAAACGAGAGCACATTTTTGTATTTCAAACTTTTTAGAAGGATAAATTCGCCTCAACAATTTCTGACAATGTGAACGTGCGGTAATTAATGCTCATATGTATGAAAACTTATGTGTGTGTGTAATTGTTAATGTATGCACATATACAAACACACGTATGTACGTACATGTGCACGAACATAAAAGGATTTATGACAATTGGAAAAAATTTTGCTAATTGGGATTTTGATGCGGATTTTGTTCAGAAACAACCAACAATGTTGCTCTTCTGGAAGCTCCCACACGCACACACCAATGACAGTTTGCTTTACCCATGGCCAATCGGAAGTCACCTGGTGTCGGTGAGGTACTGCGGTGAGTAACACATGTGACGTATTCAGATGAATGTGAACAGGATTTGTCAACGGAGTAATATAAAACTGAAAACAGTAATGGAAATTTCAATACGTCAAGATCGACCACGCGGTGCCGTATATTTCCGGTATACTAGACTTAATCCGAGTGGCACATTTTGACATAGATAAGACTGGATCTCAGCAATGAGTTGAATGATCTGGATCTCCTGCTGTTCCACTGTTTAAGATTTGTTGGCTTTAACTGCTAAATATCGTAATGGAAAAATGCAAGGATAATAAAAGAAGATTTTAAGTCGTTTTGGAGAAATGAAAGTCAGGAATAAATCACTTAATTTGCAATAGTAGTTTTTTTTTAAAAGAGGTTCTTAGGATTTATCTAATTCCATCTTATGTCAACATGATCTATCAAAAGTAATAACACAAAAGACATAAACGCAATTTAGTTGGATGTCTATGAAGATGAAAAGAGCTACATAAACTAAAAGGAAATGTCGAACTACATACAGGGTATGCCAACAGTTACCCTGGGGTAAAGAACTTTAATAACTTTTTTATTTATTAATTATTTTTCACACATTATACTTAGTAGGGACATAAATACTGTTACACACGTTTTATGCTGTAAAATAAAAAACTACTGAATGTTTTTGGAGCAAATATTTTTTAATATATTTATTGATATACGAGTATATTGTATCCAAAAAGAGTCTACTTATTCGAAATGTTCGCCTTTTGCCTTTACACACGCCTTAAGTCGCGCTGGCCAATCGTCAATAGCTGCACGAACCTCGTCCATTGGAAAATTGGCCACAGCTCGAACCAAAGCAGTCTTAAGAGATCCAATGTTAGGGTATCTTTTATGACAAACCTTGTCTTCTAAAACCATCCACAATTTGTAATCCAATGGGTTCAAATCTGACTGAGGGCCATTCTTCAGAGGAAATGAACGCTGGCAAATTGTTTCGAAGCCAAGCCTGGGACGTTTTAGCCTAATGGGCCGGCGCAGAATCCTGCTGGAAAGTCCATGGCTGTTTTTGGAACAGGGAATTGTTAAGAGGCTTCACAACAGTTTCCAAAACGGTTTCTTGGTAAACTTTGGCCGATGTTTTGACTCCTTGTTCGCAGAAATGCAGGTCAGTGATCCCAACCTAAGAGACACCCAACCAAACCACGACTGAAGCTGGGTGATGACTCTTTTCCACCCTTGGGATCAGTTCAGATGATTCCTTAGATGATCATTTTGCTTGTTAAATTTTTCCTGAGCGGTAACAATTTTTTTATCGGTGAACAAAATTTTTCTGTGCAAGTTACCCGCGTGCTTCACCAAAATACGTTTGCACTTTTCAATCCTATTTTTTTTAAAGCTGCAGTCAATAAATGTCCGGTACGTAGTTTAATGATTCGACTCATGGACTTTTGCGTGATATTTATCTCACGGGCCATGATTTTCTGTTTTCGGAGCGGATTTCTGTGAATTCTTGATTTAACGGCTTTGATGACATGCGGTGTTCGAACAGCGCGTGGACGGTCGACCGGTGGCGGTCTTTTACATCTCCAGTCTCCTCAAACAGTTTTATGCATCGGTAGACGAACATACGGCTAATCCCTATGGGCCGGAGCGTTTTGAAAATATCGCTTTTTTCATTTCACACTTGAAAAGCGCTATAACAGCGATACGGTTCTCATTATCTGACCACTCCATGATGAAAGTTGAATCAATTTTAAAGTCCCGTTACAGACTAACGCTATTGAGGTTGACTTTCAAAACCCATATGACATTAACGGGGTATGTTCAGTTCTACTATTGAAATGGGTGTGTTCAATGTTGTAACAGTATTTATGTCCGTACTAAGTACTCTATCACACTGAACTGTGTCAAACTTCAACAAAATTGAATGTAAGATGTGACTTCTAGATCTTAAGACCTAAATGACATAAGTACATACATATGTTAAAGCTATATCTAAATCTCACCTAGTTTCCTCAATTTCAATAGAGTCAATACTTTTGCCAAATTTTGGTCAAATCGAACCACAATTACGACATGTAGTTCGACGACAGCCAGACGTCCGCATAGGTGTGTGATTCCGAATCCATCGATATCAGAAACTCTATCTTTTGCTTTACGTACGAGTAGGTTACATTTTCGATAAAGACTTTGCTGAAATCAAAAAGTTTTTAATTAAATACAAGGTGGGTCTAGCTCAATTGATGCAGGATATAAAAAGTTTAAAAAACATGACAAGGAACAAAAAAGTATGTTTAGAGTTCCAACGACAGCACAGTCTATGTGTTTGTTAGCTCAATGTATTGTGATTAACTTATTCCCAACTATTGCATTCGTTATGAAATGCTAACTGTAACGAATTGAGGTGTAGCGTACTTTGAAATCTCGTCTATTTTTTGTCTAATTAAAAGTTCCTATCCAAATTCCTGCTGAAACAACCAGAACTCATTTTTGTTTTAATGCAATAATTGCAGTTGGTGCAGTAGAGCGTATGTGTTAATTTGCAGTATTTGCCTGACTTATTTTTTGTAAAAAAAACAGACACCGAAAAGGCATTTAAAACTGCATTTTTAACGAAATTTTATTAACAACTTTAATTTTTTTAATGTAGCTTAAAGTTGTATTCAAAGCGTTAGTAATCAAATAGTGTGTAATTTTTATTTTGTGAGTAGTTCTTTCCAATAAAATAACTAGAACTAAAAATAACCATTTTTTGTTTCGTCAAAAATTAATGAAATCAAATGGGCGTGATAAAAGGCGCTATTACGCATCTCGTCCTTTCAAATAAAATAACTAGAACTAAAAATAACCATTTTTTGTTTCGTCAAAAATTAATGAAATCAAATGGGCGTGATAAAAGGCGCTATTACGCATCTCGTCCGGTTTGAAGGACTAAGGGTCATCTAATGTTTTTTACTCTCCTCCAATAAATGACGTTAATACCTGCTTTGCAGTCCTATGCGCAACTACTTAAAAATTCGATCGAATAACCTGTAAAGTTTTTTAATAATTCTAACTCGTACTAGCCAAGTTAGTCTAATAAATTAGTTTCATGGCAAACGTTTGTAACTACAAAATACAGCTTAGCTACGAGGGCGGTTCGGAAACTTCTTAGCCTAGCACAAAAAGCGCGGTATAAACAGAAAAAAGTTAAGTGTTGGTATTCACAAAAGACGCATCCGCGATTTTTTTTCAATGGAAAAATTAGAAATTCGTGGTGTCATTAAATATTTACATAAAAAAGGTTTATCGGGACAAGAAATTCATAATGATATGGTGAATGTGTTAGGTGAAAGTGCTTCTTCATATGCAACAGTAAAAAATTGGGTTGCTGAATTAAAACGTGGTCGTACAAGCATTGAAGTTGATCCACGTAGTGGACGCCCAAAAACAGCAACAACAACAGAAATTGTAGCCAAAGTGCATGATAAGGTATTAAATGATCGACGAATAAAAGTGCGTGAAATAGCTAATATCATGGGCATCTCAAATGATCGAGTCCATTTAATTTTGCATAAAGAACTACAGATGAAAAATCTTTCTGCAAGATGGGTGCCGCACTTGTTAACAGTCGACCAAAAACGCATAAGAATGAACATTTCTCAAGCTTGTTTGGATCATTTTCAGCGAAATAAAATGGATTTTAAGCGTCGTTTCATAACTGTTGATGAGACATGGATCCACCACTATACTCCAGAGACAAAAGAACAATCCAAACAATGGGCTGAAGCTGGAGGAAGTGCCCCAAAGAAGGCAAAAACAATTCAATCGGCTGGTAAGGTTATGGCAACGGTTTTTTGGGACTTCAAAAGTATTTTATTGATTGACTATCTGCAAAACGGTAAAACAATAAATTCAGAGTACTATTGCAACCTTTTAGATCAATTAAATGTACAAATTCGAGAAAAACGTCCCGGCTTACAACACAAAAAAATAATTTTTCACCAAGACAACGCACCAGCACACAAGAGTGTTTTAACAATGGCTAAAATCAACGAATTAAAGTACGAGTTGCTTGACCACCCACCTTATTCTCCTGATTTAGCTTCCAGCGACTTTTACCTGTTCCCAAATCTAAAAAAATTCCTTGCTGGCAAGCGTTTTACCTCAAATGAAGAGGCAATTACAGTTGTAAACCACTATTTTGAAGACCTTGAGGAAAACTTTTTTAATCAAGGGATAGAATTGCTAGATAAGCGTTGGACTAAGTGTATTGAAGTTTCAGAAAATAAAAATATTTTTGAAAAACTAACTATTCTCTTTCATTGATAGGCTAAGAACTTTCCGAACCGCCCTCGTAGACCCACCTATGAATACATCGAACAACGTATAAAAAATCACATACTGACTTAATTTAACGATGTCTTACATCCAATTAGTATGTTTTTACTCGTAGCTCTAGAAACCATAACTTATATCCAAGCTTCATGAAACTTGACACACGTTAGTTCTTTGGGCCAGGGAAGGAAGATAATAAATTGTAGAAAATCGGTTCAAATAATTCATAGGTTTCACACAAATGTTTATATTATTTTTTCTCTTTTTAGCTATGAAAGCTAGATATGACATCCAATTTTGATAAAATCTGGCACCCGTTAGATTTTCGGACCAAGGAAAGAGGTTAATTAAATTTAAGAAAATTGGTTAGATTTAGATATAGCTCCCGGACATATATGTGACTCGCAAAATAAAAAGGGCCTAAGGCTAAAAACCAGTTTTGTTCAGGAGAGCCATTTTAAAGATTAGGTCCCTTTCTAGTTGCGCTTAGAATCGTCGACTTCACTTTCATAAAACGCGCATATCTCTGGGACGGAACACTTTTGGGGCATGGGATCGGTCTTATTCGATGCTCAGATGTTGTCCACACCAAAAAAAGAAAAAAAATGAAAATTGATTTTTTTACCTTTAGGTCCCTTTCTCTATGCGCTGTCACATATGTTTATCCGATTTTTATGTTCTTAGCATTAGAAGCCAACTCTTACATCCAATCTTAATGAAATTTAGCACACGTTAGTTTTTTTTGACCAAGGAAGAACTTTATTAAAGTTAAAGAAAATCGATTTTGATTAAGATATCGTTCCCATATATGTGTTCATCCGATTTTTCTGTTTTTAGCTTTAAAAGCCACATCTTACATCGAATCAAGAGTGTCCAAAAACTAGGGTTTTCAGAAAACCAGCTCGGGTCTTTTTAAAACCGTGTTTTCAAAAACGTATATTTTTGGAATCAGAGTTAATGCAATTCTGCCCTTGAATATGCTCTTTATGTACCCACATTTTGAAAATAATGTCATATTGGATATATTTAGAATAAGTTTTTTGTACCCATATGTCCATCTTTAAATGTGGCAGATTTTCGGACAAAGGTTACTTTATCCAAATTCAGCCAAATAGCAACAATAATTTTATTTTTAACTTCGGAAAAAGAATTTATAGGAATTTTAAAGTTTTAAAGTTAAAATATGGTAAGCCATTTTTTGGGCCACAGAAAATTTGTGCGGAGGCTTTATCAAAAAATAAACCTATATGACTTAAATGTGTCCAAGATTAGTTATTTCTTATCGTAATACTTTAGCAAATTTCATGAAGATAGGAGAACGATTTTTGGGCCAAGTAGACCGCTATGGAAATTAAAGAAAATAAGTTGATATTTCTATGAGGCTCCCACATATGTTTTTAGCTCTAGCAGTCAAATATCACAACTAATGTTGATGAAGTTTGGCACAAGTAAATTTCCCGTGACAAAGAGGGGCGCTGTTAAAGTTCAGATTAAGATATACAGTTTGGGCCAAAAATTACCTTGGGATTAAAACATTAATAACTTTTTCGTTTATTATTATTTTTTTCTCAGATTATATTACGAGTATATAAAAAATGGACTTTTTTTTACATTAAGTATGAAAAATGTTTAGCTCGTTTGTTTTATTTCGGTTTGTTGCTTTTACACATTGAACAGGGATTAAACCGGCTCAAGACCTCTTGCTTCTATATTTAAATAGAAGACAAGTTTTTAACAAAAATGGCAAAGTGACATTGATTTTCGTGGCTGCACACTACTTTTATCATTGTTTAGAATTGTCTCGGACTTGTTCACATATACTCGTTCCTTCAAATAACCCCAAAGAAAATAGTCGGGTGCTGACAAATCTGGCGAAAGGGCTGGCAAAATAATTTCCGAATTACTAGAAATTATTCGCTCTCCAAAAATTTGAATTAAAAGGGACATTGTGTCTTGCTGAAATCACATCTCAGGTCTGTTTTCAAGAACTGGACGTGAAAAATGATCTATCATAAACCCATACCTCTCTCCACTTACGGTTACAGCACTTCCATCTTCATTCTCGAAGAAGTAAGGCAAAATGATATTTGCAGATTTGATCCCACACTATACTGTACACCTAATGGGGCATTGATGAACGGCTCTTGGATTTTCAGAACCCCAGCACCTTCAGTTCTGCTTATTAACAAAGCCATTCAAATGGAAATGAGCTTCATCACTCATGCGTTTTCGTTAAAATAATTGATCGCTTATTCAAATAATAAAATTCTAATCTATCAGCATATCAAAGTGAATTAGAAAACAAGACTTGTAAGACTTGCAACCACTTAAAAGTCTTTCAAGTCTTGTTACGCAATTCGCTTTGATATGCGGATTACCATTCTGCTTTTTAATCTCAAAAACGGCATTTAGTTTTTGAGATTATAATATTTTTATTTTTATTTTTGGTAACGACTTTCGTAAGCATTTTCATTTTAGATTTTGAGTTTTTTCATTTAATTTTAATTTTTTTAAAGAAATGAGAAAAGGTTAGATAAATTGATTAACATTTTAATATGAAAAATCACTTGATTTTAAATCAGAAATACTCATAATTATAAATCCTTCGATATATTCACAAGATCAACTACCTGTATTTTACGCCTATAAATATTTTACTCGTACCATCAAAACTAAGATCCCAGTGTTCTAAATATACTTAAATGTTATTTGTTCCTTCCATTCAAATTGTTTTTAAATATCTGCTTATAGAGTTTTGACAATTCCAGTGCTGGATCTTTCATATATTTGCAAATCAAATATGTCTTTTTTAGTTATAATAGTTTATATGTATTTATTATTAAACACGCCCTATCTTTCCAAAATTAAAGTACTATAAATTCTCTTTTTGCGGCGGATGGTATAACTCGCTGCCACATTCGTCCGCTGCATCCAACTCTGAAATCCAATCAAATTTTTTTAAGCACTTTTTTCGTAAAAGAGATGCCGAACGTTTAAACAATGCTGCCGGATTTTTTTGTTCAACTTTATATCGAATTATATAAATACTTATATGTAATATTCGCTGTACGAGCGCCTGAAACTCTTAAAAACCTTGACCTTTAAACAAGCAACTTTGACCACAAGTTACCTAAGCCTATCCATATCGGGACCAAAACTAAGATATACAGCGGCTGTCTCTTAAAAATTAGAATTTTTCGTATTTTTGTACGATTTCATTTAAAAACAAGAAATACTCGTAAATATCAAAACTGAGAGACATCTTAATTTCATTTGCTGTGCTTAAAATTCTCAGCAAAAAATTAGTGTGAAAGTAAATTTTAAAAAAAATCTAACAACACAATTTTAAAATTTTGGAAGTCTGAATAACATTTTGTACGAGATTTCATAGCGAAAAATTAGAAAATTAAAGAAGACTACTAATGCAAGACCTGAAGAGATTAGCAAAGAGTTATTAATATCAACGAAGGAGTTTGCTTTGTTTAGTTAACGACTGCTACAGATTAGTATAGTTTCTTGATGCTTTCCATGAAACATTTTTTTTTTATTTTAGATGATTTACGGACAATAAATTTCAGTCGTGCACGATGGCGAATAACTCTAACTGTTGGAATTGCCGCTACATTAGTAGAGGAACGTCTAACTGCTCAAACTTTCTTTAAGTTTGTTTACTGCACGCAGAGAAAAAACATGGATACTACATGGTCACGGCAATAATAAAATGTTATCCGCAATAAAAGTATGTTCGTCGCAACCATAGCATTGTTAACTGAATTTAGTTTTGACAATAGTATAATTGCTGAAACATTAATATTGTTGAAATGTAACAATAGTATTATTGCCAAATTTAAGAATGAAAATATGGTTAAAGCAACAATATTAATATGGTTGGTGCATTTTGTGTTAACAATAATATGACTACGGCAATCATACTGTATGATTGTAATTTTTATGCTTTTAAGAACAAATGTTATTGGTACGGATCTAATGCAATAATAGTACATTTTTATCGAAATTAAAATTTTTTAAACGAGCTGCTTTGGTTTTGTTTAACTGAAATATTTTTATTAAAAACGCTGACGTTTATATAAACTTATTTTTTCTACTGTGAAATAAATCACTGCTATTGTTTTGAATTTAATGTATTTTTGAATAATTTTCATAATTCAAATCTGTTGTCGACAACTTAAACAAATTCTAATAAATTATATTGGGAATCATAGTATAATTGTGTGTGACCATACTATGGTTGTAGGGATCATAACATGGTTGCATGTGAATCATACTATGGTTGTGAGGATCATATTATGGTTGTATGTGGAACATACAATGGTTGTGAGGATCATAATATTGTTATACCACAACCATATACCCAACTATAGTATTACCCTCTTCGAATATTGTTACCACAACCATACTTTTTTTCTGCGTGTGTCAATGGACTGTTAACAATAAAACAGTTCATTAAAAGAATGTATACTAAATTCGTCGTTCCGTTTGCAACACCTAGAAGTATTGATTGGAAACCCTATATAGTCTATATATTTTTGACAGCACAAGCTAGGATCCTGAAATCGAAACCAGACCAGGGGATAAATGTTTCCCTTTCTAGGACGAAAGGTAACTCGAAAAAAACAAATTTTGTGGGTACTTGCTCCACGGTTGAAGGCATATAAGATTCAGCCTACTTGTTTTATTTAAATTTGCTGTCCATTTATCGCAGTTTCTCTAACACCTCATGACGACGTCAACAAAAACTTTTTTCGGTTAAGTCTCGATAAATAATGCTTGATGGAAACTCTGCTATAGTTAAGTATTTTTTTAATAGAAAGTGCCATTTTTGAGCATGTGTATCTAAAAGCACTGCTGTACTCTACTTTGTAAAAAAATTTAGAAAACTAATTTGTTACAGCCGTGAAATACAACAGAAAAAATCACAATAGTTTTAGCATTTTTCTGCATAAATATCACTGTTACCTTCGTCTAGAAGTTTGCACATTAGATATAGTTTGGCCAATAGGTATGTTCAGATGTTGTGTTATTAAAGGTTTTAACCCCATGGTAACTTTTGGCCCACCCTGTATGATTCGGCTTAACCATACTTAACGACGTTTTTACTTGAGACGACATCACAATACGATAGTGCATGATCAGCCCTTGGAAGTGGAGGAACTAGTGGATGAATTATAATAAAAGAATTGATAGTTAATGGGTAAAAAACTCACCTGTAAAAATTGATAAGAATCAGATCACATATATATGGTATGTCCGTGGATTTGGTATATGTATATATAACGTCGCTCTGCGAGATGAACGTTTCGTCTAACGGGAGCTATTAAACGAACCTATGTGGTCGCAACCAATACATAGCAATTTTTCAATAGCAGATTAATATGTTTTGGTCTAAGGACTTCGAGCTTTCAGGATTTAGCATTTTGGCTATTGGTTTCCAACATTCCGCATCAACAACGCTGTTTGGCAAAAAGTGTACTTAGCATCATTGCTCTCATAGGTCGTGATATGTACTTATATATCATACATTTGACTCGAACAAAGCTTTCCAATGAGGGGATATCTGCAAAATTGTTTCCCAAAGAAAGTAATGAAATAGCAGAGCAAACCTCGAACTGTTAACTAAAGTCATTTGGTAAATGTTGTTTTAATCATAATATCACAAAAGTTTTGCCACCGTTGCCATGCCAGAACAGCGAAACCAGTAATTAAGATGTTAAACTAATTAAAAGTCACGCCGATCAAAGATAATCAGCGTGTGATGATATAAGAACGCCTTCAACGGCAAGCGAAGGGATCAGATGCCTTCAACCCAAAATCCGGGCGCTGCACACTTACGCGTACATCCGCCAATCACCTGTAGTCAAATACGGAGGCTCTTGCATACCGATATGCTCAATTGTTTGTACGTTCGCCACAGAGTTCGTCTGTCTACTCGCATCTGTCTGTTGGTTTATCCCGCCGCTCATTAGGCATTGAAATGAATGAAACTAAACTTATTAACTTACATATTCGCTTCAGTTGAGTTTGCACATGTAAGGAATACTAAAAAAGAGCAAAACGACTCAAACATTGCAAAAAGGTATAACTATTACACCGTAAATACAATGAAATCGAGACGGAAGCGTTGACAGCAGACTTGGTTTTGTGTCTTCCGTGAGGCAGATACGAGTACTACACCGGGAGAATTGCTTCTGTCGATTGGTACGTATGCCAGTTTTCAAAACCTACACCACATTGTAGTACAGGGTATTACGACTAAGTGCTAATATGTTAAACACACGAGGCTACAGACCGATCGCTTCAGAATCACTATCTTATTCCAACCAGTGATAGCCAATTACGAAACCTTTTGGAATTGGTCCATATCGGTTAATGCATTTGATCATACATTGGTTTTTGTCATTTTTAGAGCCTACAGCTCTAGAAACCGCATCCAATCCGACCAATTTTCTTATAGATCGTTATGAGCGACCAGCATATAGTGAAATTAATCCATATTGGTTCATGTTTTGCAAATAGCTAACCCACAAAATTCCCCCGAGTTGAGGTCCTGCAACTCTAGATGCCACAAAATAAACCCGATCTCGCTCAAATTTTGCATGCTACGACATCAGCTACCAGGAATTATTGAGAGCTATTGTTTATTTTAAATATCCCCAAAAAAAGTAGTCCAACGGTGTCAAATCACATAACCGTGGATGCCAATTAATATCGCCACGACGTAAGATAATACTGCCATTGAATTTTACGCACAAAAGAGCCATTTTTTCCTTGTCTGTGTGGCAAGTTGCACCATCCTGTTGGAACCACATATCGTTCAGGTCTATATCCTTAATTTTCGATAGCGAACACCATTCACGGTCTGCTATATATATTTCTGGCCTAATGATGAAAATGCGAGTATTTATCATCAAAAATAGTTTTATTGTTTTTCACAGTATTCTCCAGCATGATTTATATACTTTTGCATGCGCTCAACCAATTGTCGAAGCACTTTTTCCACTCCGATTGAGACACCTCCAAAACATGGTTTTTAACTTCAACAGCATCTTCTTGCGACGAAAATCGTTGACCATGCATTTTCTTCTTGATATGCGGGAATAAAAAGAAGTCATTGGTGCCAAGTCAGGGCTGTAAGGCGGATGAGTTCACGCAAGCCATCAATGTTATCTATCACAACGGCCGTTTTTGGACAACCTTCGTCTTTGAGCGAGCGTCGGCCACTATTGAATTCATTAAACCAGTTTTTCACAGTGCTATAGGATGGTGCTTCATCGCCATACAAAGATTTAAGTTCATCGATGCACTCTTGCCGTAATAATCCACGTCGAAAGTTGTGAAAAATGATCGCACGAAAATGTTCACGAGTTAATTCCATTTGTTTGCCAAATATACTTTTTCAAGTCACTGTAAACAACACAAATGATGGTGGTACGTCAAAACGTCTAAGTATGTTTATGCTAAAAAATGTCAAACTTGCCAATGGAAATGTCAGATGGAGCCAGGCAACACTTAGTATTGTCTATGCCAAAAACATATATAGCAACCTCGTAACTGTTTGGCCGACCCCATTTCGGAAAAAGTACTGTCCGATGACAGAACGAACTGGACGAGCACGCACAGGTATTTTTACATTTACTACAGACCCGGTTTGCTGAAATTCGCTCACAATTCTTCCGATTGTGAATACATCTGCTGACAAAAAAACCACGAAGTGCACGAAATGCACTTTGATTTAAACGTCGATTTGTGTAAAAGGCCTTAAACAATCACAACGCTCTGCTCAATTGTGTACCTCTCCTTGGTTGAATTTGTCAAACACTGAAACAATAAAATGTAAAATTAAGTTGTAAAATAAATTTGGCATAAGGTATGACTCACAATTATTATCGTGCATAATGGTCGGGCCACGGACCAAGAATATGGAATCTCAAGCGTGTGGTAATGTGATCATGACGTCACCTGACTTTCTTTTTAAATGGAACGGTGAGCTCCTTCCTGTTAACGGTGAGCTCAATATATGCTCGATAAAACTTTTTTTGTGGACGTATATTTAAGACATGGGCTTGAACGATCGTTTGTTTCACAATGATGGCGCGCCTTACCGCGCAGCTCACGCCACAGTCCAAGTTCGGTTATCTGTTGTAAGCCGTGACGTCGATGCCTATTAGGCACGTCAAAGCCGCGAATTGGGATGCAGTTGAAGAATGACTGTATAAATACATAAAGTTACTCGTGTCTGTAAGAAAATTAATAAGTATATCTGTTGAGCCCATAAGTATCAAATAGGCACTTCCTAGATATTTTAAAGGCCCCGTTTTTACATTTTTAATATCCTTTAAAAAAGAAAATTTGAAATTTTTTATGTTAATATTGAACTACACGTCAAACCATTTAAAGCGGCATCAATACAATCATAACCCAACCTAAGTCAGTACTTTTTACCAGACGTCAACGAAATTTGGCATTTGAAGTTTTTTGATCAAACAATAAAGGCTTTTGATTTTTTGTAGTCCTTTGTTATTATTCTTTTTAAAACAGTGGATTACTTCGCATGATAAGATAAGTTTTTTGTTGTTTGTCAAATGGGTGAGGACCGCTAGGTGGGCGCGTTTTGTCGTTGGTGGGGGACGACTCATCAATACCTTTCTTGTGTGTAGCTTGCCTACGAGGCTTGTTATATATATTTCTGGCATAGGTAACACTAAGTGTTGCCTGGCGCCATCTGACATTTCCGTTGGAAAGTTTGATATTTTTTAGCATAAACGTATTCAGAACGTACAACCATTTGTGTGGTTTACAATGACTTGAAAAAATCAATCTGCCAAAGTAATGGAGTTAACTCGTGAACCTTTTCGTGCGATAATTTTTCACAACTTTTTCATGGATTATCACGACAAGAGTGTATCGATGAACTTAAATGCTTGTATAGCGATGAAGCACCATCATATAGCAATGTGAAAACTGGTCGTCCAAAACGGCCGTTGTGCCAGAGAACATTGATGCCGTGCGTGAACTCATGATGCAAGATCGTCATGTGACATAAAATGAGATAGAGGCATCCTTGGGCATTTCTTCCACCTGCATACATTCGATATTGCATGTGGCCGTAAAAAAGGTTTGTTCTCGTTGGATCCCGCACAATTTGACAATCACTCAAAAAAAGGCTCGTGTCAATTGGTGCAAAGAAATTTTGAAAAATATGCGTTTATAAGATCGTCACAGGTGACGAATCATGGATCTATGCGTATGAGCCCGAAACAAAACAGCAATCGACCGTTTGGGTCTTCGAAGACGAGCCAAATCCAACGAAAGTTTGTTCGTGAAAGAAGCCCTTCGAAGCAAATGGTTGCCTGTTTCTTCGGCAAAACTGGTCATGTGGCGACTGTAACGCTTAAGCAACATAGGACGGTCAATTCTAAGTGGTACACCACAATTTGTCTGCCTGAAGTCTTCGGAGAAATTCAAAAATAAAATAAGAGAAGACGAATCATTGTGCACCATGATGCGAGCTCTCACACATTGGCTCAAACCAAGACCGGCAAAAACGTCGAATTGATGGGTCATACTTCGTACAGCCCTGACCCAATGACTTCTATTTATTTCCGAACATCAAGAAAAAAATGTTGTTCAACGATTTTCGTAGCCATAAGATGCTGTTGAAGCGTTCAAAAATCATGTTTTTGAGGTGTCTCAATCGGAGTGGAAAAAGTGCTACGACAATTGGTTTAAGCACATGCAAAAGTGTATAAAACATGCTGGAGATTACTTTCAAAAACAATAAAACCATTTTTGAAGATAAATATTCTCATTTTCATTATTAGGCCAGAAATATGTATAGCAGCCCTCGTAGTAATCGGAATAGTGAGGACAATGCGATTTGCTAAAACAATTCCTTCCATATTGACAGATTGTCCGACATTTTTTTAATTCAGTACATTTACTTTCGTTCATACAGATAAAATGGATTGGATCGATATATGCCCTAATATGGCCTCCATACACCAATAAAATGTTATGTGTGGCATTAGCATGTTGGACCAACCACCTCGTTCCATGGTTACATAAAGAACCATTTTCTTCCGGTTTGGGATCTAACTAATCATCGGACGGACATTGTCATTAGATTTTAATGAACGTTTGTGCCATTTGTGGTGTCAATGTATTGCGCAAATCTATGACTGATTTTTTAAAGTAAATTTGTATAATTTGGTTATTCCAGAGTGAATCTATTCATGATAATTATACCTTGGGTTTTTGCATATGTTTTATTTTTCATCAGATTGGACAAAATTTGGTATTTAGACATTGCATAGTTCAAACTTTTTTTTCAACTAATTTTGAGTACATATCAAAAATAGGCACAACGTTAAAAACGCTTAACCGGAAAATTTAAATGTGGTTTTAATCTAGAATTTCATATATTGGAAACGTATCAAATACGCAAAGTTTTTACTGTGGCCTTAATAATGGTATAACTGCGACTATAAGCGCAATGTAAAAGAAATAAGCGTATAAAAGCGGAATTTTTTTTGATATTTTATTAGGTTTTCACTATTGGAATATTCTAACCAGTTTTAATTTATATGTTCCATATCTGTATAGACACTGTAAAAAATAGTTAGAAGAAAATTGATTTACGTTTGATGTAAATAAAATGTTAAATGATAAACGTAGAAGTAGGAATTTCGATTATCTTTCATTCGGATAGTTAAATTATTACCTTCATCGAAGCGATAGGTCTGTCTTTGCGAAATTAATTAATTTGTTCAAGGTTAGTGAAAGTATTATTAAGAATGCAGCTTGCGAACTAGTTAATTCTCCCAACAAATGAGGGGCGAATTAAATAAATTAAAAATAATATCCAGGTTTTAGCATTATTTTGAAACTTCAAAATATGTAAAATGTACACAAAAAATTGCACTATTACCATCCTGTGATATTGCGACAAGATTTTCAGCTTAAAGTGGGAGTTTTGGTGAAAAATAGCAAAAACGGTATATTTATGAAGAGCTTTCTATTCGTATAACACCACGTTTTTAAAGCTACGCGCAGATTTGTTAAATATTTGACAAAAAGTGTCAATTATTTGCTCGGTGGAAAGTGAGGGTGGAAAACTCGCCGATAAAAAATATAATTTGTTGGTATCCTAACCTGTGTTTATACGAGTATATATTAAAAATCTTGACCACAACCACACCAAGGCGGCCCATATATGTTTTGTATTTAGAATAAAATGCTCTTTAAGATCGGATAAAAACTAATAATATTCAAATAAATATGCAAAACATTAAAAAATGGCGCACCAATGGTGCTACAATTTGAAATTCGAATAAATTTTAGTTAATCAATGTATTTCATTAATTTTTTTTCTTGAATAGCAAACTCTAAAAAAAATTATTCCTTGCGGCCTGAAGGGTTGAAGTTTCAACCAATTCAATTTTTGTTTTAATGGGCTGCTTTAATTCTTGGTGTAGGTCCTATAGACTAGCTCTTTGCACTATTTTTCTCTCAGTGTAGTTGTAGGTAACCGAGCAGATATTTGTTAGGAAAACATCACCCACATTTTGCTGCCGCAGTTTTATTAGTTAGTTTACTCATTGAACCGTACACCGCTCTTAAATATCTAACCATGTACATTAGGTTGTTCCGCAAAAGAGCGTCTTTCTGTAATAGCTTGACGTGCTGATGTCAGTTTAATGTCATTAAAAATGGATTTGTTCACCTTTTTGAACTTTAAACGATGTGGTGAACCGAAATAACTTTTTGAGATTTTTTTGTTTGGTTTTTCAAAGCGATGTCATAAGTTTAGATTATGCCCTAGTACAGGCTAATGTACACACGGATATGTCAATATAGGAATGTGGACATACAGCAGGGATAGGCAAAAAGGCGCCCTAGGGCGGTTCTCTCACACGTACACGTAAGCTTACACATTAAACGATAACAAACGAATGCATTCAGTCTCTCTTCAGCATTCGTTTTATGAGGTGGTGTTGTCGCAAAATATTTGGCGTTACACTGAACGAAATGTTTGATTTAGATTGTATCATAAAATCTGTATTGTTTCTTGACGAAAATATTACCGATACATTTCTAACAGTGCATTGAGAGAGAGAGATAGAGAGAGAGAGAGATAGAGAGAGAGAGAGAGCAGAAGCTCACCCATACAAGCACAAAGTAAGGCGGTATGAGTGTGCCGATCCCTGGCATAAAAACATACACGTATGACAGGGTTTACAAGGATACGTAAATTAATGCGGCCGTCAAAAGGAGGAGGAGGAGATGAAACTAATGAAAAACCATTTTAATTAGCATGACATAACATCCGAGAACGAAAGAATGAAGCAAAGGTAAATACGTAGCGATGATTACAAAAAAGTTGTAGGTAATAGAGGCAAATAGTAACATCTTTTTGCTAATTCACACGGAGAACAACAACGTCAAGTACGTGAGTTCATTTGACACATCCACCCGGCCGATGAAAACAATTTCCTTCGAATGGAAAACCACTCACACCTGGCATCGTTAACAGGATTCAATACACACGTGCGCACACATACATATGTAAGCCGAACATTTGTAAGTATACCATTTGGGCTACTGGCCAAACAGGGAGCCAGGATGAAGTCAGCTTGCAAGAATCGAGTAGAATTAAATTGTATCGTACATACGGTGAAGTTAGCCCGAACCATTGTCCTTAAACACATATATATACCCACAATCATCGTCGTCATCAGGAGCATTACGTTGTTAAGCATCCTTTTCTTTCGCAATTTCCACATTCATATGGCCACAAACAGGTGGATATGGACGTGAATGCTGTTAATGAACAGGAAGGGGTAAATTATTCGCAGCATGTCAAAGCCCAGAGACAATATTATGTTTCAGCCACATTTCGCCCGACGAACTTCGTTGCCACACATGGAATAATGATGCGATAGAACAAAACCATAAACAGCGCCATTATAGGCATCATCGTCGAATCAATGTCTGCGGAAGTTTCCTTAATGAGCAAGTTTAAGGTTTCAATATCCCATTGACTGTCTCAACAATGATTGCTGCCGGTTGATACGAGACATATCGAAGCTGAGTCAGTGGCCGGAGTCCATTAGACGTTATTTGATATTTGAATTGAAAATAATACAGAATGGTTTGAGCAATTTTAAGTAACTAATAACTCTTTTATTAAATTTCGGTATTTGCTTTTAAGCTAACTTTATTTGCCAAAACTTTAATATAAGTACTCGTATTAACTCGTATTTGTACGTGAAAAAATTAGTGTGTAGACATGGTTGATTGAGTTGACAGGTTACATTAAAGCTGACAATTCGTTTTGAATATTTCATCTGTAAATGTTAACAACTCGTTTCTGGCTGCAAAATTAGATAGTTCCTTCGTTATTTTACTTCAGTTGAATCCATCCGACATTTTTTTTCAGTTTGCGGTGAAGGCCAGCGTTATTTAGTAAATGAAACAAGTGGATAATTCGTCGTTTTTAAGTACTTACATGGCGATTGCAGAAAATCTTAATAGTAAGTGCATATTAAAATTATTATTGAAGTTCACCATTTCTGAGTTCTTACATGTCCATGTACGAAATGACTTCTTGTTCAGCGCCCTGGGGACATTAGACCAGAGAACAGAGCCGACCCATAAACAACGGTGGTGGCGGCGCGATATATATTAGATCGGCGGCTGGTTGGCTGAGGCTAACAGAATTTAACTACCAGGCTGCGTCGGTCATAAAGGGAGTTTTTATAATTCATTTTTACAAACTTAACCTGATAATGAGCTCATTAATGTGAAAAATACAAATCGCTGAAAGAATGTGTCGTAAATACCATAATTTTTATGTTAAATAGTGGATATGCACATTTTTTTCCAGGAAATTAAAAAAAAAGTTTTTATAAATAAATGCAGTGTGGCAGATAATTTTCAACTTTAATTTTTATGTTTTTTATATGGAGTTAGATTCCTTTTTTACTTGAAAATGGGATCTTTGTAGCAGACTTATTGTGGCAAGATGTCACACATTTCCGTGTTTAAATAATAAACATTAAAAATTTTATTTAAACTAGCTAGACTGTAAGGTGTACCTAGTGACTACTTCCGAGTTCATTCCAGATTAAAGCATAAAAATCATTAAAAATATGTACGTCCATATTAAAACAATAGTCAGATACGCTATGGTGTAAACAAACTATACTTATATATGTGACGCGCAAAATAGAAAGGGACCTAAGGGTAAAAACCAGTTTTGTTCAGTTTTGTTTGGTGTACCATCACTTTCATAAAACGCGCATATCTCTGGGAGCGAACACTTTTGGGGCATTCGATGCTCAGATGTTGTCCACATCAAAAAAAAGTGAAAATTGATTTTACCCTTAGGTTCCTTTGTCTATGTGCTGTCACATATGTATTTTATATCAGGAAATCCTTATGATGTAATGCTGCTGGATACATTTTGATTCAATTCCAAATAAATCAAAATTCACACATTTAATGACCATAACATCCCATTAAGAAAAAAGGAGAAACTTTTTATATAGAGTTTTTCAATAGGGACATAACAATTTCTTTATGCCAACGCACCCTCAAACACTTTTAATTATCTTTAAGTGTGTAAACGTTAGTCGAAGTCATCATTTTCATCATGGTAAAGTTCATCTACGAGCAACGTTAGAAAATCATTCTGAGTCAGTGGCTTTTGCAAAGTTTCACAAAAATCCAGAAGTTCATAGAAAAATCATATTCTGCGGAGAAGCTAAGTTCTGGCTGAGCGGTTTTCTCAATAAACAAAATATGCGTTATTGAACAGCAACAAACCCACATGTGATTCAAAAGACACAATTGCATCCAGTCATATGACCGAAATCAAATTTTATTCTTAAAATGTAACATTTGCACTTCATCTGGAATAAGTTTGAACTCTATATCTTAAATATTCCGTGTTTTATACATATTTAAAATTGTTATGTCCTTAATGGAAAATCCTGTATTTCCTTAACAGCGGCTGCGTAAGTTTAAGCCGATTGGAGACGAATGAATCGGCGACGTCCGATTTGCGCAGACATGGCTCGTGTGTCCGTATGTTACTCGTATATGGCGTATGTATTGACGATTATTCATTTAATTGTAAAAACGCCGAAAATTACGATTTTTAAACTCATAAATTATGAAATAAAGAGGAAGGCAAATATACATTTTTGCACCACAAGCCATAGGATTCGATAAGTTTGTAGTAAGAAAACGTAACAAAAGAGCAGTTTATGAGTAGAGGGCTTGACACGAAAAAATAATGTACCATGCCCCCAAAATGGGGCAGGTATTTCGGCGAAAATAATAAACGAGGTCGTTTGGGTGCATAGGGCAATGAAAATTGTTTCTTTTTGAATCTCTCGGCTGAAGTGCAGTTTATGGAGCATTACACGAATATATAATATGCCACGCCCCCAGAATGGGGACTATTTCGGCAATAATAATAAACAATCACGCTCTGGTCCTTGAAAATTAGTTCCTCTCAGCTTCCTGCCAGCTATGCACAAGCATAAATAGGGACGTTAAAGCCTTCTGCTAGTAAGAACTGTCACATAAATTCAAGTAAATTTTTAAAATTCGAGAAAACAAAGTTTTTTGGAATTTTTTTTTAGAAATGTTTCTGCTCCACACTGTTTTACGGTGAAATTGGTTCTCATCCATTTCGCATGCTTGCAATTCGTTTATAATTCTGTATTATTTACGTATGCGGCTGTTTTTTGGGATCCTAAGGGCCTAGAAAAAATCAAAGGACCATAACAAGTTTTCGGAATTTTTTGCAAAAAATTGGATATTTTTGTAAAAGTATAAAGTTTCAATACATTTTTGATCAAATTTAAAACGAAAAAAATAAAAAAAAAATATTTTTCCCAAAGAACGACAAGTTTAGACGCCAGAAGATTGTGTTTGTTCGACAAAATATTTTATTCGTCGTTTCTGCGGCGAATGGAAAAAATACAAATATTTTGAGGACCACCAATTTAACGTAATTTTGTTAACAAAAAGTTCAAGTCCCATTTACATGTGTATATATGTAGTGCATATCAATAAAATTAAAACAGAAAAAAACTACACTAAACACTTCTGGATGTTCATAAAATATAGGTTTTTGCACTATGTCACCCAGATTTCAAAACTAATGTCATATTTAAATTGAACACTACGTTTGAGCTATGTATATCTTAGTCTGAACCGATTTTCTTCAGGGAACTAACTTTTGTTAAATTTCGTTCATATTGGATGCAATATCTGGCTTCAGGAGTTACAGACATAAAGTTGGATAAATAAAGATGTGTCTAAATATTAACAGATTTTCTACAAAATTTCATGAAGTCTGGACAATAGTTGCAACCTGTTGTTGAATTACATTCTTTAAATGGACGGGCGGACAGACAGACATTTTTAAATCGAATCAGTTAGTGATTTTGAGTCAATCGGTACACTTAAAGGTGGGTCTAGCTCAAATAGTTTTGGTAATTACATACAATTGCCATGAAACTAATACACTTATATAATACCCTGTTTTTAAAAACTAATATTATGATATTATGGTGATATTAATATGTTAATGCTATAATAATAGTGTTGTTTTAGTTTAGGCGTCGATAACTTAGACTGGAAAGCAAAACCGTAATACTCGTATGTATTTTAGTGTCAATTTTAATCATGTCTTTAGAAAAACTTGGACTGTACTAAAAAAAAATTTGAAAATAGTGCAACACTCAATGTGTCAAAAAGGAGGAAATATCCTCCGAAAGGAGAATGCATGGTTAGCCTGCTCAAGAACTACATTTTTGGATGGGCTATCATTTCAAATACAATAAATTTCCAGTATTTTGGTTCATAGAACAACATTTTTTGTTGCCTTTACCAATAGTTGATATCACCAAAAAAATTTACAACACTTTAGCCACAACAGGCGGTTCTCACAACCAAGTTATTATAATTGGCTTAAAGTTTCATCCGTGTAAGATTGTGGTAACGAAAGAATAGAATGTTTTGATGTAATGGAGCTATTGCATATCTGAAACGATTTGTGCACTTTGTCAGCTCTAATATAAATGAAGCTCACATAATCATTTTTTCTGGATTACATACGCACCTATTCCATTAAGGAGTATATGTGACAGCGCAAAGAGAAAGGGACCTAAGGGTAAAAAAAATCAATTTTCACTTTTTTCTTGATGTGGACAACATCTGAGAATCGAATGAGACCGATCCCATGCCCCAAAAGAGTTGCCTCCCAGAAATATGCGCGTTTTATGAAAGTGATGGTACACCAAAGATACACGTATTTAAATCTTTAAAATGGCTCTCCTGAACAAAACTAGTTTTTACCCTTAGGTCCCTTTCTATTTTTCACTAGACTGGACCTAGAGTATAAAGTCGGTTCCGAACGGCTATTGCAATTTAAAGAGAAGCTATTTCACGACTGAGAGTTTAATCTCTTGCGCCGGATAATACCACCACAAAAATGTTAGATGTTTAAACTTGCCATTTGAACCTGGGCTAACTAGATAACACCTAATTAAGCATTTTGGTTATTTCTCCCTGGATGGGGGGGGGACTTCATTACAAACAGGTATCTTCAAAAAATTCTCGAATGAGTCCCTAAAGAAAGGGAATTAGGTGCATATTGCTGGCGCGATTTTTTTAAAATTCATTATTTTTATGTGTTCGTAGCTTAAAGGCACCACATGAAATAAAAGTTCGATATTGAAGAGATCGACAAAGGTATAATTCAAACCCTTGACGAAATTCCGCTTTTGTTTATAAATAGAAACGCCAATTTTTACGTTTGTGTCTTTTTTTAATTTTGCAGCTAAACAGAAAAGCGACAGTCCTCATCAGCATACATAATTTTGTTTTTCTAAGTCTTTCTCGTCACCGATAATTATGGGTCTTTTATCTTACTTTTTTCTGCCGTTTAAGTTAAATTTGCCATTTAGTTTTTAATTTTGTTTTGTATTGCTATTTCACTGTATTGCTTACTTACTACCTAACTAAGCTAGTAAGCCCAAGCTAATGAAACGATTTATCGCCAAGCCGTGCTGTCACTCTTTTAGCGTATGCTTGATGTTGTCTAGGTCAGTAACTCTTTATTTATTAATTTTTCACGTGAGCGCTAAAATAACATTTTTATTTCATATTTGTATACCCTACACCACACTTAATACAGGGTATTATGAGTTAGTGCTGATGTTTGCAAGTTGCTTGATGTAAAGTATACCGATCGACTTAGAATCACTATATGATTCCATTGATGGATGTCCGTGCGTTAGTCTCTCCATCTATCCGTCAGTCCATCTATCATGGCAAACCATGTACAGGTCATAATTATAAACCGCAATTAAAAAACTTGGTACATTTTTCATGTTTGGGCCACAGACGAGCCCTATTGATTTGGTACACAACACTCCTTATTTTATCATACATATGTTATCCCCGATTTCTGAACCTAGAGCTCTAAAAGACAAATGAAACATTTGATATCGACCAACTTTCGCACAGATCATTTCTAGAAACCAACACACATCTCTGGTGAAAATTGTCTCGACCAACACACTTGTTCTGTAAGATTAGACCATATCCATGTTTTAAAATAGTCCATGTTTTAAAATAGCCCCATACAATGGTCCCTCCCGATTTAAGGACCTGCTGCTATAAAAGCTACAACTTTTATTCATAACGCTCAATTTGTGTATAGAACGATATGAGTTACAAAAAATTAACTCTCTGAGTCCGACCTTGATCAAGCTCAAGACAGAATTGCATAATCCTCCGAGTAGCAGAGTGATGTCGGGATCTCATAGACGACCACGTCCGGCTTTCCACTTTTTAATTCTGCATGATTTTAATTCTATATGATTCTTCCGAATCAGCACTGTTCCATTATGGGGGTTGATCTTATGGATACAGAATTTTACTGCATTGAGCGTGAGGTTGATGATTCTACAAGAAAGAACAGAACAAGGCGATTGAATTGTTAACAGCTGAATTTACTCATTTACAACCGAAACAGCTTATGACCATAAGCCACCATCATGCAAAATGTCAGGATCTTTCGTCAGGATTCGTTCGACCGCTATCGTATCACCTGACACACGGACGGACGGCCATGGCTGGATCTTTACAATGGTCAATAATATGTATACTTAAAAGGGTTATCGATCAATATTTCGTGATGTTGCAAACGGAATGAGAATTTTAGTATACCATCCACCCTTCGGTGGAGGGTAAATTATGGGTGGCCAGTATGGATGCGCTGAAGAAAACCAATGGGCCAAAATACCCCTATATCATATTCGTGCAAAATGCATCTCATTTTTTAACGGTATGGTTTGAAGGCCACAGCCAAGGCATAAGGTTGCAGCATCGAGCTAAAGTGAATGGATTCTAAAATTATAATTATATCCTCACATTTTCTAACTTAAATCAACAAAAAATAGTTTCACACCAAAACACATCGGTCGTTTCAATAGGTACCACTTCAATCGCCTAACCCTGTACATAAGTCACCACCATAAATTAAGAGGGATTCTTCAATCAAGTTTACTCTACCATTAATGCAATATGATGTTGCCCTTGATCGAATGCCCTGCAACAAAACAACAACATTGAGACGGAAACCGCAGTCAAATCGCCGAAATAAAATATTGCTTATCTCAAATGAACTGTTTGCCCCAGCAGCAGCTGCCAGCAACAGTCTCACTCCTACATATTGGATCTCTGACTGGGTGTGCGGGCTGAAAGGCATAGCCAAAGAGGTTGACATTCTGTTTGTCTGGAAACCAAAGACCAGTTGCAAGTTTTAAAGGCAATTAACTTTTAATCATGGAAATGAGTGTAATCAAAATATAAATTTCTGCTTTCGAAACTCTGTTTGCCTCTGTGTGTGTGTGTGTGCTTCTCGAGCTGTGCTTGTGTATGTGCGCGACGAAAAGCGACATGCGACATAATATGCAACATCATAATTTAGCATCCGTGGAATGTTTGCCGTCGTTGCTTACATTTCCTCTGCCTCCGCTTGTCATGTGGCGTCCATAAAGAGCGCGTCCATAAAGTTATTCCTGCCTCATGTACAACGACAACGACAAAAAGAAAACATTGTGGTGAACGTCGTAAATTCATTTTTGATGTGGTTTCAAATCTGAAAGAGAATGAATAGAATGAATAAAAGCGAGAGGAAAACAACTGCAGTTACAATTACGTATAAAGGGTGCCCCTACAACGTTTGACAGAAGATGACAATTGAGAATAGGCGAATACTATCGACTACCACGCACTTTCCCAGTAGCATAGATATTCATACATAATACATTGAAATATCATCCCCACTAACACTGGACAACAAAAAATTTTGCGGCGTAAGGTTTAATAGTCAACATCAGTTGATTTGGGGCTGCTGATCACGAATCTGGCCTCTTAGTTGCCAGATTTCGATTTTTTTAATAAAATCACCCCTAAAATATTTGTGAACCGATTTTCAAACACTTGAGCTCGGAGACCCTTTAGAGGAGAAATTGACCTTTTTAAGAATAAGGCGGATACGAATTGTTGAAGATAATGTCAAATAAAATTTCCAATTTTCGTTACAAAAAATTACTTTGACCCGCCAAAGTTTTTTTTGGAGTTTATACTAGTAATAAACGTTACAATCCGATTAAATTTGACTGAGTTATTCATTATTTAGTCAGAAATGCTCACTACCATTTTCGACTATGGTTTATTTGTTTCACTTCTTTTCGTTGACCAAATGTAGGGTGATCCATCTAGAGGTATTTTTCCATAGGAGTCTTTTCAGAGTTTACGCGTGAGTTGAGTTAATGATGATGGCCGGAACGTAACCGTGAATGGTGCTCGCTATCGCGCCTCGATGTCGGAATTTTTCTACCTGAAATTTAAGCCCGTAATCTTGACGGTATTTGGTTTCAACAGAACGGTGCCACTTGCCATACAGCTGCTCAAACAATGGATTTATTTGACCGGTGAGTTGGCCTCCTAGATCGTGTGATATCACGAGTTTAGACTTTATTCTTTGAGGCCACGTAAAGTCCAAAGTCCATGCTGACAAACCAGCTAAGATTCAGGTTTCGAAGCCAACATTACGCGTGTCAGGAACGCCATACCGGTCGAAATGCTCCAACGAGTTATCCAAAATTGGACCTTCCGAATGGACACGCTGAGACTTATTCGCGGTTAACATTTGAAGGAAATTATATTTAAAAAATAACTGACATAAAATGTCCTTTTGAATGAACAACAAAGATTCCACACTTGTTTTAAATTTTTTTTTTTTTTTGGTTTCGAGAGATTTTCCTTCTTTAGCTTTGTCTGTGGAAAGGTTTTCTCTTATGCTTAGTCCCAATGGGCGGCTCTGCCTGCTATATATTTAATACCCTGCAATGTTTGTAACTGCTAAAAATATTTGAGCTTCCGCCATATTGAAGTGTATCGATCGACTCAGAATCACTGGCTGATTTTATTTAACAATGTCTGTCTCTGCGTCCGTCCGTCAATCTGATGCTTGTAATAAAACAACTGACAAAGGAAGGATGCTATTATATTTGAAAAAATTGAGTCAGATTAAGACATAGATCCCACATACTCATGTTTGTTTATCCCTTTTTTGTGTTTTATCTAATATTGATGAAATTTGTTACAAGTTAGTTCCTTTTTCCAAGGACAGACACTAAGTTCCCGTTCATATATAACACAACGTGTAAAATAAACCGAATTTTACCAAAACCAATGAAATTATCTCACAAATTCAAATAAGACATAAGTTTTAAAATCTACGTATATCCAAGGAGGTCCATAAACCTATTTTCAGTTCGCTATTCTTAACATTCAAAAGTACAGGATATAATATAGTCGGCCACTTTGGCCAAACAAACCATACTTTGATAGATAGTATGGTACAGACAATCATACTCGAACTAAGGGTGGTCCAACAAATAATATTGACACAATAGGGTCGATCCGATTAATCCCTGTTCAATATGTAAAAGTTAAAGACCAAAATAAAACAAACGAGCTAAAACGCACAACTTTAATGGTAAATAAATCAAAAAGTTTTCAGAGAATTATCTTAACATTATGTATTACTTAGTAGGGACATAAATACTGTTACACACGTTTTATGCTGTAAAATAAAAAGTACTGAATGTTTTTGGACCAAATATTTTTTTATATATTTATTGGTGTATATTGTATCCAAAAAGAATCTACTTATTCGAAATGTCCGCCTTTTGCCTTAACACACTCCTTAAGTCGCACTGGCCAATCGTCAATAGCTGCACGAACCTCGTCCATTGGAAAATTGGCCACAGCTCGAACCAAAGCCGTCTTAAGAGATCCAAGGTTGGGGTATCTCTTTTTTTGTTTCAAACCTTGTCCTCTAAAACATTCCACAATTTGTAATCCAATGGGTTCAAATCTGGACTGCCTAAGGGCCATTCTTCAGAGGAAATGAACGCTGGAAAATTGTTTCGAAGCCAGGCCTGGGACGTTTAAGCCTTATGAGCCGGCGCAGAATCCTGCTGGAAAGTCCATGGCTGGTTTTGGAACAGGGAATTGTTAAGAGGATTCACCACAGCTTCCAAAATGGTTTCTTGGTAAACTTTGACCGATATTTTGACTCCTTGTTCGCAGAAATGCAGGTCAGTGGCCCCATCGTAAGAGACACCCCACCAAACCATGACTGAAGCTGGGTGATGACCCTTTTCCATCCTTGGGATCAGTTCAGATGCTTCCTTAGATGATACACTCAAAGTTTGCTTGTAAAATTTTTCCTGAACCGTAACAATTTTTTTATTGGTGAACAAAATTTTTCTGTGCAAGTTATCAGCGTGCTTCACCAAAAGACGTTTGCATTTTTCAATCCTATTTTTTTAAAGCTGCAGTCAAAAACGTCCGGTGCGTCGTTTGAAAGCCCCAAGCCCCAAGTCTTTTTTAATGATTTGACTCATGGACTTTTGAGTGATATTCATCTCACAGGCCATGATTTTCTGATTTCGGAACGTATTTCTGTGAGTTCTTGTTTAAACGGCTTTGATGGCATGCGGTGTTTGAACAGAGCGTGAGCAGCCCGACCGGTGGCGGTCGTTTACATCTCCAGTCTCCTCAAACAGTTTTATGCATCGGTAGACGAACATGCGGCTAATCCCTATTGGCCGGAGGGTTTTGATAATATCGCTTTTTTCATTTTACATTTGAAAAGCGCTATTACAGCGATTCGGTTCTCATTATCTGACCACTCCATGATGAAAGTTGAAACAATTTTAAAATCCCGTTACAGACTAACTCTATTGAGGTTAGCTTTTAAAACCCATATGACATTACCGGGGTATGTTCTGTTCAGAAATGGGTGTGTTCAATGTTTGTACAGTATTTATGTCCCTACTAAGTATAATAAAAGTGTCAATGGCAATCATGTGTGAAACAAAATATCAGTCAAATGCTCGCCACGACTTCGGAGGCATGCCTTTATCCGGAGGTCCACATTTTCAATGACTCTGAGACAAAATAAAGGTTTAAAATCGTTGGTGTACAGAATTATCTCATCTCTTGAGTTGTTCTTGGCTTATTGTACATACATTTACAATACACTTAATCCCCAAAGAAAGGAGTCCACCTCGTTAGATTACATAAACGACGTGAGATAGCACGGTCACTGAATTTCTCGCGCAAAAGAGCCATTGTTCTGTTGACTGCGTGACACCATCCTGTTAAAACCACATATCGTCCAGGTCCATATCCTCAATTTCTGGCCGCCGGAAATTCGTTATCATCTCGCGATAGCGAACACCATTTACGATAGCTTGGACGACCTCATTTTCAAAGAAGTGCGGCGAAATGGCAAACGGAACTTGGCAAGCATGCACAGGTGTTTTCATATTTCCTACAGACCCCCCGACACATTGAGTCGTCCAAATAAATAATGAAGATCACGAAATCCATTTTAATTTGAACATCCGTTTTCGCATTTTCGTAAAAGAATTTAACAATCTTAACGCGCTGCTTAATTACGAGTATATACCTTTCCACGGTTGAGTTGTCAAACACTAAAACAAAGAAATGTAAAATTAAGTTGGACAAAAAACTTGACGTTAATGTGTGACTCATAATATTAATCGTGCATTATGCTTGGACCACCCTTTATTATAACTAAATAATTGTATTATTTTGTCTGTCGTCCTGTTCGCATGCAATTTTTAATGTCCAAGTTACTGTTGTAGCCCGCCTTTTAAAAAACACGAAATTCGAAATGCACATATGTGATAGCGCATAGAGAAAGGGGCCTAAGGGTAAAAAAATCAATATTCATTTGTTTCTATTTTTGATGTGGATAACATCTAAGCATCGAATGAGACCGATCACATGCCCCAAAAGTGTTCCCTCCCAGAGATATGCGCGTTTTATGAAAGTAAGTCGACGATTCTAAGCGCAAATAAATGTCTCTCCTGAACAAAACTGGTTTTTAACCTTAGGTCCCTTTCTATTTTGCGCCTCACATATAGTGAACCGAATAAAAAAGATAAAAACAAAACAGAAGCAGTGGTCGTCCGTCCCTCAAAAAAAAATTAACACGCTCATCAATATTCAATATAAAAGAATTAACTTGAAGCTTGAAAAGGTAGTAAAAAATCTAATGCCGACGTGGCCGACTATATTATACCCTGCACTTATATATGTTAAGAAAAGCCAACTTAAAAAAGGCTTTTGTAAAATATGAATTTTTGCGAAAATTTCATTGTTTTTGATAAAATCGATTGAACATATGGCAGCAAGCCTGACGAGTATCATAATCTGAACGGATTTTCTCCAACTTCAACAGCATCCGTACTTGGCCCCAGAAACTGTGCCAAATTCTATCAAGATTGGATGCAATAAGTGGCTTCTTAAACTAAAAACATAAAATCGGATGAACATATGTGTGGAAGCTATATGTAAATCTGAACCGATTTCGTGCAATTCCCATAACTTCGGTACTTAGTTCAGACTTGTGCCAAATTTCAATAAAATTACATGTACGATGTGGCTTCTAGGGCTTAAAACAGAAAGATACAATAACATATATGTGGGATTTATCTATATTTGAGCCGATTTTCTTTTATTATAACAACGTCCTCCCTTGGTCCAAAAAATACTGTGTGCCAAATTTCATTAAGATTGAATGTATGATGTGGCTGCTAAAGCTAAAAGCATAAAAATCGATGACCGCCGATTACTTTGACTTTGAAGTGTAAAATAACACTCATTTTTATTTTTATTTTCTAGTTTATGTTTGACAAGTAGTGAGTCTTCCACGCAAATTGTAAGAAATTTACGTGCAAAATTTTCGAGAAGAGATCGGCCATCTGTTCTGTTTGTGCGTCGATGGATCGTTATTAGACAAACCAACCCGAGTACTTTCTCGTCCAGTGCGTACAATTGAAAATATTGCTGTGGCCGAGAATGTCCAAGACCATACATCAACTCGTCATTGATCTCAGGAAGTGAACATTTCTTGCACTTTTAAGGATGAATTTAGCATAAAGCCGTCGCAACGAAGGCTCACAAAGTTCAATTGGTTCATGAACTGAAGGCTCGTTAACATCCGATGCGTTTTCGATACGCCCAATGGGCTGATGATTGTTTGGCAGGAGATGAAGAATTGTATAGAAAATCGTGTTTTCGATGAAGCTAATTTTCATCTCGCTGGCAAAATTTTCGCATATTGGGTTTGAGAGAACTCTCACTATTGAGATGCCAATGCATCTACAACGAGTCACTGTTTGGTGTGGATTTTCGGCTGGCGGCTTTTTTTTGGTCATTTTTCTTCGAAAATGAGCAAGGAGCCACCGTTATCGTCAACGGTGAAAGTTAATGCGCCATACTCAACGAATTTTTGTTTCCAAAAAGTCAAGAGAATGACATGGACGACATTTGGTTTTAACACGACTGGACTGGGACTGGTTGAAACATAAAATCGAGGTTGCCATTGAAGAGATTCGACCCGAAATAATCGAAAATTTACAGAAAAGTTTGGTTGATCGGACGAGGCACTGCGGAGACAGTTGTGGTAATCATATAAATGATATTTTGTTTCATTATTAAATGTCAAATTTCAACTTTTCCAATAAAACCAAAAATTTGAAAAAAATTTCAGTGTTTTTTTTACAACCAACTTAAATTTAAAGTGTTAAATCGTCCACCTGTACATACTCGCATCCTATGGTGGAGAGTATAAAAACAATAAAGTTGTTACCCTTGCGTGGGAAAATTTCCAATTATTGTGTTCTCTGATGAAAATAATTTCCTATAATATAGTCTATCAAATAATCTATAAAGGGCCACCCGAAGTAATTTTACATTTAAAGCAATGGTATGGGCAGTTGTGACTCCCGATAAACGCCGTAAACCATGGGCCAATATTAGCTATAAAACCATGTTCCATCATACTTTTTTTCGTCCCCACAGAAGCTTTCGAAGGCGCCAAATGCAAATCCGATGAACTATTCCATCTGGGCCATTTTGGAAAGCAAGGTAAGCATTACAAAATAGGCTAGTGTTGATGAAAAGGTCCAAATAGAAAATATCACATTCGTGGAATATGCAACTCATATGTGCTTGTAGGAGTGAAAGTAAAAAATCAATGCATTGTACAGTACAGGGTGGAGAGCGATAATTTGCTTTTTTGCACTGCAGGCTGCGGCGGCACTGTTGGTCGAAGAGAGTGTGCGTGGCTTATAATGGCTAACGGGATATTTGTGTTCCTCTGTCTTTCAGTTGTCATTAGACACTTGAGAAGAGGTCATTTTGTGTTGAAGCGTAATTTTCAAATGCGCACTCGATCATTGTAGTGCAGCGTTTACGATTCAGTGTTTACACACGCAGACGTGTTCTTGGAAGGCAATCAATTTTAAATTGGGTAACTTTATTGAGAACAGACTTTTTTCCTTTGGGGTTACCTGAAATCGAAGGTGTGTATCAACCGTCCCTACACTTTGGAAGACCTAATTAACTATATTGAGGCTGAAATTGGCAGAATACCTGCCAACATACTTGTTAGAGTTCATGAAAACTTCAGAAAACGTATGCAGCAGTGTGTGGATAGCGAAGGTCGACATTTGCCTGATATACTATTTAAAACCATGTAATTTAAAAATTCCTTTAATGTTAAATATAATTAAATTATAAATTAAATTTGTATAAGGTCCATAATTTTTTTATTTCATTCCCAAATAAGCAAATTTTCACGCTCCAACCTGTATATGTTTAGATCGTTAAATGAGAATAGAGGCAGTTGGGCAGCACACAAGAATGGTATCAATATGTATGTAAGCATCGAAATAAGAAATTCTCGAATAAATATTGATAATTCTTAACCCGATGTTAATGTGGCGAATAGATTTTGAAGTCCAATACAAACAAGAGGATTGTAAGTATATCGGTTCCTTCACAATAGTGTAGGGCCATAATGATGACAATGGGGTTTCAATATAATTGAAGGAAGCACTATCTGAAAACACTGCCTGTTTGTCGTGTTAGAACCCTAATCCAAAACTTATGTGCATGGACAGATTGCATTTCCATTTCTTCTAAGAAGAAGTCGACTTATTTTGACTTTTTTATACTAAAAGTCGAAAAGTTTAAAAGTCGGCATTTGATTTTTTATGTAATAGTCGAAAAGTCGACTTTTAGTCTTAAGTATATAAAACTTCTTCATGATGGCTAGTACGAGTATTTTAGTTAGAGCCTGGCCAAACGCAATGCTGGCTTTACTGACGAATTGAAATAAATGTAAAATTAAATGAACTTTTATAAAACATATCTATTTTCGAGTGACTGTTACAATTTCAATCATTCGATATATGCACACCCTCTTGTGGCCATTACATGAGATGCAGCCGCTGGCCTCATTTAACTTCTAATTACAGCACAAAAAATAAAAATAAGCGAAGGAAAATACAACGACAAAATATATATTTGCAAGAAGGAACGCAAACTTTGTCAACTAAAAAGTCCGGTTGCATGAGAAGTACTCGCAGTAAGCTGCCTGAATATTACTGAAGCAGTAATTGGTTTGTTTTCTCTAGTTTTAATATTCTCTTTATGCTTTCGACCACTCGTTTTTTTCTTTTTAGTGTAATATGCCAATACGCTACGATTGGTAACACCGTATAGAAGGAGGTAATGGTCACTAATTTGATTGTTATTAAAAGCCAATGAATTGAAAGAAGATGCACACTTGATTTGTCATTAAAATCGACAGCTAATACACGGAGAAACAAAAATGTTAAAAATATGTTTGCACACAATCATATTATTCATGAAACATATAGACATTAAGAACATTCTCCAAACATATATATGTTTGGGTCACAGATTATATTTATATATAAGTAATGTCAGTTATGGTCCTAAGCATGAATAAGTTTTCGGTAATGTTCGCAAAGATCTGCATGCTTACCTGCAAACATAAATATGTTTCCACTCAATCATTAATATGTTTGGAGAAATCTAAACATGCAGAAAACCTCCTGCTTGGGAAATTACGGACATTTATTTAATAGTTTACAAACAAACAAAAACAATAAATCTGCCTACAACCGCACAACTTCAACAGCATTGCACAAAGATAATATTATGGCAGAGACAACCAACTATTCGGTTCTTCTAATAAAATTAATTGAAAGTAATCGGTTGTCAAAACCTCATGTTGTAACTGCGAATAGGTTTGTCTACAGTTGTTTCTTCTATTGGTAATGACAACAACATATTTCGTTCCGTTTGATGCATCGTGCTGGACGTTCGGAACCAACAATAAACCGTTTGGTTGGAAACTTTCGACACCATGGTACAGTAAGACACTTCCATGCACCGAAAGACCACGTACAGTTCACACGAAAATATCAAACGTGTTGTGGATAGAATGAAGGGCAGTACAAAAACATCAACACATGATCGCCGGGGCCAATTAACATCGCCACGACGTGAGATAACACGGCCATTGAATTTCTAAAGAGCCATTGTTTCGTTGCCTGTGTGGACAGTGGCACCATCCTGTTGAACCACATACGTATCGTCCAGGGTGATATCCTTAATTTACAGCCACAAAAAATCTGTTGTCATATCGCGATAGCAATACCGTACTGATAGCAGGTACGGCCTGAAGGCATATTGATGGCAGATCGAAATAGGCGAGCATGCACATCATTTTTACATTTCCTACAGCCCAAAGCCCAAAGTCCTGATCTGAACGCCCATTTTCGTAAATGTCTTCAACATTCATACCGCGTTGCACAAACACTGAAGCAAGGAAATGTCAAATGTAGTTGGAAAATATCTTGACGTTAAGTTGTGACTCATAATTAACATCGTGCATTATGGTTGGACCAACCTTTAAAAGTCATATTATTTATCGAACACAATTTCATTCATTAGATAACTTCGCGGTAGTGAATCCTGCACACATAAACAAATTAACAGCACAAACTGATGTTATAAACCAATTATTTTACAACCGAATGATTTTAGTTGCGTGTACTTCAAGTATTACGTCGTGCATGAAACGTAATATATAAATTTCGTCTAAATATATGTACGAGGGCGACCGCAAAAGTAACTGGCCTAACATAAAAAGAACCGTTTTTTTGGAATTTTTATAATTTATTTTTCAACATAATCTCCTTCCAACTCAATACACTTCATCAAACGTTTTTCAAGTTTTTTTAATTCCATCCGAAAAACAAGATTTTTCAAGACCTTTAAAATATGCCTCAGTTTCAGCAATAACCTCGCTATTGGACGAAAATTTTTTGCCATCGAGAAATTTGTTTATATTTGGAAACAAGAAATAATCAGAAGGAGCTAAATCTGGACTATATGGTGGATGCGGAGCAATTTAAAATCGTAATTCGGCCAGTTTTTGTTGAGTTTAAAATGCAGTGTGTGAAGGAGCATTATCTTGATGAAAAAGAACTTTTTTTCTACATGCGGTCGTTTTACCTTGATTTCTTCACTCAACCGATCCAATAATGCACAATAATATTCACGATTTATAGTTTTTCCTTTCTCAAGATAATCAAAAAATATTATACCCCTTGCATCCCAAAATACTGTGGCCATTACTTTTCCTGCTGACTTAACAGTTTTCGCCTTCTTAGGACCACTTTTACCAGCTTCTATCCATTGTTTTGACTTTCTTTGCATTCTGGGATGTAGTGATGGATCCATGTTTCATCAACAGTTTTGAATCGGCGCAAGAACTCTATTGGATTACGCTGATAAATCGCTAAAAGCTCCTCGGAATTGGTCCAACGGACGATTTATTGGGGCAATGTCAACAAACGCGGCACTCATCTTGCGGATAGCTTTTTCATGTGGAGTTCATCATGACAAATACTCCAAACTTGTTTTTCGTGTATTTTAACAATATCAGCAAGTTCTCTGAGCTTTATTCGTCTATCTTTAGTCACTTCATTAAATATTTTTCTAATGTTTTCAATAGTAGTAGCAGTTTTCGGTCTTCCAGAGCGTTGTTCATCTTCCGTACTTGAACGACCCATTTTAAATTGTTGAACCCAGGATTTAACGGTGGAGTATGATGGTGCATTATCACCATGAACAGAATCCAATTCATCTTTGATTAATTGTGGCGTATAACCTTTCATATAAAAGGGTTTAATTACCGAACGAAACTCTTTATTTTCCATTTTTCAAAAATTATAAAACTTGTTTACTTCAATCACCTGTAACAAAGAAAATAATCATTAAATATTTCGGAAATTTTGACAGATTTCTTATAAAAGATTGCTTTTAAAAAACAAAAAAGTTGCTAGTAAAACAGAAAATGTGCCAGGCGAGTTAGTTTTGTGGTCGCCCTCGTACGTCCTTTCATTAGTAATACCGAAAAGTTAGTAAACTGTGCCAAAATATTACGAGGGTTGCTATATACTTATAAATATTTCTGGCCTAATAATGAAAATGAGAAGGTTTATCATCACAAATGGTTTTTCCAAAGTATTCTCTAGCAAAATTTATACACTTTTGCATGTGCTCAAACAATATAGCTTTCATTCCATGGTATTTGCAATCGAAGTTTCATCAACATTAATAAGATTTGGTTACTGCAAGATGGAGTATTCTCCTCTAACGGAATTGTTATAGTCCAAACCAACCGACTTTTTTCCTGTGTGGTTGTTTCTACAGAATTGTTCAAGACCTTGGTGACTGTTTCTGGCTCGACCTCACGAATGCCTTGCTCCAAACTTACCGTAAGGGACTGAGTCGATAATGGATCGTGCATCTATTAGGATCACTGTTAACTGGAATGGAGTTTCAGCAGATGCTGAATGTGAAATATTGAGTTGGTTGTTCCAGAACTGATTTCTTTCAAGCGTTAGTCATTCTGACATACTGTTTAGATTTTGATCGTGTTAAAGCTGAATTTTCGAAAAAACCACCAGATCGCTGACAAGTCTCTTCTTATTTTATAAAGGGTGGTTACATTTTAAGGGCCGATGTTGAATGTGCCCAACACCTTAATTTCAGACTAACTCAATTTAAATCATAGAAAGATACACAAGCGAGCAACGCGTTAAAGTTATTCAGGCTTCGGGCAACAGTGGATGATCAATTTTCGAAGAAAGCCATTTTCAGTGATGAGGCACATTTTCACCTTAGTGGATTCGTCAATAAGCAGAATTGTCGCATTTGGGCGAATGATAATCCAAAAGAGATTTTCGAAAAAACAATGCACGCACAAAAAGTGACTGTTTGGTGCGGTTTATGGGCTGGCTGCATCATCGGCCCGTATATTTTCCAAAATGAGGCCGGTCAGGCAGTTACTGTGAATGGTGTTCGCTATCGTGAGATGATAACGAAATTTTATGGCCCGAATTGGAAGATATGGATGAGGACGATATGTGATTTCAACAGGACGATGCAACTTGCCACACAGCTAACGAAACAATGGCTCCTTTGCGCGACAAATTCAATGGCCATGTTATCTCAAATCGTGGCGATGTTAACTGAAAAATTTGACCGCAATCGAATTTAATATGTGACTTCTAGAGAGAGCGTGACTAAGACAGAGGGTGACTAAGGGCATAACGTATCACCCAAAATTCGATCACGATCGTGTTAAATTCGCAATATCTACAGCTGTAGGAACTCAAATCCGCGGACCTTTGTAGGGGGGGGGGGCTATTTGAAAACATAGATTGATGTAGTCCAATTTCACCTGAGATGATCGTTCATGACACACTGTGCATAATTTGTATGTAATATGCAGCTTTTAGTGCTGCTGGTTCTTAAATCGGGATGTACCTTTGTGTGAAGGCTATACGAAAATATAGACCTTTGTATAAGTATACTTTATAGTCCAGTTTCACCAAAGTTAATTGTTGTTCGAACATAATGTGAACACAATCGTATTAAGTTTGTGGCTTTTAAAGCAATAGGGTCTCAAATTGGGAAAACTCCTTGGTAATATATTAAAACATGGGCCAAAATGGAACAATATCTAAACAATGAGCCAATGGTATATCTCCATTCCTTTAAGTTGTTACAAACATCAGCACTTAGTCATAATATTCTGTAATACGAGTGGTGTAAAGTACAGTGTGGTGTAGAGTTTAAAAAGACATCAGATCAGAACATTTATAAAAGGTATTAAATAAGCCCCAAATGAGGAGCAGATGCTGAAAATGTTTAAAAAAAAGTGCCATTGTGTCAACATTTGTATCCCTGGATTAAATGTTGCTAGCTAATTAGAGTTTAATAATGTGACAGTTGATCAAATATGTATAAAGAAACAGTTATCTGGCGAATCAGATTGTGATTCTTAGTCAATCGGTATAACAAACAGAACCCTACAGACTTCAGCACTAAGTAAAATATGAGTACTCGAACCATTTACAGATGTCCATTATGTGCTTTCCCAGTTTAAAACCCCACAATGTTCATACATTTTGCCCAACAATAACTGATTGGTTATTTGTACTGTGCTTGTGTATGCGGTGATGTCTGATTGAAAAACTTCGTCCACTTTCTTGCCGTCTTTAATATTTTATTTTATGCACTATGCCCGCCACTTTTTGCTGTTAAAGTTTTTCTGGAGAATTCATTTTTATTTTTTTTGTTTCCTTTTGTTTGTAATCCCAACCCGATGATGGCAATATTAGTGATGACGATGGGGATAATGATGACGTTATTGATGATGTGGTAAAGTAAAACGCACAGAATACAAATTGTTGAAATGGGCCTCTTCCACAATCGAGTATTATTAAACAAGTATATTTTAATGAGATTTAAATTTATTTGTTATGATTTAAATTAAGCTTAAATGGCGTTATTTCGGAAAACATAACTTGCACCGCGACCATAATTCTGGAACTCATGATTGGAAAGCAGACACATATTTAGTAGTTTGTGCTTGTTTTTGTCTTTTCCACATGTGGGCTTTGTTTAACCCAGTCCCCTTAATATTTGATCTAGAGACCGATCGAGAAAGTAGTACGACGAATCAACAATTCAAAGATTGACGTCGCAAAAGTTGCATTCACAACAGGCCGAAACCTACTTCAAGAAGTTATCTTTACTTCACCTTGTAAAAACCCCCTCTTCCGATGATCAACGCTCAGTGACTTTATACTCGTATACCATATACTCCATATCGTAGCAACCAAAAAAGAAATGAGTTACCGAAAGCGGGAAAATATTCAATCTTAATTTGGTACTTTTTTATAAACAAGTACAATGGTGGTGTTTGAGGTAAGCCTCGATGACTAAACCTGGATAGCAAAACCGCAATAGTGTATTTACCGCTTATAGTTACACGCTGAGAAAAGATATGGTTACTATATGATCACCGCAACAATAATATGTTCTATACAATAAAAGCATGTTCGTCGCAACCATAGTATTGTTTTTTGAATATCTTTTTAAC
Organism: Hydrotaea diabolus; assembly: GCA_963513945.1. Classification (NCBI taxonomy): domain Eukaryota; kingdom Metazoa; phylum Arthropoda; class Insecta; order Diptera; family Muscidae; genus Hydrotaea; species Hydrotaea diabolus. The sequence continues at coordinate 127,819,238 of OY740716.1, forward strand.
AACAGTATGATTGCGGCAATATTAATATTGTTGAAATGTAACAATAGTATTATTGCCAAATTAAGAAATGAAAATATGGTTGTAGCAACCATATAAACATAGTTGGTGCAACAAAAGTATTATTGTTTAAAATTTACGTTAATAATAATGTGATTGCGGCAATCATACGGCATGGTTGCGAATATTTTTGAGTGAGCGTATATTTTTTTGTTGATATACCAAAGAAAAACACAAACACGCGACGCGATACAGTGCATGGTTGTTGTTCATTATAAAAAACAACAACAATCGGAAGGTAGTTGGAGGGATTTTTACTGTGTTTATTTTGTTCGGTGAAATACTCTACTACCGACTGGTTCTCGTTTATTTAAAATCAGCCTGCACTTAAGTATATGTATAGCCATTGATCATGGTTTAATCACATTCCTTACTTGGGGTCTACGGATGGTATAGTAGCATTTACCCCTGCTGGCAACTAAAAGTATTTTCGACTCCCGTTGGAATATATATATTTTTTGTTTCTTGAATGAAATGTTCCATAAAACCATGGCGTCAAATCTGGCTATGATAATAGTAATGTAATTTAAAATAACTTACTTGACAAAAATCTCTATTTTTGAATAACAACATAACGCAATCATAATAAATAATTTTAGGGATCATTGTATGGTTGAGTGTGAATCATACTATGGTTGTGGGGATCATAGTATGGTTGCGTGTGAATCATACTATGGTTGTGAGGATCATACTATGGTTGTATGAGAAACATACTATGGCTGTGAGGATCATAATATGGTTGTTGAGACAATAGTATGGTTGAGTGTAAATCACACTAATGTTGTGAGGATCATAGTATGGTTGTGGAGATCATAGTATGGTTGAGTTAATCATTCTATGGTTGTGGGAATTTTAGTATGGCTGTGTGTGAATCATACTATTGTTGTCAGGATAATAATATTGTTGTGCCTAAACCATATACCCAACAATAGTATGATATTCTTCGAATATTGTCACTGCAACCATACTTTTTTCTGCGTGTATATGCCCGTCGCTTATTCTTATTCTCGCATATATGCACCATAACTTAAAACTTTTTCTACCGATGCCTCAAATGCACGACATGTTTTTATGATATTGTTACGCATAAACTCTTGTATGTATCACAAATAAATAAAATTTAAAAATTGCAGGCAAATATCTTTCATATGCACAGTTTAAAACGTTCATCAATAAAAGTAATAAAAATCTGTACAAAGATTGTTCTATAGCAATTGAAAAGTCGAAAATTTCACATCTTTGGTCTATTGCAGGTAAGGTTGTAAAAAACAAATTAAATACCAGAGTGGAATTATTCCCAGAAACCCTGGGACAATTAAGCGTAGAAATGGTTGCAATTGAAAGGCGATATGGATAAAAATAAGTAAAAACGTCGTTTTAAAAAAATCCGTTTTAATAAAAACATCAATATCTCAGTCAATATTGCGGGCCGGCGCGCCGCGGCGTGGTGTGATGGTTAGTGCGCAGGAATATCTTACAGTAAACCCAGCTTCAACTCCGGGTAAGAACATCTAACAAAATGTTAGCGGAGTGTTTCAAAATTAATGCCGGACAATTTGCGAGCAAGAGATTAATATTTTAGCCATATAAAGCTTGTGAAACTAATGCATTTCCCGCTCGGAGCCTACGTTAAAACGTTGATCCCGGTCAGTGAGTATAATAATTATAACATGCACACTGTGCAATACAACTTTGTGCAATTTTTTGCAAATATCAAAAATGGCATACTATAGTTAGATAGGCCTTGGAAAAATATGAAGAAAAATGGTATTGTATTTTTGCAAATGTCAAAAAAGTATACGCACCAACCCCGATCAAGTTTCAAGTTCATAACTTTATTCACATCACTGTTTGAGAAAAAACTAAACAAACAAAGCAAGCAAGCTCAAAGCAAGTGTCAAAAAAAACGTGTTTAATTACTAATAATGTCTTTTAAGAAAAGTCAATTATCAATTGAAAAAAAATCTAAAATTTGGGAAAAACATCTGACCACATTCCACAAAAGTCTAATAATTCCACGAAACATTCCAAATATAGAGTGTAAATTACAGAAATTGGAAAAAAATCCAACTCAAAAGATAATTATTGGAAGATATTATATTTGTGCCGAACGTGCTATTAAGGTAGTTCAGGATATTTATCCTTTATGCAAATCTGTAAGAACTTTAAATCTAAAGTTTATCTCGTTGAATAATATATAAATTGTTTTTATAATTATAACTAACTTGTTTATTATTACAAAGGTACATAAAAATGTATTCATACTCGTATAAAAAAAAATAAAAATAATTTATTTAAAAAAAATCCTGGAGGGTTTTAGAAAATGCATTTGGTGCGTATCATTTTTTTTTACCAATTGGCCGGAGATAACCATTTTCATTAATAAAAAAAATTTGCGCATCACGTGGTGCTATGCCAAAAATTTCTGATTTGATATAAGTTTTCCCTCGTTCCTTTATGAAATGCTTTGGGAGTTAAATAACTCCTTAGTTATTTATATAAAATCGCACGGTTCACTCATTAAATAATAGCTAAAGTTAAAAAATGACACATAATCCTCAAGCTTTCATACAAAAAAGATATATATCGTTCAAAAAGTGTATGAATTTTCTATTAAATTCAATTGAGAAAATAATAGTGTAATTAGTTTTCAATTGAGAGCATTTTCATAAATACCGGAGAGGTACATAAGAGACGACCGCATTCGAAATTTGCAAATTTACTTTTAGAGCAAAAAAAATTATTTGCCATGAAATACAATTTTATAATTAGATATTTTAATTTATTTGCAAATTTATATGCACTGATCTTAATTAAATAAAATTTTAACTGGAGCATTTCCACAGTTATTTCTAGGTACAGCAATTAAGTTGAATTTATTTTTAAAAAAATTACTGATGGTTAAAAATTTGCCATGTGCGTTCTTATTATTAAAATGGTATTGCGATATATGCACCATCTGCCACTTAAGGAGTTTTTGCTATAAGCACTCTCAATGCACATAAGCGAGTTTTTGTGATTTATTAATACTTAAATTTGCGCAATAACTAATATAATTGGTTTTTAGGTTTAGCCTCGATAAATATGGCTAGAAAAACTACAATAGTTAAGTCATTTGTTAACGGAAAGCGTCAATTTTAACCATGTCTATAAAAAAAATCTTTCCGTAGTTGATGCTTAAAAATATATTAAATTTTGTTTTTTAACCGTTGAATGAGTGCCTAACCATTTAGTATTGGTCTTTGCACAGCATTTGTACTAAAACGCCTGCAACAAATTATTTTTCTCATTTTTTTTAACTACGAATTCAGCAGTATTTTTTCGATAAACATGAACAATATTGGCACATTTTGTTTATAAGTGAATTAACTATTGCAGTTTTGCTACTAACCATAGTTATCAGGGCTTAACCTATACACTAATTGTTTTCCTAGTTTGCCTTTCTAGTGCAAAGATATATAAATTATTGGCTGTTCAAAAGCGATCTGTACTTTCTTTATGGGCGCTGAAGAACATAAAAAGGTAGCCATGGCACCACCCAGTTTCCCCAAGAATTATTTCCTAGCTGTAATAGTTTGTAATCGATTGTTTTTTAGTGTTTTAGTTTGTGGGCGCACCTCCTCCACTTACTTGAAGGATTGTTTCCGTGAATAGCAGTTTGCTGACCCACAGTACTCTGGAACATTTAAGGCAATCCAAGTTCCAAAAATGTTGGTGCGGTACTATTAAATTTTTGTCAAGGCTTATTTTTTTACTCATACTTATAAATAGCATATGTAAAAAAACGTATGTTCCAGTCTCGAATAGCTTAGTTGTTGTTTTTGATAAAAGTTTTTGTATGAGCGGCCGGTGCAATGCCCTTTGTAAAATTGGTATATACTTTATAAAAATTTCTTGGCCCACAAAAGTATTATGTGTAAAAGACGATCAGCCTATAATTTCGGTTACATAATTTCTTTTTAAAATGTGGGGCATCCCACTTTTATGTCTTTATACAACAATAGCATACATAAAAAATATCTCTTATAGTTAATGAGGTCGTTTATAGTTTGTGATAAATTGCTGGCCCAGCTTACTGTTAAAATTTTACGATGATCGACCTGGAATTACTGGCATTACAGCGCTTTTAAAAACTGAACGGTGGAATATCGAAACTATTAGCTCCTCAAGGTAGTCAGCGTAAACGACGTTTCCAAAATTAAGAAATTTCTGTCTAGAACCCACTTGCAGTCGGGAATACTGGTCGACACAAATGGGACAAGCGAAAAAATGCTAAGACTTCTAAAGGAAACCCACATTCACGTAGGACATACCATCACGATATCTATAAATATAATAAAGTTTCTAGGGGAACTCCACGGGGTAGAATTCTCTTATCACTCCTATAGGTCACCACTATAAAGATTCTACTGAAGGTCTTAACCGATGATGGATTCAAGCCCGTCTGCTAACCCTACGACGTCGCAATACTTATGAAGGGCAGACACCTTTAGACAAGTCGCTCAACTAGGCAAACCCTAGGGCCCTAAACGTAAGTCCAGAAAAATCCAAGATATGTTCTTGACGAAGACGAAGATTTTAACGTTAAACGATCCTCGAGAGTTACCCAGCTGACTGATAAAGTTAAATACCTTCAGGTGGTAATTATTGTCCAGAAAATACTAGGGATAACAGAACGAAAAAGTTCATAGATGCTGTTCAATGGCAAAAGATAAATCGGATATAATTTGAGGCCTTAGGCCTTAGATGGCTCACTGGCTCTTTACAAGCGTAGTAAGGTCAATTATTAGATAGGCGACAGTATTTGGTAGACTTCAATTACAAACATAAAACAGAACTAGATAAGGTCTAGAGAACTTGAGTATCAGCGAAACAATATGCACAGCTTATATAAGGGTAATGGAGGAAATATAGGGTGATCCATCTGGGGGTACTTTTTCAGAACATACTGGTCGAAATGCTCGAACGAGTCATCCAAAATTGAACCCTCAGAATGGCGTAGTTGCGGACAACATTTGAAGGAAACTATATTCAAAAAATAAATGCCGTTAAAATGGCCTTTCAAATTACCAATTAAGATTCCACACTTGATTTGAGTTTTTATTTGTTTTTGTTATGAAAAAATACCTCTAGCTGGATCACCCTATACTAAACAATAGCCCGGTTGATTTTTGGAGGACATCAGAGCCAAAAGATTGATGCCAGCAGGCGAATGGACACCGAAGACCGGACATCCTGCCAACAGAACATCCTTAAACCATTAACGTACCTTGCAACCAGCAAACCTGGAACATGTCGTTTCAATTAAAGCATCGTTTCATCATAAAAAGTGTTAGACGATAATAAACTCGAAAAGCGCAGTTATGGAAGTCCGATAGGAGGAGTATTCTTGGTAATGTAAATTCGAGGTAGTACGCCCGAACCGTAGTGTTTATATATCATTTATTGATCAGGTCAAAAACAACATAATTTTGTGAAGCTAGCAGCAGTGTTTGTTGAAAAGTGAAATATCAACTTGAATCCTATAATGGGGAACGTTGAAGAAATCTTTGACCGATAACCTAGCAAAAACTCGCATTACCAGATATAACAATGGTGGTAAGGTTAATTAAACAGTTTATACCACTTATAATTCGACCACACATCAAAATAATTTTACACGGCTACGTTATTGGATGTAAGTAGTTTGTGCGATTCTGGTTTCTGATTTCACCAGATGTGACGCGCAAAATAGAAAGGGACCTAAGGGTAAAAACCAGTTTTGTTCAGGAGAGCCATTTTAAAGATTTAAATACGTGTATCTTTGGTGTACCATCACTTTCATAAAAAGCGCATATCTCTGGGAGGGAACACTTTTGGGGCATGGGATCGGTCTCATTTGATGCTCAGATGTTGTCCACATAAAAAAAACAGTGAAAATTGATTTTTTACCCTTAGGTCCCTTTCTCTATGCGCTATCACATATAGATTCCGAGTCACTGATCCTAGCAAAATCCTGTAATATCAAGAGTTTTGCAATTAACAAAACCCATAATAAAACCAGTGGACTAATAAAGTTCGGCAGACCTCAATTAACTACCCTTTTTAAACTCCGGTTTTCAGTTTAACCGAAAATGGTAAATTTTAAGTAACCGGCTTTCATTTTTGAATCAAAAATTTTGATTACCTTAAAAACACAGGTCGCAATTGTTGTCAGATCTTCGTGAAATTTGGCAGAAGTACGTTTTTTGAGCAACGGATTAAGATAAAGCTCATACGATTTTATCGTTTTAGCTTTAAAATCACATATTACATCCAATCTTGATGAAGTTCGGCACAAATATGTGACGTTATCGAAGTTGAAAAACATCGGTTCAGACTTTTTTATAGCTCCCTCACTAAAGTTTAACCGATTTTGTGACTCTAGAAGCCAAATAATCTCTAATATTGATAAAAATTTGGCACAGCTCATTACGATGGATCAGTTACCAGATCCTAAATATTGGTGAGCTGGTATCCTACTTCATTTATAAAAACCCACTACAAACGTCCCTCCCGATTTGGACATCAAAAAACCATTATCATCAGAAAAAAACACAAAAACAGTTTTGTTTCGTTTTTTCAGGTTTCGAAAATTAAATAAGTGTGATAGCCCATAAGGCTATTGTTTGAAGACTACTATAAATTGAGTCTAACAATAGTCCTTCTTATACGCTTGGTGGGAACATGTTCTTTAAGAGTTTAGTTTTCCCTTTAACAATAGCAGCCAAATAGATTTATGCTTAATGTCTTCATTGACACCAAATTGCGTCAAAATCAGTACCTAGCAACAATAAACACACTATTTTCTTATCTTGTAAAAAAAATGTCTTCTTTTAAAATATACTCGTATATATAAGTTGATGCAAGAGTCCTGGTCATAATACCTTTCAATTCGCTTTTAAAAACTTCAATCTTAATTTCTGGACAGGTTTACATTTGAACCATATTGGCACCGCAAAAGGCAAGCCAGTTATGTGTTCATAATTTATGGCAAGAGTTTTTAGGTATTCATAAATATTTATAGCTGCCAATAAAAATTAAAGAATCCGATCGTTGGACAAAAAAAATGATTTTTTAACAACCGAAAAATGGAAATTCGCAGTAAACCGATGGTTTATTCTGTCTAATGAAACCGAAACGCAGATTTTTAAAAATCGAACTGACCATCTTATTTTATCTTAATCGAATCTCATTATCGGCGTTATGCCCCTTTAAATAATTACTGTTATAGATAATATTGTCTTTAAATTGAACAAAAAAGCGTGGCCCCACCGATGCAGGCCTGAACTCTTAAAGCGTATGACTCGCGAACTAATACCGATATGACGATGGTAGTTGGTATATATAGGGTGGCTTATGAATATTGCTACATTAAGAAACTTAAATAATTTATTTTTCAGTGAATGAAATTTATTTTGCTTTTATTCATATTAAAGCTCCCTCAATTTTATTTAATAAAGCTTAATTATTTTTAAAAATAATGGAATTACCAAAAATTTCTTCATTACTGCTTGGAGAGTTGAGACTGGAGTAGCCGCAATTGTTTCTCGAATGGATTGCTTTAGTTCATTCAAACTTGTTGGTTTTGCCTTGTAGAAAAACGGAATGTGGATTTTCTGAATATCAGCTTATTGAAAATTTTTCGTAGCAATTCTGTCATAATAGGCCGGGCTATGTGAGGAGTTGCACCGCACCATCTTGCTGATAGCACACAGAGTTGAAAGAAGTTCTCATCCGGCGTAATTTTGGATAGAAAAACTCTCTCAACATGCTTAAGTAACGGTCTCCATTAACCGTTTCACCGTTTTCTTCGAAAAAGTAGGGCCCAACGATAAGCGTGATGAAACTGAGACATAAAGTGCATGCAATTCCGTCTCTTGGAGTATCGGTGGGTTGGATGCACCCCATATTTGACATTTTTTTGTTTATGTTGCCGGGAAGACTGCATTTTGTTTGCCGTTTGAATTTTATATGGGAATAAGTCCAAATCGTTATGCATAATTGACTCCAATGACTGTCTGCTTATAACCATTTGAGCAGATATGCTTTTTGTCGAAACTCTTAGATTGTTTTGTTTGGCAGCAGCTACAGCAGGGACTGTTTCCTCCGTCCGAACTGAAGGGTTTCGATTGTAAGGTCTTCTGTTGACTGTGCCATGCTCGGCAAAATTGTTAACAAGTCTCATTATGGTCCATCTGTTCGGAGGACTGCCGCCAAATGTGCGCCTATACTCTCTTTGAACCGAAACTACAGACTCCAGTGCGTGATAGCTGCGGACAATCCAAAATATTGTTTCAGTGTCCCAGTTCTCTTATTTTGTTAAATCTAAAAATCAATCAAAAAATAAAAAAATAATCAGATTCATTAAATAGAAAAAAAGTTATTATTTTGTTGTGGCAGCTTCATTTCGGATTAAAAGGTTCCCCCTTTGCCGAATTAAGTGTGTTATGTAGAATTTATACGAATTTTGGCACTGTTACAAACTTCATTGCCACATCATAGAACAAGGTGAAATTTCTCCAAGTCAGTGAGCTGTGGACGATGTATTTCCTTTACTAACTGACCGAAACCATCTGTTAATGCATTTATTATAGGTAAGGTCAGAGATAAATCTCTTACTCGTAAAGTCATTGGCTTAAACGAGGTAAAAAGCCACCGCAAATTTTTTTTAGATGCTCTTATCAGAAGTTAAAGTTTACTGGCATAATTGGCGTAAATCGCACTACAGCGGTTCCACAAACTATACTCTGACCAATAACTATTAGCTATTACTATTATCTCCTCAGGAATATTCAATGCATTATTTGAAAGGACTTCGGAAATAACGATTTTTTATCAAAAAAATAATATTGAAGCCATTACAACTTTTACCTGCCGCTCAGTATGTAACGTAACAAATACTTCAAAATATTTGAGAAGGATGCAAAGCTGAAAAGAAGTGCAGTGGTACAAAAAGGCTAAATACTCTTCAAGAAAAAAGTATTTTTTTCCAGCATTCATCCAAACGGAAGGATACACGTAGCGTAACACTCGATGGTAATTTTTTATTCAGCTGCTACTGCGGCTGTTCAGAGAACAGAAATGAGCAAAGGGAAAAACTTCCATTTGTTAAATTGACTTTTTAGTGAAATTAAAAATTCTACTACTTAAAAAAAGTAGTAGTCAGTGGGATTCGTTCAAGTAAATTAACATGAATTTGTTGAGTTCCAATGGAGAATGGAGGAAGAACTCTTTTCAGATTCTTTAAAAGTTTCTCCGCGTGAGTGTGTGTGTATACGGTTTTGGTTCTGTCTTCGCTCGCTATTCGTTTTGTTCATATCATTTAGTGATTAAGCACGTTATTCATTTCAAATAGAATCTGAAGACTCCAGACGGAAGTTCGTTTTCAATTTGCCATTGGCGCCAAATAGACATTGTTCCAATCATACCACACACGCACACAAACACCAAAATCCAAGCACATCTAGCTCCCATATACATGTGTAGGTTCACACGCATACGAGTACTAACTCCTATGTATGTGTGTTTCATACCATGTGTAATTTATACACATCATCACTGTATCTTTAAGGATATATTCACTCAACCATTTCCGGCAAATCAGCAAAAGTCTTTAATTCCCTTTTGCTGCTCTCGTCCATCCCTGCTCTCTATCATTTGCTTGAAACAAAGGCGATATGGACGATGGAGCGAACGATCGAAGGCACACACAACTAAACAATTAACGCTGCTAACAGACTTACATGGGGCCAACGCTGTTCCTAAGATGTTTGAAACTACGCCAACACATTTTGGGCCACACACGCTATATACCCGTATATACCCGTTCTTTCATTCACAGAAAGCAATAACTAGTTAAAAATGTATAAAAAGGAAAAGGACGAAGAAGAAGAAGAAAAGAGAATCGTTCGTAAACGTTTTTAAGGAAAACTTTTTTCATTAGCACAACTTTAAGAGTTCTTAGACAGTTTCCCAACAGTTGGCGAATACACAAATGCCCGGCGAAACATTCGGTGATAATTCGGAATAGGCATCTACCTGCCTACTACTTCTCTCAAGAATTTAGTGGCTTCACTTAATTTCAGAAGCAATGACAATAGCAATTTAATGAAAAAGTGTTCTACTTATCACATAGAATTTGACTATAAAGGATGAATTCTTCCCAAACTATGACAGTCTGTCCAATTTGGGGTTCAACGTTGAATCACCCTTTACAGATATTTGGCCTCATGTCGTCCATCGCACCTGCCAAGTGTATTATGAGTAGTTTCAGTTATTAATCCAGCGGAATGAAACTGACAGATATTGAAGACAAAACCAAAGCGCGAAATTATTCTCTCACTTATTTTCACCGTAAATGTTTGTAACTTACTTAATTCCCACAACAATCCATTAGAGAGCAAGGGAAACTTCTAACATACCAGTGAGATGTGCACGATTTAACTTTTTTGAACTCACCAACTGGCCAATGCCGGCTCTGAACGGCAAAGTTCGAGAAGCTTTTACGTAGCTTAGAGATAAAATTCGTACTCGTAATGTAGCCAGGCTTTACCCGCTACTAAAAATTGTTAGATATTCTTACACGGATTTGAACCTAGGTTTACTGGCATGATATCAAACGTAATTGAGTTACCCCCACCTTTAAATGTACTTATCGACCAAGATTCACGACAAAGCTTGCAATAACTCCTACCTAAATGAATTTCGGCAAAAATAAATAGAAGAAAATCAGTTCATACTCATATGTATTTTTTAGGTCCCTACCTCTAGAAGCCATAGGGCAGAAGCTGTTTTTTGGACCAAGGGCGGACGCTTTTGAAATTCAAGAAAATTAGTTAAGATTTGTATATAGCTCCCATACACACATCTTTTCAATCAGTGTTACATATTGGAGGCCCTTAGCTCTAGAAGCCATATAATATAGGGTGATTAATTTTGAGGTTCCCTAACTTTTAAAGAAAAAAACACAGAAAAGTCAAATTGAATGGGAAATGTTTATTATTATTTGAAAGAACATTCTTTGGCATTTTTTTGAAGATTATGTTCGCCGAGGCTACGTGTCAGGTGGTCCATCCGTTGAGTCTAATTTTCGATGACTCTTTCGAGCATGTCGACTGGTAACTGGCGAATGACACGCGCGATGTTTTGCTCCAAGGCCTGAATCGAATCGGGTTTGTCCGTCTAACAGTGTGATATCACGTCACGTAGTCGGTTATCATGTCACGATAACGGTCGCCATTGACGGTTACGTTCTCACTGGCATCATTTTTAAAGAAATATGGACCAATCATTCCACCGGCCCACAAACCACACCAAACCGTTGGTTTTTCTGCTCTTGAACCTATTCTGTTTGCTCTTCGTCCAAAATGCAGCAATTTTGCTTGTTTACATATCCATTGAGTCAGAAATGTTGGCCGATTATGTTGACCATAAGTTGAACGAAGTGCTCGAAACGCATTCCGCACAGAACGTGAATTTTCGTAATAAAGTTGAACGATTTGAAAACGTTGTTCAGGCGTAAGTCTTTCCATGATGAAATGCCAAACAATACTAAACAAAATAGGTTCTTGGATTAACCTATGCAACGAAGCTGGATAAAATAAAAAAACAGTTTATAAAGGTGACTTAAAACCAGTGCAGAAGAAAATGGTTCATATCGCACACATCCAATTTTCAATACAACCTCTACAGAACGCACTCATTAATCCCAATTTCGACCAAACTTCACAGTAACATGTTTTGTATAACAGTGGGCCAACAACCAATTGTAAACCAATTTGGGTCAAATATGTTCATATTTAGTTGTAGTCTCCATACAAATGGTTCATTGGTCTATATCATCGGTTTGACATTTAGTACAAGGGTTGCTATTTATATTTCGGGTCCAGCAATAAAAACACAATTGGAAAGGATTTTTTTTCAAAATATTCTTCTTTAAGATCATAACCCTTTGCATGCACACAAACCAATTTTCGAAGCACTTTTTGTACTCCGATTGAGACACCTCCAAAACACGATTTTTAAACGCCTCAACAGCTGCTTCGGGCTATAAAAAACGTTGACCACGCATTTTTTTCTTGAAGAAGAAGTCATTGCGTGCCAAATCAGGGCTGTACGTTAGATGGCCCATCAATTCGACATCTTGAGTGGTCAATTAGCTTATCGTTTCAGCTGATGTGTGAGAGCTCACATTGTCGTGATATAAAATGATCCGTCTTCTCTTATTATCTTTCCTCATTTCTTCGAACAATGTTGGCAAAAAGATTGTTGGTTCCACTAAAGGCATTGTGGCAACATGGCCAGCTATACCGAAAAAACGCAATCATTTCCTTCGATGTACTTTTTCCACGACCAACTTTTTTATTGGATTTGGCTCGTCTTGAAAGACCCATACGGTCGATTGCTGTTTTGTTTCGGGTTCATATGCATAGATCCATGATTCGTCACCTGCGACAATGGTATACACTGCTAATGCAGTTATACTTTTTCAACATTTCTTTGCACCAATCCATACGAGCCTTTTTGAGAATTCGTCAAATTCTGTGGAATCCAACGAGAACAATTTTTTTCACGACCAAATGAACATGCAATATGTTATTGATGCTTGTCATACTAATGCCCAAGGATGCCTCAATCACACGGTATGTCACATGTCGGTCTTGCTTAATCAAGTTCAGCATTGATGGTTTCTGAAGTTGAACGTCCTTCCCAAAATTCATTCTGGAGTGAACGGCGTCCGAGACTCAACACTTGGTACCAGCGATTAATAGTGGTTTTTGATGGTGCTTCATCGCCAAAAGTCGAAACAAGTTGATTTAAATACTTTAACCAATGCTAAAAATCGTAAAAAATCATCGCACGAAAATGTTTACGGGATAATTGCATTTTTTGACTGAGATGAATTTTACAACACACTGATTATCAACAATTCGCCTTCAAACGACAAAACTTTCTAGGTGAAGTTATGCTAAGAAGTGTCAAAGTTTCCAATGAAAGTTCCAGTTTGCATCCGGGAATACTAGTATTGTCAGAACCCGAAATATAAATAGCAACCCTCGTGTAATGCTTAGAAAAGGCCTTTTTTTATGACCAAATCTATTTCATGAAGTCCCATTTTTTTAGCCATGCTTGTTCGCACACACGCAGAAAAAAAGTATGGTTGGGGTAACAATATTCGAAGAGCATCATACTTTTGTTGGTTATATGGTTGTGGCACAACAAAATTATGATCATCACAACAATAGTATGGTTCACACACAACCATACTATAATCCCCATTATAATATTATGGTCCTCACAACAATAGAATTATTCACACACAACCATACTATGATCCCTACAACCATATTATTATTCACATTCAACCATAGTATGATCCCCACTACCATATTATGGTCCTCATTACCATAGTATGTTTAACGTACAACCATAGTATGATCCTCACAACCATAGTATGACTTACACACAATCATGCTATGATCCCCAACATTTTTTGTACAGATTGGGTAAAGTTGTTATTTAACAATAGAGAATTTTATTAAGTAAGTTATGTAGTAAATAGGAGTAATTTATTGAACAGTAAAAAAAATTATTTATTAAAAATATTTCAGTTATACTAATTCGTAGTTTGTTTGGAAAAAATTTAATTATTTTTACTATTATTGCGTAAGATTCGTAAAAATAAAATTGTCAAATTAAAAAAGTACCATTTTGCCGGTATGAATGCCGTAATCATGTTATTGTTAACATAAAAGCCATGAAAACAATACTTTTGTTCCACCAACCATATTTATATTGTTGCTACAACCATATTTTCATTTTTAAATTTGGCAACAATACTATTGTTACATTTCAAAAATATTATTATTGCCGCAATCATACTATTGTCAAATTGAAATTCAAAAAACAATACTATGGTTGCGACGACCATACTTTTATTGCAGAGAACATACTATTGTTGCCGTGCGTGCAATGACTCTCGAAAGGACCTAAGAATCGTTCTTAAATTCTTCTGATACCTCCCTCACAAATGCTCCATTACGCCCACTTCTAGTATGCTTGGAATATCTTTAATGCTGTTATCACGATGTAATTCAAAATCAATACAGAAATATAAGGTTAACGTGGTGAGAATTAAATAGATAAATTACCCTGTTTCAGTGCTGATAGGAACCCACATAACTTGTCTCCTAATTTAATTTATTAAAATTTGCTGATTTGCAATTTTTGTAGTCTGATTGACTAACAGACTTGTTCTCTGTGTGCAGTTTAAAATAATTTCAGTTGGCTTTTCTACATATCGAGTGAAACAGAGAATTATATAGTCGGCTTCGGTCGACCTTAAGACGATAGCGGTTTTTATATCGAGCCCTAACAGCGAACGATAATTTTATAGAAGAGGGTTTTTTGTTGGCTTTTTGTCTAATTACCTGAAGGATTCCGATCGATTGAATTATATATATCTTTGTTAAATTAATATTTAATTTTTAATACTAAAGCTTAGGAGCGTTGTGCAATTTTCTATCGAATTTCATAAAAATCGAGTGGCGCTTTCGTCTTTTTCGCGGTAAGGGCTCGATATGCTGCTTAAATTTGTATTATGACCAAATATCGGGTGCATCGATTATAGATTACAGCTCACTTTCTGTTCGGTGTGACACATATGAGTGCCAATTAAAAAAGCCTATACCAGTGTGTTATACGGCTCGAATTGATACTTAAAAAATGTGCAGTCTTTTACGAAAAAAATCTAACAAGTTTTTACTTCTCCACAAGTTAATTAGATCAGTTTCGTTGTTGTTTGCCAATTGGGGGAGAAAAAGAAAGTCGGCGAAGAATAAGCGAACACAGTACCGACAGGTAGACGCGTTTCGTCATATCAATACTTTTCTTAATTGCTGTTAACCACAGTAGAAGTACTTATCGATCTATATAAACAATTCAAGTTTAACTTGAATTAACCGATTTAAATATACTCCTAATTTCCATCCTGCCGATTTCTCTTAAAATCCCCGTAAGCAGATTTTTTAAAGTCTGAGTATAGAACTTCTTCTATTTTCTTTTTGGCAGATTCAAACTTTACGAATTGTCACCTCCAAATTTATTTGAAAAACTGTTCATATTTGAAAAACCTTACAATCGTCTCATACGACACTACATGCGGAAATGTTTCCTGGGTATATCGTGGCAATCATCGATATACATAAGCTACAGACACACAGACAATACTCTTTCACTCGACACTAGCTCTTCTTTCCGAGCAAACAATGATTGAATCATTGCAAGGCTCCGCAATCATTTTCTTGCTACGAATGCCCGCTCCGAATGTTTGTTCTCATCTCCCGATTGCCGTCATCTTCAGCGTCTGGACATTGTCATTCCGTTCCTCATTTATTGTCAGATGAAATTTAACAAGCAGTTCGTTTAAAATTCTTTAATTTTTCCCTCTGCTTTTACTGGCACTCCGGTTGACTTTTACTACGTTCTGCACTACCCCTTGTGAGTTGAGTTCGCAAATGCCAGAGAGTGGGCGAATGGAAGAATAAGGAAATCGTAAACGACTGAAAGTTTTCCAAACATGGTAAGAAGCTGCAGTTTAACAGCCATCAAAGAAGTTTGTAAAACAAACTATCTCTGGGAAATATTAACAGTACGTTTTGTGGAATTTATATTTTTTAGAGATAAGCACGAAATTATTTGTGTACCATTGTGTTTGACTATGATGATATGACTATAATTCCGAAAGTTACGCCATGAACCGAGAATCACAAACATGACTGCTTTCTGGCTTTTGGCTGGCATGGAAATGGTTAAGCATTGAATATCCTCTGCCATCCATGAAATGTCACACAAGTTAAACATTACAACGAGAAATTGAAAGAAATAAGTTTACGTTAATGGCAGTGCCGATCTAAGGAGTAAACGGAACTCAGAACCAGGCATTGTGCCCGTCGAGGCAGGGGAACTCTTGTCAATTGTAAATATTAAGATAAAGTAGCGGTTACCGAGGCGATACGCGAGAACGCAGCTAAATTTCGAAATGTGTTTACTTGGGTAGTTTTTAAAAACCATTCATACCGGAGCGACATGAGATTATCACGTCATCGGCTGTGAAGAAAAAAAGGGGTTTCAATTAAGTAAGTCAGTTCAGTTCGGCCTTAAAGACTAGACTGACAGCACAAATTTACTTGTGAATTATTATAGCGTGCATCGTTGGCTTAAATGATGACATTACAGACAAACTTATAATAATATCTCTACTATAGTGTTTTTAAGACAAGATTTACAGCAAACTTAACGATTTAGTCTTGAACCATTTTGCTCAGTTTTGACATGCTATTGGTTTCGATTCTTATTTTTCTTGTGCAGATTTCAACGTAAAATTAATTACTCAGCATAGATAAAGTGATGAACGACGCACAGTGTCGCCCGTATAGCAAACGAGGTTGCAAAAATCAAAATTTTCATGTGCGCCTACGATTTTTTCAATAAACCTATCTAACAGGAAACTTTTCAACAATTTTAAACGCTTCCCTTAATAATATCTGATTTTTGGTTTAGAAGATATTATCGTTCAATTTTGAGTGATTTTCGGCTTTAAAAAAACACACCATTTTACGGCAATTTGGTCCGCTTTCGGGTGTAATATCACATGGTTTCTTTCGATTAATGTATTTCTTAAATACTAGCTGACCCAGTCTGCGTTGCTGGCCTTGGTTAAGGGAAGTGGTAAATCCTTAAATTCTAGATACAATTTTGGGGAGTAGTTTAATTTGTAAATGATGTTTTAATGGAGTTCTCTCGGCTGAACAATATTTTTGTTTTGCCTTCATTTGCGTATAGGAATTGTGATGACGGCTTTTCAACTCGTTACTGTCCATGTGATTAACAGGGACAAGATTTAATCCACAAACTTGCAACGATTGAACTTGTGACTTTTTTATTGTTGGTATACGTGGAATTGTTACGTTTTCGCCATTGTATTTGCCAGTTAATAATGCAACTTTAATGATGTTCCAGTCGTGGTTGATTGAAGTAGCGTAACAGAATTATAGTTAAACACATTTTTAATTGCAGAATATGAGGAGAAGTTCCGGGCTAATCAATTGAATTTTTAAAGTTCAGTTGGACAATTCAATAGCATTCGTCCATGGTCCAAAAATATAACTTTTGCCAAATCTCCTGATGATGCGACAACAATTACGTATTAGTTATGAACCGATTTCGATTGAACTTGGTACATTTATCAAGTTTTGGCGAAGGACAAACACTATTGAAATTGCTCTGTCATTGGAATTGGAGTGCAATATGTTCAAAGAAATATATCACTTTTGTCCATATCGTAGGGAGAAAATATATGGTTACTATATGATGTCGGCAACAATAATGTGTTCTCGCTAATAAAAGTATATTAGTCGCAACCACAGTATTTCTCAACATAGTATTTATTTCGACAATAGTATGATTGCAACAATATTAATATTGTTGATATGTAACAATAGTATTGCTGCCAAATTTAAAAACGATAATACGAGTATGATAGTAGCAACAATATAAATATGGTTGGTGCGCCGAAATGTTTGTTTTTTGGTTTTATGTTAACAAAAATATGATTACGGCAATCATACCGCATGAATAGTACTTATTTTCTGTAAAACAAACTGCTATGGATTTGTGTAACTTAAATATTATTAATAGACACTTACGTTTTTTGAAACTGATTTATTCTACTGTTAAATAAATCACTCCCATTAATTTGAATTTAATGTACTTATATTTTTAACTAATTTACGTAACATAAATCTTTATTGTGGATTAACAACTTAAACCAATCCTAATATTTGAATTTTAGGATCATAGTATGACTGAGTGGGATCATACTATGGTTGTAGGCATCATAACATGGATCCATGTGAACCAAACTATGGTTTTGAGAATCATAACATGGTTGCAGGAATCTTAGTGTGGTTGCGTGTGAATCTTATTATTGTTGTGACAATGGTAGAATGTGAATCATACTATGGTTGTAAGGATCATAATATAATTGTGGAAAGCTTTACATAATTGCGTGCGAATCTTACTATGGTTGTATGCGAAACATGCTATGGTTGTGAGGATCATGGTATGGTTGTGTGTGAATCATACTATTGTTGTGAAGATCATACTATTGTTGTATGTGTAACATACTATGGTTGAGAGGATCATAATGTGGTTGTGGGGACCATGGTATGGTGGTGTGTGAATCGTCCTATTGTTGTGAGGATCATAATATTGTTATGCTGCAACCATATACCCAACAATAGTATGATGGTTTGAATATTGTCACCCCAACCATAGTTTTTTTCTTCGTGAAGTCTAAATAAGAAATGCCTATCCTGCTATGCAGTTTGAGAGGGTCCACCTTGGCCCACAACGAGTAGTCAACAGCTGAAATAACCAACACCTCATACTGCGTATTAGCGCTTATGCTGACCAACCAAGCTTATAGCCATGCCAGCGACTCGGTGACTGGTGTGTCCAATAATTCCAAAAAACGCAAAGGAATCAATATGTTCGATTTTAAGATTTGTAAAGTTATGTAAAGCATTTTAAAAAAAATCTCGTCGTCGTATTAGGAAAGTGACAAATCTGGTGGAGAATTTATCCTTTAAGTCTGGCACCACTGTTATTCAGGGGCTCTCCGAACTCTTATCAAATATGGTATTTTGCCTACACGTATAGTCGATTTTGGATATGTTCTGCGGAATTGTTGCAACTTTGTCCGTCTATGCAAGGTAACGCGTCCCAATGCAATGTATATGGGACAAAATTTTGAAGTAGTCCCGATATAATCGTATGCCACCAGTAAAGCCGCAAGAAAAGCGAATGTAAACTTATGATTTGGAATTGGTCCAACGGAAATTGTCGCAGTGGCTTATATAAGTAGTAAACAGGTAGTCTTTGCTTGAGATTTAAGCTATTCAGCGGTCATTTTAACAATCTATGAAAAATGTTATCGTTTGTTTTAAGACTGCGAATACGTGTTTTTAAAAAAATAACTTTCGACAAATAATAAAAAATTTAAAATTTTAATAAAAATATTATATTTTTTCCTTATGCATTCTAAGCTTTGTCGTGTTAAGCAAATATATGGATTTTCGCGATCTATGCAAAGTGACATCATCTTCACATTAAGGGCACTTTGTGTATAACTGCAGTAATTGAGTGGATTACTTGCAACCACCGACGTTTTATCTAAAACACTGAGCATTTGCATCTATTATATTTTAAACAAGTTTCCCTCTCATTTTTAGAGGATTTGATGACTTTAGGTTTCCACAGAGTCTGTCTTTCATTTTTTCGTTTTTTATTCCGAACACATTTTCTCGTACACTTTGCACCATTGAATATTTTGAAGGGCACTTAAGCCAGGAGAGGAGGTTAATAATTGCCAGACATTAAGACACCTCTGGGTGATAGCGTCATTAGCGCTGCACGTTCTGATACTTTGGCATCTTATTATTAACAGTTTAATGTCGAAATATTATTTAAAATGTACAGCAATTTCGATAAATCGTGACGTTTTAGCTAATGATGAGATTACGATGGACGAACAAAGAGCGAATGAAGCACACTTCAGGTGATGGAATAATGTAAGAGTGTCATAGTTAGCGTTTTTCAAGACATTTCTTTTCATTGCGATAAAATTTACCGTAACAACGAAGTAAAAGAATTATTAGCAAATATTATGCCACCACACGATTATTTTCACGGTTGGGGTCATTAATGGCCGCATGCTGTCGTGTTCCAGGAACTATCGCAGTCATTTTTGAAATGCATAACCAATCGAGAGGCTTACGCTGCATGATATCGAGTACAATTTAATTTTGTGATACTAGGGAACAAATTCCGAAGACGTTGCATGGTTTATTTTTTGGGGAAATTTTTGACTGTCTCTGTTTCGTAGACGTTTATCTCGGACTTTGGAAATTGCTTTTCAAATTTAGGCGGCTCACACATTAGACTGTTTACTAACTTAGGCTGGATACACAAACTTTTGTTGGCGTGGAACTGCTCAAAAAATAATTTATCTTCACACATTGTCCTCCCCTTGTTTCCTAAACGGATATGCCCTCCTCGACTTGGGCTTTCCAAAGGAGTCTAGGTCCTTTACGTTTGGGCATTCCGTGGAAGTAACCGTCTAATACCCCTCTGGCTCATAACGCTTTATAGAGCCAAAGGAGCACCCACTCGATTCTTCGTTTAATTTCATTGTTAACATCGTTCTCTCGGTTTCCAGAGAATACGAGATGTACAAATAATTGCCTCTACAGTTGAGTTGTAACTGCCAGCCGAAACACATATTTCTTTGCCGCTGCAATTTTCTGCCAAGTGACAGAAAACATTTTGTCTTGCCCCCATTAACCACTAAATTAATCTTAGACGAATCTAATTCCACTATTGAAAAGGCTCCGGTTGCATCTGGTATTGACTTCCCGAAAATTACTATGTCGTCTTCATACGACAGGAAGATGTGGACATTGGTGTTAATTGTGCCCATTTCATTAACTTTTGATGCTATTTTCAATTTGAACTAAATATTTGATGTCATCATCTCCAAAAGTGGAGATACAGTAGTTGTGTCAAATATAAGAAAAGTGTATATTGGCTGCTCTTGAGTCATTTCCAATATTTGATCGATTGTTGAAACCACAGTGATACGGTTGAATCAGGTCGCCGAAGTAAAGCTTCAAACATGTACATTGTAAAGTTGATAGTATTTCATTTGCGATGGCCATGACTTATTCCGCGGTAGTTGGTAAAAACGGTCTTATCAACCTTTTTGTAAATTAGCAAAGGTTGTAATAATCCGTCGGCTCCTGCGGCTTTATTGCTTTTGAGCCGGGTTATTGTTGTTTTGTCTTATCAAGTGTGAACATTCAACCCCACCATCTTTGGTTGGTATCGTTTGATTGTCATCGGCACGGTCTACAGTCGCTAATAATTTATAGGGGATCTACTTCGAATCCATATGAAGGAAACGCGCCGTTTAAACTGAATGTGCCCAAATAGACCTGGGGGTCAGCTAAGTGTGCTTGGCCGAACAATTTAAAAGGTGCAGCACGTCATGTGGCCCAAAGGCGGGACACACGTCCAGAACGTTCTCAAATTGAGGTGGCTGCGCCATCCAGATCTTAGCTGAGCCAGAAGCAAGCGCGACTGCCAAGGTAACGATTTCTCCTCTGGTGAAACCTCCGAGGAATGTTCCTCTAGCATTAAATTCGCTGTATCTTTAAATACTGATGCTGCGACTTCATCGGCTTGAATTTCTATCAGCCCTGCCTGATAGTTTCGATGATCTAAAGGCTCTCTCTTGTACCGCTGGTCTTCTATCTCTAGGCCATGAATATTAGCTAAGCCAGAACCAAGTGCGTTTGCCAATGTAGCGATTTCTCCTTTGGTGAAATCTCCTAGCATTAAATTCACGCTATCGTTGAATACTGCTGCTGTGACTTTATCAGCGTGAATGTCGTTCAGACCGGCTAGTTAGTTTAGATGATTCAAAGGCTCTCTCTTTTACCGCTGGTCCTCTCTCTCTCTAGACAATGAATATAGTGCCTGATATGCCTGGGCGGAGGCATTCTCTTCATACTGCAAACTATTTGCGGTGGTTTATAGCAGTTAGGGGGTCCGGTATTAATCATCTATTTTGTCTTTCCATGTAACTTCAACTCAACTTCAACCTCTTTAATCTGAAGCCAGGTCGCATCTCAGGCGTTAGTCGTTGCTTTGACATATGTCAAAACACAGTTGCATAGGAGTTACCACGTGAAGGCCATTGCGGTTAAGTCGCAATGGGTTCGTCAGTAGTATCGGTCAGATGCTTTACTTTGCAGCACGCACGACCAACAACTTCTAGTATTATCAGTGTTGGTGTCGGTTGTTATTTTTTATTTTATTTTTTTCTATATTGTTCTATATTATTTTTAGGGATCGTTAGTTCTACTGATAACGATAACAGCATAATTGAAAAAGAGATGATGGCGATGATGATTCGAGTAGGTTTGTACTATCAATTAGTCCAAAAATCAAATTGATGATGTTTTTACATTTTGATGGTTTTTAAACTTAAAACTAAACAACCAAAGTTTAGGCGACTAATTTTGATTATTTTTTTTAACACTTTTTGTTTATTGCTTAAGAAGATATCTTGGCCGCTTTTCAGCCGATTATCATTCAAAATATCTGAACTGTTTTTGTTAAATGATATACGAAAATGGGAATAGGGAATCTGCTTTTTATTAACAGTGACATTAGTGCGGCAACATACGAAATCGCTCTTCGACCATGGTTGATACATTTTAATAGGACACAGCAAATCACTTCACCATTCAAATTTGAAACAGAGTTTTACGAGTTTATATTCGGTTACCACCTACCGAAATTCTCGTATTGTACTCCGGTGCCATCCATGCAACCAGAACCGACCGACATTGCTTCTCTCCAGTGCGATGTAAAATTTCACATTTCTATAGGAATAGTTGCAAATGCACACAAACTAAATTTTTTACATTGGTGGATTGAAGAGTTAAGCATTCATTTGCCAGGCCTTTATTGATAGTTCACAGACATGCCCTTTTTACAACCCTAGAAGGTATTTAGCAGTGAAAAAACAAGTATAAACTTTTCTTAACATTTCTTATCATAAACGTACTTAGATCGTTTCGACGTACGACCATCATTTGTGTTGTTTACAGTGACTTGTGAAAATTAATTTGGCAAAAAAATGGAATTAACTCGTGAACATTTTCGTGTGATCATTTCTCACAACTTTCGATGGGATTATTACGACAAGAGTGCGTCGATGAACTTAAATTTTTGTATGGAGATGGAGCACCTTCCTATAGCACTGTGAAAAAATGGTTTAATGAATTCAATCGTGGCCGACGCTCGCTCAAACACGAAGGTCGTCCAAAAAACGGCCGTTGTGCTAGAGAACACTGATGCCGTGCGTTAACTGATAATTCAAGATCGTCATGTGACATACCGTGAGATACTGGCATCCTTGGGCATTTCTTCACCAGCATACATTCGATATTGCATGAAATCCTGGCAGTAAAAGAGGTTCGTTCTCGTTGAATCCCGCACAATTTGACATCCGCTCAAAAAAATGATTGTGTCGATTGGTCGACTGGCAAAGAAATCTTAAAAACTACGATCGCAGTGCTTCAAAAGACGTTTGTAAGATCGTCACAGGTGACCAATCATGGATCTATGCGTATGAGGCCGAAACAGGACAGCAATCAACTGTGTGGGTCTTCGAAGACAAGCCAAATCCAACAAAAGTTGTTCGTGGAAGAAGCACTTCGAAGTAAATGGTAGCCTGTTTCGTCGGCAAAACTAGTCATGTGGCAACTGTTCCGCTTGAGCAACGTAGGACTGTCAATTCTGAGTAGTACACCACAATTTGTTTGCCTGAAGTCTTCGGAGAAATTAGAAAAACGAACAAGGGAAGACGAATCATTGTGTACCATGATAAGCCGAGCTCTTCCACATCGGCTCAAACCAGCGCATTTTTGAACAGCCAAAACTTCGAATTGATGGATCATCCGCCGTATAGCCCTGACTTGGTACCCAATGACTTCTTTTTATTCCCGCACATCAAGAAAAAAAGCGTGGTCAACGATATTTGTCGCCTGAAGATGCTGTTGAAGCGTTCAAAAACCATGTTTTGGAAGTGTCCCAATCGAAGTGTAAAAGTGTTTCAACAATTGGATTGAGCTGGAGAATACTTTTAAAAATGATATAAATATGTATTTGCATTTTCTTTATTAGGCCAGAAATATATATAGCAGCCCTCGTAATAGCCGGGTTTGATCATGTGGGGCATTTGTTGTCCACATAAATAAAAAAAAACTAGCAACTGTGTTTTTTTTGAGGTTTTTAGTGATTCCCAACTAACGTCTTGCCAACAGAAAATTATGATGAGTAATGCAAATACTCAAATAAAATACTTTTTACTTAGGTACCTTTAGACCCTTAAAGGGATGCTTTCCCCTAGGTCATCTTCGCCCGTTTACAACCCCAAATAGTTTATGCCCATAGACCATTATCATGCAAATTTCAGTATCCTAGGTTAATTCGTTTCACCACTTACGTGCCTTTAACACACACAAGGCCGAACTGGAGGACCGACGGAAGTGGCTAGCTCACCTTAGAATTTTACCACAATCAATAATATGTATATAAACTTCATAGGGTCTCCAATCAATATGTCGTGGCGTTGCAAACGGAGTGACAAATTTTATAAACCATCCACTCTTCGGTGGAGGGTACAAAATTCGTCAGGAAAAAATCAGGAAGATTAAATATCACCAGAAAGACGCTGGTTTTATTCGGATGACCCTTTTGTAAAGTTTTTTCCCCGGACTTTTTCGTTTCCCGGAAAAGCGGGAACAATTTTTAAATTATCGGGATCCCTGTCAGAAAAAAAATTATAATGTACTGCGTGCTCCACGCATCGTGCTGCAAAAACAAAACGTAATAACTTTTTTTTCTGTTTGAGCAATCGGCCTGTTCTTTATTTTATTTGGAAGGCTAGTATTTAGATGTATGGGATACCGAAAAGAGGATTTGGGTAGTGTACCATGTTTTGCAGTCTTGCATTGCCGTCCAAAGGGAAATTAGGCGTGAGTTTGGCGGAACTACCCGTAGTAGATGGACCATTATGAGGTTTGTAAACATGTTTGCCCAATCTGGAAGTATCGCACAAAGACCGTACCAACGAGATTCCTGTGTTCGAGTTCAATACGCCATCTCGGCTTTAGAATCGTCAATAAAGGTAAATTCAAATGTTCGACTGGGACCTCATGGGCGGAAATTGCAGTTAGCAGGCCGGTCACTACAACGGATAATTCATCATACCTTAAACTTGTTTTCATACAAAGTCCAATTTAAAGTACAAGAACGTTAGACCCTCTTGATTCGCCTATTCAAATGGAATTTTGCCAAAAAATTATTGAAATGGTCGAAGAAAACAACAGCTAAATAAAATGCTTTTTTATGTCTGATGAGGCCCATTTTGATGTAAACTGCAATGATAACTATCAAAATTGTTATATATGGAGTGAATCTAATAAACAAATAATGCATAAGATGGAACTGTATCCAGAACGAGATACTGTTTGGTGCGCAGTTTCATCAAGCTGTGTTGTAGAGTCATATTTCTTTGAAGAAAACGGTGTAACGATGAGTTTTTTGACCCAGAACTGTGCCGAGGACGTATCCGATTTTACAGCATTTGGTTCTTGCAATATTGAGCAACTGCACATATAGCCAGACCGGTAATGGCAGAGCTCCAAATAAAATTCCTAAACAAATTAATATCCACAAATTCTACTTTCCGCTTGCCCCAAAATCTCCGGACCTGTCTGGGGTTATGTCAAGGAAGAGGTGTACAAAACGAAACCAAGAAATTTGATTGAATTGAAATAGTCCCTTCCCCACGGGAAATGAAGAGTCAATTACCCTGAATGTACCGAACCGAGGACAGATGAAAACAGAACCTATCACGGAAAAGGTTCGGTATATAGATAGAATGGTGTAAATTACTTGAAATATTCAAAGTCGTCAAATTCGCGGTATAACTTCGCACAAAAACCGCATACGAAATCCGATGATTTTACAAATCGGAAATCGACAGATAAAATCTATACATTTGAAATTAGAACACATTTTCTCACTGTGTATTTTAATTCCCTTATTTTGTTTTAAAAGCTGTTGTGCGACCGGTTCAATTTTTAATGGTTTTGTAATCAGTTCAATTGCGACTAGTTCTGTGACAAGTATAATTTGGACTTGGAGTGTGAGTGGTTCAGTCGGGAGGGGTTCTGTGATGGGTACAGGCATGATGAGTATTATAATGATAAGTACAATACCTGTTCTTTTTTAACAGTCCCGTGATATATCAAGTGATATCAAAGTAGTGTCAACTGACTCCTTCCAATGGCAAAGCCATGTAAAAGTTACCGGTTATTTTTATATAGTTGGGTCGAAACTGGGACAGGTCCCTATCAATGAGGGATCTATCACGTGACTGGTTCTGTACCAGTCCAATTTTCCGTAGGGTTACATTTATCGTTGAACCATAACTTTAATTCTTCACGGCGCAATGAATAATTTTCTAATCAGGTTTCGTGTATGCGTGGATGAGCATGAAGGTCATTTACGGTCTATTATCTAAAAAATAAATTAAATACATTGATTAAAAACAAAGTTTTTTGAGTTTCTTATTACAGCACATCCACTTTCCTGATAGAAAAATTGAAGCTAACAATTTAGCAATTAAATACACTTATTTTTAGAATAGGAACTGGATTACAGTGTTCCACACATAAACAACTTCAGAAATTTTCGGCCCTTACAAATCAGTCAAAATCGCCTCAGTTCAAATCTTAAATAATGTTAAAGGTACCCATCCTATTTTGAATATACGTAAGCGACTAAAAAGCGATTTACAAAGAATAACTAAAGATATCAAAACAAATGCTATCGGGATTGGATTTAATTTGTGGCTAATTTGTTAGGCAATACCCTGATCTTGCTGCGTAGAATTACCAGGGTATCTGTTCTTCAATGAAATTCAACAATTATGTTTAATTGTTTATAAAAGTTGGCGGGTTTATTTAAGTTGAGTAAGTTGTAATACACATGCAAAAGTAATATTCCAAGGAGTGCTTTGGATCACTAAAAACTTCAATTAGTAATAGTCCGTTCAGGAAGCCGATGCGAAAAGAAATGATTGAGCACTTCCTTCACCAATTCTCAGCTATACCGCGATCGAGAATACAACATATTTCGGCCAGTATGAAAACCCTATAACACATAAGTGGGATGTATTGGAGGAGACTCAAACGTTTCCTAGACTAAACAGAACGTCTTTAATGACAGAATATTGAAACGACATCGAACCCGTGTACTGACTCAGCTATATACCCTTCCTGTTGGTCCTTTAAAAAAATAAGACGAACATAAGTGTGGGAGCTGTATCTAAATCGTAACGGAATTTCTTCCATTTTAATAGCGCCCGTCCTTAGTCGAAAAAACTTACTGCTGGCATATTTCAGGAAGATCACACTACAATTGGGACCTGCAGTTTGGTTATAAGCGTTTTGCCCTCCTACGCTGTAGGGTGAGCGTATACAAATTTTGCCGCGCTTTAGAGATACAGGTAGACTCACCCAACGATGCTATCACACTTGTGATTCCAATTACATTTACATAATGCGATTCATTATCATCGTACGTAGAAGATTTTAGAAGGTGTTTAAGGGGCCTTTCTCTTTCGTACTCTGGATGCAAGTTCACTTTGAGTGGAGCATGTGTTTGGTGTATGTGTGAGTAGAGTGTGCCTGCGGGTAAACTGAGTGTGAGCGTGCGGAAGGAAACAGAATAAAAACTGCATTCAGAAGCTCGTACAACGGAAATAGTATCGCACGAAATTTATTACCACTCTTGAGAGCCATAAAAAGGAAATTGTACACAATATACGCTTTTTGGTTGCATCTCTCTTTTTTGTGTGGAAAATATGTTAGATTTTATTTTGTTTTTCATGCATTTTCTAAGAATCCTTTTATTCGATATTTGTCGTTTTGTGGCAGTCTTTCGTATGCATGAGTGTCTGTATGTTTAGATTGAACATTAACACAAATAGTTTTTGCTGTACACGAGCTCCATTCAATACGACCAGTGTTTGCGAGCTCCATTCTTAAGCGTCATTTCAATGTGAAGCATAAATATCGGTGGAACACATGACATCTGTGTCATTGCCTCAGATGGTGATACGACGACTGCGAATACCCACAAAACAGCCATCCGT
This sequence comes from Hydrotaea diabolus, assembly GCA_963513945.1. Taxonomy (NCBI): domain Eukaryota; kingdom Metazoa; phylum Arthropoda; class Insecta; order Diptera; family Muscidae; genus Hydrotaea; species Hydrotaea diabolus. The sequence continues at coordinate 127,847,172 of OY740716.1, forward strand.
ATGTTCGAATTTTATTTTATAAATGTATGTATATTCTATATATTTTGACTACATTGACTTGTATTCCGAGTAAGAATTAGCCAGATTATATAGGGATTATACTCGTATAAACAAATATTCCAATGTATTTACTTATACTTATATAAACCAACTCCGTTAAATTAATGTGACGCAATTTAAAGAGTTAATTATGTCACTACGTAGGTTGGTAGATAATTTATCGGCTAAGCGAACATGCAAATGCCTTGAAAAACGTATTTGTACTTCTGGAAACAAGAATTTGTTATACCGCCATCATAGGGCGGAGTGTATATTCATTTTGTTACAACCCAGTAATTGTACTCTATGGTTCGGTGCGCCCGCCCTTTAGTCCACCTCCATAAAAACAAAACCATATTCAATAAAATGAACAAAACTGGACCCCTAATAGTTCATGATATTGATAGTGTTCAAGAAGAAGGTTCATCGAAAAAAGTACTGAGAAGTAACTGAGAATATAAAAGCGATAGAGCAGTGGCTTTATGACAACATCGACGTAGTTAGGCGTATCAAACTACAAATATCGTGCTGACTGGGACATATTGTGCGGCTGTATGAGAATGCTCAGCTCTGAAAATTTTCAACATCAAGGTCAAGGGCGCAAGCAGAAGGGTCCAGCAAGAACTACGGGATGTTGCATTTTTTGTTGGCGAAACGCACTTCAGCTCACGCGCCAATAATTCCGTCATGATTGGACATGGGGCATGGCACCGCCCATTAAATCCTGAAAATAGCTCACGAATTGTTAGACGATGATATTTGGAAAACATGATATTGGGCTGGAACAAAACACACGCTAGTGAACAGTTGGGCGGTGTGCCAGCAAAATATTATTTTTATTAGCAAAATAATGGACCAATCCATTAATTTTAGACTTTTCTTTTTCAAAATGCACAAAAGGACACAGCACGCGCATTTAGCTCTGAAGTTTGAATGGCATGATCTTATAAAGAAATATCGGTATGATAAAGGTAGTTGGTATATATCATGTGGGTATAAAAAGAACACAGCCTTGTATTAAAGTAGACGGTGCCAAACTCCTGGAAAAACATAATGGCTTGTTATTATGATTGGCAAAAACCAGCGTTCACGGACGGTAAAATTTGTTAGGCGGCTAACCTGATCTTGCTGCGAAGAATTACCAGGGTATCTGTTCTTCAATAAAATTCAACAACTATGTACAATTTTTTATAAAAGTTGTCGGGTTTAATAAAGTTAAGTAAGTTGTAGTATGCATCTAAAAGCAATATTGCAAGAAGTGTTTTGGTACACTATAAACGTCCATTAGTAGAACATAGGCCCCGAAATTGTTATGAAATTATGCCTCAAAAATTTGTTGGGGTCTATTATCATACAAACATTTCGTGTCTAATTGAATTATGAAAATATACTCCAATAAAATGTGAAACTAGGCCTCAAAAAACCATAAAATTTCGTGTTGCTGTTTTCCATATACATTTTTTGGGCCTAATTTCATTTTCACTTTGGGATGTATCATTTTCAATAAACCATTTTTTTAAATATATAATCTATAAATTAATTATAAATATTTTTGTGTTTTCAATGAAGCAATTATAAAATAAGGACTGCCCTAAGTAAAGCTTACTAAGGGCAGTTCTTCTATAATTTTGACCTTCTATATGACGGAATTAAACTACGAAATAATCTAATCCTTTCTACCACAAAACTTACTATTTTACTACCAAGGGTGGAGAGTAAACTGCAGACTATTTTCTCTGGAAGCTAGCCTGTTAAGTAAACCTTCAGCAGAAAACAAACCGTTCGACAAAATAGATAATACTTGCACAAAATCTAGCAGCGAAAGGCACAATAGTATTATTGCCGTGGCCATATAGTAACTATATTTTTTCTCTGCGTGTAGATGCAAACATTTTTGTTTTATACCCTACTCTACACTTCGCAGTAGGTTACGTTTATTACACATAAAGCATTCCGATTTTTGTGGAACAAAAAAGAAGCAAATGACAAAACAAAAATTTGTGATGCCTTGTGAATTAAACTTTAACCTCTGAAAGGGCAATTGTAGCTCCGTGGTAGCTAAATGGCATTGTCTAGATTCTTGATACCACCACTAGATAACTTGGCGCAAAAAGATGGATTGTGGCATGGTCTATGCGAAATGGCGCGCCATCCTGCTGCAACCAATGATTAATCTTAGACAAGTCTTAGATTATGTGATGGATTTTCGATACCCATATGTGGCTGTGAATATATGCGTCAAGATGAAAATGGCATTTCTCAGAAAATATGATTTTTTCGTGAAAAACTGATGTCTAGTCTCTCAGCTCTTAACTATGAAGCCAACTGCTGTGTCAATTTGAACCTTGAATGCAAATAATGTGAGGACTTTGTGAAAATTTCGCTTCAAGCTGGTGCAATAATTAATTGTTGAGATCGATGTGCCTGGACTGAGTACCAGGCAGCCGCATTGTCGCCAGTGCGCAGTATAGGTCGACGATATCTGTTGTCCACTAGCATGCCAGTCTCATTAAAAACAAACTTACTTACAGCAGGCGCCAGGGGTACTTCATTTTGGTCAAAACTACTTCTCAATAAACGCACTGTTTAGGGCACGTAGTATTGACATTGGAAATACTTTTACAAATTGTTCTTTTGTTGTCAATGCATAAATCGATTAATTTCATTACTTGCTTAAATAATACTAAATTTCTGGCGTGATTTCGAGTCGGACTAAGACGCCTTATGCATTCCAAGAGAAGATTTTGCATGAATTTCGGAAACATTTAAACATTTTTAAGTGTTCGTACTCGAATTTGCACCTGAGTTTATTTGTAGGAAAGTAGTGCACACCACGGCGGTCCATACCATATGGATGGGGTTGAACCACCAGGTACTAATATTTTTATGGGTGAAAGTTAATGAATAACTCGATTATACGTTTTCCCCCTAGAATCTCATTTGGGATCGAAGCGGAATTTTCTCTCTCAAAGACCGGTACCTATAGTCGGTTTCGCAGTGTGTTTTTGTGCATCGGTCTCGCTATGTATTTTTAGAGAATTTTGAAGATGACCTCTGAGATTAATCTCTGACTGGTACGATGCAAGGCTAGGTATTTGGATCTGACTTTTATGTTGTTATTTTCTACAATTTTCGCATGATTTGAAAAATTGAATTATTGGAGCATTATAAAACATTTGATTTCAACTAACTATTGCACTTCTTGCAGAACCCATTACATGACCACCAGGGCATTGCAAGGGACTGTCAAGGAAACAAAATCATAACTATGAGAAACGGTGGTTGAAAAACGAAGGCAAGGGGTTTAGGTAGAAAAACTCTAGTTAAGTAATAGTTATACCCATACCGTGCCATGAATTCCAAATGATGTTCTATTCGAAAATTTGTACTTAAATGTTGATTGCAGTATTTTGCAAAAGTCGTTTCGTTCTCCTAAACTGAATACGAAAACACGTTGCACCGACGTCAAAGATTAGCTCCATCAAACAGAGCACACTGGAAGGGGGCGTAGATTCGTTTATTGCCCTTGTAGTTGTTGTTATTGCAACATGCAATCTATGTGCATATATGATGCTTGCATTGCATAACAGAAGAGTCACAATCACGCTACATTCGGCGAAAATATTTCAATGCGAAGGAATACAAAGGGTAATCAGATAAGAACGATAGGAAAATTAAGTTCAATTCAGCAACAACGGTGTGAGGTATTAGATTGGTTTAGACTTATTTGAAGCAACAATTACGCCATTGTTTATGAAATATCGCACAGTTCAAAACGCCGTATCGGCTTCGCTAGCAGTTCATTAAGCACTCAAATTATGATGCCTAGGTTTTACTACTTGGAACCTTTTTTTCGACAATAACAACTCGAGCTCCTCTAGAGTGGTTGGCTTGTTAGCGACGGCTCGAACTAACTCCAGAGAAATTAATTGAGAGGCGTCAATTTGAATGATAGCGTCGACCGAATTTTGCTACTGCCCCATAAACATGGGCTGGGAGCACAAAAGCCGTTTACCAGCAAACACGGATATATTGGAATCTACTTATAATAAGAATGACATTTTCTCACAAAGCCAAATATAAAAATATGTTTTCAATTTGGCTAAATTCAGGTGAAGGACAGCCTAAAGTCGCAAATCCGGGCAATCAAACAGAAACATATGGTTACCAACAAACAATGACAATTTCGCACGAATTAAAACCTGGCTCTATTTGGTAAAGTGATTTTATGAGGTCTAAAAAACCTTTTCCAGTGTTTTTTCTGCTAGTTTAAATGCGCAAGGTTGGATAAAGGTCGGTTGGATAAAGTCGGGCCGGTAGCCTTTATGAGGGCGTTACCGAATATTTTAAACAGAACACATATGCGATTGGAACTGATGGTTAAAGATATACACTATATGTAATATATAAAGGGTGGTTAAATTTTAAAGGCCGATGCTGATTTTGAATAAAACACAAATTATTTAGGAAATTGCTGTCAATTCTTTTTATTACGAAATTACTGTCATTTCTTTTTATTACGATAATGCTGGTATGGTTCAATTATGTATCGAACAAAATATCGGCCAAATGGCCGCCGCGAACTCGGAGACACACCTCCATCCGATGGTCCAAATTTTCGATGACGCTGAGGCATAATTGATGTTCTATGCCGTTAATGTGCCGAATTATCTCATCCTTTAGCTCTTGAATTGTTGCTGGCTTATCGACGTACACCTTTTCTTTCTAAAAGCACTAAAGAAAGAAGTTCAACGGTATCAAATCACATGATCTTGGTGGCCAATTAACATCGCCACGAAGTGAGATAATAGGCCATTGGATTTGTCTGCAAAGAGCCATTGTTTCATTAGCTGTGTGACAAGTGGCACCGTCCTGTTGAAACCACATATCGTCCACATCCATATCTTCCAATTCGGGCCATAAAAAGTTCGTTATCATCTCACGATAGCGAACACCCTTCACAGTAACTGGTCAAACAGTCATTTGGGAAAAAATACGGCTCGATGATGCCGCCAGCCCATAAACCGCACCAAACAGTCACTCTTTGTGGTGCATTGTTTTTTCGACAATCACTCTTGGATTATCATTCGCCCAAATGCGGCAATTCTGCTTATTGAATCCACTGAAGATGACTATCTTCGAAAATTGATCATCCACTTCAAAATAAGCCTGAATAATTTCATTTCAAAAATGATGATGGTTGGAAAGTAACCGTGAATGGAGCTCGCTGTCGCGCCTTGATATCGGACTTATTGTTTCCTGAAGCCCGTTATCTTGACGACATTTGGATTTAACAGGACGGCTCCACTTGCCATACGAAGAGTAGCCAATTTCACGCTTTGGACTAAAGGCTTTTCTCTTTGGGGAAACGCAAAGTTCAAATTCTATGCTGACAAACCAGCTACGATTAAGGTTTCTGAAGCCAACATTACGCGTGTCATTAAAGCCATACCGGTCGAAATGCTCGAACAAGTCATCCAAAATTGGACCCCCAGTATGGACACCTTGAAGCGTAGTTGCGGCCAACATTTAAAGAAAATTATATGCAAAAAAATGGCATAAAATGTCCTTTCAAAAGAACCACAAATCCACATTTTATATGATTTTTTGAATTTTTTTTATTTTGAAAAAATACCTTTAGATTGATCACCCGAAATATTAAGAGGGATTGGCACTGCCCACATACTTCAACATTTTAAAGGGTCGTATCTCATAACATATTATTCGAAGGAAAGTAAGGTTTGGTACATAAAAAACTTATATAATGCAAAATATTTCTTTGGGAAAGTCGGCGGGCACCTTTAAAAAAAAAACTGTTATCACCCATAATAGTAGTCTGACTTTTATGAAATTTTCAGAGTGTATTACAGTAAACAGCACATTTGTTTTTTTAAATTGACACAAACAATAATTTTGCATTTTAGTCAAATAGTCATAACTGTAAAACCTCTGGTCTTCGCTTAGGTAATTTTGGATAGGTAAGAGGTAGGGCTATCCTTTAAGAATAAAAAATTCCGAACACTGGTTCAGAACTTAGCAATTTTTCCCTAGTATTTTCCTACCATCAATCCGAACACTGGTTTCGTGCTTACCAATTTTACCCTAGTATCCTCCGATCGCCCATCTGAAAATTTTCAAACCGCTGCTATTTCGCCCCCTAGCATTTTCGGGCATAGTCGTAGATGGACGTATTTTCATGAAATGAGCCACGGAATATGCTAGTGAAATTTGTCCGGTCGTTGATGAATCAATCACACTGTATAATTTTAATATTATTTGAATTCTAAGTCTAAGTACAACGACCGTTCTTTTATATTTGGCAAGTTATTTACCAAAAATAAAAAATTGAGAATGTTATTGACGGATTTTTATGGTATTTTAAAACATGTGTATCTTACGCTCTAAAACATATAAATCCTCATTTCTGGAGTTGCAACATTCTGGTTTAGGCACACTAAGCTAGACTGATAAGTTCAAAATATTTGCAATGTTTTACTTTATTTTTTTACTATATTTGCATTGTTTTACTTTATAAATATAAGTACATCATTTCATCTTTTTTGTCTACTCATATATTTTGTCTTCAAGAAAAAATGAATTATTAGAATTAATAATTATTGGAATTAATAATTAAAAAATAAATATTAATATGAATTTCAAATGTAAATACATTAATAGTTATTTCCTTTAGGCAGCATGTTTTCATTTATGGGTAAAACCGGTTTAACCTATTCCTAAGAAAATCAAAAATAAAGATCGGTTTCTTAGAAATTGCCATTTTTCGGTAAACAAAAAACCGTACTCTGAAAAGGGGCCAAAATAAACAAACTAATTAAAAATAAATGTAATACATTTTATAAAAATGTATGTATATTTCCATCAGACACGAAAACTTTTATTAAATTGTGATGAATTTGGACTAATGTATTTTTATCTTGTTTTGACAGCAAAAAGTTTTTATTTGCAATGTGAATTTGTTTAACTGAAGTTTAAGGCGAAGTCAAAACTTCCTGGCTTTATTGTGTAACTTTTTTTTCCATTAACCGAAATTCTAGTGCGAAAACTATCATTTAATTGTACTGATGGAAACACTTGCATTTGGATGGGAACACAATTTTGTATAATACCGAATTGGTTCTTTGTGTGCTCCGCTGATAGTCGGGCTTGAAATTGCACCCAATAATTGGGTACTCACAGAGGGAAAGTCGGTTCAAAATTTGTTAAAGTTAATAAATTCCGTTGACTTCACCAAATGTTGATAACCTTAATAGAAATCCGGTATTGATGATAGCCATGATAATACATTGTAACCTACAATTAGCTTATTCTGATTTAGAACTGAAACTTGAAGAAATACTTGATAGTCTACAATTTATTTGATCAGACGTTCAGAGGCATTACGAGTCATAAGTTACAAAGAAATCTTTTTTTTTTTATTTTTTGTGTTAATATGTGTCCAAAGCTACCAGTTTCATTTCCACGACACTCTGTAAACCATTTGACAAAGATATGGTGGAGTTTGGCGTGGATATCGATAGTAAAACGAAGATTATCAGTCTGGCAACAACCTACATTTACATTTCCTCGTTAAGTTGCAGTTACCAGCAGGATCTGTAGATTCTCCTCTGCTGGCAAGGACTTGTTTGTGTACATCGTTTATTCGTCCTTTCATTTATTTTGTTCACATCACGTAATATTTTTGTTGCATGCAAATTTAAGTTGCCACACCAACACACAAGAATATTTACATATGATCCATTCTGTAACAGATGATTTAAACACCTCCCTACACTTCGGGAACGCCCACCGAACATAATTCATTCAACCTTACATCACACTGTGTTACGCCTTAAAGGCATGTATACTCACGTAGTAGGGACACAAATACTGTTACACACATTTTATTCTGTAAAATAAAAAGTACTGAATGTTTTTGGACCAAATATTTTCTAATATATTTATTGATGTATATTGTATCCAAAAAGAATCTACTTATTTGAAATGTCCGCCTTTTGCCTTTACACATGCCTCAAGTCGCACTGGCCAATCGTCAATTGCTGCACGAACCTCGTCCATTGGAAAATTGGCCACAGCTCGAACCATAGCAGTCTTAAGAGAACCAATGTTGGGGTATCTTTTGTGACAAACCTTGTCCTCTAAAACCGTCCACAATTTGTAATCCAATGGTTTCAAATCTGGGCTGCCTGAGGGCCATTCTTCAGAGGAAATGAACGCTGGCAAATTGTTTCGAAGCCAGGCCTGGGACGTTTTAGCCTAATGGGCGGGCTCAGATTCCTGCTGGAAAGTCCATGGCTGATTTTGGAACAGGGAATTGTTAAGAGGCTTCACAACAGCTTCCAAAACGGTTTCATGGTAAACTTTGGCCGATGTTTTGACTCCTCGTATTGTGGGATTGAGTGCCTTAAGCGTCTTTGCTACAAAAGTGGCCTGGAAGATTGACATTTGTTCACAGCTTTGTCTGGCTCCAGAAGCCGTGACCGCCATTGGGGTACATTAATGTGTTCCATAGAATATAGAATGACTCGTATGTGTAAATATGTAAATGTGTATATGAATGTTTATCCCTTTTTAAGACAATATACATATATGGAAGAACTTTATCCAACATGTCCTTTTTGTGTGTGTGCTGCACGTAGATATTTGTACATGTGTGTCTGAATGCATGTGAAGAACTGCAATGTGTGTGTGTGTCTGCGAAAGTGTTGGCAGGAGGAGAAAGAAGGACCATACTGTGATGCAGGGTATTATGCATAAGTGCTGATATTTGCAACACCTTAAAGGAGTTAGTCGATATGTTAAGTATACCGGTCGACTCTGAATCATTATCTGATACCATCGACCAAGGACGAACTCTATTGAAATTGGTCCAAATTTCGCACAGAGTATTTCTTGTGATCAACATACATCTCTGGTAAAATGTTTCCATATTAGTCCAAGTATTTAAAAAACTCCCACACAAAGGTGCCTCCCGGTTTGCGTTCCTCTATCTCTAGAAGCCACAAATTTCACCCGATCAAGACCAAATTTTACACGTTATGAGCGACCATTATTTAACTGTGGTAAAACTACACCATTACATTTTAGAACCTACAGCTCAAAAAAGATACATATTACACCCGATTTCGCTCAGAGTTGCCAACATGTACGTCTAGTGAAATTGGGCCAGAGCCTTCCAAGTTTTCGAATAAGTCAAACACAAAAGTGCCTCCAGATTTGTGGCCCTGCGATACTGGAGGCACAAATTAACCCGATCAAGCCCACATTTTGCATGGTACGTTATGAGCGACCATAAATTAAATCTATTGAAACTGGACCATAAAGGTAAATATTTTCCTATAGCCCCCACACAAAAGTCTTTCCACAGTCAAGAATTTGCTGATTTAAAAGCCAAATTTTACATGCGATTCCTAAAAAATTTAGCAAAGAGCGTTTCGAACGACCAACACCTTGGCCTGTCTATGTCCTGTAACATTAGGTCACAACGGTCCATGTTTTCGAATAGCCCCTACACAAACATCCCTTCAGATTTTAGGTCCCGCAACTTTAGAAGACACGAATTGTACTTCATCACGCTCAAATTTTGTATGCTACGTTATGAGCGACAACTTATAAACTCTAACGAATTAAAAGATGATTAATCCTGTAAATTTTAAAAATGTGTAGGGTATCTAATAGTCGGTCACGCCCGGCTTTAACTTTTTTTACTTGTTTATTTATGTTATTGTTATAAATACAGGAGAAATTTTACACACACATGTATGGGGCTGCATGTGCATACTTTCATATGCTCAATTTATGCACGGGCAACAACAAGATAAAGTTTTCATACACACACACTCATGAAGAGGTATCCTTATACATATAAAGCCACATGCATATGTATATGCAGTTGCATACACTCGCATTCATATTTATGTGTGTACGAATACGTTTAGGACAGGATAAGATTATGGAACTTTTGTTTATTGCACGGGATCATTCAGGGCAACCGATGGGATTTTTATGGTTTTGACTTTGTTATGTCTTTTTTCTTCCAAGTCTTTTTCTATCGCACGTTAGAAATTGCAATAAAAACATTGAAACTGAAATAAAACTTTTCCTTCGTTTTTATTAGACAAATGAAGCATAACGGATGTTCAAACTTTATCCGAGTGTAAATGGCATTCAGTTGGAACTAGCCGATATTCTCTTTAAGAGACGACACTGGCTTATAATTAAAAGAAGAATGAAATATGAAATATAATCAAGTGAGCAAAACATTATTCTTAAGAGCTACTTGGAACTAAGTTGGAATATGCAAAGGTGATCGAGATCGAGACGAGCAAAATGCACGCCATATAGAATTACCCATAAATAGCCAGTTTCAGTCAGTTGAGTCAACTTAAACAGAAACTCACTACAACAGATAACTAAACAGGGTTTGGTTACTACAAAGAACTAATCTGTTTGCATCTCCAATTATTGGTACCAAAGTAACAGGTACATCACAGGTTGCCATAATCGCTTAACTGTATTCGGTTTGTATAACAGTGTTATTGGCTGTGAATACCGTTGTATGGTTGTAGCAGGCATCATATGATAACTCGATCTATGTTAGCATCAATACTATGGAATGTTGATTATTGCAACAGAAATTCCGTTTATCTAAAAGAATGTTTGTAGTTCAACTGCTTTTTTCTCTGTGTACTCGTTTGGTAGACAGGGTCTATACACGGTGGTACAAAGAAATTTTAAATTACCCTTTCAAAGTCTAGTTAAAGACATTTAGGGCAACTAATTTTTGAAGTAAAGCTTAATAATTATTAATAAAAATCTGATCATTTTATTAAAATGTCGTTACGTTCGATATATTCCTGCGAGTGATAAAATGCTTGTTGGAAGTGTGAATAGATCTAATATGACTATATACTCGTACATAGATGATTTTATGACTATACGAGTATTGACGGCAGCAATAAGTGTGGAGTATGATGATACTGTGATAGTTGGTGATTTTAGTTGCAATATTTGGTCGGATTCTAGTCTTGTCAACAGAACGAGCTTAATCTGCTAACCACACTTTACCAACACACTACGGACAAACAAGCAATACCTAATTACATCTTTCCCACACCTGGCTTTTCGCAATTCGACCTCATTTATATGACCTACTCGTACTATTATCAGTTGTTTATACCGAATCATGTGATCACGTTTCGCGATTTTAAAACTATAAACTCGTCCAAAACAAATTCATGAAAATTTATTGAAATTTTATGGTTAATATGTTGACTGTTTACGATCAATTGCAATATTTAGAAATAAATATACTAAATTTATACAATCGTAATGTATCCATATGAGTACGATAATAAAGAATAATAATCTTCTTAAAAACAGAAACGTTGATTTTCAGATTTGTATGGCAAGCATATGTGACGCGCAAAATAGAAAGGGTCCTAAGGTTTAAAACCAGTTTTGTTCAGGAGAGCCATTTTAAAGATTAGGTCCCTTTCTATTTCCGCTTAGAATCGTCGACTTCACTTTCATAAAACGCGCATATTTCTGGGAGGGAAAACTATTGGGGCATGGGATCGGTCTCATTCGATGCTCAGATGTTGTCCACATCAAAAAAAGAAAAAAAAATGAAAATTGATTTTTTTACCCTTAGTTCCCTTTCTCCATGCATACATATACACTCCAGTTCATTTAAATAGCAACAGTAAAAAATTTATATTTATTGGGAATTATTGATCACTCAACAAAAACAAAAAGTTGAAGTTATATTTTTTAGATACTATATTTTGTTCACTATTATTATGGACAAAGATTTTTTTTGAAAAAGGTTCTTGTAATTGATTTTTTTAAGTATAGAAAAAAATGCTTGTAAACTGAGTAGAAAAAATAGTTCATTTGAATAACAACGTCAAAAAAAAGTTTGGAAAACATAAACATTATTCACTAAATTAGATTTTTTTATTAACAACTATTTGTGCTGACGTGTTCTTTAATGTTTAGTAATGAGTGTTGCCTCCATGGTGCTTTATAACCTCAAATGGAATCGTATAACCTTGAAATGGAATCGTATAGACTTTTAAGGTAGTCTAAGGAAATCTCATCCCAAGCGGTCTCGATTGCATTGATTAATGATGGAATATCTTCATATTGTCTACCTCCTTCGTAGACTTTCCGTGAAAGCCATCCCCAGACGTTTTCGACTATGTTCAAGTCTGGTGAGTAAGGTGGCCAGTCCATCAGCGTCACATTTTGGTCACCTATCCAGGCTTTTACCACTCTGGCATTGTGTATCGGTGCGTTGTCCTGCTGGAAAATCCAATGCAAAGGTCCAAAGATGTTACTGCATTCCGGAAAAGCTCGTTCCAGTATGCGTTTGTATTGTTCTGCATTCAATTTTACCGTTTTAAATTGTAATTTAAGCTGGTCATAGTATGATATGGCTCCCCATTCCATAATTCCACCAATGCGACTGTGTCGACGGCTTAAAATGACTTCCTCTTTTCTCATGTCATGGTAATAGAAGTTATACCCGTCAGGACCATCCAGGTTAAATTTTTTCTCATCAGAAAAGACAACCGTGTGCCATTCGGTATTCCACGTCATGCGAACTTCAGCAAAATCCAATCGTTTTTCTTTATGTATGGGTTTTAATACAGGTTTTTTTTAGTTTCATTCTTTGGATATGCGGAGCATCCACAATTAAGCGCCGAACAGTCGAAATACTTGCAGAAACTCCGGCTTTCGCCTTTAATTTTGGTATGGAATCAGAGGAATTTGATGCAATTCTTAAAATTGCGCGCTTGTCTGTTGGCGATAAGACACTTGCGGGTCTTCCTTTCATATTTTTCCCATAGGAATTCTTATTTTTGAGGTAATTGAAGACAACACGAGCACTTCTTCCGATTTTTTCTGCAGTTTTTCTGAAGGAAAACTTTTGTTCAAAATAGGCTTCAATTTTTCCTCTTTCTTCAGAAGTTAATGGCTTTCCTCGCCCCATTTTTAAAGAATTATTATTTTATGAGGTGCAATTTATCAAACTAATTAACACTAAACACTCTGCGTAAAAACTATCTACTGTTGTTATTCATATGAACCATTTTGCAATTGCATTTTTTGCTATTTCAGTAGGAATGCGTACACAGCATACTTAACGGGACTTTTTTTATTCTTCTTTTGCACATTTTCTTAAACCAGTGTGGTCACCTAATATAATATGTAAGCGCATATAAATCAGTTTTTGTTACTTTTCCCAAAATGTCGATTTTAAGCAGTAAGTATCAGTGTTGTTATTTAAATGAACTGGAGTGTATATATATACTCGTATGTAACGGGGTTTCCAAACGGTACATAACAATTCCGTATCTTTATGTCAACGCACATTTTTAATGATCTTTCAGTGTCAAAACTTTAGTCGAAGTCAACATTTTCATCATGGTAAAGTTTACTAACGTGCAACGTTTGGAAATCAACGTTTGGAAGCGATGAGGCTCATTCTGGCTGAGTGGTTTTGTCAATAAACATAATATGTTTTATTGGACAGCAACAAACACACTTGTGCTTCAAGAGACACAATTACATCCGCAAAAAAATACTGCGTGTGGTTTTCATGCCGGAGGTGTGATTGGGCCGTATTTTTTCGTCAATGAAAACAATTGTCATGTTATCGTCAATGAAGAGCGCTATTATACTATGTAAGAACATTATTTTTGGCCAGTATTGAATGAGCTTGACATCTCCGAAATGAAGTTTTAACAAGACGGTGCCACTAGCCACACAGCACGCGTTACAACCGATCTACTGAAATCTCGAGAAATGTTCCGGTCGAATGGCCACCTCGTTCATGCTATTCAATGCCATTGAATTTCTTTTAATGGGGCCACATCAAGTCATTGGTCTATGCCAACAACCTTAGAAGAGCTTGGAGAGAACATTCAACGCGAAACTGCCAACGTTCCGGTCGAATTGTGTACAAGAGAGATTGAAAATTGGGTCTAAAGATTAGATCGCTGTAGACGGACTCGTGGTGGTCATACCGAAATCGAATTTCATAGCTTAAGTGCAACATTTGCCCTACACCAGAAATAAATTCGAACTCTATATCTTAAATATTCAGTGTTTTATTAATATATAAAATTGTTATGTCCTTAATGGGAAACCCTGTATATACACGCACAGATAAATATTAGTATCAAATCGGTTGAAACTTAAACTGGTGATCGGGGAAATCAATAGTTTTATGAAACGTTTGTTATTGTAACCAATTATTACTAATGGAAATTTTAATTTTATTATAAAACACAGGTTGTTTCAAGTCAATTTTGTTCTGGTTTGAATACTGACTTTAATTCAATACATAATACAATTTTTTTAGTAGAACTCTTCCATCACCTCTTTCCCTTTTTTCGACGAGAACTTCAAAAAGTTTTTCAGTACTTCAAGTTTGTATGCAAAAAGATTTTTTGGCTCTGATGAAATTTTAAATTTTTTCACTATGTCGATTTTTGACCCATAAATTATTTTCTAGAGGTTAGAATACTTGGCATGTTCCAGTTACTGATAATTACGGATAATTTTTTCACTATGTCGATTTTTGACCCATAAATTATTTTCTAGAGGTTAGAATACTTACATGTTCCAATTACTGATAATTACGGAGTACCGGCTTTCATTCGGCTAAACAGATGGAATACTCGAGGTGATTCGGTTGGCAAAACGTACGGTGGTGATAACGAATTTGTGTTCTGTGTGCACGTCGGTTTTGCATGATGAATATCAACTTGCTAGAAAACAATCTCACGAAATTTTTAGCAAACTAAATCTGAATTTAACGGGGAGAAATTCTTATGCTTAGGAACTGAAAAACCAGCACACAAGCAAAATTAGTTGAAAATAGGTCAGAACTACAAATATTCGGTTGGATAAACATACTTTCTGTTGCAATCACAATCATTCCATGGTATTGATAATTACATGATTCGTCTAAAAGTCCACATACCGCTCTTTTTTAACGAAAAAAAATTAACTTCTTAGTAGAGGCATAGAAATCGTTTTCTTATTTAGTTGAAGAACTCTCAAGGGTCATCCCGAAAAATGATGAACGATATACACTGAATAAATTATATTAAACGATTTGCTTAAAGCAGTTATAATAGAAATATTTTAACTCTCGGTTATGACAATAGTTTAGGTATCATAACCAATATTCGGTTACAACAATAGAATGTTGACTTATCTATTGGTTGCCACAATCACCAGTAATGACAATTAAATACATTTTATGCACTTCATTGGTATGACCGATCAATTACTTGCGACGAAAATTCGATAATCATATTTGTCATCTTATGGTAGGTCGAACCGACTTCTATTACGATTTTAAATGTTAAGTGATAGCGTTTTTGCAACAGAATGTTCGTAGTTGCAATTGATTTTCAACTATTTTTTCTCTGTGTGTAGTAAAAACAGCTGCTTCACAGCACCTGCAGATGTTGCAGAGGATGTTAGAAAAGATGTGGATGACGGAAAGACTGCGTTTTTAGTACTTTTTGATATCTCAAAAGCGTTTGACAGTGTGCATCACTGTATTTTATGCACCAAGAGATTTTTTATTTTTTCTCTAACAGCTCTCGGCTATCTTAATGTTACATTTCAATATGAAGGAATTCTGGCAAGTCTTAATTTTCTTCCACTGCGTCGTCCTCACATTTGCCGACCACACAGGCGATGCGTATTCCAATACGGACCAACCTATCGCTTTGTAAGAGATCAACAAGGTTTCTTTGTCGTCTCCCCAATACTGCCGTCTAGTGACTTATGGACATTTTTTCTACTTTTAAGCTTATCGCAGATAGCTGCAACTAAAAGGGCTGTCCAATGTGACCCCAATGATTTTAAGGTAGTTGGTAGCCGGGAAATTGGCGTCATCAACTTTCACATTAACCAATTACCGCACATACGCGGTCCATGCAATGGCTGATGACTTAGAGGCGGATATTTTTATATCCCTGGCAGAATAGCAGCGTGCTAAGGTTACATTTGACTTCCTCGCATATGTCATGCACTTTAGAATTGTGCAGTCATTATCATACGACACAATTTCAACGCCGCACAGTGGCTGAAAATCGTTTTTCGTTGGCAAAGTTCTGTAACTTTTGAACCGATCAAAATTTTGTTCAGCTTGACTCTGTTTTAATTACATAAAAATTGATTGACGACTTTTAAAGGAATTCTAGGTCAAAGTTAAACTTTTGATTTTTTTTTAACTTTTAGAGTGAAAAATGAATTTATTATTTTTTATTTATTAAAAAATTTAATAATTGTATTTTAATAATAATTATAATTATTTTTTGTAATGATAGAATTTTTTTAATGTTACACTCGAAAAAATTTTTAGACTCAAAAAAAATAGTAAAATCAACTGGAGATTTTGCTATTATTAGAGAAAAATTAAAAAAATATTGCTGTCAAATTTGCAAATTTGTTTACACTCAAAGAATATTTACACTTAAAAAAACGTTTTAACTTTAATGGTTTAATGTTGCGATTATTGACACACTTATTAAATGGTTTATGAATTTGGTTGACACTAAAACTTGATAACAGGTACATTTAGAAAGAGATCATATGTCCACTGTAGAAAATATTTTGATATTTTTATGACTTATTTTTTTGCTGATCAAAACAAAGCCATAAAACCTTTTGCAGGTATTATATTTAATTATTTCATTATAAGCTATAAAATACCTAAAGCACATATTAAATACACCATTGTACAGGAGTACTTATAGGGCTCTTTAAATAATCGTAATTTGATTTTTTAGAGAAATTTCATTAAAATGAAAAAAGTGTTCTACCCGCGGGTCGTCGCGGGTACAAAAGTATATATAGGGTTAAAGAAGACACATTTACTCCAGGTGGTACACGTTTCTTGTTCCCTAGAAGTTTTATTCCGCTGAAAGTTAATTTTGAGAAAAATATAGTAGTTTCATAAATAGTTCATAGCGCCCCTAATATTAAACGCTAGAGCTGTGACGACTTACAACAACTAAAGTCTATAATCCTATCAACATTATAAAAAAGACCGCAGGCCATTATCGATGATAGCGTGCGAGTAGTAACCATTTATTTTTGATAAAAAACAAACAAACAAAAAACACCTTTTTTAAATTAAGAAAACAGTTGAGTTAGACAGCATGCCACTCCCACAATTAGCAATACTTTAACCTAATTTTTTGTCACCTTAATCTGGATATATAAGCTACAAAAGGCGTAAAAATTTTAAAAATCGGTGACAAAAAAATTACACTTTTGGCCAACGAAATCAAAATTTCAGCCACAGTGCGCCGTGTGGTGGTGCAGGAATTTTCAAAAGGTAGAGATTAAACAGATCCGATGACATTTCCCCGCCCTGAGAATCTCCCTGTTTTACTTTTGACGACACAATTTCAAAGCTGTCTAGTGGTGTAGGAATTTGAGAGAGTTGGAGGTAAAACAGCGCCGAAGATATCACCCTATACTGGGAAACTCCGTGTTAAACTCTAGGGGGCTTCTACTTCCTGTCTCTAAATTATACTTACGACACAACGTTTGAAATTAGGCGGGATGTTTCTGCGATGTCCTCAAAAAGAGTGGCATGATTGACCGTGTCTTTGTTACTTGCGAAAGCAATAGGATCGGCCTGTACGATTCTCATTTGCTTACGTCTATGCCTGGCTTTATTATCGGAAACTAAGTGAGTGGCTAACAACAGATTGAGCCTTTTGGCCATGTACTCTACTCCCCCGGACCCAAGTGCTTTTACAACATTATTTAGATTTCGTCTGGTCCCAGCGCTTTGGATCACTTTGTGCTGTGAATGACATTGGCAACTTCGACAACGGTAAATTGTGGTTGTGTCTATTCGACTCCGACAGCGCGGATACGACGCAAATCTCTCCTTTTCACCTTGGTGCAATAAAAGTCGGTTGAAATAACTCATTCACCGCTTTGGAACTGTATTGTTCTATCAACGAAGGTGATGGCTGTCCATCCTTTCTATCAGGGTAAGAAATTGATTTGACCGTTGTCCATAATTTATTAATTTCGGAAGTTTTGCACAGCTTTAAGTGATCTAGCCATTTGTTAAGCTTTTATTAGTTGACCATCCTACTGATCTCAGAGTTGAGATCCCTAATTCTATAGTAAGTGTGGTTGGAGCGACGAAAGTTATCACGATGACTCTGCTGGGAAATCTGGATATTCCACCAACCGCATCGGGTATCCACCAACCACAATATGGCGAGCGTCTGCTGCGTTTATGATGGTACAGAACTTCTTCTCGGCTACCCCAACTTCCAAGGGAGTGGGTTGATTACTAAAGCTGATGTTGGTGGCTTCTCTGAACGTATCGCAATCAGCATTTTTTTCTTAAGATACGTATGGCTTTTAGGGATTACGAAGTCAGATGGTCAGTTGATGGAGAGGATTATGGGAAGGTGGTCGGATCCTAACAAGGCGACGGGTTGCCAGGGGACGTTGTTTATCAGGCCAGGCGGTGCCTTAAGTATGTCTTCCAATCTATTGAAATCGCCAATAATTCGCTTGGGCGAGTCCTCATTCACTGTGCAGAACGTAGAGCTATCATTTCGATCTGCCTATCAGTTATGCCTCTTTTTTCGTTATCTATGATAGAATGCCTCAGTTCATGCTGGATATTAAAGTAACCTACTACCAGACGGTTACTGCCTTTTAGTAGATTGCTAATGACAGGAAAATAACGACGGACACAGCTACCGAACGGTGAGATGTATAAGTTATACAGCTCTACCTCGGCAATCCCTGAATTGTCTGCTGCCCCTATACTTTAATCCATGAATGGGCGTTTGGAGTCAATCATAGGCGAGATAGGTCTGTACAGCACTGAATGGTGTAACTCCACTTCTTGTGCGATCCTTACGTAGCACATTGTATCCGTCACAACTATGTAAGTAACACTTAGCTTAGTTTGATCGCTGCGACCATGATGTTTCTCCGACTGTAGACTGCGATGATTGCACCTAATCTACAGACCCACTGTTAACTACGTTAATTTGACAGCACAAGACAACAAAGTCCGTTTCGCTATACTCCCTGGTGTGGTTCAGACCTGGACAGCTCCTAAAGATCACCCAGTCCATGCAAAAGTACATCTTAGAGACGTATGACGATGCGGTTCTAAAACACCGAGCACAGTCCGGGGTTTTATTAGATTTCAGCTCGGATCAGAATTATACAAAGCAGGCATTCCGCGAAGTGCTGCGCCCATGAAAAAGAAATCGACAAACAGAAAACACACATTATTGAGGTGACTGCACCTGGCCGTTTTCAGATTTTGCACGTCATACTATTTTTCCAAAATTGCCTTTGGTATTGAAAATGATCCATATAGACACAGCCCTTCTGACACTTTCCATACAAATGTACAATTACACCTACTTTGGTATTCTTGAAATATTCTAATACTATTTATACGAAGTAAACCAAAATCAAATCAAAATCTAGTCACGCCCTTCTTCCACCTTCCACTTGCACGGTACTATTTGAGCGTAGATAAAAACCCACAAAATTTGTTCCTAATGCATGAACTTCTCTTGAATTTTGATCCTGCAGTATACACATAATTCCTATTTGTATGCGTATAAGAAAAAAGTTGATGCCACGCCCATTCTAGCACCTTCCACTCAATTGTCCCTTTATGCGATTTCGATAAAATTCATAGGCAATGGAGGACGGAGCGAAGGGAAATTTAAATTCAGGGCGAGGGATACGTTAGTCGAATCAACTGACTGTAGTTTCATTACTTTTTTTATATTTTATAAATACCACTGAAAACCGCCTGAAACAATACATTATTAGGAGCCTTCAACGCTCAATTTGTAAAGAATGTTTGAAAATACAAGGGCAGATCAATAATTCCGTGACATTTCGAATAAAACACAGTTTATATTTGCAAAAAAAAAAAAACGCTTCCCCAATTTTTGTATCCCTTCCAAAAAAAAGGATTTTTCGAGGTCCATAAAACAGACATTTGTTGCATCAATAATTTCATCGTCGGAGCTGAATCTCTTTCCACCGAGCCATTTGATTAGGTTTGGAAATAGGAAATAGTCACAAGGTCGGAGAGGTACCGCTAGGTAACCCAATTCATGCAATTTTGCCAATGAGAACTGCGTGCATTATCTTGATGAAAAACAACTTTCTTCTGGGCCTTATGGGATCGTTTTTTTTAATCCTCGTTTAATCGGTCCAATAAGTTGGCATAATATTCGCCGTTTATTGTTTTCCCTTTTAAGGGTAATAGATGTGCCTTCAGAAAACAGTTTTCTTCACCTTATTGGCCGGCAAAGTCCCCTTGGCTTTCTTCGGAGCCGCTTCACCAGGATAAACCCATTATTCAGACTGCCGCTTGGTCTCCGGATGTTTCATCCACAGTTACAAAACGCCACAAAAACTCATTCGAATTTCGGTTAAACAACTCCCAACAATCCTCTGAAGTTGTCACATGATTGCGTTTACGGTGAATTGAGAGCAAACAGGGCAGATAGCTTTCTTAAACTCAACTGATCATGTTAAATCGAAACCACACTACCAAATGAAATGCGTATAGCATCAACAATCTCAATCACTTTTACTCTTCAATCGACCATTACCATATCGTGGATTCTTTCGACATCTTTGGGTGTACTGAACTCAATTGGCCGTCCAGAACGTTCAGCGTCATTTGTATTTGTGCGAACACAACGAAAGTCAGTAAACCACTTTTACCCATTAAAATCGATGGTGCAGAGTATTCAAAGTATTTATTAAGCTTTTCCTTGGTTTGGTTAATGTGTTTGTTTTCGCAAAAAATAATGTTTAGTGAACATTCTCTTTTTTTCCTATTTTAACAAAATCTACGAGGTTGTATGTTTTGAACAGCTGTTAAACACAATCTAAATAACGGAACTGTCTCAAAATTGACAGTAGTATATTAACAGATGGTACTTGATGGTAGTAGTGTTGTACTTCATATAACTACGAGGGAAGTTGCAAAAGTCACGGAATTATTGTAGTACCCTCGTATATGCATATTGTGCAATTATTACACTTAACACATTTAGTGTTTTACTGTTTGTGCATTATTTTTTATTAAACAGATTAGCAAGTATTCACTAAAATAGCACTCATCGTTATGACATAGCCTACCAAGTGCATCTAGTTCGTTCAGCGAATTAAATGCCAGTGACTGTGGGACATTTGTAATGCTGGTGAGTAGACATGTATCAATAAATTAATAAAATGTAATATATTGTAGTTTAAAACTCTTTTGGCTCTTATCGCTATCGATTCTGCTTGCCTGTCATACCTTACAGAGTAGTTGCGTTGATGTTTGCTAAGGATGTCTTCTCGGGGAATGTGGAAACAAGCTGAGAGTTGATACCACAACGAAATCAAGCATGATTTTTATACCCTTACCCTGCTGGGCAAACGGAGGTTTATATCATTTGGTATGGACAAAAAGTGTAACGCATTGAAAAAAACATTTTAGACCCTACAAATGTTTTGAACAAATACGTTTTATGACTTCATTTGAGCCCTATCCTTCTGTGCGGCTAGTTCTAATGATTAACTCTTGATAGGAGTTACCAATCGTTTTTTTTATTTTGCATGGCATAATATTTTTCCAAAACTGCCTATGGGATAGAAAATAGTCCAAATTGCTACGCCACTTCTCGTACCTCCCACACAATTGTACCATTTTGTCCTTTTTGGTATTCTTGTAATATCGTTGATACTGTTTGACGAGTTCACTAAAAATCAATACTTAAGAATGGAGGTATAAGGTAAAGCAGAGAATTCTAATTCTAGCCGCACCCCTTCTGGTACCTCCGACACAGATCACCCTGTTCCATTGAAGACTAGAACCCACATAACTTGTAATCTTGTGCATGAATTGGCTTAAATTGTGAACACTGTAAATTCATATTATCCTTTGTACTCGCATATGAAATAAATGGTTGCCACGCCCCATCCTTGTACCTTCCAAGCAACGCTCTATTCCGCCCACTTTTGCATTTCGTGTAATAACTTAAATGCTAATCATGCGACCTTAATAATAAATTCTTAAGAACAGAGTAAGACAGTTAACTTGGTGACAAATAATTGGATTCATTGACACGCCACTTTTGGTATCTCACACACAAATAACCCACATAACTTGTTTCCTGGTTGATGCAATTCGCTTATACATATTTCGAACTTCATAATATTTTATTGACAGCTTTATACACGCGCTTTGTACAAAGAGTGGAAGACACGTCCAATTTTAGTACCTCCTGTGCAAACGACCATTTACTTTTTGGTTTTGCATAATAATCTTAATACTTAAAACATTATGTAAACTGTCAAAAAAAACATTTTAATATCTACTTTATACGAATCATAAGTTAAAGTCTACCTAGGGAAATAAAACAGAACTTTGTAGCAAAGGTTTTTTGTACTTTGCCTTTTGGGTTTTATTTTTAGAATTACAGCGATAAGAAATTATTTTTATAAGCGAGAAAAAATACTGAAGATGTAAGGATAAGCGGTATTACTTAAGTGCAATATTGAACAAAACTGTCATTTAATCAATTCATTTAATAAAACAACTTACACTTATAATAATCCCAATACTATTCATGCGATACTGCTGAAAATTAGTAAATAGATGGAGATGGCTGGAGTACTCGTAATAGATGTGTTAATGGAGCCTCTGCCATGCCCCTTCTTGTACCTCCACACTAGCTACACCCAAATAACCCAAATACCTTTTTCCTAATGCATCAATTTCGCTTAAATTTTGAATTTTGCAATATGTTTTATTCATCTTTGTTGCGCCATGCCATGCCCCATTTAAGCACCTACCACACAATCGAACATTTAAGCGATTTCAATTAAATCGTTTGGAAAAATATAAAATCCCTATATGGGTACAGGTATTTGTATGTCGGATTAACCGACTGAAACTTTTTTCTTGTTATTACGCTCATAAGTATCTTACGATTCCAATAAGTGCACCAATGTATGTTGGCAAAGAAATTACAGCCACCACCAAATGGACGAGTTGTACTTGTGCCACTTTCGTACTTAAATTGTGTCATCTTTAAATATTCATGTTGCAGTACAAAGTCACTCCGAGTGACTCTGGACGGGGGGAAGCCGCCAGCCAGTAGGATGGCAATACCCACATGTATTGATGGCTGTGAGACCTATCTAAAAGAAGAAGGTACCTGCGCCACATGATTGGTTTGCACAACTTTTCCTAATAAAACGTACAGGATCGAAAAACGAGCGTAGGAGAAGAATAATGTTTTTAAAACATCTTCACAGCAAATAAGGGCAAAAAGACGACATGAGCACAATAAAAAATGCATTGCCTTTTATTGTTCATTGGTGGTCCGAGATTGGTTTTGATAATGTTGATGAAATTTGTTGCAAACGTATGAACATTTTATAGAGAGCTCTTGCCATCCACACGATGGTGAGGACGGAAAATGGCCAACAAGATAAAAAAAGACTTGAAAGTTTGTCGGTACAAACATTTGGTAAAGTCGTTGCAGAGCTGTTCTTCATTTTAATGCCTTCTTTTTTTTGCACGGAAAATAATACATTTTGGTATTGTTAGGGTGACCAGGCTGGAAGGGCGACTTGGGCCAAATTGTCTAGACTATGATTCGACATCAACATTTGCTACAACTCTGATTTCGTAAATATATAAAAATTTAGAGGACAACAATGAAAAGTTTTAGATGGGCGGGACGACTAGTTGATAATCCACAAGACACTCTGTCATCACAGATTATAACCAATGCTTTAACAAATTGTTTTTGACAACCCATTGGATTACATTAGAAGCTATTTGTGGAGGATTTCAAATCTGCTTATATTCAAGTTATCTTAAGATTTCAAATTAAAATCGCATGATTATTCTCTATTTCTATTTGTTTGATGCACATCAATACCTGTTAGGATCGTATCTTTGGCGTTAGCAGACAGCCCTCAAAACCTTTTTGGTAAGTTTATTTCTAAACACTCAGAATCTTTCAATACGATTTCATAAGTCTTAAATAACTGCACACTTACTTGCTACCTTATCTTTTCATTAAGGAAAAAATATGAGTCGCGCACGATATCACTCTTGTACTCACTGGCTGTGGCCGACTATTTAATGCCACAAATGACATTGGGAAGGGCTTACAGATATATTGGGTGATATATTTCTCACATGTGTACTCGCCGGATTCTTTAAGGTGGTAACGCCGCTGAAGAATATTTTGCATGTTTACGTTCATAACCTGCCTTGGAACTGGCTTATTGGTGTAAGAGCAACTGTACCATATCTTATCTTCATATCTCTAGACGTAACAGATAAGCTCTTCATAGATTCTACGAAGAACTCAAGCACTGCCAACATCGGTTCAACCGCTAGACCGATACCCACGTTGCAGCGACAGATGAAAGCATTCTTTGTATAAGCGTATTGTAGAATGTCCAAAATAGCACCTGGTAGCTAATATGATTTTTTGTCATTTTCATTATTGATAGCGGAACGGAGATAGACGAACTTGTCGGATGGGATAAGACATGCCACATGCGAATACGAAAGATGGGCGGACTGGTGTTTTGGAGGTACCTGAAAAGGCGTGGTAGCCACTCTTTTTGTACGCCGTTATAAAATAAAGAGTTTCGGTTGAAGGTTATACGCCACAATTAATCAAAGATGAATTGGATTCTGTTCATGGTGATAATGCACCATCATACTCCACCGTGAAATCCTGGGTTCAACAATTTAAAATGGGTCGTTCAAGTACGGAAGATGAACAACGCTCTGGAAGACCGAAAACTGCTACTAATATTGAAAACATTACAAAAATATTTAATGAAGTGACTAAAGATAGACGAATAGAGCTTAGAGAACTTGCTGATATTGTTAAAATACACGAAAGACAAGTTTGGAGTATTTTACATGATGAACTCCACATGAAAAATCTATCCGGCAGATGGGTGCCGCGTTTGTTGACTTTGCCCCAATAAATCGTCCGTTAGACCAATTCCGAGGAGCTTTTTAGCGATTTATCAGCGTAATCCAATAGAGTTCTTGCGCCGATTCATAACTGTTGATGAAACATGGATCCATCACTACATCCCAGAATTCAAAGAACAGTCAAAACAATGGATAGAAGCTGGTAAAAGTGGTCCCAAGAAGGCGAAAACTGTTAAGTCAGCAGGAAAAGTAATGGCCACAGTATTTTGGGATGCAAGGGGTATACTATTTATTGATTATCTTGAGAAAGGAAAAACTATAAATAGTGAATATTATTGTGATTTATTGGATCGGTTGAGTGAATAAATCAAGATAAAACGACCGTATTTAGAAAAAAAAAGTTCTTTTTCATCAAGATAATGCTCCTTCACACACTGCATTTTAAACTCAACAAAAACTGGCCGAATTACGATTTGAAATTGCTCCGCATCCACCATATATTCCAGATTTAGCTCCTTCTGATTATTTCTTCTTTCCAAATTTAAAAAAAATTCTCGGTGGCAAAAAATTTTCGTCCAACAGCGAGGTTATTGCTGAAACTGAGGCATATTTTGAAGGCTTGAAAAATCTTATTTTTCGGATGGAATTAAAAAACTTGAAAAACGTTTGATGAAGTGTATTGAGATGGAAGGAGATTATGTTGAAAAATAAATAATAATAATTCCAAAAAAACGGTGCTTTTTATGTTAGGCCAGTTACTTTTGCGGTCGCCCTCGTATATAGAGTATTTCTCAACAAATCATTACCTCTTGTAGACGGACAATGGTCCAATGTTGTCAGACTTTGGTGACGAACAAAGCCAAATATCTTAAATAAATGCAAGAAAAAGCTAAAAAAAACTAGAACAAATAAAAATGTTCCAGTCGGTTGCACCGACTTACATTTAAATTTTCTTTCCTTCAACCCTCCATTGCTTGAAGAATATAAATTTTATATAAATGTCGTAAAAAGTTGACTGTGCAGAAGGTGGTAGAACGGGGAGTGGCATCTACTTTTTTATTCGCTCAGAAATATGAAAAAGTTGTATTGCAGAAAACAAAAATCAAAAGTAATTCATGCATTACGATAAACGTTTTGTGGGTTCCAATCTACGATCGTATAATACCGTGTGTGTGGAAGGTGCAAGAAGAGCCGTGGCTAAGGGACCAAATTCACGGGTATTCTTATAATACCCTTGCACAAATTGGTCGAAACATATGTGGGATCTAAAAAGTTTCTTCGATGCGTTACACTTTTTTAAACGTTCCAAAAGATAAATACCCTCTTACCCAGTGGAGGGTAAAAATTGCAATTTTTAAAAAAAATATATAAAATTAGAAATTTTGTTTATAAATTGATAATTTATAAACATAATAATTTAAACAAATAAATTGAAATTTGACTACACAAAAGAGATTGTGGTATTCTCTCGGTCAATCGGTTTCAGGAAACCATCATTTTTAGTAAAGCCCATAATGCATTTTTTGGACTTTTAAAATTGTTTAACCACCCAAACATAACTAAAAACAAGTAAAAGGCTTCAGTCGGTAGATCCGACTTTAAGATCCATATATGGGTCTTAAATTTTCCGCCCTTCATTGCCTGAAGCGAACCGATAAAGGACAATTATTATTATTAGCAGAATTTATTATTTTTAGCAGAATCGTATGAATAGTATTAACATTATTATGCGAATACCAAGAGTAAGCTGAATGGTGCATTTCCACAGGAGGTACCCGAATGGGGCGTGTTTTCCATCCTAATCGTACTCGTGTATAAATATGTTATAAAAATATTAATCTGCTCTGTAAGAGGGTAATTTGTGTGGTAGATACCAGAAGGGACTGGCTAGGAACCCAATTATTTGTCACCGAGTTAACTATATATCTCTGTTCTTAAGTATTGATACAGCAGCATAAGAAATATTACAAGAAAACAATATTGCTCGCGGATGGGATGTGACATCATCTTCTTTATATGGCAATACAAAGCCGCTTTTAAAATTGTATGGTGCTGATAATTAAAACAAATTTTACGTTCTAGGTAAAAAGTTATGTGGGTTCTAATCTGCACTGTACAAGTGTTATTTGTATGGAAGTCATGGGAAGGGCGTGTCACTTACTTAAGCTTGTAACTTTGTAAGTTTTGATTTTGGGTTAGATTTTATGAATAGCATTAGAGCTATTTCAAGAATACCAAAAGTGGAGTTATGGTATATGCGTGTGGGAGGTACCAGAAGGGGTGTGGCAATATGGCTAGTTTTCAATAGGCAGTTTTGGAAGTTGGTTAGTTCCTTTGAGATTTATAGTGCGAAACAGCCGTACAGACAGACAGACGGACATGGCTCAATGAATAAAAAAGTCATTGGATCAAAATATATTTGGTATTTGGTCAAAGCATATTTTTTATGCATAATTTTATTCGATGCGTTACGTTTTTTCAAAAAAAGAAATGAATATTATTTTTATAGACCACCTAATGTAGATCTGTAGTTCATAACTTTTGTTAGGTGTACTTCAATTACAAAGGAGTTTCCTTAATTTTTCCTGAAAAATAATATATAAAATAGCGTACGCTTATAAATGTCGCTTCATGCCTTATTGATGTCTTATCAGCGATTTGTACAAAAGATGGTCACCCCAAAGCCATATCTGTATCAGCGCTAGTATTAAGTCATGTTCTGTCTGTAAAATTGATGCAATTACGTTGCTATATTTGGTCTACGGCGATTAAATGCATTGGAGCGTGTAATTAAAAATTAAATTCACATCTTTTCTCATCACACCACATTTATTCGCAATTTTTCACAGGAGAACCCCGAAAAGAACCGTTGATGAGTTTATGCCAGAAAAGAGAAATTAGGTTGCTCCAATTTTATGATGAATTTGTTCAATTTGTTAAATATTTAATTTTTGCCAGCCCAAAAATTGAGTTCGGCTTTAAAAGGCTCATACGATTTATTCAATATGAAATTATCAACGTCGGAAATATTCAACACAAACTGAAGTATGAATGTTATACAGAAAAGACTGAACTGTAGACGGACGGACGCTCGGAAAGGCAAACATGTTTTTGGCTTCTACGGGAACTTTGTCCACATCCCAACTACTCGGGGTTTGTTGCATCCATTCGTTAGTGTATCAGCGAACAAGTTGTTAACTGAATTATGCCAAAATATGGCAAAAAGTTGTTTGAGTGACACGAGCATCTCCAACGAAATTGCAAGGCTCTTGAGGGCAAAAGCATACTTGAGGCCAACCAGTCACGCAGATTGTTGCTTTCCACTTTTCGTCAAAATGCTGAGGCACAGGAAGATAATTAAAAGTTTGCTAGGTCAAAAGTGTCAAGGTCAATAGAACGAACAGCACATTTGACACTAACGTAGAAGACAAAAAGAATGAAGTTTCGACAACAGTAAAATGAAGGGCTTATTGTAATAACACGACAAGCCACACGATTTCAAAAAGCGTCAATTACTTTACCCCACTGCAACATCCCGTTTAATTTCTGACATAGCCGCAAGTTTAAATTTTTTCATTTCGAATTTTATTATTATGTATGACAAAAAACATCGATTAAAAAGAAAACTAAAATGCAACAGTCTAACTGTACTAACTACTATCGTTCTATTGGTATTAGTTACCGCATTAGTTATATCGGTATCAGTTCACGCTTGTGTGGGCGTAGCCACGTCCTTTTGTCCAATTTTAATGCAATTAAAACCAAATAATATGCTGATAATTGATTTCATTTTGTTCAAAATTTACAACGATCAGTTCATCACTTTGAAAGTAAATGTGATTTAACAAAGGGGGCGCGACACCATTTTTTCTAGCTGTGGTTCGAACCATGCCAACATCACATGTTCCAAATATCAGCGTCATATCTTAAAATTATAAATATTGGTTTTTTATGTTTAGGGTTGGGTGGGCGGAGCCACGACCCTTGCCCCATTTTACCATAACATAGTTTATAATAATTCCAAAGTCATTTATTTCATTCCATTAACATTTTGTAAGCCCGGAGCATGACTTTGGTGATAAATGCGATTTTTTAAAGAGGTTTAGCGCCGCCCACTTTTCATTAGAAATATCATTGTGTTTATAAGTTCAGGGTGGGGTGAAAGTTGCAACTTCCGACCCTTTTCCAATTTTAACATAACATAGACCTGTTAACATTTTATAATGATCGGTCCATTACTTTGGCCAAAACTGCGATTTTTTAAAGGGGACGTAGCACCGCCCACGTTTCCTCCGGCATGTGTTTTGAGCCATGCTTGCATTATGTGTTTCAAATGTCAGCCTCATATCTAAAATAGTTCATGAGATATTGCAATTATACCCTGCACTACCCTGTGAAACAGGGTATTTAATGTTAGTTTCATGGCAAATGTTTGTCACTACTAAAAATATTTGTGCTGAACCCACCTTTAAGTATACCGAATGCCGTAATCGCCTGCTGATTTCCTCAAACGATGTATGTCTATCTGTCTATAAAGTACACCGATCGCTTTTAAGTTTTAACAGGATGAAATTAATGACTAGGCTACTATTATAAACTATATTATGAAAAAGATGGGCAGGGAGCGTGACACCGTTTACTTAACCCTGAGCTGCGTGGGCGGTGGCACTCCTCTGTATGTCTAAGATTGATCAAATGTACCCCGTAAATACTTTCAGCCGATTGAGTTGATAGTGATGATATCTAAGCAAAAGTTCTTTCAAAGTGTCACAAGTATAGTAATTTTTTTCTTCGGTTGTGTTGGGAAAAATGCATAATCTTAGATCGATGGTCCGTTTTCAGAACCAGCAGTTGCATAGGCTACTAACTAAATTTGCACAACAGATCAATGAGGAATAATTGGAAAACTTCTCTTGAATCATTAAGCTGTGCACAAGATAATTTGTATACTCACTGACTGGGACCCAAGGTTTAATATCGGATCGTAGCAGCTTATCAATTCTAAAGTCAAACTAAACATAATGGTATAGAGATTAATCTCATACTAGCACTAAGAAAAAAAAATATAGTTGTGATAAAAATATTTGAAGAGCATCATACAAAAGTTGGGTATATGGTTGTGCCACAACAATTTTATGATCCTCACAACAATAGTATGGTTAACATACAACCGTACCATGATAGCCACAACCATATTTTGATTCCCACAGCAATAGTATTATTCACACACAGCCAAACTATGAACACTACAACCGTAGTAGGATTCACTCTCAACCATACAATGAGCCTTACAACCATATTAAGATTTTAACAACCATAGCATGTTTCACATACAACTACAGTAAAATCCTCACAACCATAGTATGATCCCACTGAACCATACTATGAACCCCAAAATTTTTTGATAAGGAATGGATAATGTTGGCAACAATAGATTTCTATTAAATAATTTTTTTTAAAATACATTAAATTCAAAATAAAAGGAGTTATTTAACAGTGCAAAAAATCCGTTTTAAAAATTAAAGCATTTTATTTCTAAAAATATTTTTGAAAAAGCAATTTACTTTGCCGGTAGCACAAATATATGGTACAGATGAGCCGTCCCACACTAACTTCGAAACGTGCGTATTCCAGACGATGTTGTGTTTGCTTTAACTTCGCTGACTTACTTTTCCTTGCCCATATAACAAACAACAACAAACCCGATCTAATTAGCTCGTGGAGGAATTCGTTCTTTAAAAAGTAATTTTATTTTTCTGTAAAATTTTAATTTTTGACTTATAGCCTTTTCCCTCTTTGGAAAAGGCTAAAAAAACATAAAAAACATAAAGCCATGCTGCAAAATATTTTTTTTTTGAAAATTCATGCTTAAACGGCAAATTTATGAGGTGATTAATTTGCTTATTTATGCATATATGTACCAGCATAAGTGTCGTCAATTTCCCTGATGCTGATACCGCCCATTTGCAATCCTAAATAGCTTATGACTATTGGTCACCATCCAGCAGATTCACGGTCCTATCTGTTTCTTTTGACCTCTATCGTCCTTTCAATAGACAGAAGGATGGACATCGCTAGATCGTCTTATAATTTTATGAATATTAGTAATATTTTCAATTCATAGTGTCTACGATAGATATTTCGAGCTGTTGTAAACAGCATGACAATTTTTTTCTTTTTCGATTAGTTACACTATTCAGCCAAACGAAATGATATATACCCTACTACCGAGAAAGATGATGATATTATTAGAAAGGTCAATGCTGAACGATACAAAGTTTGGTTTTATGTTGAACACTCCAGAAAGATGACTTACACCATTATGGGATAACCAAAAAAGATGACTTACACCATAATGGGATAACCAAAAAAATTAATGTTTAAAAATAATAAAAATTTAGAATGCATGACTAGTTATAACAATTTGAGCATTAAATTGCACATGTCTGTACGTTGTGTACTTACCAAGCAAAAATAAAAACATATGTACGTAGTAAGCAGGGTTACCATACGTCCTCCTTTCGGAAAACATGTCATACGTTTTGACCTCTGTCCTCCCGCCCTCCCTTCTTTAGCTACTTACTTATAATTCCTTGTAGTACAATTTATATTTTTTTTAGAATTATTCTCGAAAATTAATTTTTGCCATTTTCCTACTGTGTTTTACATCGAAAATTCGAGATTTATTTTTATAATAATGTGCAGTGTTTTGCCTATAAACTAAAGCATAAAAGCCCAATACAAAAAAAATCAGTATTATAATTTTCTAAAGAATCTTGAACTTTTTAATACAGAATAGTTTTCCTTTAGATTGCTTCGCTGGATTTCTCACAGTTTGACAGCTATAAGCCATAAATATTGGAAACAAATAACAATAATTTTAAATTGACGTCTTAGAAATTTTGAAGAACCAGGTGCAATTTTTTTGGGTTAATTGATTTAACCCTTTTTCTTCTCTTCAGCAGCTACAATTCTGGCGAAGATAGAGATTTCAATTGGCTTAAGCGAAATGCAGTGAAAAAAATTGTAAAATTGTATGTACGAAAAAAAAAATTTTAGCCAAAATATATATGAGTAGCTTACTTGCAAAGCAGCTTAACTAGCAAAACCCAAATGGGGTTACTTACGTTAGAGTTGATAAGAACTTTGAAATCCCGTACACCATTAGAAGTTTGCAATTTATGTGTTGCTCCGTTTTCAATTTTTTATAAGAACGTAGAATTTGTTCTAAAGACACGATCAAAATTTACACTTTTGTTAACGAATGACCAAGTTATAGCGGGTTTGTTTCCAGTCCATATTATCGACGCCTTACCCAAAACACGACTATTAGTATTATAGTTTTTAAATGTTTTTTTTTTTTGGCCCATTGTCATTGAAAAGTTAATTTAATGGAATTATTAATAAAAAAATTAATTTTATCCATATGCACTATATACTTACACATGTAAATAGGACTTGTCCTTATTTTAAACCAAATTATATTGAATTGGGTTTAATAATAAGGTCCTAGGTCCTATCTTTTTAGCAAAAATGTCTTTTTTCCGAACAATCTTTATGGTAACCCTTGAAGTAGGTTTATATGCACAGACATATTGTTCATACTTTTTTGTTCATTCATCATTATTTTGTCCTTGCAATAATTTATGAAAGACGATCCCAGGACTTTTTTAGAAATCCTTTCCTCTTCAATCGTTTAATTAAAGCTGTATCCTTTTATAATTTTTCAAAAACAATTACGTGTTGTTGTTCTTGTTACTGAACGACTTCACTTTTAGCCATCTTCTGGTCGTTGGCTACGAACAATGGGCCTGTTGGCCCGTATAAAGAGTTTCACATAATACATTTTTTAGCAATAACCAACCCCTCCCACCATCATTTTGTGCACATCGCAACAACATATTATTTGAAAACATCTGCAACATCATAAATCAATTTTTGTTGTTCATACACTCGACGAAGCGACTGCTCATTCCACACAATATATTGCAAATACTATGCCCGAAGAAAAATGTCTATCGAAGATGTTGGAAAATTGTCGACATATAAGTATGTAAGGACTAAGTATAGAAAGTGTTGTGTTTATTATAAAGTGTATCCAAGATCGGCAAATAGTAAAAGATAATCTGAGCTTTAAAAATGTTGACAAAGTGTGACGAACTAGTAAATAGCTATAGTTGTGCGGTACCGCCTTTTTTATACCCTGTACCACTGGGACAACTCAATATAGTAAGGTAGCTGACAGTGTTCGGCATAAAAGGCATAAAACCGTAGAATGTCCGCATTCAAAAACTGATTCTGCTATAAAAAATTTAGCAATTGTGGTGAAAATCGAATAGCGCAATTCCAAGCTTTAACACCTCTCTTCCCTTAGCGAAGTTTTGCCAGTAAAAGCCATCACATTATCCGGGCCAAAATACCGCTGTTCCCGCAGCGAGCGCTAAACCAAGCGATACAAATCCAAACAGAGTCCATATTAATGTAGTCCAACTTAATATTAATACGCTCGTATGGTAAACTCAATTTTTTCTTAAATCTTACAATGAATAGCATATTTTTGGATTTGCGAGGAAATTTTATTGTCCTTTTTTACCCATTTGTGCCTTTTTGTTCTTCTGGGTTTCGGCCGAAGGGTACAAAACTTTCCATCACCCTAACCTTAGTAATATCGAAAAGTAGTGACATTTTGGCTTCTTAAGAAAATGATATCGTTATATTACTCCTTTGTCGATATGCGAGTATGTGTATTGCGATCCCATTTGTATGAGAACCAGAGCACTGCGCCGGTCGCTTTCGATGCCGATATTCGCCAGTCTACCAGTATTATTTAGTCGTCTTGTGACTGCTTCAAAAAAGCGGCAGTTTAAATATTGTATATTTTGGGAATATTTAAAATTCCTGAATATATATTTTAATGTTTTTAAAGCGTTGTCCAACTAAAATGCAAGATGTTAATTGTAAATAAGAAAAAAAATCAGTATATTTATATTTTTTATTCTGAGAGAAGGATCTACGACAATGATGTTTGCAACAAAATATCGGTCAAATACTCGCCTCGGTGGCATACCTCCATCCGAAGGCCCATATGTTTAATGACTCTGAGACATAGTGGAGGTTCAATGTCGTAAGTATGCCAAAATATTACATCCTTTAGCTCTGAATTATTATTAGCTTATTAGCGTACACTTTTTCTTTTCAATATCGCCAACGAAAGAAGTCCAACGGTGTCAAACCACAAGATCGTGGCGGTCAATTTACATAGCCACGACGTAAGGTAACACGGCCATTGAATTTCTCGCGCAAAAGAGCCATTGTTTTGTAGGCTATGTCACGGTAAATGCTTGGCCCATCTCATTTTTTTGAAGAAATACGCCGATGACGCCGCCAACCCTTAAGCCGCACCAACCAATCACTCATTGTGGGTGCATCGGCTTGTCATCACGACGTGCACAAAATTCATGTTGACTTGAACGCCCATTTTCGTAAAAGGCTTCAACAATCTTAACGCGCTGCTCAATTGTGTAGCTCTCCATGGTTGCATTTGTCAAAGACTGAAACAAAGAAATAAGTTAGCAAAAAACTTAACGTTAAGGTGTGACTCACAATTACATCGTGCTGTCGAGTTAGACCATCCTGTATAAAAATAAACAGAATTGAAATTTAATAGAACGAGTATATTACGGTATTAAGCTGCAATTTTAGTATTTGTGCCAACTATATAAACTTAGTATTTGTACATATTATTTTTTTAAGTAAAACTTTATACAGTCTCTGTCATCTCTAAAGATCATTTATCGTTTTCTCCACTAGAATTCAAAGAAATACAAACATCTAAAAAAGTGTACTTTCTTCCGAGGTACCTACAGTGCCTCAACGGAAAAATGGTTTTCTCCCTTGGCCGAGTTAGCATATGACCATAAGTCATCGTCATGCTAAATTTTAGGATCCTTGGTTAATTCGTTTGGGAACGTGCTTTTAACAGACGAACGGACGTAGATAGATTGTCTTATAATATTATTAATTTTATATAATTTTACGATTTTGTATAATTGATCGTAGGGTCAGGTGTGGTGTTACAAGCCGAATGACAAATTTGGAATACCATCAACCCTTCAGTGGAGGTTTAAAAAAGTCATCTCTCCTTATGTTTAAGAGTGCTTCAAGTATCTAAGCAAACAGTGTTAAACCTCTACTAACTTCAGCTAATGCCCTTTTGTTGAACATGTGAGATGTGAATGACAACTATACCAACGATAGAAAGTATACGTTTTGGCAGTCTGACCAGATCATCCTACAAGCGCAGTATTGTTAAACTATGAATTATACGTCTCGTAGTTAAACGACAAACAAATCATTATTAATTGCAAATAAAGTTGTCCATGAAAGTTTTCGATGAGCCACAGCTGATGAAAAAAGGCGCCTGATTCAAATGACAACAATATTGGATATTCAGTAGAACCTCGATAATAAGTTAATCCCCAACCACAATAATTCGAAAAATGTTCATTCCTTAAGTTGCCCTCGCAAGCACGTGTTATTTGCATCGCAAAGTCTGTTTAACGTCGTAATCTGTTATAACTCGTTATGTAGTGCATAAATTGGTTGGAAAATAAATTCGTAAAACTTAAAAAAATACTTGCTTTTAGAGATACCATCAATCCCCTTAAGGGAACTCCCTTATAGGCCGACAATGTCATCTACAATTTCAACAGCTAATGACCATACGTACCAACATAAGCAAATTTGGAGCAGCCTCATTTCATTTAACCTCTATAGTGCTTTCAAAATTACGATATGTATGTACTTTATAGAATATCCGATCAGTACTTCAAGATGTTGCTAAGGAAATGACAAATTTAGTATACAATCCATTCAAATGTGGAGATTATACTCTCCATGACGTTAACAGTGAAATTGAACATGGTTTACCTTTGTGTGGTACAAAGAGCAAAAAAGATCCCCTAAGACCTACGAAACCACACTCTGCAAGGTGCTTACCTACCTGTACTTTTTCACGACTCCGAAAAATTATGCCTTGCGATGAAGACGAAATGTGTTAGTTGACTCTTTAAAAAAGGTATGAACCTGTGGTAAATATGGAAGGTGCAGGAGAAGTAAGGTATATGCCAGCCTTGAGGCATTATTTTCAATATAACGCGTGGCCCATTTCGAAGCTCCCTACTTTTAAAAAAAAAAAACACACAGAAAATTGAAATTGAATGGGGAATGTTTATTATCATTTTAAAGAACATTCTTTGGCATTTATTTTTGAAGCTTATGTCTATTAAATGTTGGCCGGGGCTACGTCTCAGATGGTCCATACGTTGAGTCCAATTTTTGATGACTCATTCGAGCATTTCGACTGGTAACTGGCGAATGACACGTGTGCCTGAATCGAAGCGCATAACTTTAGGCTTTAAATATCCCCACAGGAAAAAGTCTAACGGTGTGATATCACTCGATCTTAGTGGCCAATCGACCTGCCCAATACGTAAAATAAAATGCTCACCAAAGTCTTCTCTCAATAAATCCATTAATTGATGCGATGTGTTTGAAGTGGCGCTGTCTTGTTGAAACCGAATGTCGCCCAGATCACGAGCTTCAATTTCAGGCATCAAATATTCGGTTATCATATCACGATAACGGTTGCCATTGATGGTAACGTTCTCACCGGCATCATTTTTGAAGAAATATGGACCGGTGATTCCACCGGCCACACCAAACCTTTGTTTTTTCTGGATGAAGTGGCAGCTCTTGAACCTCTTCTGGTTGCTCTTCGTCCAAAATGCGGCAGTTTTGCTTGTTTACATACCTATTGAGCCAGAAATGTTGGCCGATTATGTTGACCATAAGTTGAACGAAGTGCACGAAACACATTCCTCACAGAACGTGAATTTTCGTAATTAAGTTGAACGATTTGTAAACGTTGTTCAGGCATGAGTCTTTTCATAATGAAATGCCAAACAATACTAAACAAAAATAACATGACAGCATGACACGACTCACACTTGATCTGTCAAAAAAGGCTATTGAAAAAAGTATCTCTACTTGGATTACCCATTATTAGCAAGCAAAGACGAAGAAGTGCACACATAAACGTTGAAGACCGAGGATCTTTTAAAGAACAAATATTATGAAGGCCTTAAAAATCTTGTAACATCCAACTGAAAAACTGAAGAATGTGCGCACAACTAATATATTTTAAAAATCTTGGATCAGTTGGTTCAGGAATGTACGCTATACTCGCACGATCGATATAATCGCATTTGTTCGTCTATAAGAATAAATATGTAAATAAATTAAAACAAAAATAAACATGGGTCACATACAAGCTATAATATTGGGTCGAAAACATCATTGGTTTTACGCAACTACTCTATAATATAGAGACCTAATGTTAAAGGCCAGTTTTGTTCAGGAGAGCCATTTTAAAGATTAGGTCCCTTTCTATTTGCGATTAGAATCGTCGATTTCACTTTCATAAAACGCGCATATCTTTGGGAAGGAACACTTTTGGGGCATGGGATCGGTCTCATTCGATGCTCAGATGTTGTCCACATCAAAAAAAAAATGAAAATGGATTTTTTTACCCTTAGGTCCCTTTCTCTATGCGCTGTCACATATATTTACAGAATTTTTGCTTCGACAACTACGTTAGTTTTCGTTCGTGCTCTATTATAAATTTTGATTTTATTAAACAAAGCAGTTACGATAGTTGGTCATATTAACGGTGCTAAACACTGCAGGTTTTTTTTATGGTGTACACCCATATTTAGTCTGAGCAATAATTTTTCGTTCAAAATAAGTTTCAATATAAAAATGGTTTCCAATAGAATAATAAAACATACCACTTATGAAGTACAAACAATGAAAAATTCTGTTAAACATTCTCGTAAAGGCATCCGAACTGTTGTGTAATAAATTATTTCTATCTTAGCACTACATTGTATATGTACGTTTAGGTTATGACTATATATCATAAATGGGTATACTCGAACATACCCTTGCACGTACGCATACATGTTTAAAAAACGTCAGAAATTATCAATAAAATATATTTGACATATTGAGCAGGTATCGGTATTCGTAAATAGTCGGGCATTCTAGGACATGACCAAACAAAGGGGGACACTCGGCGGGTCCCAATTCTTTGATATGGAAAATCTGCCAAAAGTTGGGAGTTTGTTAAATAGTCTAGCCTAGACAGAAATTATAAATGTCCATACAGCAGATCCTTAAATAGAAACCTCAAAGATACAGCTTTGAACTTTTTATCATACACCAAAGCTATGGAGCATAGCATAGGTGACATAAGCAGTACTCCTTTGCATTTTCAATTATCCGACTCTAGCTTGATTTTATTGGACACTGTTCATCCTGTCTTGTGGTACTGTCTTATAGGAGAGTTAAGTATAGTGCCACGTAAGGAGACCCTATAGCAGTTGCTTCGGTCTGACAACACGCAGATAAATGATATGGTTTCTATATGGCCACCGCGACCAAAATATGTTCTTTGCAATAAAAGTATGTACGTATCAATTATAGAGTTGTTTTTTGAATTTTTTTTCAACAGTATGATTGCCGCAATATTTATATTGTTGAAATGTATTAATAGTATTATTGCCAAACTGAAAATATGATTAAAGCAACAATATAAATATGGTTGATGCGACTAATGTATTGTGTTTTTGGGTTTTATAGTAACAATAATATGAAAACGGCAATTGATTGCAATTTTTATAAATTTAAATATGGTTTTCAAAACAATGTTTTTGTTACGAATCTTACGCAATAATATTAGTTTTTATCTGTAAATTAAATTTTTAAAAACATACTGCTTTGGATTTGTATAATATCAAAAATTTTAAATAAATGAAACACTTACATTTTTTTAACGATTTTTTTTCTACTTTTTAATAAATCACTCCCAGTATTTTTAATTAATTTTTTAAAAAAAAAAACGCTGTTGTTGTTTAATAACATAACCCAACCGTAATAAATTATTATGGGGATCATAGTATGGGTTAATGCGATCATACTATGGTTGAAGGAAACAAAACATGGTTGCTTGTGAATCATGCTTCACAAAGTGCTTTTGGAAGGCCCTGCGTTGTGTTCTCTTGGCCCAGTACCCACAGTATCATTTTAATTGTGGCACTGCGTAGGGACTTATCAACTTAGCATTAAGTCTTCAAAATCTATAATGAATTTCCTTCTTGCAGTGTCATTTTAACCGTTGTGGACAATAAAACCCATCAGAAAGAGAATAAGGACAAAAATATGTTTAAAATATGTTAGCACCTAAACGCATTTTGCACGAAACATAAATATGTTTGGAGCATAAATTCCAAACATATTTATGTATGGGTCTCAGCAAATATTAATAACAATGGTAACAATGTACCCAAACATTCATATGCTTATGTGCAAACGTATACTTGTTTTCGGCCAAACATTTATATGTAGGCAGTAGTGTAACCAAATATTCATATTCTTTGTCCAAACATATATATGTTTGCAGAAATCAAAGCAGTCATAAATACCGGGCATTAGCTCAATTCTTCACAAACATACAACAATAAATTCCGCCGACAACTGCTGGATACTTCTTTTTAAAACATCGATTTTTTGTTAAAATCATTACAATTTAATTCAAATTCCGTTTTATTTACTGAAGCACTTCCACTAGAACTCACCAATCTTCCTTTTTTATACCAACATATTACACCCAATCTTAGTGAAACTTGGAAGACGTAAGGTTCTTGGACAAAAGAAGGGCGTTATTGAAACTGAAAAAAATCGGTTTAGAGATATAGCTCTCCCACACATTTGTTCACCCGATTTTATGTCTTTATCTCTGGATACCACATATCACCTCCAATCTAGATGTAATCATGATATAGCTATTAATATATTTATATTTAGAGTCCGTCCAATGGTATAAAAACCAATTTCAAATGGCTTTACTGAACATCCAAAAGTGTAGGGTAAAATGTAGCCGTCTATAGTTTTTTTTTTTACAAGTGCTTTCTGCTTCCACTACGTCCTGTTCATTGAAATAAGTGTCAAGAAACTAGTGTCAGGAACTTATAATTAATATACGAGAGGGCTTTTCTACGCCGAAACTGCAATAACATAAATTTTTTTTAAGCTTTTAACATTAAATTCAATAGTTTTTCGACAATAGGAAATACAACAAATAAAAGAGATTCCGCGTCTTTGTCAGGAGCACTTTTGTTTGGTGGCTATTTCAACGCATGAATCGATATGTCCACATTTCACCCGAGTTATGGTTTTTCACGTATTGGTGCTTAAAAAGTTTGGTCGGAATCGGAAGTAATTTGCTGCTTTTAGAGCTGAAGGTTCTCAAAGTTTATCAACAATTGACCGATGTGGACAGATTACCAAGTTACATCAAAATCAGTTAATAACTGCCACCGCACTTTGATTACAAGGACAGATAGACAGACGGAGGGGCAAAGCGCAATACAATCAGATAGTGACTTTGAATCGATTGGTATACTTAACATAGCGTATAAATATTTTCTTGTAAGGTGTTGCAACCGCTGTTGCAAATACCCTATATCACACTGTAGACGGGCTCTAAACGAACCCAGATTTAAAAACTAATTTCTTGTTTAAATTTCTGTGAAAATATTATTGGTTTTGCTAAAATTGGGTAAACTTATATGTGGGAACTATATCTTAATCCGAATAGTTTTTCCAAACCCAAAAACGACTGTCGTTGTCACAATGAGCACACCTACCTGTGAAAATTTTCATAAAGATTGGAATAATATGTGGCTTCTAAAGCTAAAAACATGAAATCGGATAAACATATATGTGGGGGCTATATCTAAATCCAAGCCGGTTGTCTCCCATTTTAATAACTTTCTTACTTACTCTAAAAACGTGGTTCAATATGTGACTTCCAGCACTAAAAACATAGAATCGGATGAACATACTTGTATGGGAGCTGCGTCTTTATCATAATAGATTGTCTTTAATGTTAATAACGTTACACTCATCTATACAATGATTTCCAAAACCATATTATGATCCTAACGTATACAACCATAGTAAGATACTCACAACCATAGTATGATTTACACCTAACAATGTTATGATCCCTACAACCATATTATGATTCCCATCAACATACTATAATCCCAAACATACATACTATTGTTAACATTAAAACCAGAAAACAATACTTTTGTCGCACCAACCATATTTATATTGTTGCTACAACCACATTTTTATTAATAAATTTGCCAATAATACTATTGTTACTATTATCAAAATTAAATTCAGCAAACAAAACTATTGTTGCGACGAACATACTTTGATTGCGGGGAATATATTATTATTGCCTTCACCATATAGTAACCATGCAATGTACTTAGTAGGTACACAAATACTGTTACAACATTGAACACACCCATTTTACTAGTAGAACTGAACATACGCCGTTTATGTCATATGGGTTTTGAAAGCGAACCTCAATAGCGTTAGTCTGTAACGGGATTTTAAAATTGTTTCAACTTTCATCATGGAGTGGTCAGATAATGAGAACCGTATCGCTATAATAGCTCTTTTCAAGTGTGAAATAAAAAAATGTGATATTTTCAAAACGCTCCGGCCACTAGGGATTAGCCGCATGTTCGTCTACCGATGCATAAAACTGTTTGAGGAAACTGGAGATGTAAGAGACCACCACCGGTCGGGCCGCCCTCGCTCTGTTCGAAAACCGCATGTCATCAAAGCCGTTAAATCAAGAATTCACAGAAATCCGCTCCGAAAACAGAAAATCATGGCCCGTCACGCAAAAGTCCATGAGTCGAAACATTTAAAAAGACTTGGGACTTGGGGCTTTCAAACGACGTACCGATCATTTATTGACTGCAGCTTAAAAAAATAGGATTGAAAAATGCAAACGTCTTTTGGTGAAGCACGCTGATAACTTGCACAGAAAAATTTTGTTCACCGATGAAAACATTTTTACCGTTCAGAAAAAATTTAACAAGCACAATGGTAGAGTGTATGCGCGATCATCTAAGGAAGCATCTGAACTGATCCCAAGGGTGGAAAAGGTCATCACCCAGCTTCAGTCATGGTTTGGTGGGGTGTCTTTACGATGGGGTCACTGACCTGCATTTCTGCGAACAAGGAGTCAAAACATCGGTCAAAGTTTACCAAGAAACCGTTTTAGAAGCTGCTGTGAAGCCTCTTAACAATTTCCTGTTCCAGAACCAGCCATGAACTTCCCAGCAGGATTCTGCGCCGGTCCATAAGGCTAAAACGTCCCAGGCCTGGCTTCGAAACAATTTGCCAGTGTTCATTTCCTCTGAAGAATGGCCCTCAGGCAGTCCAAATTGGAACCCATTGGATTACAAATTGTGGACGATTTAGAAGACAAGGTTTGTCACAAAAAATACCCCAAC
Organism: Hydrotaea diabolus; assembly: GCA_963513945.1. Taxonomy (NCBI): domain Eukaryota; kingdom Metazoa; phylum Arthropoda; class Insecta; order Diptera; family Muscidae; genus Hydrotaea; species Hydrotaea diabolus. The sequence goes on from OY740716.1 coordinate 127,889,694, forward strand.
ATTGGATCTCTTAAAACTGCTTTGGTTCGAGCTGTAGCCAATTTTCCAATGGACGAGGTTCGTGCAGCTATTGACGATTGGCCAGTGCGACTTAAGGCATGGTAAAGGCAAAAGACGGAAATTTCGAATAAGTAGATTCTTTATGGATACAATATATATCAATAAATATATTAAAAAATATTTAGTCCAAAAAAATTATTTTTTTTATTTTACAGCATACATATAACGTTTGTAACAGTATTTATGTCCCTACTAACTACATGCAGAGAACATGTGGTTGGTGCTGTGGACTTATTTTGTTATGGGTTGGTCAAGGTATATAAGATATTTCGTGTTTTTCACGAGACTTTCAAGGTATAGCAATGCAGTAACTAAGCCACAGTTCACTCTAAGAGAACATACCAAATTTGACCATTCGTTCGTGCTTATTTAGATTTTCAAATACCAGTTTTGAAAAAATATATCCTCACGGCGGAGAATGTTCAAGATTCGATTCGATTGCATAAAATAATTCCCCATTGTATTGCCTAATGTCGTAGGTACGAGACAGTATGTATTTGCATATATCTATAACATGCCTGTATTAGAAGCCAAAGTTTTAATTCAATTAATGCCATTTATACAGGTACGTGTACATGTAAGCCACCAGCGTGAGTTTGCATATCCAATTCGTACTTATCATCATTTGTGAACTTCAACTTTATGCTTCTCTTATCTTATTAAGTACCTTTTGGATGCATGCATTCGCTTCCATAGGCACTGTTCGACATCTGATGTCTTGTATAGGATTAAAATGCCATCAATTGGCACATTACACAGGTAATACTCATCCCTTGCCATGGAGGTGGATTTGAATCGCAACACCAGCATTCACCACTTCCCTGCTTTGCCCAGGACACCAGAAGTACTTGAGAGACAAAAAGAAACTATTTCATTAAATGTGTATTATGTTATCAGTAATCAAATATTCCCAACGAGGGTAGTTCAGCAAGTAGTTAGTTGTGTCAACTTGCAAGCACAATTTGTTTTCTCCAAAATCAATTACTCGTATATCTTGCAATCAAATACAGGCCACAATTATGAACCGTTTTCGACGGAACTTGGGACGTTGTTCAGGTTTGGCTCAAAGGTTGTAATTGGCTCCATTTTTGATATAATTTATATACGAGTAATTTTCCCGATTTCAGAGTTCACAGTCCTAAAAGCATCATAGCACATACGATTCCAACTAAAACTCATATGGAGCGTTTCGACCATATCCGGGTTTTCTACTAGCTCCGACACAAGGGCCCTTTCCGACTTAAGGTCCTGCATCTTTAGATGCTACAGAGTTAGCCCGATGACGCTCAATCATTGCATGGTACGGCAGTAGTGACCTATAATCGTATCTGTTAAAACTAGATTATATACTTATATTCCATATTTTTGTAAAGACCCTTTACAAAAAAAAGTCCTTTACAATTTCAGAACCTTCACCTTTTTTTAATCTAAATCTTCTTTCGGGTGACTGTCATTGTAACGTGATTTTTGTCTATGTAGATCAGTCATCTTCAGTATCTACCAAATAACCTTAAGTAATGATATGGCCGGCAATGTTCGTTCTAAATCATATCATATATGTCTAAATGAAAATAATCTATTGGTGGTATCGCGATCATACGAATGTTGCTATTTATATTTCGGGTCCGGCAATAAAAACACAATAATTTATCATTGGAAATAGTTTTTCAAAATAATCTCATTTAAGATCAATTCACTTTTGCATGAGACACCTGCAAAACATGATTTTTGAACACTTCAACAGCTGCTTCGGCCGATTAAAAACGTTGACCATGCATTTTTTTCTCGATGCTAGGGAAGAAGAAGAAGTCATTGTGTGCCAAATCAGGGCTGTACGGTGGATGGCCCATCAAGTCGACATCTTGAGTGGTCAAATAGTTCATCGTTTCAGCTGATGTGTGAGAGCTCGCATTGTCATGATGCAAAATGATACGTCTTCTCTTATTATATTTCCTCATTATATCGAACACTGTTGGTAAACAGATTGTTGTATACCACTCAGAATTGACCTCCTACGTTCCACTAAAGGCACCGGTTATACCGAAAAAACGCAATCATTTTCTTCAATGTACTTCTTCCACAAACAACTTTTGTTGGATTTGGCTCGTCTTGAAAGACCCATACGGTCGATTGCTGTTTTGTTTCGGGTTTAAATGCATAGTTCCATGATTCGTCACCTGTGACAATGTTAAACACTAACTTTAAGCTACCGCAGTTCTACTTTTTCAACATCTCTTTGCACCAATCCATACGAGTCTTTTATTGAGCATTCGTCAAATTATGTGGGATCCAACGAGAACAAATTTTTTTCACCGCCAAATGAATCATATTGATGCTTGTCATATTAATGCCCAATGATGCCTCAATCTCACGGTATGTCACATCTCTGTCTTGCTTAATCAGTCCACGCACAGCATCGATGGTTTCTGGCAAAGTGGCCGAAGTTGGACGTCCTTTACGAAATTTATCCTCGACCGAACTACGTCTGAGACTGAACTCTTGGTATCAGTGATTAACAGTGATTTTTGATGGTGCTTCATCGCCAAAAGTCGAAACAAGTTGATTAAAACACTCCTGTCTCAATAACCCACGCCGAAAATCGTAAAAAATCATCGCACGAAAATGTTCACGGGATAATTCCATTTTTTGCTGAGATGAATTTTTCAACACACTGTAAAAAAACAATTGGCCCTCAAATGACAAACCGTTCTGAGTGAAGTTATGCTAAAAACTTTCAAAGCTTCCAATGAAAATTCCAGTTTGGATGTGGCTAAACTGGTAGAACACTAGTAGATCCGAATATAAATAGCAGTCCCCGTATTTTATACATACTAAGCTGGCTGCACTTTCCTACTCAGCTGGGACAATCAAAGGATTCATGCTTGATTTAACCTAATGACCGACCGTAAGGTGGCATCATACGATTCGGACTGAATGGTCGCGAAATCAATGAATCAAGAAAAAATATGTCGATATTTTAGATTCTGGGACAAAATCAGCTGTCCTGGAGATCCGTGGGATAAAACGTTTGTGTATAGTAGGAAACAGGTAGCTGCACAAGTTCTGCTGCTTTGCATTTGTCATCCATTTGCTACTGGTTTCTTGTTCCAAGAGGTAGTTAAAGTGTTGCCACCGATGATACCGCAGCGACAAATGCTTCGTTATAAGCGAGTAACGGTCCTTTACTATAAGGATCTTCGTGTAGGTGTTCATGGACTCATCCTTGGATAACATTTGCAGAAGGGAAGTGTAGTTGCCATTGCTGTAAATGGCATTACTAAGACTGACTCTGATTCGAACTTTATACACTCAAGAAAAAGGGGTTCCGAAATTTGAGTTAAATCCAACTAAGTTAAATGTAAATAAAGGAATATTTCCAGGCTACAAGCAATTTTTCATAAATTGAAGGCCAACATAGTTCATGTATTCGTACTTGGAATTTCGATGTGATTTTTTTTAAAAAAAAATCCGAAGTAACAGTTTCTTACAATTTAGTAAGTACTAGCTTCCATTGAGCAAAACTGAAAATATATATATGCCAAAATAAATTTTTGAAAAAATTTTACTAAAAACGTTGCTATCCACAAAAATTTAACGTATTTTGAACTTTCTTTAGAATTTATTTAGAAATATAATGGCATTTAAATGTTACATGGGTATCCATAACAAAAATATGGACCTCTGTAGTCCAGATTTCACTACAGTTAATTAATGCTTCCTGCACAATATATGCGTAATGTAGTTTGTGGCTTCTTGGGCTGCAGGAATTCAAATCCGAAACGACCTTTGTGTGGGACCTATTCTGAACATTTCCTATTATGGTCCAATTTCACCAGAGGTATTTATTAGTCACTGGTAATGCTTTACGTGAATTTGGTCGGAATCAGGTGTAAGGTGTGGTTTTAAGAGCTGACATTTCAGAAACTAGAAAGGACCTTGTATGGGCGATATACGAAAATATGGACCTATGTAATCCAGTTTCACGTCAGATAATAAATGATCACTTTTAGTGTACCATGAAAATATTAGGCGTGATCAGATAGAGTTTGTGGTTTCTAGGGCTATAGGATCTAAAATCGGGAGGGACCTTTGTGTGGGAACTTTTCGATGTAATATGAGGCTTTTAAAGCTGTATGTTCTCAAATCGCGACGTGGACATTTTTCAATAGGCTCCGTGATTGGCCCAAACTTGAAGAATGTACCAAGTATAATCGACTTCAGTTCACAATTGCGACCTGTTTTTTGATTACAGAGATAGATGGATAGACCAATAGGCGGACGGACGAATTGTCTCGGGTTTAGTGGGTGTCGCGAAATCACCAATGGCCCAGCACATGGTGATGCATGATAATTTCAAAAACTCAATTCTAGTAAAGCTTCGAAAAGACATTATTTCATAAACCGTAACCCAATCGTTAAAATCGGATTAAATCTGGAGTTTCTGTATTATGCATTGGAAATTGTAGGATTTATCTTAAAAAAAGGGGTTTATTTTTGCAATAAATTTTACCGCAAGAAACCTGTATTAAACCGTCTACTTATAGAACTGACCTCGTATGCATACTTACGTATCAGCGTCTAATCCCCTGTAAGTGTTAGCGATGATGAAAGTGTGCATGGATGAAGTAGGGATGTCAGTGCCAGTCATGGAGTTTTCAGCCCAAACAAGAAACATAGTCCGAATTTTTAAGACCCTTTTTGACTTGTTCTTTCGTCCTTCTTTTATATCAGCAATAACTTTAAAATTGCTCCTTATTTTGATTTGTACAAAATTCTGCAATGTGAGTACAGGGTCTTAGAAAAATATTTTGTGGTGTTGAAAACGGAATGACAAATTTGGTATACCATCCACTCTTTGGTGGAATGGGGCCTTTATTTAGACAAATCTTTAAAGTTAAAGCGTATTGAGATTAGTAAGGAAAGTCCACTGATTCTGAGTAACCACATGTCGTGGATTAAAGTGACCCTATTTTCGGAACTCTAGGCACCTTTGACCCATGGGCCAAGATCTCAAATGTAGTCGAGTCATAGAATTATTGCTATTTTCGCATGGCGAAAATTGTTATTGTATTTTTACACCCATGTGTCCGTAGTTTAAGGTGTCAGATTTTTAGACGCCTTAAGGCAAGTGCGAGTGCATTGTGAGTCCAAATCTTATGTCTAGTTACATATTTGGATTTGTAAGAAAACTTTAATGTTTTTGGATAGCCGTATGTCTTCAAACATTAAGGGATTGTTTTTGGTCCACAGGGCCCTATGACTATCGCCATTCATGGGAAGGTACAGAATCCGAGCTTTAAAAAAGAAAGAAATGATCAGCACTTTCCTAATTCCCTCAAAGGGATTTGTTTTCCTATAACCTGATTTGGTCTATTTCCAATACTATCAATCGAGGACTAGTTTGAAGACTCTAGTTCTTTTCGCTTGGACTAAATCGTGTTTTTAAAAGAAAGACATGGGTAAATATAGTATATATGAACGCAGACAAATATGTTGAGGTGTTACAAACGGTTACGAATCCAATGAGGCAGATACAATTTGGGTAAATTTAAGTCCCGCATCCGGGCCTTAGTAGACCTAGTACCTGTCACAGTCAATTTTTCGCAATTGCAATTGGTGTAGTCGTTCTGTCTGCATTCTAGCAGCGACCACACGATACACTACACCACTTCGGATGCAAAAGCCAAGCCCATGCAGCTGGTTTCCAGATCCCTGTGGACACACTCGGTCCTAGTCGTCACCTTCCTGAACCTGGAAACCAGCCCCGCACTAGCACAAGACTAACAGGCCGGCCAAAAAAGACAGGTATGACCACGTTGCTACAACAACTCTTACTTATTCAAATCGGGTTTGACATCCCTAACATAAGCATGATATGATACAAAAAGGCCGATATATATTGAATGAATACCTTCGGTAGTGATAAAATCTAATTGCTTTTCGTTATTGTGCTCAATTGATACTTTGAGAATTAAATTGGCAATATTGTAATAGGATCACGAAATATCCACATTTCTATGTACATACATACGAATATACATTAATATACAAATGAATAAACATGTATACGAGTAAGTATTGTGAGTATATAGAGAAGTGTAGTGTGTGTTTACTGTATGTATAAATTGCTATGTACTACATGTACGTATAGGCAGTCATATGTACATGGAGTTAATGCAGATTGAAAGGGCACAGGTACAACTTCTAATACTGTGGCGTATTATACGCGTAGCAGCTGAAAATTGAAAATCAAGTAATTATGAATTGAGTTTTATTTCAAAAACCTATTACAAACTTAGATAATGTGATTCATTCATCTCGAGCTAAACACGTTTATGAACTTTATGAAGAGTGTCTGGAGTACTAAGAAGACTAATGATGGTACAATATCAAAAGGGTATCGATAGCGCTATTCTAACAATGAAGCGGTACCATAAGCTTATTCGAATATAGTATAAAATGGATAAGGAATGGCATATGTTTATTTGTAGTCAAATGGTTGGCCAAAATGCGATTTTTTATTAACCTAATTAAAGCACATACGCTGACGGAAGACAAGGATGACGAAACTAAAGACACCTTTAATGAGCGCCTAGTACAAAACTTACGGCAGCTGCCCTGGCCATGACATTAATATCGTTGCCGGGAGTTTTAATGCCAAAGTTTGTAGGGAAGCCATCTTTGGCCCGACTTTTGGAAAGATCAGCCGCGATGATAATGGAACGAGGCTGGTAATTTATTACCGCCACAAGAAACAAGGTTATAAGAAGCACTAGATCTTATATCTTTAATTCTAATATCTGTCATCTGATTGAAAGACGAGGAATCAAATCGATCATGTTGTAATCAACACTGATCCAGCATGTTGGACGTACGAACTCTCCGAACATACATACCAAAATTGTCCGAACAGTTTTAAAAAGCTAACGGCATTGACAGTTCCTCTATAGAAAAGCAAAAAAGAAACAAAAATTCTTGACGCAGATTATTCACGAACATAAAATAAAATTGCAATAAATCAAGAAGCTGCATCAAAATTTACATTGGAACAACAAAAAATGAGCTCAAAACAGGATTATCGGGATGCAAATTCGACATTTAATTAAAAAACAGATTTTGGCTTCAAAAGCTGCGTTTAAAAAAAAAAAAAAGAATTATATTTCGAGAGATATTACAACAAGAAATTGAGCAAGAAGAGGTTCAAAACGATATTGTTACTTATATTTTTAGCTATGGAAGCCACATACAAGGATTGCTATACATATTTCTGGCCTCGGCAACACCAAGTGTTGCCTGGCGCCATCTGACATTTCCATGGGAAAGTTTGAAATTTTTTAGCATAAACGTACTTAGAACATTTTGACGTACGACCATCATTTGTGTTGTTTACAGTGACTTGAAAAAATCAATTTGGCAAAATATGGAATTAACTCGTGAACATTTTCATGCGATCATTTTTCACAACTTTCGGCGTGGATTATCACGACAAGAGTGCATCGATGAACTTAAATCTTTATATGGCAATGAAACACCCTCCTATATCACTGTGAAAAACTGGTTTAATGAATTAAATCGTGGCCGACGCTCGCTCAAAGACGAGAACATTGATGCCGTGCGTGAACTTATAAGCAAAGATCGTCATGTAAAATACCGTGAGATAGAGGCATCCTTGGGCATTTCTTCCACCAGCATACATTGAATATAGCATGAACATTTGGCTGTAAAAAAGGTTTGTTCTCGTCGGATCACGCACAATTTGACAATCGCTCAAAAAGAGGCTCGTGTCGATTGGTGCAAGGAAATTTTGAAAAAATACGATCGCGGTGCTTCAAAAGACGTTTTTAAGATCGTCACAGGTGTCGAATCATGGGTCTATGCGTATGAGCCGGAAACAAAACAGCAATCGACCGTGTGGGTCTTCGAAGACGAGCCAAATCTAAGGAAAGTTGTTCGTGCACTTCGAAGCAAGTGGTCGCCTGTTTCTTCAGCAAAACTGGTCATGTGGCGAATGTTCCGTTTGAGCAACGTAGGACGGTGAATTCTGAGTGGTACACAACTTGCGTTTGTCTGAAGTCTTCTGAGAAATTCGAAAAACGAACAAGAGAATACGAATCATTGTACACCATGACAATCGGCTCAAACCAGCTCCTTTTTGATCGGCCATAACGTCGAATTGATGGGTCATCCGCCGTACAGCCCTGACTTGGCACCCAATAACTTCTTTTTATTCCCGCACATCAAGAAAAATATGCGTGGTCAACAAGTTTCATCGCCAAAAGATGCTGTTGAAGCGTTTCAAAACCATGTTTTGGAGGTGTCTCAATCGGAGTGGAAAAAGTGCTTCGACAATTGGTTTGAGCGCATGCAAAAGTATATGAATCATGCTGGAGAATACTTTGAAAAACAATAAAACCACTTTTAATTATAAATATTCGCATTTTCATTACTAGGCCAGAAATATGTATAGCAGCCCTCGTAAAACATCCAATCTTGATGAAATTATGCACACGTTACATTTTTGGCAAAAACCGGACTCTATTGAAATTTAAGAAGATCGATTCAGATTTAACTATAGTTCCCACACATCTGTTCATCGAATTTTATGTTTATAACTCTGCTTATCCTCCACTGCATATACAACATTCCTCTGTTCCAGTCTAGAGTTACATAGCCTGGGCAAAGAGTCGACTTTCGTTTAGAGAGGAAATGTCGACTACTCGACTTTTTTTTCGATTTTTCCTTTATGAAATTTTAGTAACCTAACTCAATATTTACAACATTGAAGGATGGATGTATACTAAAGTTGTCATTCCGTTTGCAACACCAATGAATATTGGCTGGATACTCTATAATGTAATATTAACGAATCTAAGACGAGTTAGCCCTGTCCGTCCGTCCATGTGTCTGTTGAAAGCACGGAAACAGACAAAGGAAATAACCAAGTTCTTTAAATCATAAATGTTGTGGAAAGCCAATGGTTTCAATGGGGTGTGTTAATACCTCAAAAAGGGCGTAGTTGCTGGACGTTTCGGTTCTTGTAACCCAAAAATAATTGAATACACATATGTATGTCCGTATTAACTACTGACATACTCGTATAAGGCAAACATTGTAACCAAAAAACAATTTTTTATTTCGAAGTTTTGGCTGGGATTAGCCTCATACGAATGGACCGATGAGGTCCACAAAACGAACAGTTTTGGCGCTTTAGTGTCGAAGTAGCAGGTGGTGTATACAGGTTTCTGACATGCCAAACTTAACGAGGTTTTACTTGTTTTGTTTAAAATTTTCAAACAAATAAATATATGTATACATTATACTCGTATATACTTAAACAATTAATTTATACGTAAACTAAAGTTTAAAACAACAAGTAAAAACGTAGTTAAGTTAGGCCAGACTGAAACTCCACCGTCCCTTCGCAACAAAGCCGCAAAGAAAAAGTGAGTGTTTTATGCCCCTTCGGTCTATGCTACACGCAGAGAAAAAATATGGTTACACGTCAATAATAATATGTTCTCTGCAGTAAAAGTATGGTCGTCGCAACCATAGCACTGTTTTTGAATATAATTTTGACAATAGTATAATTACCGCAATATTAATAGTGTTGAAATGTAACAAGAGCATTATTGCCAAATATAAAAATAAAAATATAATTGTAGCAACAATATATTTATATATGGTTGGTGCTACACAAGTATTGTATTTTGGGTTTTATGTTAACAACAATATGATTACGGCAATCATACTGTATGCTTGTAATTTTACTTCATTTGAATGTGCTTTTTAGAATAATGTTATTGTTACGGATATAATGCAATAATATTACTTTTATATCGAAACTAAAATTGTTCAAACAAGCTGCTTTGGCTTCGATTAAATGAAATATTTTTAATAAAAACGCTTACGTTTTTTTAAACAATGTGAAAGTAAATATGCCCGTTCAAATGCTTCAAGACCCATCTGCTAAAAACATTTTCAAAACAAATTTTAGATATCGGTGATGGAAAATTTGCTATCTATAGCAACTTTTCAACTACCGACCGATTGCTGCACAATCGCTGATTCACAAGATACTCTTATTGAACAAATATTTTCCGATGTACACACACAGTACATAAATCATGAGTGGCTAGCAGAAAGAGCAATTTAAGCGGCAAAAATGTAGACGTTGGCAAATTAAATCTGATGATACAACAGCTGTTGTCAGGGAATGAACTTGGTATCATACAAATCTATTGATACAGTTTGCGATGCCAGCGAAATTGTAAATTTTCCTACAGAGTTTTTGAACTCACTGGATTTGCTAGACATGCCACCGCGTAATTTACAATTGAAGGTTGGATCTCCGCCACGGCTGTTCAACGGTACGCGATTAGTCATTCAAAAATTAATGAAAAACGTTATCAAAGCTAGCGTTTTAAATGGCAAGTTCCGAGGTGAAAATATATTAATACCACGGATTCCTATTACACAGATGTGCAGATGTGCCAATGCAATTCAAACGTATTCAGTTTCCGATTAGATTGGCATTTGCAATGACTATCAATAAATCCCAAGACCAAACGATGTCTATTTGTGGCTTAGATTTGAGCACACCATGTTTTTAACACGGACAATTATACGTGGTATGCTCTCGAGTTGGTAAACCATCCAGTTTGTTTGCGTTAGCTAACGATAGGCTAACCGAAAATATTGTTCACGCTACAGCATTAAGAGATTGATATTGTTTGTTAGTTTTATTGTAGTAATTAATTAATGATAGATAATATTAAGGAATAAATTATAATAACATAAAAATAATAATGTTTGGCGTTTGTTATTTATGAGGTATATGTCTATTTCAAGCATATACCACATCCCTACGTACTTGCAATAAGTTAGTTATTTTTTGTCTATACTAGCAATTATCTAAAAATAATTTATATGGCAAAACAACGTTTGTCAGTCCAGCTAGTATACTATAGAACATTTTATCAAAATTAGAATTTATACGACTGTTCTAGAGCAATTTTATCTAATATCAGGATAGTCCTTTAAACTGGGAGCTATAACAAAAGGTGGACCGATATAAACATTTTCATCTGAGCTGGTAACTGATCGATCCTAATAAACTGTGCCAAATTTCAACAAGATTGGATGTGTCTTCGGGGTCTAAAAATATAAATCTAAGCTGAATTTTTTCAATTTCAAAAATGTCCATCCTTGGTCCAAGATTTTCTTCTATTAATTTTCATGCAGGTCGAACAACAATAACGAATGGTAGTTTGATAACAAGCTTAAGATAAAAAGCAGAATTTCGGACAGGCAGATATGGTTAATTCAGCTTGTAATCGACTCTTGAGTCGATCGGTACACTTTTAGGTCTTGCTCAAACATTTTTAGTAGTTACAGACTTTTGCCATGAAACGAAATTAAAATATTCTGTAACGCAGAGTAGTGCAGGGTATAAGTATTTGTTAAACCGGCAAAAAAAATGAACGCAAAACTCTATCATTCGATTGAGCACAGAAGTCCATCGCGACTCTTTAGTTATTGCAACAAAAAGTCGATGAGTCGAATTGGCGATAATCGACCTCAAGAACCCTAGGAGGCACTGCCAACAGCAGCGGCTTGTCACTTTTATATTTTGTAGCCGGTTTGATGGAGTTAGGTGATATTTGACAAAAAAAAAAGACTCGCAATATAGAACTTATTTCGATCACCGTACATATAAAAAAAAACTAAAAAGGGGAAAAAATCGGTTTGTGCTAAATTAAAATTAGAAAAATATGGCGTTAATATTAAAGCACGATAATACTAAGTTCGATTTAAATAGAGCGCTACCCTCTCTGTAGTACTTATTTCGATCACTGTAGACATAAAAAGATTAAAAGGGGAAAAATCGGTTTGTACTAACTTAAAATTAGAAAAACACAGCTTTATATTAACGCACGATAATATTAAGTTCGATTTAAAATTATTTAAATTTTAAATTTAAGTATAATAATTTACTGATAATGTTTAATTAAATCAAGTCCGTCGATTCGAATCCGATGTAAAGACAAATCTTTAATGTGATTCCTGAGTACCCATGTGCCCATGTTCGAAAGGACTTGTTTTATCGGCGCGATGGTGTCCTCCTCCACTGATATTTCTCTTAGATTTATTTTATTGGCTAGCTAATGCATGAACCTTATTAGTTCATCCTTTCCGATCTTACAGCTATGCCGTTGGAAGAACTAAATAGAGGAAGATACAAGAATCCTTGGTATTATAGTTAGACCAAGATCTAGACCAAGATATACAAGTGGTCAAATTAAGTTCGAAACTTATGTTATATATCCATTCCGGTCTATTAAATAATTTTTCACAAGGAGCCTTTTTTAATTCTAAAAAAGGCGTTGTTGTTGTACTGATCTGTAGATCCATTGAGGCTTAAATGTTATTCCACCCATTTTAATTATATATTTCTTGTCTCATATCTGAAGCCAGACTTTAAGCAGTCATTTAAAATCTTTAGTGGCGTATTGACCCTTAAGTAGCCGGAAATATAGGCTTACAGCTCCAACTTTGGTATTAGGGCTGCTATATATTGTTCTGGCCTAATAATGAAAATGCGAATATTTATCATCAAAAGTGCTTTTATTGTTTTTCAAAGTATTCTCCAGCATGATTTATACACTTTTGCATGCGCTCTGGCGAGGATAATCGTCGACTACGCATTTATTTCTTGATGTGCGGGAATAAAAAGAAGTCATTGGGTGCCAAGTCAGGGCTGTACGGCGGATGACCCATCAATTCGACGCTTTGACCGGTCAAAAAGTCACTGTTTTGAGCCGATGTGTGAGAGCTCGTATTGTCATGGTGAACAATGATATTTCTTCTCTTGTTCGTTTTTCGAATTTCTCCGAAGACTTCAGGCAAACAAATTGTGGTGTACCACTTAGAATTGACCGTCCTACGTTGACCAGTTTTGCCGAAGAAACAGTCGACCATTTGCTTCGAAGTGCTTCTTCCACGAACAACTTTCGTTGGATTTGGATCGTCTTCGAAGACTTACACGGTCGATTACTGTTTTGTTTCGGGCTCATACGCATAGATGCATGATTCGACACCTGTGAAGATCTTATAAACCGCCATCGTATATTTTAAAAATTTCTTTGCACTAATCGACACGAGACTTTTTTTTTTGAGCGATTGTCAAATTGTGGACCCCGCGGGAACAAACATTTTTTACTGCCAGGTATTCATGCAATATCGAATGTATGCTGGTGGAAGAAATGCCCAAGGATGTCTCTATCTCATGGTATGTCACATGACGATCTTGCATTATCAGTTCACGCACGGCATCAATGTTTTCTGGCACAACGGCCTTTTTTGGACGACCTTCACGACTTTCGTCTTTGAGCGAGCATCGGCCACCAATGAATTCAATAAACCAGTTTTTCACAATGCTCTAGGATGGCGCTTCATCGCCATACAAAGATTAAAGTTCATCGATGTACTCTTGTTGTAAAAATCCATGTCGAAAGTTGTGAAAAATGATCGCACGAAAATGTTCAGGAGTTAATTCCATTTTTTGCCAAATTGATGATGGTCGTACGTCAAAACGTTCTGAGAACGTTAATGCGCATAAATAATGAAAATAATGGAAATGTTAGATGGCGCCAGGCATCCTGGTGATCCTCCACCACCTGAAATAATTTCTGATTTAAATACTTTGCTTAAAGGAAAGAATATGAGTAACAGGTCCTTACAGCAAGTGATGTGAAAACCTGTTACCAACCATTGTCTTCTATTTCCCATTCCCTAATCGACTCCGGATTCAAAATAGAAATTCTTAGGAAATATACACAGGATAATCTATTGCAAATTAAGCAACTTTTTAATGTTGTTCGATTAAAAATGTTTTTTGCAGGTCTATTTTCCGAACCAAGTGCCACAAACTTAGCTACTAAGCGATAGATCCAAAAAAAAAATGTCGTGAATAGGCCTATTATAAACCCTCCATCAGAAAAAACTGTTTAGTATAAATATCATTGCCAAGGCGCGGCAACGGCCTCTTTTCTATCAGGGTGTGTTTCCTCACATACCAACATCATCATCATATCAGTATCAGTTCAGAGATATAGCCATCCGTTCGGTTCAGATGGGGCCACTTCCTTTTGTCCAATTTTAAGGCAATATTATCTATAACACTGAGCAACAAAAATTTTTTTTTTTTAAAAGTCTAGGGTTTTCTAGCTGAATTAGACTAATTTAGATGCCCTGAGTCCGAAAATGACCTTGGTTTTGTTCTATCAGGTCAGGATTTTTTGCTACAGAAATTTTTAAAAATCTATTTTTCGTAAAAAAAACGTTTCTTTGGATCATCTGCTGAGAAACCCCGGAAGATTTTTTCCGTTTTCCTCAAGAAATAAAAGTCAACGTATGCAAATTTATTAAGTTTTTATTTACTCCATCAAATTAAATAAGCATATTTATCATAATATTAGTATAACAATGAGCGTTACGTGACACAAAAGTTCAGAGTTCACGGCATAAATCGGCGTTTCTTCGATTCCCGTTTGTGAGCAGCTGCTGGGTTGTCTCTCTTCAGCATCCAGCAGTAGTCCGCCATCATGACTGCGTCCCACCTCCCCTGGTACCTATCCTCCATTTGGCGCATGTCCTGATGGAACCTTTCTCCCTGCTCGTCGCTCATCGCCCCAAGGTTTTCAGGAAACTTCTCCATGTGTGAGAACAGGAAGTGCATTTTTATACTCATCAAACACCCGAGCTTTTGAAAGGCCTCTATCATGCTGCTGATGAGTCTGGCGTGGTTTGCTGCCTTCGTGTTCCCCAGGAAGTTCTTCACCACCTGCACAAACGATTTCCACGCGGCGCACTCTAACGTGTTCATGGACTTTTCGAACTCTGTGTTCTTTATGAGCTGCCGTATCTGTGGCCCATCGAAAATGCCGGCCTTCAGCTTCTCAATGGTCAGTCGCGGAAAGGCTCTGCACAGGTAGTTGTAGCACCTCCCATCCTTGTCCAGAGCACGCGTGAACTGTTTCATTAACCCAAGCTTCAAGTGTAGCGGTGGGATCAATATCTTCTCCCGGTCAACAAGAGGTTCGTTTATGATGTTTCCCGCACCAGGTACTAACTGCTCTCGTGGCGGCCACACTTTCTTTACATAGTGCTGGGCTCTGTCTCGACTGTCCCACATACATATAAAGCATGGGTATTTCGTGAACCCGGACTGCTGACCAAGTAGAAAGTTCACCATCTTGAGGTCGACGCAGATGAACCATTGGTGCTGCTCATATTGGATTTTGTCGAGCACGTACTTCACTGCTTCATATTTCTCTACGAGAGTTGTGGAGTGAGCAAGAGGGATTGAGGCGAACTCGTTCCCGTTGTGGAGGAGCACACACTTCAAAGAGCGCTTGAAGCTGTCAATAAAGAGTCGCCAATCTCTCGGATCGTATGTAGGAGCCCCGAGTTTAACAAGAAGACCGGCGACATCTCGGCAGTACACTAGGTCTTCCTCCTGGCAGAAGTAGCCCATGTAGTCCTCATGCCTTCTACGAAAGAAAGTGATACGCGCGTCCTCGCCAAGTAGATTTTTCTGTTTCAGTCTGGAGGCCAACAGCTCGGATGAAGTCTTCGACAAGCTGAGATCCCGAACAAGATCATTAAGCTCACATTGTGAAAAGGGCTGCCGACCATCTTGTGCTTCATACTCCTCGTCTGTTATATATCCTCCTTCGTCTGCAGTGGTGGCCTCGTCGTGGATGTCAGGAAGCTCTGTGAACGCTGGTACAGGAATTTCTTCGCAGTGAGCAACTGGACGGCGGCCAGATGGAAGGTCGGGGTACTGGAGGCTGTGCCGATTCTTCCGGTTGATGCCAGTAGTATTGATAGCGCAGAAGTAACAATCCGATGCATGGTCTAAGGGCTCCCTCCAAACCATCGGAATCCCAAACTTCAGTGAAGTTTTCGTGCCCTTCGTCCACCGCCGGAGGTATTCCACGCAGTTCTTGCAGACCGTGTGCGGTGCCCAGGGCTTATCTTGGTCACCCAGCTTGACTTTAAAGTAAGCCTGGTAGGCGTTCTTCACAAATCCCGTGATGTTCTTTCTGTCCACTGAAAGCGTGTATTCTCCGCAGATGTAGCAGAAAACGTCAGGATTATTCATGCATGAACGTCGCGCAGAAGCCATATCAATCTGAAATAGATAGAAATATGCAGTGTACTGTCAGACAATAAAAATTAGAATAAATTTTATACAATAATAAGAATAAAAGGCACCTATTGGAATGATTAACTGTTACAATCTTAAAGGCTTCTTTTGTTTTTGTTATGTTTGTTCACTGTTTGTTAAATTTGTTTCTTGTGTGTGTGTATACTTATGTGTAGATAGAGATCGAACGAAGAGAAACACAAGTGTTGACGATTGAAGATGATAAGCAACTGAACTCTTTTATTGATTACATACTTAATTAGACTTACATACTACTATATATACAATGACAGAGTTGCCGGATAATGACGTTATCATTTAATAGCAAAAGATGAATTAGGGTTACTAAGTTAGCGTATTATTAAATTAGGAATTTATTTCAGGGTATATAACAGTTTTCATATGTCCTGAATAATCCCCTTAAAACCCCTAATATTAGCATATTGAAGCGTATAAAAAGGCTTACATTTCAGGGAAAATGGTCATTTAGGCCTATGGCTGTATCTCAAAAAGTTGACCTGATACAGCAAAATCAATGTGATATTCGGACTCAGAACACCAAAATTAGTCTAAATCAGCTGAGAAACCCATGACTTTTTTTTTGGTTGTTACCCAGTGTAATAATATGATAATCATTGGTTACATTATGTGAAACTTTTCCTCCAAAGTGAGCTAGGATCCATGACAATATCATATGTTCCAAATATCAGTCTCATATCTCTTATAGTGAATATACGAGTAATGACAAAGTGAATATACTCTCTATTCTATGTTTTTGTTTCATCATCATTACCATCAGTTGTTTCAGTTAACAAATGTCTGTAGTAATGACAAGAGAATTTAAAGAGTACATGTGGTAACAAATCTTTTCTCTGTGTGTACTATATTTCATAAAACAAAATTGAAGCCTGGGCGGTATCCTATTATTTTTGTTAGTGGTGGTATTGGTCAAGCCTCGAAAAATAAGTCTGAAAAGAAAACCACAATAGTTAAGTCATTTGTTAATAAAAAAAAATCAACTCTCTTCGTGTGTAAAGGAATCGCCATACTTATACAGTATGTATAAAAATTAGAATAGTAGTAAAATAATTTTGTGTAGCCATTTTAGTACTAAGCCAGGATGACTATCGATTATTCGGTAGTTGTTAATTTTTCCTCCAAATAGAGTACAGCAGTGCTTTTTCTGTAGACATGCCCAAAAACTTTTTGTTAACAAATGCCTTTACTATTTCACTTTTGTTATGAAATCTTTGTTATCGAGTCTTAACCAAAAACAACAGTATTATTTCCTACTTAGTTTTTAAAAAGTGTAAAATAAGTCTAAACTTTTTATTCATTTAAATCTGTCGTAAATCACCTTTATATTTTTAGGTTCGTGTAATTCAACTTAGAACACACGAGACAAGTAAACTCGTTGCGTATCGAGGAGCAAACAACAATCTAAAGTTTCAATTAAAGTGGACCATAAAATATCATAAAAAAGTATAAAAGTAGTCGCAAGTTGCATTGAATTTTTACGTAAAACTGTGAAATTAAAACTACAGTTTCCCTTTAAAAGTCAGGAATGACAATGTTGAAAATTTATCGTCATTTTAACGATTTTTAAACTGAACCAAACGAAGTGGAAGAAGGCCAAAATTACGGTTTTTTAAAAACACATTCATTACACTTTGTGTGATTTAAGTCATGGGATAAAAGACCAAAAAAGGTCATGTGTCTCCCAGTATTGCCCTCCAAGTATGGGGCCCCAAAGTTTTGGGGCCTTGGTGTCATTTTTGCCAAAAGTGATCTTTTGATAGGCCCATATTCTACAAAACGTTCGGAACTTTGATTTACTTTCTGAGTAATAATAGATCTTGTCATAAGGAACAAATGTGAACATATAAAATCAAAAAAAAATCATCTACAAGTCAAAATCGCATATATTTTCGGTGCTAAGAATCATTCCTGCGAAGTTCATATGTTCTAGAAGTTGATGAAGATGAAGTATTTTTGATATTATAAGTATAGGTTCACAATTTTTGTTCCTTACAACTTTACCTCAGAGATTAAATCAAGGACGGTTGCAAGATATGATCCTACAATAAGATCCCTTTTTTGCAAAAATGACACCGAGGTGTCAAATCTTTTGGGGCCCATAAAAAAAAGTACATGACTTTGGGCAAAACTGAGAGACATGGGTCTTTTTTTTGGTCTTTAATCATGTAGTGGAATCCGTATATTGTTATATTTTTTTCGAGTTGCACTGTGTTATGCTAAACACAGCCATATATACATTTGCAAATGTTACACATAACATACTTAGGGCCCGGAAAGTTCATAGTGAGAAAAAGTATAAGTAAGTGCTTCACATTTTTGCAATTATTAATTAAGACAAAAAACATTTTTTGGTTTCTTTTTAAATATGAGTTTTTATTGAAATAAAATATTCTCAGCTCCCAAAGCGATGTTATAATGTTATTTTTCGGTTACTCATGAACAAAATAATGCAATAAATAGTACATATAGCTCGGGAAATTTGTGTAGGGCAGGTCGGCATAATAAACAGCCATTAGGTATAGAAATGTCAAAAAAATATACAAAATAAACTTAGTAGGGACAAAAATACTGTTACACACGTTTTTGGACCAAATATTTTCTAATATATTTATTGATGTATTTTGTATCCAAAAGGAATCTACTTATTCGAAATCTCCGCCTATTGCCTTAACACACGCCTTAAGTCGCACTGGCCAATCGCCAATAGCTGCACGAGCCTCGTCCATTGGAAAATTGGCCACAGCTCGTACCAAAGCAGTCTTAAGAGATCCAATGTTGGGGTATCTTTTGTGACAAACCTTGTCCTCTAAAACCGTTCACAATTTGTAATCCAATAGGTTCAAATCTGGACTGCCTGAGGGCAATCCTTCAGAGGAAATGAACGCTGGCAAAATTGTTTCGAAGCCAGGCCTGGGACGTTTTGCCTTATGGGCCGGCGCAGAATCCTTCTGGAAAGTCCATGGCTGGTTTTGGAACAGGAAATTGTTAAGAGGCTTCACAACAGTTTCCAAAACGGTTTCTTGGTAAACTTTAGCCGATGTTTTGACTCCTTGTTCGCAGAAATGCAGGTCATGTCTGAAACTGGGTGATGACCCTTTTCCACCCTTGGGATCAGTTTAGATGCTTCCTTAGATGACCGCGCATACACTCTATCATTTTGCTTGTTAAATTTTTCCTGAACGGTAAAAATTTTTTTTATCGGCGAACAAAATTTTTCTGTGCAATTTATCAGCGTGCTTCACCAAAAGACGTTTGCATTTTTTAATCCTATTTTTTAAAGCAGCAGTCACTTATTATCCGAGACGTAATTTTAAAGCCCCAAGTCCCAAGTCTTTTTTAATGATTCGACTCATGGACTTTTGCGTGATATTCATCTCACGGAGCGGATTTCTGCGAATTCTTGATTTAACGGCTTTGATGGCATGCGGTGTTCGAACAGAGCGTGGGCGGCCCGACCGGTGGCGATCTTTTACATCTCCAGTCTCCTCAAACAGTTGTATGCATCGGTTGACGAACATGCAGCTAGTGCCTAGTGAATAGTCCCTAGAAAATATCGTTTTTTTTCATTTCACACTTGAAAAGCGCTATTACAGCGATCCGGTTCTCATTATCTAACGACTTTATGATGAAATTAGAAACAATTTTAAAATCCCGTTACAGACTAACGCTATTGAGGTTAGCTTTCAAAACCTATATGACATTAACGGAGTATGTTCAGTTCTACTATTGAAATGGGTGTGTTCAATGTTGTAACAGTATTTATGTCCCTACTAAGTATATGAGTTTTTATTGAAATAAAATATTCCCAGCTCCTCCAAAACGATGTTATTTTTCGTTTACTCATGATCAAAATAATGCAATAAAAAGTACATACAGCTCGGAAAATTGGTGTAGGGCAGGTCGGCATAATAAGCACCCAATAGTTATAGAAATGTCGTCTTTCACCAGGACAAAATATATAAAACAAGTGGTGATGTATACAAATTCTTCGCTGACTGAATTTCCCATACGAGAAATAACAAGAACTGGCATTGTTGTGAATTCTGTCGCAAGCTGTATGACAGTATTCATTCGCATTTAATGCGAAAATTGCTTCACTTGTGTGTGACGATTGTACGACGATTTATATTTTCAAAAATTACGATTTTATTCAAAACAAAAGTGCAATTTGTAATTTTAGCCAGTTTTACAGTTTCTCTATTGCATTTACAGTTTTTGGGGATATGGTTTTTGGTGATAGGTCTATGTTTAAAAGAAGTACATATTTGGGCCCTTGTTAATCGTTGTCCTGTTCAAATTCGTAAATTGCATTGTTTTGGTGAACCCGTATGTCCATTATTGAGTCAGACTAAGGAGCCCGTAGAATCGGGCCTTAAACTTAGACAAATCTTAATAGTTAAAGCATAAGGTATTATTGAGAAAATCCCAAAGTTTCTAAGTAACCATATCGATGTTCAAAGGGACCTCATTTTCGGCACTCTAGGGACCTTTGAGCTATGGGTTAAGACCTGGGCGAATCTTAGATTTTATGTTATTTTTGGGATCGTGAAAATGTTTAATACCGATTTGGATATACTTAAAGGACGTCGATTTTTGGAACCCCTATGGGCAAGTCCGCTGGCAAAATTTGTATAAATCTTGAATCTGGGTACATATTTGGGCTTGTGAGAAAATGTCACTTTTTCTGTTAGACTATGGCCAAAAGACAAACCCTTCAAAAAATTGTTAAGTTAACGTAAACGAGTATTCAGATTCGTCATAAAATTCAACCGTTTCTTTGTATTCTGTTCATGTTCGAAAGGACCTATTTTTCGGCAGCTTAGGAGGCTTAGAATTTTGGGCCCCTAGGTCCAATAAGGGACAGTCCATGTTCCAAATTAACACAAATCTTAAATAAGATATATATTTGATTTCTTCGATGATTTGATTTTACTGTTTTTCGAATGCTAAACTTAATGTAATATTTTGATTCATGAAGATTTTTTTTGTTTTTAAATACCCATATGTTCATAGTTCAAAGTGACCGATTTTTGTGCCCTAGGGATATTTCCCTCATGGGTGAAGACCTCAATTTACTTCGAATCGTAAACTTAATGTGTTATACTCGTACTGATTCGTGGCGAATTTTTTTTCGTTTTTTAATACCCATACGTTCATAGTTCATATTGGCCGAATTTTGGGCCCCTTGTATGAGCTTATATGGTCCGAATCCCAAATTGGTCTATATCGTAAATATAGCACCTTATTTAGATATGTGGAGATTTCACTGTTTCTGGTTACCTAAATATCCCCGATCTTAAAAGGGATGTTTTTGGGCCCATGGCCCACTGACCATCTCAATTTATGCAAAGATTAAAATATCTATGCCTAACAATTGCAAAAAATTCAAAGATGTTAAAGTTAATTTATCCAATTACACAGGCAAAATGTCAAAAAGTTTAAAATTTGATCATCCTGATCGTTTTTTTGTCCGATGTGGTATATTTTAAATGTTTACTGAACGCCGCCTATTAGACATATATATGTAGAAGTTAAAGAATCTAGATCTTTTCGTTTGGACAGAAGTATGTTTTCATCAGACGGACAGATATGTCTAGATCTTCTTAGAATTTTATGACGATCAATCGCAGATTAGTATTTCGTTGTGTTAATAACGGAGTGTTGGCAGCCCTTCTTAAAGTATGAATGCGTCTTTGGACAAAGCTTTTCCAGAGGAAATATTTAAGAACACCAGAATTAAAATTGACAGCATTATAATAAACTGTAACCCAAAAAGTTATTTTAAACGGGGTTTTCCGAAAACCGGCATTTCGGGGTTTTTTAAAAACTGTTTACTGCAAAACTGCAAAACCCGACATTAGTCGATATTCCAGTTTTAGTCTTTAGCCTAAGAATTAACAATATTTTCCCCTCCATTGGCATAGAGGTTTGTTTTTTATTTTCAAATAAACAAGTTAAATAGCTAAATTCAGTTGTGACCGATTTCAGTATTCCCCTCACTTGTGGATGTACAGAACAGCCAACTAAGAACAGGTTTTTGGACGGGTTCTAAATTTACACAGATCCGTTATAAACGGAATTAAAAGGTGAATTTACCCTCTATACTTTGATGAAAGATATAACAAAATGATGTGGAGCCACCTTTATTGAGTTCAAATTTACATTCGAAGTTTTAGTTTCACATTCTAAATTTTTGTTTTTTTTGCAACATTAAGAATGCGAATTTAGGTTGCAACTTATGGATACTTTTTTTCGAGCTGCATTTTTTTATATAAACTGTCGGTCACAACTGAATTTAGCTATTTAACATCTATTTCATCTTAGAGTTTTCTTAAGATTTTAAAATTAATATTACTTTTGCTTAGCAGGGGCTTCAAGGGCGCCTGCCGCCCTTCAGCCGTCCCTTTATCAACGAGGGAATAGTTATGTTTACCTCTTAATCCAATTCATCCCAAAATTGTTGTTAGAGCTTTTTATGGGCGAATGAATGCTGTTTGTGCATACAATTTAATTACTCCAATAAATTTAAAGTGGATGTCAAAATATTTAATTTAATTAAATCGCATAATCATTGACATAAAACTAATTCAAAGCCTGCGAGCACCAAACCAAGCATATGTATATTTCTAAGTCCAACTACGCCGACGACCATGTCCAGATCCATTCGAGTGTGTCACAGATTTATAGATTAGTAGAATAGCAGGAGAGGGAAAATGCTATTGACTTGTGGAATAAAGCGTGCATACATTAAAACGAGTTCAATTATACACAAGCGCACAAAAGCGCGTTTTTCGACAGCAAAACTTAACGCTACTATACACACAGTTGGAAATCGGTCCGAACTACGCCAGTTCGGTTAGATAAACACTCTTTCTGTTGAAATATCCAACATTCCATGGTATGGATTGTAGCGTGGTTCGGCATACCATAAAATGGGTAATCCCGACCAATAAATAGGTTATACCAACCGAATTTGGTAAAAATTTTGCTTGACATAACTGGTGGCTATGGCAACCAACCAGTTATGAAGTACAAGTTGCTTTGGTAGCAATAATTGGTGGCGACAACTGAAAGTTCTTTGTAGTAGGCAAATCCGTTAAGTTAACTTTGTAACATAACATTGGGTTTAGAACATTCGCTTTTCAAAAAAAATGATTTTAAAACTCTTGTAAGACTAACTCGTATCGGAACAACGCACTATGAGTCAGGTATTCATACCTACATTATTTACTGAAATGTTTGTAGCTCCTACACAGAAAATAGCAGTCGGCGTCTTCAACGATGGCGGAACGCATATCATTACGTTTTTGTTGCTACGTTCCACTAAAGGCAATGTGGCAACATGGCCGGTTATAGCGAAAAAAACGCAATCATTTGCTTCCACGAACAACTTTTGTTGGATTTGGCCCATACGGTCGATTGCTGTTTTCTTTCGGGTTCATATGCATAGATCCATGGTTCATCACCTGTGACAATGTTAAACACCGCCTTTGAGCTACAGCAGTTATACTTTTTCAGCATCTCTTTGCACCAATCCATAGAGCCTTATTTTGAGCATTCGTCAAATTATGTGGGATCCAACGAAAACAAATTATTGTTCACGGCCAAATGAACATGCAATATCTTATTGATGCTTGTCATACTAATGCCTAAGGATGCCTCAATCTCACGGTATGTCACATGTCGGTCTTGCGTAATCAGTTCACGCACAGCATCGATGGTTTCTGGCAAAGTGACCGAAGTTGGATGTCCTTCACGAAATTCATCCTGAAGCTAACAGCGTCCAAGACTGAACTCTTGGTAACAGCGTTTAACAGTGGTTTTTAATGATTTAAACAATCTTGTATCGATAACCCACGCCGAAAATCGTAAAAAATCATCGCCCGAAAATGTTCACGGAATAATTCTATTTTGGACTGAGATGAATTTTTCAACACACTGTAAACAAAACAATTCGCCCTCAAATGACAAAACTTTCTGAGTGAAGTTATGCTAAAAAATGTCAAAGTTTCCAATGGAAGTTCCAGTTTGCATCTGGGAACACAGGTATTGTCAGGACCCGAAATATAAATAGCAACCCTCGTTAACTTTGAGTTCATAGTGATCTTTAGTTAGACGTTGTTGTGTCTAAACAAATTTGTCTTCAAAATCAATTAAATTTTTACTAAAATCTGTAACAACAACCAATATTTCAACGAATTCAGTTTCGTTAATTATCTTACTTAGTCAGGGTTATCGATGCATTGTAACTTTAACCGAACCTTTCAGTTTTCTCTACTGAAAGTTTTCGTGTACCTAATCAACTTCATGTTGTTGCGATGGACTACATGGACAGAACGAGCAACCACTAACATTTGGTTGGCAAAAAATTCGGTTGTGACAACAAATTTGTTCTATGTGTGTAGTAGAAAATTACTTATATTATAATTATAAGTGTGTACATATATGTGTAAGTAGAGATCAGACGTTGTATGAATGAAATTGTGAGCAAATGTCACACCAACAGCAAAGTCTAAATCTGGGAAAGAAATCTAACAACTTTGTAAATGTCGACGTATTAACAAGATATTTCAAGTACCCTACACCACGCTGTGGTCTTTTGAACATTTTATTCAAAGACGCATAAACAGTTATTCAAATTAGAAAACAATAAATTTAAAAATTAGTTTTCTTTATAAAGGTATGGTCACAGATGAACGTTGTAACTAAACTCCATTTTTCAATTGATCACATTTTAGTGGTTCAATACCCTACTATGCGACGATTATTCTGTATACACTTGTTAATGAAGTAATAATGTGACATCTGAACATCAGTGAGGCTTTTAGAAAATATTAAATTGTTCCAATGTGACGACAAAACCGTAACAATACTCGTACTAACGTGTTTGCACCGAAATTATTCTTTTGGTTCAATATAATATATCCCGGCTAATATAAAACAACCATCATCATTTAGTTATAATGACATGTTCCACAGTGAGGAGTAGCGTATAACATCACTTCGTCAAAAAGGCACGTAAAAACAATCTTCATTAGCTTTAACTTTCTTTCAATTTGAATTAGAATAACTGTAAAATCTAAGTACACCAACAAGAAAACTTTTTACAGGTCCGTGCATCTTTACAAAATTAAAATCTTTTTATACCTTTCACAGAAGAATAGATGATATATAAATTTGACCACGACGCAATATTAAGCGGAGACCCCCTTAAGTTTATAAAGGGAGTTTAACTTTACGGGATCGATGTTGAATGTGAACCACACCTAAATGTCAATTTTTTTTCTGCGTTTCATTTGATATTTCTCAATTTCAGACTAACTCAATTTGAACCATGGAAAGATGCATAAGCGAGCAACGCTTAAAACAAAAAGTTTTTAGATATTAATATAATAAAAGGATCTATGTCATTATGTGTGAAACAAATATCCTGTTGGAACCACATATCGTCCAGGTCCATATCCTTAATTTCTGGCCACAATAAGTCCACTATCACCTCGCGATAGCGAACACCATTCACGGTAACTGCTTGGCCGACCTGATTTTCGAAGAAATACCTCCTGATGACGCCGCCATTTTCCTGCACATTTCCTACTGACCCGGTTTGTTACAATTACACAATTCTCCAGATTGTGAACACATTTGGTCGATTATGCTGACCAAAAATGTGCACAAAATGCATTTTGATTTTAACGCCCTTTTTCGTAAAAGGCTTCAACAATCTTAACGCGCTTCTTAATTGTGTACCTCTCAATGGTAGAATTTCCATTTGTAAAGTTGATTTTATTGCAATACCAAATTCTCCATCATTTTGAACGCTACAGCACATAAAACGCAGTCATGGCACCCCTCACTTTCACCTGAGCTTATATCCTACCTCTAGTAGTTTAAAAACAATGGTTGTTCAAAGTCAATAGCTGTGTGGCGGCGCCACTATCTTTTGTAAAATTGAAGGCGTATTTGGCAATTTACTAAACCACTGCAGCATACAAGATCGTCATGTATACTTATAACATTCAAAAAAGTGGGATGAATACTAACATTAAGGGCTGCTACATATATTACTGGCCTAATAATGAAAATCCGAATATTTATCATCAAAAATGGTTGTATTATTTTTCAAAGTATTCTCCAGCATGATTTATACACTTTTGCAAGCGCTCAAACAAATTGTCGAACCATTTTTTCCACTCCGATTGAGACACCTCCAAAAGATGGTTTTCGAACGCTTCAACAGCATCTTCAGGCGACGAAAATCGTTGACTACGCATTTTTTTTCTTAATGTGGGGGAATGGAAAAAAGCCATTGGCTGTACGGCGGATGACCCATTAATTCGTCGTTTTGGCCGGTCAAAAAGGCATTGGTTTGAGTCGATGTGTGAGAGCTCGCATTGTTATGGTGCACAATGATTCGTCTTCTCTAGTTCGTTTTTCGAATTTCTCCGAAGACTTCAGGCAAACAAATTGTGGTATACCACTCCGAATTGACCTTCCTACTTTGCTCAAGAGGAACAGTTGCCACATGACCAGTATTGCCGAAGAATTAGGCGACCATTTGCCTCGAAGTTCTTCTTCCACGAACAACTTTCGTTGGATTTGGCTCGTCTTCGAAGACCCAAACTGTCGATTGCTGTTTCGTTTCGGGCTCATACACATAGATCCGTGATTCGTCACCTAATCTTATAAACATCACTATCTCATAAACGTCGTTTGAAGCTCCGCGATCGTATTTTTTAAAATTTTCTTTGCACCAATTGACACGAGCCTTTTTTTGAGCGAATGTCAAATTGTGCGGGATCCAACGAAAACAAACTTTTTTTACGGCCAGGTGTTCATGCAATATCGAATGTATGTGGTAGAAGAAATGCCCAAGGATGCCTCTATCTCACGGTATGTCACATGACAAAATGTCAAACTTTCCAATGGAAATGTCAGATGGCTCCAGTTATTTATAAAGGGTGATCCATCTAAAGGTATTTTTTCAGAACAAAAAAAAATATATAAAAATTCAAATCAAGTGTGGAATCTTTGTTGGTAATTTGAAAGACATTTTATGGTATTATTTTTTGAATTTAATTTCCTTCAAATGTTGGCCGCAACTAAGCCTCAGAGTTTCCATTTTTGACCCTCAGAATGGCATTTCAACCGGTATGGCTTTAATGACACGAGTTATGTTGGCTTGCAAAACCAAAATCGTAGCTGGTTTGTCAGCATAGACTTAACGTAACCCCAAAGAAAAATTTCTAAAGGAGTGATGTCACCTGATTTAGGCGGCCAACTCACCTGTCCAAAACGTGAAATTAGCTGCTTTTCGAAATGACCTTTCAATAGCTCCATTGTTTGAGCAGCTGTATGGCAAATGGCACCGTCATGTTGAAACCAAGTGTCGTCAAGATTACGGGCTTCAATTGCAGGTAGCATAAGGATCGATATCATGGCGCGATAGCGATCACCATTCACGGATACGTTCCGGCCATCATCATTTTTGAAAAAATATGCACCGCTGATTCCACCAGCTTATACCTATAAACCGCACCAAACCGTAGTTTCCTCTGAGTATAATGGCACCTCTTGAACCTCTTCTTGTTGCTCTTCAGCCCAAATGCGGCAATTTTGTTTATTGACTTTTTTAAAGCCAGAAACGGGCCACATCACTGAACAACATTTTGGTCGAAAACAGCGGATCTTCGCGTTTCTTGCCGAACGCTCATTTCCATAATATAGTTGACAACATTTTAAGGTAATTATTTTCAAAATATTAATGCCATAAAATCCTTTCAAATTACCAATAAACATTCCACACTTGGTTCGAATTTTTATACTTATATTTTTTTTTGTTCTGAAAAAATACCTCTAGATGGATCGCCCTATATATTAATATATATATAGCAACCCGTATTCCCTCAACATTCCATTAAGTTCTGGTTGCCTTCTCTTTTATCATTGAGCTTTGCACTTTATAAATCGCATGTCCCCTGACCGGCACCTACTTTTATGGCCGGCTCAGAACGGAACGATCACGTGTGCTTAATTTAATGTTCTGAACTCAAAAGTTTTTCTATTTTGCCACAGGAGTGCCATAGTAGTTATAACAAACCTCATGTTTCTAGCTCTTTCAGTTCATGAGTTATGGTAATTTCAGGCTTTTTTGGTTTGTGGGTGGAATGTCCCACTTGAGGTATCAAACATTTGTATTGACGTCATCTTTTATAAGGAGTTTACAGATTCAAACTCGATTCGCGCATAGCAAAAAGAATGTTTCTTTTTTTTAATATATTTACCCTAATCTTAATGTTTTGTAGGGGTTGTGAAAAAAAAATACTCTCATAAACTGAATTGTACCAAAAAACCTCAATTGTACAATTATTTCATGTTTACCTTCACTAAAGAACATCTTCACCTATTGGCAATACTAAACGGTGTTTTTGCCCTCTACCAAACTAGGCAAAAGAACCCATAGGGGGTTTGGTCTGGGCACCAATGGTCTTTATGCATGTGTGTTTGTTGAAAATAACCAGTTTTTCTTTAATTTTGAAAAATACACATTCTATTTCATCTGGGCCAACGACTTCAAAATTAAAAAGTTTTCTCGAAATTATGTCTGTCAATCTTCGTTCATGCCATGCCGTTCAAATCCGGCTCACTCCCACTCCTATCGAAGGATGTGATTGCAGTTCGTTTTTGCTTCCGAGTTGTGATTAATATTCATAGATAATTGTTGTGAAACAAACTTATAAACCAGCAAGCAGCAGCAACAGCAACAAAGGCAACAGCAGTTGTTGTTGTTGCAAACAAGTTGCATTTTGTTTCGAAACAAACAATAAATAAAATGTATTGCATCACAATAGAAGGTCTGAAGTTTTTCCGAGTACAAATTGCAATAGCTCTTTTTTATTTTCATTTCATTTCTGAAACGGAGGAAAGCTGGATTTGTTCTTTGTTTTATTTTTCAATCTTGGAATAAAATGCTCAACATTATTCGTAAGTAGTTCACAAAATATAGAACTAACAAAAAGCATAACTGTGACACAAACATTCAAACACACTGAGTACAGAATACGAATACGTATAAATGCACATATACAGTGGAACCCCCAATTAGGGCTCAGTATTTGCAGAGGAGAGCTTTTGCAAACAGGGGTCAAGTATGAAAACTTCCGACCGAAAAATTATGTAAATTCTGTCATTAGCACAAAACGGCAATTGGAAATCGGTGCGAACAACAAACAATCTTTGTGCAAGAAGTCTTTCAGTTGAAATCACCATCTCTTTATATACTGATGGAAATTCGGTTAGGCATACTAATAGATGTAAGTTACTTCCATATCGTGGTAAACATATCGAAAAAAATCGTTTACATAAATGGAACACATCTAAATTGTTAGTTGCCATAACTGGTGGCTGTGGCAACCAATATAATTGAATGCTAGTACTAATAATTGGTAAAAACAACATGCTATTTATAATAATTTATTAAACAGTTGTATTTAAGTGCAATATCATAGCGGTTATATTAATTAATAACCCCAGTCGAATTTAGAGAAATCATTTTTGATTTTTTTGCCGACCGGGTGGGACTTAAATTTAAAATGCATTAGTTCAAAAAATATTTAAGTATTTTTCTCCTAAGACGACCCATCTTATAAAATCAATCAAAATCTTGCAATAGTTTATTTCAAATTTTCTGTTAGTTTCGAATGTATTGCTTTAAAAATAAAAAAGAGGTTGATTTACAAATAAATTGTCGATCGGCTGTGCCTTATTAATATTGTCACGTGACACTAGAGATTTAAATTTACTTGAAAACTTCTTGCAAAATCGCCTTTTAGCTAATAACCATTTATAATTGATTATAAGAAAAAAGCATACTCGAGTAAGGAAGATACTGTGGTATTGATTGACTTTCTTATATCCGTTACCTACTGTACAGTTTCTAACCCATTTTTTTCCCATCAGTTTTTAAAAAGGTAATTTTACTGGGTAAACACTAAAAATAATAAATCAGTTACATCAATATATCCGTAGAGGTTCATATCCAAAAATCATTTCATAAGTTGAAGACAGAGCTAAGGAAGTTTATTTGGAGTCTGCGTTTTAAAAATTTGTCCGTAGTCCGAATAGGAATCAAAAAAAATGTGCTCTACTCCAACGTTCGATAAAGGTTGCATTTTTATTGAATGAAACAATTAAATTTAAAGAATGTTTTTAAGGCATAACCCTCAATACAAATTGATTTATCCTAGTAAAAATCTGTACGGACAGACTCACTTAGTCTAAACAATCCATTCTGAAGCCACGGAAAGTAGCAAAACGTTTCAATTTAGCGCGCTTTAAAAATTTTTCTCTGCGGTTAAAGAAAAAAAATATATAATAAAATAAACAAGCGGACAAATTAAGCTTGGCCGTTCCGAAGCTTATATGCCCTCCATTATGGATAACGGTCTTTCAAAGTTCAGGGTTGTATGGACGGGCCACGTCCTTTTATTAAATTTTATGCATTTTGTTAAAAACTTGTAAAAATCGGTTCATTACCTTGGCTACAAATCATATTTTTTAAAGGGGGTGTGTCACGGCCCACCTTAGGCTCAGGATGTGTTTCGATCCATGCAAACATCATATGTTCCAAATATCATCGTCATAAGTTCATGGGGTATAATTTTTTTAAGTTCTGGCTTTTGTGGGCGGCACTTATTTCCTAGTCCTTGAATTCGTTCTGTTAAAATATTATAACGATCGGACCATTATTTAAGGCATGGTCATTGGGCCTATGGGCGTGGTCATCCGAAGGGGGGGTGGATGTTCTCTAAAACTCGGGGACATATTGTTATCCAGAAATAGTAAAATGTTTTCTCAAATCTAAACATGTACCTATAATTTAGGTTAGGGTCAGTTTGGGATTTGGTTCGGCAATTGTTGCAATTGTTTTTTCCTCTCTGAAACTAATTGATTGTTTTGGTTTAAAGTTGCTTTGCATAACTTTATCGTTGCCTCCAGTAAATATATAGGCAACAATTGATGAATCATATCCGTGCATGAAGTGGATATAGCCCGAATGAAAGATACTTTTTGGAACCACACAAATATCAGGTTTAAGTAGATGACAAAGCACTAGAGATTTTTTTGTCAATCAAGCAAAGGATTAGTTTTGGCCATGGCCTTTACATTGTTAATGGTCACACAGAAGTAAGAACTTGGATTTTTCGATTTTCCACTCATGTATCGCACTACTCCTACTTAATTTACAGTTACGGACAAAAGAATGCGGTCACTTGAAGTTCCTTTTAAAGTAATGAAAAAAGTAATTTTTTATGAATCAATGTTTGTTATTTTATTTTGTTGTTTATATTACAAATCCGTGTTTTATTTAAAAAAACTCAAAACAGTTCACTAAGAAAAATAAAAAACATAAAAAGTTATCAGATCCATTGATTTTAAACTATTGGTTTATAAAACCTGAATCATATCTGGTTTGTCAGCATAGACTGAGGGCTTTACGCAACCCCAAAGAAAAATGTTTTAAGGTGTGATTTCACTCGATCTAAGCGTCCAACTCACCTCTCCAAAACGTGAAATTAGCTGCTTTTCGAAATGACCTGTTTGACAAGTGGCACCGTCCTGTTGAAACTATGTGTCGTCAAGATTACGGGCTTTAACTTCAGGTAGCATAAAGATCGATATCATGGCGCGATATGCGAGCCCCATTCACGGTTACGTTCCGGCCATCATAATTTTTGAAAAAATATTCGCCGATTATTCCTTTCAAATTGCCAATAAAGATTCCACACTTGATTTAAATTTTTATATTTTTTTGTTTGAAAAAATAAATCTAGATGGATCACCCTATACTAGATAATGGATGATCTGACCGCATGTACTTTCGACGCACTACTATAATATCTATATCGTATGGGACATCGAAAAATGCTGTAAAGCAAAGCAAAAACTCGAAGGTTTTTGCAGTCGCATAGTTTCCTGTGCATTTCATTTTGGTTTTTTAACCTTAAGAGAGATGTTAGAGAGTCAATACAAATTAAAAAATGTATCAAAAGAAAACGTGCAATAGATTCATTAAAGAAACTTGAACTGCATTCGAATATTCGGATATAGGATTTAATTAAATGTAAATTTGTCCCTATGAGAAAATGATAAAACAAAGTGTTTAAAAAAACCTTTATTTTGTTCATCTCGGTCGGTCGATGTTTTCCTTGGTAAATTTTGTCGAATGGGTCTACCACCAGTGTTTCGAGGTGTTTCAAACGGAATGACAAATATACCCCTCCTCTATGATGGATGGTACAAAAATTCGACTTGTAAGCCATTTTCTTGATTTTATTGGGAAACACACCTTTAAATCTACAAGTTTTCGTTACTTTGTAACTAATTTTATAAAAAAAAACTCCAAGGCTTAGTTATTAAGCTATTTCTTGAAAAGTCGAGGGCATTTCAATGGTCATTTATAATTCCATATTGTTGGTTGGAATTATAAATGACCTGCAACAAACCATATCGCTTAGGTTTTAGAGGTTTTACTGTATACGTTTGCAACTAATAACAGTAGATCAGTGAAGCGCATAAAGTGTTAAACATAATCACAAAGTTGTTTCTTCTTACTACTGGGCTACTTTAAGCCGCTGCCAAGGACTAAGCGGGAGCAAAGCATTGCATCAACGGCCCACAATATAAAATACATAGACAGTATCCATCATCCCTTGAATGCTTAACTTCTGCCCATTGTTGACTTTAAAATATTCACCTCCAACCTTAGGCACAAGCAGGATATATTAAGGGCAAGTAAATAGGAAGCCAAACATTGGGTTCAATTAAAACAGATCTGATGT
Organism: Hydrotaea diabolus; assembly: GCA_963513945.1. Taxonomy (NCBI): domain Eukaryota; kingdom Metazoa; phylum Arthropoda; class Insecta; order Diptera; family Muscidae; genus Hydrotaea; species Hydrotaea diabolus. The sequence continues at coordinate 127,922,841 of OY740716.1, forward strand.
GGAGATATAGGCTGCGCTATGTATATTCGGTAGTGTAAACCACGAATGGAAAAGAAACCCACAGTAAAGAACATCCATCAATTTCCTGCCGTTATTTGCCTGATTGCAGGTAACAATTCGAGTATAAAAGCCATTCGGTAAAATTTTTAATTACTAGGTCCCTCCAATTCATTGAGAAATAAATATGTGTTTTAACATATTTATGTTTGTAAAAGCCTTTCGTTAAAATTTTTAATTGCTAGGTCCCTCCAATCCGTTGAGAAATAAAATTGTATTCAAATATACTGTTTGGAGCATGCTGCAAACATATATATGTTTGGGTCATTAATATTTTTCTAGCAATGTTCCCAAAAATTTATATTCTTATGTGCAGACATATATTTGTATGCACCCAAGCATTAATATGCTTTTGTTTTAACATATTTATGTTTGTACCCAAACATTAATATGTTTGTAGAGATCTAAGCAGGTATAGATATTTTCTCTCTTGTTGAAATTACGGGCATAAATCCAATGTTTAACAAGCATACATCAATAAATTCTAACGACAACTGCCTGACACTGAACAAATCCTTTTTTTAAATCATCGATTTTATTAAAAAATCTTTACAGGTTACTTAAAATTTCATTTTATGCACTGCAATCCTTCCAATATTACTCACCAATGTTCTCATTTTTCTAAATGCGTTCTGCTCTTATCACTTAAACGATAACTAGCAACTAATAAAAAATGTTGTGATAAAAATAATCTTACATATTTTAACATAGAATTTATGTTATACCAGAAATATATCATATATTAATATGCTAGAATGTTGTCCCAAACATATAATGTATTTGTGTACATCTTTTTAGCTGATATACAAAAAAAATGCTTTGTAAATTTTTTTCCGTGTAGTAGTAAATGTGAATACTAAAAAATGTAAAACGAATACAGTCGGGCGGTGTTGGCTATGAGATACAATTAACACTGGTAATTCAAAAGATTTCGCGCCTCTGTCTGGAGTTTGAACAAGGCGGACTTAATATGGAACATAGATAGATCACTATTTCAATATGCCGGCCTTAAAACTGAAAAGATCATTTATGTGGGGGTAAATCAGAAGACGAACCAATGTGGTAAAGCTTGAGAGCGAATGACTATAACCCGTTTACAACGCCCTATTAGAATTTTGCAATTTTCTGTTAATTTTAGTATCCCGGACATAGTTAATATATCCTCAAATGCCGGGATCCGTGACGGGAAGAGACTTATTATTAGTTTTATTTACTACGTTGACGTATACTTTTTGTAAATAAAAGACAATTATGATTTCTAAATTTAAATACAGAACCTCGCCAAAGGAATCCCATTTGTCAACTTACCAAAAAGCAGTTGTTTGAAAAAAATGGTAAATACGAGTAGAAGGCGAAATTATTTAAATTCTAGAGACGTTGGTAGAGAATTAAAAACACATTTAAATGTTCTAATATTTTCCTGAGCAACAACGAAATATGTGTTAATTCGAATAAGTTGGACTGATTAATTATCGTAAATGAGTCTTGCCTAGTCTTCACACGCTTGAATAATTTCTTATCGGAAAAGAGTCAATAAAAGACTTTTTTGACACAGACTGCTCAGAACAGCTTCGGGCGTAATCATAGTTATGAACGCGTCCAATGCTTCGACAACTTTATGGGGATATTACACATATGATCTCTCCCTGGCTTGTTTTTTATACAGGGTATCCGCCGGGAAGGTATACTATTTTGTTTTGCAGCCATTTTGGTAAACATTAGTCTTGACAGTTCATATTTGGCAGTCGAGAAGTAGAGACGTGGCTTTTAATCGTTAAAACATTTTATCGAAATCAATCATCGATTACTGTGACGATGAGAAAGTTACGTGATATTTTTGGGAGAAATAACGTGCCAACAAAACGCGCTTTTTATCGTGTAGTGAATGATTTCGATGAAAGAGGGTCTGTAGCTGATAGGACCACCACGTACTGCAAGTTCGGCTAAAAACATTACTGCTGCTCAAAAAAGTGTTCATATCAATCCATCAACCTCAATTCAACGCCATGCTCAGGAGCTTGGTCTTCAAAGAACAACTTTGGCCACAATATTGCACAAGGACTTGCATTTATTTCCATTTAAGATTTAGTGTTGACACAAGAGCTTCTTCCACAAGACCATTTACGCCACCGCATATATGCCAATAAGATGTTACAGCTCGCCCATGACAACCCCGAGTTTCATGATTTAATCATAATGAATGACGAGGCACATTTTTATTTGAATGGATATGTGAATAAACAGAGCATTCGGTTCTGGGCAATGGAAACCCCTCAAATTATTCATCTGTCACCTTTGCATCCATTAAAAGTGACAGTCTGGTGGGCAATTTGGCCAGGAGGAATCATTGGACCTTACTTCTATTAAAATGAAAACGGCGTAACGGTAACTGCCAATGGGCAGCGATATCGTGATATGATTGAAAACCTTTTAACGCCAGAACTGCATGCTTTGGGCTTGATTAACATCAACAAGACGGTGCCATATCGCTTACAGCCAGGATTACAATGGAATTACTGCGAGACCTCTTTCCACAACAAGTTTTTTCAAGATATAATGATGTTGATTGACCTCCACGGTCGCCTGATTTGACTGCTCCGGACTTCTTTTTGTGGGGATATCTGAAAAGCAAGTTTTGTGCAAACAAACCAGAATCGCTTGAACAACTCAAACAAAATATTCGTGATGAAATTAATGAAACACCGCGTGAAATGTTAGAGAATGTTATGAAAAATGTGCTCAAAAGGGCTTGCGTTTGTGAGGCTAACAGAGGCGGACATATATCTGATATTGTTTTCCATACATAATTGCCGACATTAAATTAAACATTTATCATTATAATATTCATTCTCTTTCATGTAATCAAAAAATTTAAACAAACAAAATAGTATACCTTCCCGACGGACACCCTGTAGTACATATACTAGAAGTGTAAACTTTTCAATCGTCGGCATTAAAGAATTCTGCCGCGTTGTTATGTAATGCTCACATTTCTTTGATGAAATCTTGTACTATACATTCCTCTAAAATACTGTATTTTTATACACCGCACCACTCTGTGGAACAGGGTATTATAATTTAGTATACTTTAATGCAAACGTTTGTAATTACCAAAGTTATTTGAGCTCAGAATATCTAACTGATTTGATTTAACGATGTCTGTCAATCAAACAACAGGTCGAAATTGTCTTCTGGTCTTCATGAAAATTGGAAAAAGAAATAAAGAATGTTCGATCAAGGAAATTAAAAAAAACGATTCAGATTTTGATATAGCTCCCACATATGTGTTCTTCCGATTTTTAAGTTTTGGGTTTTAGAAGTCACACATTACATCCAATCATAATGAAATTTGGCGCACGTTAGTTATTGAACCAAGAAAAGACATTATTAAAACTGAAGACAATCGGTTCAGATTTAGCTTCCACACATACGTTAATCCGATTTTCTAGCTCTAGAAGCCACATATTACATTAAATATTAATGAAATTTGGCAGAAGTTAGTTCCTTATGGCAAGAACGGACGGTGTTTAAATTGTATAAAATCAGCTCATATAAAGATATACACACACATATATTTCCTCACAATGATATTTCCTCACAACTTTAAATATGAAATTGTTTGTAATATCCAAGTAAATTTAGAGCCAAAGGTCCAAAAACTTATTTTCAGTTGGCTTTTCTCAGCATTCAGAAGTGCAGGGTTCCATAATAATTTTTATGTGGTTGTTATGAGGAGTTAGAGTTCTCATTGGCTTTATCTAAGTTCTTGTCATTATGCAGAATGATGTAAAATATTACGCAGAACCTTAACTCGGAACTGACCTGTAACGTACCAAATACCTCAGAAAACGGCATAGTTGCTGCACTTTTGCGCTTATGTGTACCAAAAAACGTGCCGCATACACAAAACGTGCGATTTATATTTAATATTTATACATGTGGGTACTCAAATAAAGGCAATTAGGGCAACTAAGGATTAATTTTGGATTTTTGCCAAAGCATTGACCTTCTATGCGCTTTAGTTGCGGGTACATAGCAAAGTTTTTACTTGGTTTGAATAAGAGAGTTCAAAACATGTTTTGTAACTCAACTACACGATATTTTTTGAATTTAAACACAGACAGGAATGAATCTAAATTATTCGCTATCATTACTCAAAATCTAAACGAAAAAGGAAACCGACTGCATCATGTCCTAAACACACGATTTAGACTCATTTTTGTCGTATGTACAGTCTAATGCCATACATCAAATATTATTGAAATCTATAAAAACTGTCCGGCCTTAGGGCTGTTGGACCACAAAACGGATGTACATTTGTAAAGAGGCTATGTCAAAGCTTGCAGCGATCGATATGTTTCCTGTGTACAACGCTAGAAACCAAATTTCATTGATATCTTATCAAGTTTGTCGCTTAGACTGATCACTCATAGTTTTAATAGTGAATGTCGTCAGCCAAACAAAGTTTCATCGAGATCGGTTTATATTTGGACCGCTTTCATTATAAAACTAGATGGACAAACGGACTTGTCTAAATTGACTTTTTAATATTTGTGATTACCTTTAGCAGCTATACCGAGAAACTAAACTAGTCTGTCCATCGATTATTGTCATCATAGTCTAGGTCGCAATTACTTATATAAACTGATCTCAATGAAAATTTCCAGATTATTTTGTTTTCAGCTACACGCGGAGAAAAATATGGAATATTAAATTTTTCAAACAATCTGTTTTCATATCTTTAAATGTTCCTTTGATTTTACAGCGGCAAATTTCTCCAGATTTCAACGAAAGTAGGCTGTTGTGACACACGAGACGTATACGAGAGTTGCTATTTATATTTGGGGTCCAGACAATACTAGTGCTCCCAGATGTAATCTGGAACTTCCATTGGAAACTTCGACAATTTTTAACATAACTTCAATCAGAACGTGTTGTCATTTGAGGGCGAATTGTTTTGTTGAAAAATTCATCCCAGTCAAACAACGGAATTATCCCGTGAACTTTTTAGTGCCAAGATTTTTTACGATTTTCGGCGTGGGTTATCGAGACAAAAGTGTTTAAATGATCTCTTTTCGACTTTTGGCGATGAAGCACCATCAAAAACTACTGTTAATAGCCGGTACCAAGAGTAGTAGCTCAAAGGCAGTTTATAACATTGTCGCAGGTGAAGAATCATGCATCGATGCATATGAACCCGAAACAAAGCGTGCGACATTCCGCATGGTTTTATAGTAAACCTGTACCGCAGACTGGTGAGGTTATAACGGGTGATCCATCTAGATGTATTTTTTTCAAAATAAAAAAAATACAAAAATTAAAATCAAATGTGTATTCTTTATTGTTAGCTCGAAAGAAGATTTTATGGCATTTGGTTATTGAATATAATTTCCTTCAAATGTTGGCCGCAACTACGCCTCAGGGTGTCCATTCTGAGGGTTCAATTTTGGATGACTCATTCGAGCATTTCGACCGGCATGGAGTGAATGACACGCGTAATGTTGGCTTCTAAGTCCTGAATCATAGCTGGTTTGTCAGCATAGACTTTGGACTTTCCGTAGCTCCAAAGACAAAAGTCTAGTGGAGTTATCTAGGCGGCCAATTCACCGGTCCAAAATGTGAAATTTGCTGCTCTTCGAAATTACCTCTCACCAGATCCTTTGTTTGACCAGCTGGATGGCAAGTGGCACCGTCTTGTTGAAACAAAATGTCGTCAAGTATACGGGCTTCAATTACAGGTAGTAAAAAGGCCGATATGATAGAGCAATAGCGAGCAACATTGAAAGTTAAGTTTCGACCATCATCATTTTTGAAAAAATATGGACCGATAATTCCACCAGCCCATAAACCGCACCAAACCGTGGTTTTCTATGGATATAATGGCACCTCTTATTCTCTTCTGGTTCTTCTTCAGCCCAAATGTGGCAATTCTGCTTAATGACGTTGGCGTTACGCCAGAAATGGGCCACATCACTGAAAACAATTTTGGTCGAACACAGCGGCTTATTGCTCTTCAGTAGCGGCTTATTGCTCTTCAGTTAAGTGCAAAAAGCAAATTGTTTATCTTCAAAGTTCTCCAAATACTTAAGACAAACGTTTGATCGCGACCGGGACAATAAATGGAAGTAATTATTGTCACTACAGTAAAAACTCGTTAATCCGATTAATTGATTGCAGACCATAATTCGGATTATCGAAAATTGTGATTGTTGAATACTTTCGTCTTCACGTGTTTTCAAAATAGTTTAATATACATAGTATCTGCAATTTATATGTACGTCATTGTAAAAATAATGTTTAAGTAGTACAAATTATATATTTAAAACCGAGTATAAATTATATAATTAAAACCATTTCCCATTATTAGAAACAAAAACTATTTATTTTTTTAAAAAAAAAGTATGCCTATTTTTAAATACAAAAATAACGAACCTTAACAAGAAAAAAAAATCAATATGAACTGTAGTTTATTAAAAAGTTAGAAGAGATTTTTAGAAAATACAGAAGAATCCATGAGGTTTTCTTCTTTAAAAAAATCTGTCTTCTTTTTACTGAACGCGAAATGAAGATTGAATTCAACAAAATTAGACGGCGCTCGAACTATGACATACTTTTAAAAAAATGCTTTTTAATAACTTAACATATTTTGATGTCAATTCGGATTACAAAATACAATCAATTCGGATTATTGAGTATGTAGTACAGGAAAAACGTAGTTCGGATTATTGGATAATTCGGATTAGCGAACTTCGGATTACCAAGGTCTTACTGTATGTGAAAAAAATAAATAATCAGCGTATTTTTTCGCATTATTTGGTAGTAAAATCTTTTTAACTATAAGTATATTGGACTAATTAATAAAGCTTTCATAATATAGTTATATACTGAATTTTCATCAATCGTTTGTTTGTAAATCACATTTGTAACATTCACGAACGGGACATAAATTCCAGCAAGGTTGTTTTTAGTTAATATTTTTTATTACGCATAAAAAAGATAAAACAAAATTGTTGTGATTGTAAGTGGTATATAATGTAAAGTTTGTTGCCATAAAATATCTCCGTATTGAAAAATTAATTTCAAGTTAAAGTCGATTTTTTGGTGATTTAAGCTAAGATGAGAATTTCATCCATTAACAGTTTTTTACGCACTTTTGATTTTTTTTATCTCAGTGGACCTTCCGCTGGAAATAACCATATTTGCTTTTGCTAAAGCCACCTTCGTAACATCCATAGCGTGGTGTCAGATATAACCAATTTACTCGAAGTTGTTTGAGACGGAGCCCACAGTCATACAGAATGCCTAAGCTGCATTCGGTGTGGAGTAGTTTGAAGTTTCACGGCCCTGCTACTTAATCGATTTATACAGATTTATACATACTTAAAATCGATTTATACAGCTTTGCTTTGGACTTGATGCGGAATTTGTTGCCCACTTGGCCGGCAGTGAGTTGCGACTTCTCTGCTTTAGAAGATGTAGAAGTTGAAAAAGTTCATGCGAAGTACAACAGCATTGTTTTGTTTGCATTATCATCATCAACAACTGCTGCCTCCTCCGTTGCGTCTACTATTGCCACTGTATTATTTATTATTTGACTAGTTATCATGTTAAACGTTGAAACGTAATGAAACTACCGACGACTATGATGATGAGCTTAAAAATGGAAATGGAAACTGCATTTGTTTTCTATTGTTTTTTTTTGTATTATTATTATTTTCGCCTACAAAGGAAGAAGCGCAGGGAAAAGTTGTGCAACATCTCGCTTTGAGTAGCACAAGTGTTGCAAGTTTTATAACATCATCTTTCGCACAATAAGTTGCCGCCTCTGCCGCCGCCGCCACCACCACCCATTAGATTAGGAAGTGCCTGAATGGCGATGAGTGTATGAGAATGCATTGCAAGGGCAGCAGAAGGAACGTTCAGATTGTTGCAGCATCCGGATCCATGCAAAACTGAAGCGTTCCGAATTCGAGTCTGAATGGATGCTTGATGCTTGGTTTTTAAATAATTGAGTTAGTTTTGGCCAAACAAAGCATCTGCATCTGTGTGTGTGTGTGTGAATGTGTGTGTATTGTCGCTTTTGGTAGCAAGTTTGCATACAATTACGAATGGCACAAGACAAAGGCCACGGAACTGCACTGGGTGCTGAGAGGAGGAGAAAGTATTCGCACAAAGTAGTATCCGGCATTCATTCGTATCAGTATCAGTAGTGTCATTTATTCAACATTTTTTGGCATTTAACGCGTAAATGCATTTTTAACGCTCCACTGCTTTTGTTGTTGCAAGTTTCTTGCTTCTTTTGTTATTGTTGATAATTCGCCTTAATTTGCAGCAACTGTTGTTAGATACCGCCGCCAACTGAAACGATGCTGGTTCACACGACAATTTTCTCATACCATTTTGGTGGCACTGAAAGATGGAATATCTATGAACTCACAGCTTTTACTTAATAAATCCTTTTGTGCGAAGTAATCGAATAAAGAAACGTGCCGGCAACACGAACAATGCACGAAAAAAATTCTTGGCCTGTATTTGCAAACAAGAAATACCCTATATAAGTAGTTGTGTTTCCAGGCATAAATACTTACCTCAACCTATCATTACCAACGCAGAACTTCATTGATCATTGAACATGGTATGCAATGTTTTACTACATCTTGCCTAATTCGCATTTGGATGGCGATGTTATTTGCATACGGTTTTATTTCGACCGGTAGTAGGGTAGAAGACAAACAGTACAACCACAATTACTCGCAAGAGTCGTTACGAAGGACACTATTCACGACTTATCGAATATTTTTTTTAGTTTTTCTCATTATACTTTCAACCATAAGATGGGAGTATTTCTATGTTCGTCGTTCCGTTTGTAACACCTCGAAATACTAATTTGCCATATCTTTTAAAGGCACGATTCAGTCCAAATAAAAAAAACTATAGTCTTTAAACGTACCACATATATTTCTTACATCGGCGTTAGGTTTGTATTGGAAATTGACCTTTTTCGCTATGTAACACAAATTAAACCCGATAACTCAAATTTTTACTGTGGTAAAATAGGACCACTTTGATTCCTATTTTCGTATATGCCACATGCTTCAAATGCCACATATTACATCCGATTCCGGTCAAATTTTGCATGGAGCGTTATGATCGTCCAGTACACATCTCTGGTAAAGGCATTGTTATCGGAATTTTATTAGTTTTGTTTTTTGAATTTTATTTTGACAACTGTATGATTGCGGTAATATTAATATTGTTGAAATGTAACAATATTATTATTGCTAAACATAAATATGGTTGTAACAGCCATATAAATATTGTTGGTGCGACAAAAGTATTGTTGTTAAAAATTTGCGTTAACAATAACATTATTACGGCAATCATACTGTATGGTTGAGACTATAAACAAAACATAAAAGGTTGTAAAGACAATGCATGTATGTGTGTGTGTTTTACACACACACGATACATTCAATACAAAAAACAACAACAATCGGAAGGCAGTGTAAGGGATTTTTATTGTGTTTACTTTGTTCGTTGGAATACTCTACTGCCGAATAGTTCTCGTTTATTTAAAATCTGCCTGCGCTTAAGTATATAGACATTGATCATGGTTTAATCACGTTCATCACTTTGGGTCCACGGATAGTAAAGAAACATTCATCTGCAGTCACCGCTTCTTGCAACTAAAAGTCTCTTCGACTGTCTTTTGAATAAATTTTTGTTTCTTTACTAAAATGGTCAATAGAAACATTGTCTCAAATCTGTCTATGAACTAATTTAAAAAAAAATACTTAATAAGAATCTCTAATGTTGAATAACAACAAAATTGAATCCTAAAAAATAATTTTGGAAATCATAGTATGGTTGAGTGGAATCTAGTATGGTTGTAGGGATCATATTTTGGTTGTGTGTGACTCATACTATTGTTGTGATGAACATAATATTGTTGTGCCACAACCATATACCCAACAATAGTATGATCCCATTCGAATATTGTCACCAAAGCTATTCCTTTTTTTCTGCATGTAGTTCGACTTATACTTAACAGTTTTTCTCTCGTGGATTTTGAATAAGTAGTTTCCGTCGAAATTAAGCAGACCATTTTTTGAAAAAATGGGGACATTAAAAATTATGGGGATTGAAAAATTATTGTATCGTTATTTAAGGACATTTTATTAATTGGACATATTTGGCAATGGTAAATTATCTTTTGACCAAAGATATTGTTTACCATTTGTGTTAAATGACTTTTTTAGTTTGAAATGAAGTTGTCTTCTAATTTCATTTAAACACCTCTACAATACCCTGAGAAGATATGCTCATTCATTGGTTTCTATACCAAAACGATATGCTGCTAAAGGGTATAATAGTATCGGTCTCTACCCAATATAAATTTTATCCGTTATGCTATAAATTGGAGCGATATGCTCAAGTTTTGGCAAACTTGCTTTGTCACTTTCTTTCTAATCATTTGAAATTATGCCAAGAAAATGAAAACACTCCTTCCTTTCATCTGTTAGAAAATTTCAACACGAATTCAAAAATTATTACTTCGATAACTGGCGTTGCAGCTAGTGCGACTGTTTGAGTGTAATGTAAATAGCACATAAGATACATAGATATATTTATATACTGCATACATACATGTGCGAGTATGAACGAGAGTGCATTTATGTTCTTCCTAGCAGCCCACACAATGTCAAAGCTAGCGCCAATTTCATGCATTCGGTGCTGATATCAATTGACGGCGTTGTAAATTTCTGATTTTGTCACTTTGGAAATTGGCAATATTTTCTAGTATAAGCAAAAACGTTTAAAAGTAAATTAAAATTCTTCAATTTAAAGATAAATTGTACGTAATTTCCCTAATGATGGTTATGAGATGTGAACAGAAGCATTTATTTAATTGCAGCACCAACATGACAAGACTGCAATTAAAGTAGACGCATTAGAGCAGGGCGGCCCAACCGCAAAGCAAATATGCGCAATTTCAATAAAAGTTCGGCAAGGATAATATAAGGCCGGCGGGGGCGATTGAATGATGTCTGACACCACAGTTTATGCAAAATACGTACACACAGAGAACAGATTCGTTGCCACAACCGATTGATTTTGCCAACCGAATGATTCCATCGAGTATTCCGCCAGTACAACCGAATGTTAGTTGGTGCTGTGCTATTGGAACTGTAATATCGGTTCAAAATATCAAGTATCCATACTTTCAGCACTAGTTCAACAAAAAAAAAATAAGTCAGAGGCAAAAAACTCTTTGGTCATGCCATTAAACAACTAATCTTGTGAAAATTTTTGGTATCATCACTAATAATTAGTTTCAACAACAAAATGTTTGTAAAACTATTGGTTGCCACAACCACTAGTTTTCGCAACTAAATACCTTTTTCCCGTTTTGTTGGTACGACCGATCAACAAGTTGTGAGTGCCGTAAGACGATCATATTTATCATCAAGTGCTATTTCGAACCGAATACCCATTACGAGGATTAACTTTTATTAATTGCAACCGCAATTCCTCTTTTGCAACCGACTTATTGTAGATCCAACCGATTTCCAAATTAGTTTTTCTCTGTGTGTACTCGTATAAATTCAAAATAATATCTTATCTTAAGTAATTGGCTCTCGCAATAATGCTTTACCCTCCGGAGATTTTTCATGTTGCATATGTTGATTAAAATTACACAAACAACTCCCTCGTGTCCTTAAAAACTGAGTGCGGAATAGCCGCACTGGCACTGTTTTCTCATATACAGGAACAAAGTTATTGAAAATATGTTTGCATCCAAAAATATACATGTTTGGAAACTGCTACAAGCATAATCATAATAAGAATAATAGTTTTACACAACTATATTATATAGTTGGGACGACGTGGAGTGATAAATGAGTGCACGAATATCACGCCAGTAAACCTTGGTTCAACCCCAGATAAGAACATAAAATAATTTTTCATCGGCTAAATTTTCCCCCTCGTAAATGTCGGCGGCTTTACATGCCGATGACTTTAAAATGCATTAGCCGTTCGGAGCCGGCGTAGGTAGAGTAGGTAAGAGTATGCGTAAAAAGTAAGGGTAAATTCAAACAACTCAAAAGGGACGGTACCAAAATTCAAAAAGGGACGGATAGTTTATTATGTTTCAAGGAAAGGCACAATAAAATAATCCAAAAAGTAACTTAAATTCAAGGAACACGTTTGTGTTCAAACAATAGAATTGCCAAAAGACAGTGCATTTATTAACGATTTCTTGAAATTTCAGTACAAGGTCCCAGCGGACCTTTTCACACGTTCCCGTACTAAACACATTTAAATCTCAATAGAAACTAAAATATTGGTCGGATCACTATGAAAGTCTGTTAAATCGATTTCCTTGGAATACATGTAGGGGTCGGGTATACTTCCCATGGGCCACCAAGGATTAATTTCAGTTTGAAAATGAAAAAGGTCCCCAGGGACTTTCTCACCCGCCGGAGGGTTAAACAATAGGTCCCGGCCAGTGAGTATAAGAACTGAAGAGTGGATAGCTCATTGATTTGAGAGAAGTTCCCCCTTGTTCCTTAATGAGATGTTGTGGGACTTAAGTATATGTTTTGGACAATATTTCTAGCAGCAAGGGTAAATACAGAATCTGATGGTTGCATATAGAGTATGCCCTGTAGGAAATGTGGATAGTAAAACTGTACGGATTTAAAGTGTGGTTAAAGTTTAAGGGCCGATGTTGAACGTGAACCACACCTAAACGACAAGCTTTTTTCCGCATTTCATTTAATACTTCTTAATGTCAGACTAACTCAATTGGATCCATAGTCATCAAAAGCCAGATAGGTGGCAAGAAATCGCAGCAGTGTATGATGAAATTTCGAAGAAAATCATCTTCAGTGATGAGGCACATTTTCACCTCAGTGGATTCGCCAATAAGCAGCATTGCCGCATTTGGGCGAATGATAATCCAAGAGTGATTGTCGAAAAAACATGCACCCACAAAGAGTTACTGTTTGGTGTGGTTTATGGGCTGTCGGCATCATCGGGCCGCATTTTTTCCAAAATGAGGCCGGTCAGGCAGTTATTGTGAATGGTGTTCGCTATCGTGGGATGATAACGAACTTTTTGGAAGATATGGATGTGGATGATATGTGGTTCCAACAGAATGGTGCCACTTGCCACACAGCTAACGAAACAATGACTCTTTTGCGCGACAAATTCAATGGCCGTGTTATCTCACGTCGTGGCGATGTTAATTGGCCGCTAAGTCATGTGATTTGACACCGTTGGACTTCTTTCTTTGGGGTTATTGGAAAGTCCATTGGATAAGTCAACAATAATTCAAGAGCTTAAGGATGAGATAATTCGGCACATTAACGGCATAGAACTTCAATTATGCCTCAGCGTCATCGACAATTTCGAACATCGGATGGAGGTGCGGCGCCGAGGTCGCGGCGGCCATTTGGCCGATATTTTGTCCAATACATAATTGAACCACACCAATATTATTATAAAAAAATAACAATAATTTCCTAAATAATTTGTGTTTTACTCAAAACCAACATCGGTTTTAAGGACCACCCTTTACCATTGACATTGTGACCGGTAATGTTGACCAATTATGTCCTAGGCAATTACGCCCTATTGTTGTCAACGCTGTTAGCATTTTTTGCGCGACCTTCAGGCTATTGACTATGTACTATCTATCATCTTTACATGGAGACATTGGTACCAGCGATTCAGAAATAAGTTTTATTCATTGTTATCGTTTTACTAGATATATGCTAGTATACTACTCGTAGTAATAAAACAACATCTGATCTTTCTTGGGTGCATTTTTATAAACTGCTAGTTGTCTATATTCTCTTCTTGTTTTTTCTTATTTCTTCGAACACTCTTGGCAAACATATGGTTGTGTACCACTTAAAATTGCCCTCCTACGTTCCACCAAAGGCACTGTGTTCAGGGTTACCGTTGACAAATTTCAAAAAGTCGCACAAAAAGGGGAGTACTCTTAAAAACGTGGCACAAAAAGGTATTTTTAATAAGAAAAGTAACAAACGTCACTGTAACAACTCAGTTCCGTGAATTAAGAGGTGAAATACACATTCAAACTACTAAAAAACAATTCAATTTCTGATCCTCATGTACCCTCCACTATACATTAATAAAGCGCAAAAAATGTAGCAAATTTGCTTTAATTTTAGTACCCATATGTCCATATGGACTATTAATAGCCCGAGTTTGACCATGCATGCCACTTGTGCTTTACCTTTTAGCAGCTTAGCTATTTTTTGAGGTATTTTCAAAGGTAAAAACTTTTCCCCTTTGGCGATTTCGCCTATTTACAATTCCAAAGAGCTTGTGACCATAAGCCTGCATCATGCAAAATTTCTGAATACTAGGTTGATCCGTTTAAACGATATCGTGCTTTCAACAAACACGCAGACGCTCAGACGGCTCATTTTCGGCTTACTTGATACATTTTACAAATGCTCCGATTAGTTGACATTTTTACCCTAAAGCACAGTTACTGATCAATCCAATGAAATGTGCCAAATTTCCTCAAGATTGGATGTAGTATGTAGTAGCGTTTCAGAGCTGTGCGCCGGGACTATTTGGAAGTTGTCTTTGCAGTCTGAGTGCAATACACATACGGATGCTCTGACACACTACTATGAGGACCCATAATGCCTAGCGTAAGCGCCAGGTATAACCAAATAAATTAAAGTACTTTTTCCTCGCAGCAACCTTTAACCCCAGATATAAGAATGCGCGGTAACGCTGACTGTGTCCATATGATCGGGCGATCAGTTGCTTCGATGTGCTTCTTGTAGGATCAACTTTTGTTGGATTTGGCTCGTCGTGAGTGACCCATAGGGTTAATTGCTGTTTTGTTTCGGGCTCATGAGCATAGATCCACGATTCTTCACCTGTGACGTTGTTATAACCAGCATTTGAGCTAGAGCGGTTGTATATTTTCAACATTTCTTTGCTTTAAATTATGTGGTATCGAACGAGAACAAATATTTTTCACGGCCTCATGAACACGGAGTATCTTTCAATAGTTTCCGGCAAAGTTAATCGGGGCGAACGGCCTCCATGACTGAAATCTTAGTACCAGAAATTTACGGTAGTTTTTTAAACCAAAATTCGAAACAAGTTGGTCTAGACACTATTATCACGAGAATCCATGCCGAAAAATCATCGCATGGAAATTAATTCAATTTTATGACTGAGTTGAATTTTTCAACACACTGTAAACTAAACGATTCGCGCTTAAATGATAAAACGTGCTGAGTGAAGTTATGCTAAAAAATTTTAAGCAATCCAATTGCAGTTCCAGTTTGCGTCTGGCAACACTAATATTGAGCCAGGATTTGCTTTTGAGATCTTTATATTCGCTCTCTCTGAGAAAAAAATTGTGTAATGAAAATGTACCGTTCCGACACATGAATTGGACTCCCATCTCAATCTTAAGTTTTCTTAGGCAAGAGGCTTCGTGTAGTACCTTAAAATATTTTTGGTTGCAATTATTAAAAATGAATTACAATATATAATATTAGTTTCAAACTAAAAAGCTATTATTTAAAGGGGAGGTCCTATTCTAATCTTCGGGATAGCCTGTAAACTGATGTGTTCCAATTATAACCTTTAAGGTTTATAGAAATAAAATATTTACAAACATTTATCATCCAAAAATCATTTTTCTGCCATTCGCAAACTTTCAGTTCGGAAAGTTTGATAATCACATGCGATAATATTTGTTAAAAACATGTTTTACTTCTTCAACATTGATTAAACGCTGAGAAGACAATGCCACATTTGGTGACACTTTTTCAAAATCACATATGCCACTTTTTATTGAAGAAATTCCCTTAATGGGATTCTTTTGAAATTGACAGAATTGTACCAAACAATCTCGAATCCAATCTACTCATTCGCAGATGACAAAATCTCTGTCATTCAAATTTATTTGACCTAGGATTCGCTCCAAAATATTGAAGACAAACGTCACATTATGTAACTACCTTCCAGAGATTTACTAACCGTTTTCGTATGGAGGATAGTGCATTGAGTAGATTTTAATGAGCGTTAGGTACAGTGGTGCTTGTTATCTCTCAAGCGATTTACTGGCCCCACAGTGTTGTCAATTTCCATCGATGATATTGATATTACTTAGATGATAATGATGTTGAGCGTCATACCCCGCTCATGAGGAGTCAAAAGAGGTGCTTAAATATATTGGCTTTCTAAATGGGTTTTCAATATGTTGAGAACTTACAACGCACTTAGAGAAAAGATATGATTGCCATATGGTCATGGCATATGTTCTCTGAAATAAATGAGTGATTTCCGCAACCATAGTATTGTTTTTTTAATTAAATTTTGATAATTGAATTTTGATAATTGTATGACTCCCAATTACAGAAAACAAAATAATGCTGCAGCAACAATATAAATATGATTGGTGCGACAAAAGTATGGTTTTATGATAACAATAATATGATTTATACAATTATACCGAATAATTGTAATTTGTATAGGTTAAAATGGGTTCTTAGAACAATGTAGTTGTTAATCTCTCAGTCAGCAAAACAGTATGATAAGTACGCAATAATAGTATGTAAAGGGTGGGTTAATTTTAAGCGCCGATGTTGATTTTGAATAGAACACAAATTACACGGTGTTACAAAAAAGAATAAGTCAAAATACCTTTGAAGTGATATTATTTTTTTTGTAGATCTTGCTGAGTACAACAAGAAACTGGTTTTGAAATTTCCCAAACACCTCCAAAATCTGGAGTTACAGGTAAAAAAAACGTTTTTTCGGATCTTACGCACTTATATGCCAGTAACTTGGTTGAACATCAACCAATTTTTAGCTGATTTCTAAAGAAGAAACTGCGGTCTTTCAAATGGAGTATACACTTTAAAACCACACCGAAAAAAATCTGAATAGTTTTCCTGTAAACTCATTTTTTTAAATTTTTTGTAATTTTTTAACTTTGGATGCGTTTTTACACAGAATTTTTTAAAGGAACCGAATAATTTTTGAACTGAATAATAAAGTGAGTGTTCTTACGAATAGAATTCGGTGTCATTTTAAAAATCCGTTAGAAATTGATTAAATTATCTTATCCTTCAGCTCTTTAATTGTTGCTGGCTTATTGACGCACACCTTTTCTTTCAAATAACCCCAAAGAAAGTCCAACGGTGTCAAATCAAGCGGACAATTAACATCGCCACTACGTGAGATAACACGGCTATTGAATTTGTCGCGCAAAAGAGCCGTTATGTGGCAAGTGGCACCGTCCTGTTAAAACAACATATAGTCCACATCCATATCTTCCAATTCGGGCCATAACAAGTTCGTTATCATCTCACGATAGCGAACACCATTCACAGTAACTGTCTGACCGGTCTTATTTTGGAAAAAATGCGGCGTGATGATGCCGCCAGACCATAAACCGCACCAAACAGTCACTCTTTGTGGGTGCATTGTTTTTTCGACAATCACTCTTGGATTATCATTCGCCCAAATGCGGCAATTCTGCTTATTGACGAATCCACTGTGGTGAAAATGTGCCTCATCACTGAATATGATTTTATTCCAAAATTGATCATCGACTGTTGCCCGAAGCCTAAATAACTTTACCGCGTTGCTCGCTTGTGTATCATTCCTTGGTTCAAATTGAGTTAATCTGAAATTGAGAAATATCAAATGAAATGCAGCAAAAAAAATCTTGACGTTTAGGTGTGGTTCACATTCAGCATCGGCTCTTAAAAGTTAACCACCCTATATGACAGTCATTGAATGGTTTCAATAAAAATTGTGTAACAATTTGATGTTTTAATAGAACGTATGCAAGACTTCCTATTATTGTTTCAGTTGTGTCTTTTCTCTTTAAGAATTCAGTTCGTTTGACGTGACAATGATTGAGCCTTTTTATTTGAAATTGTGTCCAACTCTATATAAATTAAATTCTATGAAATTGCAGTGAAAACTGTTTTGATCCAATAAATGGAAAACTAAAGTGCACACAATTGTAGTAACTTTTTCAGATAAAAACATCTAGTGAAAAAGTTATTATTTACGAGTCATTTTTTATGGTTATTGTTTTTCACATGAACAAACTCAGTACCAGACTTTACTGAAAATTAGTAAAAAAAAAGCAAAATCGGTCGTGGTCGACTATATTATACCCTGCACTTCTGGATGTTCAGGAAAAGCATCTAAAAATAGGTTATGCACCGCTTGGACGGTCTCTAAATTAACCCAGATTTTTACACTAAATTTGTATGATAATTGTATTGTCTTTGGTAAAATCAGTCGATCATAATGTGGGAGTTATATCTTAATCTAAACCGATTTTTTCCAATTTCAAAGCAATCGTTCTGGCCCAAAAAACTTACTCGTGCTGAATTTCATTAAGATTGAATGTTAGATGGGGCTTCTAGAGCTTACAATGGAAAATATGGATGAACATGTAAGTGGGAGCTATATCTAAATATGAACCAATTTTCATTAATTTTGATAACGCCGCCCGTGGTCAAAATAATAAACGTGTGCCAAAATGCATTAAGATTGGATGTAAGATGTGGCTTTTAGAGCTAAAGGTATATTATCGGACGAACATATATCTTTGGGAGCTATATCTAAACCTGAACCGCTTTTCTTCAATCTCAATAGCGTCCGTTTTTTGCCCAGGAAACTGACATCTGCTAAATTTTATGAAGAGTTGACTACAATTGTGATCTGAAATTGTACTACAAGCTTTAGACGATCGGAAGGATGGACAGACGTCGTTAAATGGAATCAGCTAGTTATTTTGAGTCGACCTGTACACTAAACGATGGATCTAGCTTAAATACTTTTAATAGTTACTAACATAATATGTTATTAAAAGTTAGTATTATGACATATTATGTCATAATACTAACTTTTAATAACCTGTTCTTCAGAATAGTGCAGGGTATAAATATACTTATACAATGTGTGAAAGTTCAGTGTAGTTGGCAATTGGATCCAACATTTGAGGAAGTAAAGATAATTAAAGGATCAAAGAGTGAGTTGTATTTTCGTGGGCAATTGTGTGAAGAAAACTTGAAAAGTAAGGTTTACAACAGTAGTTCTCATTCGTTTGGGGAGAGCCTGGCCTTGTAGAGTTCGGTTTTAATCTCAACAACTGCAGCAAAGCTTTCTGAAGAGGGTTGTCACGGACCGAAATCATGATAAAAGCAGTGTGCAGCCACAAAAATCAATGTCACTTTGCTATTTTGTTAATAACTTCTCTTCTTTTTACCTATAGAAGCAAGAGGTCTTCAGCCGGTTAATTCCTGATGTAAAAGCAACAGACCGAAATAAAACAAACGAGCTAAACAGGATCATTAACCCTTTAATTTCGGTACGTACGTCTAAAATCTAAAATGAGTATTCTACATATATTAAACAAGAAAAAAAGCTTAAGTCGGCAACGAACGACACCAAATTTTATTGAAATCAGTTCATAATTGCGACCTGTAATTTGATTACGACGATACTTAGACATACGGACCGAGTGAGGGACGGACTGACGGACATCACTCAATGTAATCCGATAGTAATTCTGTGTTGATCGGTATACATAACATAGGGTCTATCTCCGTTCTCACTATCTCCGTGTTCAAACATCAGCACTAAGGCATAATACCCTGTTTCACACTGTGGAAGTTTAATAAAATTTTAAATACATAAGTTTTTTGTGTGGTACACTGTTGTGATGAACTCTAGTTATTGACATATGTAGCTCCGATTTTTCGAAGTTATAAACATATAACTTTGGTCCAATTTTTAGCAGATATAAACCACAGCTATTAAATATCGCTTTTTAAAGAACAAAATTAATTGAAGATGTCTTGTTGAAGTCTCTACAGCGGCTGGTTCATTGCATCAAAGAAACTTGGTTTTTTTAATGCTCACAATGAGGTCGTACGTATTCCTTCCATCTCTCTAAACCAACCACAGCACAGTGGTACGGGGTATTATAACTTAGTGCTGATGTTTGCAACACCATAAAAGACATCGTATTTTAAGTACACCAATCGACTCAGAATCACTATCTGAATCCATTGAGCTCGCAATTAAAACCCGATTTCGATGAAACATGTTACATTTTTTAAGTTTGAGCCAAGGACGAACCCTATTGAATTGGGTCCACATCAGACCATATTGTGATATCATATATAGGTTTTTTCCGTCTGCAGAACCTACAACTCTTAAACCAACACACTAGGCCTGATTTATATCTAAAACAATTATCGGCGGGTTTCCACCTCTTAAACGCCGTGGACTTTTCGAGAAAAACAGATGTAAGACTTGTAAAACACTTGTTCCTTAATAAGATGCTAAGGGAATTAAGTAAGTGGTAAGTACTAATGTTTAATAACAACAAATTGCAATAGCAATGCTATGGTTACTGTACCAATAATTGTAGTTAATTGTAGATGCCCTGACCACATGGTAACCACCTCTTTCTTTGCGTGAATAGATATTCATGTGTCGAGTTATCAGTACATCTCACAAGCAATTTGTATACAACCCACATAAATACATTCGTATATGCAAATTGTCTCTAATCATTTTTTCTTTTCAGGTGGTTGTAAGTTGGACTGCTTGTGCTGAAAACTTCAAACTGTTGCTATGAGTGGGGAAAAAGATTTAAAACATCGGCAAAAATATGTACATACTTAGTAGGGACATAAATACTGTTACAACATTGAACACACTCATTTCAATAGTAGAACTGAACATACCCCGTTAATGTCATATGGGTTTTGAAAGCTAACCTCAATAGCGTTAGTCTATAACGGGATTTTAAAATTGTTTCAACTTTCATCATGGAGTGGTCAGCTAATGAGAACCGTATCGCTGTAATAGCGCTTTTCAAGTGTGAAATGAAAAGCGATATTATAGCCGCATGTTCGTCTACCGATGAGGAGACTGGAGATGTAAAAGACACCGGTCGGGCCGCCCACGCTCTGTTTGAACACCGCATGTCATCAAAGCCGTTAAATCAAGAATTCACAGAAATCCGCTCCGAAAACAGAAAATCATGGCCCGTCACGCAAAAATCCATGAGTCGAATCATTAAAAAAGACTTGGGACATGGGGCTTTTAAACGACGAACCGGACATTTTTTGACTGCAGCTTTTAAAAAACTAGGATTGAAAAATGCAAACGTCTTTTGGTGAAGCACGCTGATAACTTGCACAGAAAAATTTTGTTCACCGATGAAAACAGTTTTACCGTTCAGAAAAAATTTAAAAAGCAAAATGATAGAGTATATGTGCGGTCATCTAAGGAAGCATCTGAACTGATCCCAAGGGTGGAAAAGGGTCATCACTCAGCTTCAGCCATGGTTTGGTGGGGTGTCCCTTACGATGGGGTCACTGACTTGCATTTCTGCGAACAAGGAGTCAAAAAATCGGCCAAAGTTTACCAAAAAACGGTATTGGAAGCTATTGTGAGGCCTCTTAACAATTCCCTGTTCCAAAACCAGCCATGGTTTTTCCAGCAGGATTCTGCGCCGGCCCATAAGGCTAAAACGTCCCTGGCCTGGCTTCGAAACAATTTGCCAGCGTTCATTTCCTCTGAAGAATGACCCTTAGGCAGTCCAGATTTGAACCCATTGGATTACAAAATGTGGACGGTTTAGAGACAAGGTTTGTCACAAAAGATACCCCAACATTGGATCTCTTAAGACTACTTTGGTTCGAGCTGTGGCCAATTTTCAAATCGACGAGGTTCGTGCAGCTATTGATGATTGGCCAGGGCGATTTAAGGCGTGTGTAAAGGCAAAAGTCGAAAATTTCGAATAAGTATAAGTATATATATAAATAAATATATTAAAAAATATTTGGTCCAAAAACATTCAGTACTTTTTATTTTACAGCATAAAACGTGTGTAACAGTATTTATGTCCCTACTAAGTATGTATATTAAATAAAATAAAAAATAAAATTGAATAAATTAAATTTTTATTGCTTTATTCAAATATTAGTAGGTTAGTTTAAAATTAACAATTGTTCCTAACTTTTTGGTAAAAAGAGGTAATCAATATTTAATTAACTTAACAACAAAAAAGATTTCTATAATAGTATTCATAATTAATAATAATTATTAAATTGAACATGTATTGTTTCAATAAACTAACTATGAAATTTTAATATTAACAATTTTCATGGTTGAAAACAATGCATTGTCAAAAAAAATAATTATTTGAATTATAACAATTTTAATGGTTAAAAACTCAACAATGCATTGTTAAAACAACATATATTATTTTAAAATTAAGAATTTTCATGGTTAAAAAATGCAACCATAGAATAGTTAAATTAACTATAATTATTGTTAAATACCAGTTAAGAACAAAATGTTCAAATTAACCTTAAATAACGTAGACTCCTAATAATGTTAATTCATGGTTAAGTTAACCTTAAATAAGGCTATTTTTCTTCTCAGTGTAGAAGTCCGCCGAATCGCTATAGTTCGATTTAATATATTTAAAATATATATATTTAATATATTAGCTAGATCTAGAATCCGTATAACGATCATTTTAATGTTGTTATTAAATATCCTTAATTAATGACAGACCGCCTTAACTTTTTTAAATTAAAACGACGTGAAAGTTACTGTCTATTCTTCTACGAATATCCCTTTATTTGCGAGCCTAAGAAAAGGCGGGTAAGTAACTGGAGTGGTGCAGCAAAACAAAAAGCTGGCGTTTGATGTAAATCTAGAAAATCCCCATTTAATATTCATTTGCAGCCGTACATGAAGTTTATCTTAATTGCGTGGTGTTTGTGGTGCAGTAAAGTGGTGTCATTCCCCGGCACACTCAACTCCCAAACATCGCCATACACACACATAAGTATATATATATATACATACGTAACATGCATACAGACGTAATTACACTTGTACTCGTGAGGCTGCAGCCATTATAATGAAACAATTAAGTGGCAAAATTGGGTCAGTGTCATTATACTTGGCTGGGTACGTGTGTATGTGCGCTATACGTATGTCCGTGTATAAGTACTGCATATATCCTTGTATGGACTGTAACACACACACTCACACATGCATATCCGAAGTGGTATAAATGCATTTGCACACTCTCGCATAAGATCTTCGAATGAAATGTGAAATGTGCTTTGTTTGCGAGACCGCATAAAATGAATGAAATGGCAAAAGTGAAACAAGAAAAAAGATTACTTTTACTTTATAGGACAATGCATGAAGACAAAGAACGGTAACGTAAGAACTGTAGAAACACACGTACAGCTGCGGTCAAAAAAATAGTACAGCTGCTATTAAATTGGTATATCATATTCATATCATTTCATATTTCTTTTATTAGTCATGTTTTTATTTTCTTTTTGATTACCAAAGCGTTACAAATAAATTATGTTATTACTGTAATTTTTTGTTTTTTTTTTGTAATGGATTGAATACTCGCATAAAACTAATAGTAGTGCGTGCTTACATTTTATATTTTTGGTCTCTCCACCATATTATGCGAGTACATATAGATTTTTTATTCCGTTTGTAACATCTCGAAGTACTTACCTACTTAGCTATTTAGCTTTTATATTATTGATCATCGATAATTTCTATGACTATGATTTCTATGATTACCAGGTATTTGTCTTATGGTTGCACATTGGTTGTTATTAAAAATGGACGAATTCGGGCAAAAGGAGACCAAGTTTCCCTTTTGGAGTCTAAAAAATTACCTGAACAAAATTTTATTGGATTTTTCCACTACATTTAAAAAATAGTAATGCTTGGAAGTTGCAAGAGTAGACTCATTAAACGTTCCAAAAATGGGCTTGGTGATTGGGGGTAGAGGTCCCCTAATCCTCAAGGACATATGAGTGTTCAGAAACATTAAAATCTTATAACGAGCGCATTTATACATTTCCGTGACTTTTCGAATAAAACACATTTGTTTTTGCAAAAAAATGTATTTTAAACTTAATCTTCTTCTAGCACAATACATTTAGTCTAACATTTGTACAACTTATGTATTACTTCCAAAAAAATAGGATTTTTCGAAGTCCATAAAATAGGCATTTTTGATCAAAAATTTCATCATTGGAGCTAAATATTTTTCCACAGAGCGATTCATACCAATTTACAGGTGTGTACCCGTGCATTGTCTTGATGAAAAAGAACTTTTTTCTTGGCCATTTCTTAAATCGGTCCAGTAAGTTGGCATAATATTTGCCGTTTATTATTTTTCCCATTTGAAGGTAATCGATGTGGATTAAATTAAAAAAAAAGAATATAATTTCGTCACTGATCCCAACATCATGTTAATTTTAATATCCGACTTTGGCATTGACCCATCGCTATAAGGTCCCTAGGGTGCCGAATAATAGTTTCTAGGAAACGTGGACTTCTGTGAACACAGAAACAGTAACATTTTATAGAGAATATGAATTTTACGATTTCCCAGAATGACAAACGGCTCCGTAATGGTAAAACAGAAACAGTAACTTTTTCTAACATGTGTGCCTATATATAATATTTGGACAAATTTGGCACTCCAGCCATTCCATAACGGCCTAAAACAACAAAATTTTTCTTCAAGAATACAAAAATATTTACTCCATATTTCGTAATATTTATAGACCTGGCTTATGGTCAAAGGTGCCTATAATTCGTAAATAGATTGATTTCTAACATCTAAATATTGATACTCAGAAACAGTGGAATTATTTCACTTATCTCAATATGTGACAGCGCATAGAGAAAGGGACCTAAGGGTAAAAAAAATCAATTTTATTTTTTTTTTCTTTTTTTATGCCCCAAAAGTGTTCCCTCACAGAGATATGCGCGTTTTATGAAAGTGAAGTCGAAGATTCTAAGCGCATTAATACTTTTGTCTTAATTAAAGGCCATAATCTATGGGCTCAACAGTAGACATGTGGGTTCTCCAAAACAATTCTTAAATTTTTTTTTAAGAATCTAAACAGACCAATGGTTCATCAGGCCACAAAAATGTAGTTCTGTCAAAGATGGACCAAGCACCAACGATGAAATACCCAACGAGGTTTTTTTTATCGATTTTTCTAGCCTCAACCGAAGGGTGGATGGTAAATTAAACTTCATTTTCAACGCTTCGTAATATTGATCGGATACCCTACAAGGGTCTATCCGTCCGTGTGTCCGTTCGTTGGCCCGTCTGTGTGTCTGCTGAAAGCGCGATAGCTCTCAAACGAAACAAACAATGATCATGAAATGTCGATGGCTTATGGTCATAAGCTGTTTAAGATTGTGAATGGATGAGATCGTCCAAGAGGAAAATAAGTCTCCCTTAAAGGTGCTAAAGGTATTTCAGTAAAAGAGCGTCTTTATAGCATTTTCTTAACAAATCATAAGTTTTTGATGACGGACAATAGCTAAAATGGTTACGCCGTCGTCCTCTTTTAGATACTCAAAAAGTAACCCGTATGCACCTGCTACCTCAATAAAAGACGAAAAAATTTAAAACTAAGCATTAAAACCATCGGTAAATTAGTGCTCGAGAACAATTCAGATGCTTGGGTTCACGAAGAGAGTCCTTCCATGCCTAAGTAATGGAGAAAAATTTTGTGGTCTGATTATTTAAAAGTTTTATTATTTTGCAGCAGATATTCTCTCTTATCTCAAACGGCCACCAATACCGTATATGATATGAATAAAACTATTAAACATTGAGGATCCAATATCATAGTTTGGGCAAGCTTTTCATACTACGATGTTAAATCGATTTAATGGGTAAAGGAAATGATGGATGGGAGATCATATTATAAAACCTTGCAGGATGTGATGCTTACATGAAAATGTCACTGATTTTCTTGTAGTTGGTCAACGACCCAAAGCTTACAAAGTAGTTCAATAGTTGAATTCGTCGAAAAATTTACAAATCTCGGAATAAACACCACAGGCATTAGACCTTAATCCAAATTAAATTTGTTGTGTAACGAGTTCGAACTCTGGTAGAAGGGGTATTGTCAACAAACAACATATTTTAAACATAGGGAGTCTGTGAAGGTTATATGAAGATCAATTTCTGCTGAAAGATGCAAAGGGCTGCGATTATACCGAAAAAGGAACTCGTCGGAAGGACAATTGCAAATAAAAAATCAAATGTGCTTAAAAACTCGATATTTGTAAAAAAAACCTTTCAGTTATTAATCAACTACTGCTCTTTATTGGATGCAATACAGATATTTGCTTTTATCACTAGAAATTCCGCTTCAATTTCGGACTATGTAAATTTTGATGTTTTTTAACGATTCGCTTGAATTTTTTAACATATGCCTCTCTCTCACAACAACAACAATTTGTTTTATTTTTTTTAAAGTACAAAAATAAAATAAACAAAGCTAAAAACAATCTTGAACAGGGATTAACTCGAGACCTCTTGCATCTACATTTTAATGTCAGACAAGTTTTTATCAAAATGGCAAAGTGACAATGATTTTGCTGGCTGCTCACTTCTTTTATCGCGATTTAAGGTCCGTGACGACCTTCATCTCAGCATTTGTTGAAGGAAAACTGAAAACTTTAAAACCAGGTTCTCACTAAACGTATGAAAACTAATGTTGTAAATCTCACTCTAAAAGTTTTCTTCAAACAATTGCCCTCGATCATACAATTCACATTTACCACCTCTATAGAGACTCCACATTCGGAGCCATCTCTAGATCCTATTTTAAAACGTGTCGTGTATTATCTCCCGTTTGCGAAAGATACAATTAATTGTTTATACTCGTATCATTAAAACTTCGGCTTCTACTTCAGATTATGCTAAAAACGTCAGTTTTAATGACAATTAATGGCTTTTAAAAAAATAACGTTATCATCAATGATTTTTTTAATTCATTATAGATAAACAAATATTAATCCTAATAACTCGACAAAATTCACTGTTGTTTTAATTTTTCCACATATTGTCAAAAAATAAGCTCTATTTTTTGTGCCGTTTGCGATCTCATGTGTGTCTAAAGTATTTGTTTTATTTTTAATGTTAAATGTTAATGAGTGCAATTAAATTCCTATTTTTTAAAGGCAATAGGAACATTTTTCTACACATTCATATTCGGTATGTGCACTACTATTAATTTGATCGCAGCTGTGCATACCTCGACCGGGGCTTTCGTTGAAAGTTCATTTTATTTGAACCCTTTATATAAAGGTTGATCCATCTAGAGGTATTCTTTCAGAACAAAAGAAATATAAAAAATCAGGTGTGGAATCATTATTAGTGATTTGAAAGGACATTTTATGGCATTAATTTTTTGAATATACTTATAATTTCCAATGTTGGCCGCAACTACGCCTCAGGGTATTCATTATGAGGATCCAATTTTGGTTGACTTGTTCGAGCATTTCGACCGGTATGGCTTTAATGACACGCGTAATGTTGGCTTCCAAAACCTGAATCGTTCACAGTTGGTTTGTAAGCACAGACTTTGGACTTTACGTAACCCTAAAGAAAAATGTCTAAAGGTGTGATATCATTCGATCTAGGCGGCCAACTCACCTGTCCAAAACGTGAAATTAGCTGCTTTTCGAAATGATTTCTTAATAGATCTATTGTTTGAGCAGCTCTATGGCAAGTGGCATTGTCCTGTGGAACCCAAGTGTCGTCAAGATTACGGGCATTAATTTCAGGTAGCATAAAGATCGATATCATGGCGCGATAGCGAGCACCATTCACGGTTAGGTTCCGGCCATCATCATTTTTGAAAAAATATGCACCGATGATTCCACCAGCTTATAAACCGCACCAAACCGTGGTTTTCCCTGGGTATAATGGAACCTCTTGAACCTCTTCTTGTTGCTCTTCAGCCAAAATGCGGCAATTGTGTTTATTGACTTTGCCGTTGATCCTGAAATGGGCCCCATAACTGAACAAAATTTTGGTCGAAAACAGCGGATCTTTCCGTTTCTCACCGAACGCTCATTCCCATAAGACAGTTGCCAACATTTGAAGGAAATTATTTTCAAAAATAAAAGCCATAATGTGTCCTTTCAAATTACCAATACAGATTAAACACTTGATTTGAATTTTTATATAAAGTATTTTTTTTTTTTTGAAAAATACCTGGAATTTTCCTCCACATTATATCCTACGCAACGTGCAAATTTTAGGCAATACATTTTAGGCTAAAACATACACATATTAGTATATTTATGCAAAAGAGATAATATTAGTGTTTTATTTTGTACAAAATGTGTATTTACTTAAAACGGGTGCTTTTTTTTGCCAAAAAATTTAAAATGATAATACTCGTACATGACAGAAACATTGGATTGTGGGAATAATTTGTTTTTTTATTATCCTGGCATTAATTTTTTCATTTGCCAATAAATTATGATACATGACGTCAACGATGGCTTCGAATGCTTTAAGAGTTGCTGATTTGCAGACATTATCCAATGACCTAAAGTGGCGCAATAAAAAGTAGTCCAGAGGCGTTAAATCACACGAACGAGGGGGCAAGTGAACAGAACCACTTTAAGCCGCCAGTGTGTAAACCGCACTAAACTGTTACCAAATGCTTTGCTCCAAATATTTTAGTTTTGTAAATTACAATTTTTGGAAACGCTTTTCTGTTTTATTTATCTGCCTAATCCACTCCACGTTATTGGGTGTACAAGTTGGCGTCTCCGCCTGTTGCGTCCCGTCGATGGTAATTTTAGTCTACGCAGCGTGTGATTTAAGTCTAAGTAGCGTGCGATCGATCAGCCTCCATTTTCGATGAAATATTTCTATTTCAATTTCCTTTGGTTGTCTCTGCTCCACAATTGTGCGTTTGTGATAGTTGCAGGCCAGAATATAATTTTTCGCGCCTGCAGAGCGTGTTTATCTCGCGATTTGAAGGATCATTGCTAGATCCACTAGTGTCAGTAATACTGCTACCAAGAAAACAACAGGACGTTACAACAGCCAAGTCATTATTGCCTATTTTTAACCTGTTGAAATCGACAGTGTCTTGGAGTCTTTTATATTTAGTTTTTGTAAACAAAATATATAAAACCAAATAAGTTTTTTTGATCACTCTTTGGATGATCATTTTTATTTGCTAGTTTCTTTTTTTGGAATATATCTTAAACCTTATGTATACATATCTATGTCCCACAACATCCACTTAAGAAACAAGGGAGAACTTCTCTCAAATCAGTGTTCACGATTCAGTTACCATATTCATTGACCGAGACCTACTGTTTAACGCCGGCTACGAATGGCTTATGTATTTTTATATAAAAGTTTTAACATGACTTAGAGATAAATCTCTAACTTGTAAAGTCGCCGGCATTTACGAGGTGAAAACCCGTTGCTGAAAAATTGTTTGATGTTCTTACTCGGGGTTAAAAAAAGGTTGACAGCCTTAAAGTCGTGTACACTTCCATCACACCACGGCACTATAAATTTTTGCTTCTAAATGCTAATCTTAATGGTTTAACAGTTTCAAAGAATTTTTTTAAATATTTTTTTGTGTCGCACATAAAAAAATTGAGTTTTTGCAAACGCGTGAACGGAAGTAATTAAGTGGGCGAACTTAATTTTGTACCACTTTTACTTTATGTGTGGTTCAAAATTACATGGAATTTTGTCTGGTTCTTTTTGTTTTATTTTCATCATGGTTTGAGTCAAGGTTTGAACGGAAATTAAGAAAAAGGGTGAGCTTGATAATCCAAATTATTCTGTAAACAATTCTTTGGAATTGTTTGTACTCTGTGGTAATGAAAGTACAAAACGTTTAAATAAATTTTCGACCGATTTTGAATGCCACTATTTTCCGCATAATTTTGAGTTGATTTGTAAGAGGCAAGTAAAAGTAGAATATTGGGAGATACTATAAGTATGAGTACTTATATAACATTGCAGTGTATACCATTGCTCTTGTTGTTGTTGATTTTTAGACCTGTCTTTTCTGCTTTACAGGGATTAGTTCCATTCGGCAGACTGCTCCGCGCCAATCCACAAGCTATATGATCAATGCATGATTTATGCGGTAATAATCCGACTTTCTTGTGCTATAGATCTGGCATAATCACAATTGAGATCCTTAATGGCGGTCGGTCATTCGTGCCGAAAAATATTCTAAATTAAAGCGAATTTCACTATAAATCCAAAATTTGGCTGAGTTTGGCGACGGACTCATGTACTCGAGGGGCCGTTTTAATAACGAATCTACGCAAAGGAAGTATAGGATTCGGCCTGGCCAATCTTGACGCAGAATTGCTTGTTTACGTTGTGACTTTTGACTACTTATTATGGTGGGGTTACATTATGCACACAGTTTTAAGAAATGCCACATCACTCAGAATACCAATTGTCCCGTATAGTTGAGAAAGCTAAGAACGTCGTTCGGGTCTACTGTCCTCCAGTAATCTAGGTCACAGGCTATTATGACATTGATAAGTCAAACAGGTTATACCCAGAGAAAGTGTTCGACCGTCTTATCATTAGTGTTGCCACAGCTCCGACAGTAATCGTCAAATGGTATCTAAAATCATCGAGCGTGATCTCTAACTGGCCAGTTTCCTTTCAGAACTGCTATCATTCTTGGAATGTTCATTTTGCGGACGTGATGCACAACTTGATGAGTTGTTTGTTGCATCGTAATACTGGTGATAATGTGGTCGTACATGACTTGATGCGACCCATGGCACTCTTTGCTGGCAGTAAAGAAAACGCTTGATTCCTCACAGAATACACCCGCTCCAGATCCACATGGCATTTTGAAGTCGTCATTGTTTTCTCTAACGTATTACCGTAAAAAGCAGGTTATTTTCCACTCACTTCTGGAATGGAATCTTACCTCGAATCTGCGGTCGAAAGTAAGTGTGGAAAAGTAATAGTATGACTATGACCTTAATTCAACCGGGATCTTATCTAACTAGAATGATCATTAGTCGTTTTCTTTCTTAAGCCCGTTGAGTCTAACCTGACAGCGCTACAAGCTGCATTTGATGCGATGTGTCTGCCGATCACCGACGATGCAGGCAAGTGTCTCTGTGTCTTGTGTAGAAGTTTGTTAATGGTAGTCTTCGCCGTTGCAGGCCTCCATACAATCGATCCCTATCTAAGTACTAGTCTTATTATAACCAATATTATCCAAGCTTGCGATGATAATTCTGCCCTTACGAATGGTGACAATCTATTTGCTTATGAATCCCTCCACGGCAAGTCGCAGTTAGCCATTTTTTAAAGATTTTGTAACGACACTGTCGAAACACCTTCTACGTCTAAGAAGGCGGCGAGTGGAATGGATCCTACAATACCTCTGACTACTTTGTGCAGAGCTGTTTTGGTTGAACGACCCCTGAGATATGCATGCTGGCTTCTTGATAATTGGGATGAACAAACCTGTCTCGTGCGAATGTGTGCGTTCCGGGGTCTTTTAAGTGTTTTTAGCAGAAAGGATCATAGGCTTATTGATCAAAAATCGTTCGCCCTTTCATGGGTGCGCTTTCCCACTTTGTAAACAAATTCCGTCTTAACATTTCTTCAACAGCTCGGAATGTAGATTAGAGAGAGGCATAGGCAGCAGCCACGGTATGATTTAATTCTCCGAGCTCTGTATCATCTTAGAAAATATACCAACTGGTCCCGGAGAGTTCAAAGCTGCTTATAGTCAGGCTAGCATGACCTTGTCAATTATGCTGTCCACTTCGCAACTAGCAACTATACAAGTACAAGATTCGTGTGTGTTACCATATTGGAAAGCGAAAAGCGATCAGGAAAGTGAGTATTGAGGAGAATGCTCATCTGAGTATATCATCCATGTCTCATTGTCCCTCCTTTCATAGGTGAAATTGGAGTCTCTCGGCTAAAATCTTACTCAGTCTCTCTGATTTTTTTGTCTTTTCAACCTATTGAGTCACTTAATTCCTTCCAGGATTTTTCTTTGCCCTTAGTTTTTCCTGGTATGACTGCCAGGATTTATTACGATAACAGGCATTGAATAATCTACGAGATTCCTTTATTAGTTTGGAAAGATCTGCTGACCATTACGGTGAATAGATTATCTTAGAGCGATTTTTAGGTAACGATACTTTGCAGGCAATATCAAAAGATTTTTGGACAGTGTACCTACCTGTTTCCCTATAGCTTTTGTGAAATCGACATTAGCCGTGTTCTTTTCAGGTTACTAAACAAGCATTTGTATGGAAGACACTCGGTAAGGAAGTGAATTGGCTGTTACTCGGTAACAAAAAGAGTTAGAGTTACCTGACTTACGTTTTTAACAAAAAAAAAGTTTTGACACACCCGGCTTCTAAAACAAAATGGAAAACATGTTTTTTTATGTTGACACAGAAAGAAGATAAAAAGAATGAAAGAAAAAAAAATAGAAAAAGCGCGATAAAACCATTTCCATATATTACAATGATGCAAAAATGGTAAGTGAAAATATTTATTGTAAAGATTTAGAGAAATTTCGATGTAGCTATATTATTTTAAGACTGACTTCACGAAATTGTGATTGCTGTTGGCTTGCTACATAGCCAGAAAGGTCAAATTTAAATGTCCACGGCGAATAAGAAATGCCTACCAACGAAATTAAATTTGTCATTAGAATGTAACCCAAACAAGAAAATATACGAAATAACAAAATACATTGTTCACAATTTGCTTTGCTTTATATTTTTGTTTGTAAACAAATTTTTCTTGAGCTTTTGCTGCCATCTGATCCAAAATATTGTTGAATGTTGCCAGAATAGCCTATTGCTAACTAACTAGGTAACTAAGCTAGTTACCTGAAAAGAACACGACAGTTGTTGCTAAAGTGTTTCTATTTTCTCTCTAGAGTCCCGGTGAACTTTTTTCCGGTTGTTCTTTAATGATAGCGGAGACATTTGTTTTGTCTGACGATTGGTTTAATATACAACTACGCTCGTAGAAAGATCTGGTTTTGGCTACATGCCAGTTTTCAATGGTATGCGTCTGGTCTAAGACTTCTTCCCACCCACAGAAAATATCCGAGCTAAGAAATACAAATGTTGGACAGAATTGCATCTTTCGTTGATTTCGGAGCTCCCCCAGATTTTGTGTAGGGCGTTGGCATCACATCCTTGTTCGTAAGAACAGTCCACATTTCAGCAGAGGATGAAAAAGCCCTTCAGCTGTGCTATATTGCGGCCAGAGCCAAATTTGCAGGTTTTTCTGGGCTTTAAGACAAGATCGTGGCCTTGCTTTGTCTTTTACGTAAAGCGTTTGTTTTACCGTGTCACATTGATCGACGGGTTCCTGTATAATACCGAGGTGTAGATCCTCTTCAGGTGGTGGCGGTTGATGTAGTGGTTTGCTTAAGCTGCATATTAGTCAGCAGCTTGTTGGCACTTTCGATACAATCAGCCTCGCCGAAGTCTTAGGGACTTATTTTGGCTTCCCTTCTACCGCAGAAAAGTATGTAGTCCTCCATCATCGGGACTAACACGTTTTCCTCGACGATTGTCAAAAGAAGAATTAGTGCAATATATCTTCCCCTTAAACTCAAAATTAGATAATCCAAAAACAAATTTTAGAACTCTGCATTAACTTTCTTGTGGAGGGTGTACTAAGTGCACCACTGAATCACTTAAATGAAACTTTCATCAATTTTCTACTTTCAAAGAGTTAAAAATCACGTTTAAATAAAAATATTAGGAGCGTAACTGTATGCGTAGGGTACAGTCATGAATTGCACTACACAAAACACTAGAAAACTTTGGTTGCCAACAACAATATAATTCTTTACACTTAATTTTTCTTTAAGACAAAAGAATTGTGCGAATGTAATTCTAAAGCAGAAATTATTGTTTCGCTTAACTAATTACAGCGACGCTACTTATATGAACCTTGGGTTGCAGCACGGAATGCAGTTTACTGACTTTATCGTTGTAATATGTTTATAAAGGGTGTTTTTTTCAGACGTGTAGGTTTCAAGAAGATAAAAAACTAATGTGATTTAAGAGTTTAGTTTTATTATAAAGAAAATGATTTGCGATGATGGTTAAAAAGTGATTTCGGGAAAGTGGCCACCGCGTCTGGCTCGAATAAATTCCAGCCGAGAGGCCCAATTTTCGACCACTTTTTTCAGCATTTGGGACCGTAGGTCAGCGTCAATCGTATTAGGCTTATCTGCGTAGCATACACATAGCCCCACAAAAAATAGTGCAGTGGTGTTAAATCGCACGATCATAGAGGCCACGCCACAGATCCAAGACGCGAGATAATGCGCTTACCAATAGTTGCATTCAATAAGTTGATTGTTTCCTTGGCTGCATGGCATGTAGCGCCATCTTGTTGGAACCAAAGATTGTCCACATCAACATCCTTCAATTCAGGCACGAAAAAGTCATTAATCATGGCTCTATAGCTTTCCCCATTGACTGTAACATTATGGTCAGCTTTATTTGTAAAGAGATGTGGACCAATGATTCCCTCTGCACATAGCTCACACCAAACAGTGACTTTGTGAGGATAACACGGCGTCGCAACAATAGCTTTTGGATTTTCATTACTTCAAATACGTCATTAACGTACATACTCATCCAGCCAAAAGCAAGAACCGGTGCCCATCTCGTTTTGGGCCCATTCACTACGATTTGCAAACGTTGTTCCGGAGTTAGTCTATTTATAAGTATTAAGAAATTGCAAACCAAACTGAGCATAAATCAAGTGGCTGCTGTCAAAAAGAACAGCTCCGATAAAGGTGTGACCAGGT
This sequence comes from Hydrotaea diabolus, assembly GCA_963513945.1. NCBI lineage: Eukaryota > Metazoa > Arthropoda > Insecta > Diptera > Muscidae > Hydrotaea > Hydrotaea diabolus. The sequence continues at coordinate 127,957,652 of OY740716.1, forward strand.
GGAAAAACACACGTCTAACAAAACATACTTTAGTTGGTTGTTTGAAGTGTGCGCTGTTTAGAATATATGTGCTACTTTAAAATATAAAAACAATATATGTACTCGTAAATCAATTCTGTATTGTAATAAATCAAAATTAAAAATAAAGGTATTATCTTTCTTTCTGAGCAATTTGAATGTTTTAAACTTGTTGTGTACTTTGAATGAAAATTCTTTTGTATCAAAAGATGGACCAATGTGGTCGATCTTTATTAAGAACAGTTGTAAGTCGCACTCTGCTAAGTTCGAGCACAATCGGATTTAATTTGTGAATTTTAAACTAAGAAAATTAATTTGATTGAATTGTGGGATTGGCTCTGTTGATGTCCTGGCTTGCGATAGAATGCCCGTTCGAAATATTTTTGAGCTCAGGCGGGAAGGTCATAAGACAACATTAGAGGTTCAGGTTTCTAATAGTAGAATTTTTATCGGCGACACCTATATTTTTGAAATTGTCCTCGGCATTTTTGTTACAGCTGTACATACTCGAATAAGCCGAGAAGGGAAAAGTACTATATTCCGCAAACATACCACCACAAAATTATACAAATTTTTAAGGAAAATATTAATACAATCAAATATGTACATACATGAACACCACACACACACATGTACGCTATATGTGTATAGTTTGAAGGGTGAGTGTGTTTATTTAGGATTGCATCCAATGAAATAAAACATAAAATATATTGTTGACTTTATTTGCTGTAACCAAATGAAACCCAATCAAAAATTTCAATATCAGCAAAAATGACGACGAGGAACACCAACAAAACCAATCTTTGACTTTAGGGTAATTTTATTGCTGTGCTAAACAAACCATCACACATACACACGCATATGACACTGCTGACAAAATAATATAATCCAAGATGAACGGACACAAAATATGATATTTTCTTAAATGCTAATAAAAATAAACAAATAATAATATCCTTGACCAAAAACAAAAAAAAATTGAAAGAAAATATTTTCGTTTAAATGAAAACACACACGAATCCGAACGTATGTGCGGTGTGGGCGCCAAAACGAACTCTGTAGTCTTGACCACATCGTACAATGATTACACTCAAAGTAGATTTTTCTTATAATTTGCGGTTTCTAACAGAGTTTACCCACAAAGGCAGTCAAAATTGGGGACGCACATTCCGGATTGCATTTACGAGTTTACCATTCCATCGACTTTTTACACGTTTATTTCAGAGAAGTTAGGATGAGAAAAACATGTTGCACTTTTCCTACATTTGCGACAATAAATTAAACTTTGAATAGAATTTAAAAAAAAATCTTAAATATGTCATGTCAATATGTCTTTATTAGCATAAATGAAGAAATACAAGTAGAGCAGAGTAACCGTGCAGGGCCGTTAAGTGTTACTTAAACCACCCTCTTATTTAGAAGACTCTGTACTAAATTTGAGCGAGGTCGGTCTTTATATGTTACCTCTGAAGCCGAACCGACATATTTCGAAGGGGCTATAAAAAACATAGTCCGATATATACCAATTTCAACAGAGTTGACTTACCTACTTTTCTTTATTAAAGCTATATAGAATTTAGAAAGTAGCCAGGAACGCGACAGGACCTCAAATCAAAAAGGCAATTGTGGATGTGCAAGGGCGCTTAATTTAGCCATATTTAAAAAATCACATTTGAATTTTTGAGAACATTTTTTTGATTTAGGGTACAAATATCTCCATGTTTAAATTGACCGGATTTTCGGTTCGTCACCCAAGTATAGCCAAATTGCAAAATTACTTTATTTCTGGTTTTGTGAAAAATTTTAATTGCTTTTTAATACCGATATTACCATATTTACTGTTTTTTGGAGCTATATCAATAAATGTGCTTATATGGTCCAAAATGGTCCAAGATTGTTTGTTTGTCCATCGTTATAAAAGAGTGTTTTAGACTTGTGTTTTTCAATCTGGCTACACTTTTTTCGTAGTAGGTGTTTTTGACAGCTGTCACTTAATTTATGCTCAGTTTTGTTTGCCATTTCACAACGAATAGATTTACTCCTGAACAACGTTTGCATATTGTGTTGAATTTGCTCAAAACGAGATGGCCACCGATACCGATTTTTACAAGAGCATTTTGTTCAGCGTTAAACTTTAATAACCAAAATTGTCACATTTGGAGCAATGAAAATACACAAGCCATTAATGAGACGCCGTTACATCCTCAAAAAGACACTGTTTGGTGTGCTCTATAGGTAGGGGGAATCATTGGTCCATGTTTCTTTAAAAACGAAGCCAGCCATAATGTTAAGTCAATGGGGAAACTTAGAGCCATGATTAAGTGCAGGATGTTGATGTGGACGACCTTAGGTTCCAACAAGACGGCACTACATGATATACAGCCAACGAAAAAAATAAAGCTAAATTCATGGCCATAACATTATAACATAACATTTGATTTCTTAATGAAAACCACACGTCTAAAAAAAATGCCCTTACAACAATAACTTAATTAAATAAGTGCTTAAGAACGGTCGTATATAAAATCGGTACCGTTGTACTGCGGCTCTACTTATATAAAACCATGGAACATCACCCAGTTTTACATGAGCTTGTCGATCGTTACGAACTGTGCCAAATTTGATCAAGATATGGCCTCTAGATCAAAAAACATAAAATTGAAGAACATTTGTGTATAAGATATATCTAAGTCTTAATTGAATGTCATTTGTCCAAAAAATGTACTTCTTCCAAAATATATGCAGATCGAACGACAATGGCAATTCAAACTTTTAATTACTTGCTTCGATGGACAGCAAACGGGCAGACAGACAGACATCGTTAAATAGAATCAGCTGGTGATTCTTAGTCGATCTGTGCACTTGGAGGTGGGTCTTGCTGAAATATTTGTTTTGGTAGTTACAAACATTTGCCGTGAAACTAAATTATAACACCGTGTTCCACACAGTGGTGCAGGGGACAGTAAAACGCAATAACATAAATCACGATACTAAAATTGAGCAAGATGCCAAATGTGAAAGCATGTACCAATATGGTCTTATATAAGTATAATCCAAAATGTTCATTAATCTCCCATAATATGCTATAATAAACTAAAGCACTGGGGATCTTTGAGTGAAGTTTTTCAAAAACAAGAACCGATAAGATAAAATATTTGCAGAGTGGGTTATAGATAGCTCGAAACCTTCTATACGAAATGTGGTCAGAAATTGGTGTAATATGCATCTTTCAGAGCTCCGGGTTATGCTATTAGATAAGATATTTGCGTAAGAGAAAACAAGGACCGATGTTTACCAATTTTAATATGGTTCGTATAATCTTAAACAATGTGCAAAGTTTTACTTTATAATTAGTTTTCTATTTAGAATTGAAAGTCTGCCAAAGCATTAGTCCATTAAACGAAATTTTTGTTTTTAGGAAACGGAGTGACAGTAGAGTTAATACAAGAACAAAACACGGAATTTCCTAGCTTATTTATCGAGGCTTTGTTAAACCACAAGTATTGGCACCAAAAGAGTTATTGCGAAGCATGATAAAGTGTCCTGAAATTGGTCACAAATTACTTTTTTAAGAAACTCCCTGACAAAGATTAACATCTCAGTTTTATATATTTAATACAGTTCGACAACCCTATAGTTCGCTCATAGTATGATATTTTTTTCCAAGAGAATTTTTGGTGTTGAAATTTTAAGACTATTTACAGGTTATGTTTTTTTAATATACAGCGTATTTATATAGAATTTCGTACATATAATTTAAAGAAAATGACCTGAGGCCAGCCCACCTAACAATTAATAATTATTTTTGACATCGTCACATTTTACTCTAACTTCCCCCAAAAATTGAAAAAACGGGGTCGACAACCCTATACTTCACATCCCGTTTATATAAAATACTTCTCTTGTTCTGGAGAATAACATATAAAATCACAAGAAATAATAGCCAACTGGCCTGCAAACCAATGACTCCATTGTTTCTATCGAATGTGTGTTAACATAATTTCCACTGAAAATGTGGTTAACATTCACACATAGATTCTTCGTACACTCCGCATTGACTACATGGGGACACTGACTTAATTTTTAGAAAACGATACAACGAAGGAATCGAAAAATTTAGAACTCAAATTTAACTTTAGTGCTGTATAAAATACTTTTTAAAAAAAGTATACGAAGAATTCGCATTAGTTTTTAAAATTCTAATGATGCTATCATTAAAGCGAACAGAGTAAGATCTTTTCTGACCCTATGCATATAACCCATGGTGTATTTTGTTGTATGCAAAAATGTAGCAAATACGAATATTCCCCCAACTATTACTTGAAATGGAACTACATTTAATTCCAATTAAATACTGCCTATTTGCTGCTTATCTTGTACTCCTATATTTAACAAGTATACATGTCGCTTCTCCAATTATCGTATGGTCCAATTTACAAACAAACATACATGAAGGTTGTATTTCTTTTGAAGAGGTATAGAGCATAGGTCCCAACGTGATGAGCTGATATGTATCCGCGACTATCAACCAATAAGAAAAGGTCGCATTTTGAAAGCTGGGTTTCACCAACCATACATTTCTAACATAGCAAGACCATGTAACATAAACTTTACGACGATATGAATGTGATATTTAGTATACACACAGAAAAACAATTAGTGGGAAATCGGTTGCAACTACAGAAATTCGGTGACAATAGAAGAATTACGGTTGCTATTACACAATATTTTTAATCGTTATTTATATTCTGTTCGAAAAACCACAATATGATAAAAATGATCAAAGTACTGTGCATACAACCAATAAATCGGTAATACCAATGAATTTAGCACAATTATTGAGTTGTCACAACTGGTGGTTATGGCAACCAATATTTTTACTGAAAACGAATTGTTGCAACCTATTATAAGCGTTAATAACAAACAATTAATAATGACGGAATATAGGGTTGTTTGTTAGCAAAGGTTTTTTTGGTTCGATTGTAGACTATCGGAAATGTTTTTTTACACCAATCTGCGCTAAAATTGTAAAAATTCTGAAATTCTTTAAAACCCTTTGACTATGTAAAAGGTTTGTGAATGATAAACCTAATGATCTATTTCCTTGATCTATTTTCTAATACTTAAGGTGCTATTCGCCCGATGAGAAATTAACAAATAATATCACGTACTTGTTTAAAAAATATTAACTGAAAATCTAAAATTAAAATTTTTATTTTGAAATATTTTTTCCTAATTTTCTCCACTCCTTTACCGAGAAAACGACGTGATCGTCTTTATGCTTTTGTGTACTAGAAGCATACAATTAAGAAGTTTTTGACTTATACATTCCTTTGTCACATATACCGACTCTTTCAGTTTCATTTGCTGACAATTGCAGTGCACTTATCAAAATTTGGTTGTACTGATAGAAACTAAATATCTAGTTAATGCAACCTCAATCAATCGGTAGGCAAAATGCGGTTGTTGCCATCAATTTTTGTTTACAGTGACTTGAAAAAAATCAATTTGGCAAAAAAATGGAATTAACTCGTGAACGTTTTCGTGCGATCATTTTTCACAACTTTTGACGTGGATTATCACGACAAGAGTGCATTGATGAACTTAAATCTTTGTATGGCGATGAAGCACCATCCTATAGCACTGTGAAAAATTGGTTTAATGAATTCAATCGTGGCCAACGCTCGCTCAAAGACGAAGGTCGTGAAGGTCGTCCGAAAACGGTTGTTGTGCCAGAGAACATTGACGATGTGCGTGAACTGATAGTGCAAGATCGTCATGTGACATACCGTGAGAAAGAGGCATCCTTGGTCATTTCTTTCACCAGCACACATTTAATATTGCATAAACACCTGACCGTAGAAAAGGTTTGTTCTCGTTGGATACCGCACAATTTGACAATCGCTCAAAAAAGGCTCGTGTCAGTTGGTGCAAAGAAATTTTGAAAAAATGCGAAAGAAAGTTAATAAATACAAATGACGTTTATAAGATCGTCACAGGTGACGAATCATGGATCTATGCGTATGAGCCCGAAACAACGCAGCAATCGACCGTGTGGGTCTTGGAAGACGAGCGAAATCCAACGAAAGTTGTTCGTGGAAGAATCACGTCGAAGCGTATGTTGCAACTGTTCCGCTTGAGCAACGTAGGACGGTCAATATTGAGCGGTACACCACAATTTGTTTGCCTGAAATTCGAAAGACGAGCAAGAGAAAACAAATGCTTGTGCACAATGACAATGCGAGCTTCCACACATCGGCTAAAACCAGCGCCTTTTTGACCGGCAGACCTGACTTGGCACCCAATGACTCATTTTTATTCCCGTACATCAAGAAAAAATCGTGGTCAACGATTTTCGTCGCCAGAAGATGCTGTTGAAGCATTCAAAAACCATGTTTTGGAGGTGTCTCAACGGAGCGGAAAAGTGCTTCGACAATTGGTTTGAGCGCATGGAAAAGTGTACTTATATAATTCATGCTGGAGAGTACTTTGAAAACAATAAAACCATTTTGGATGATTAATATTCTCACTTTCATTATTAGGCCAGAAATATATATAGCAGTCCTTGTAGACGGTTTTATAGACTACGGGTATTTGATATATATTAGGTTTAAGTATGGAATGAAACATATCCTGTTGAAAAATGGGCTGTACCACGTTCCCCTTCAATAGTATTCATATTGATCAAAGTAATCGACCAATCGTTATAAAACAGTATTGTTATGCATTTCATGATCCATAAAATGTGATACACTTAATATGGTCAGGATTAGACAAAATTTCGCAACAGTAAGACATTTGAATGCGATAAGGAGGTTTACCGACATTGGTGCTATAGTCCGCAATCTACTCACTGAGAACTAATTCGTTGCCATAACCATTTTTTCCCCAACCTAACTTTGGTGGTTGCACGTACTATTCATGTACTCCATCGCTACAACCGAATATTGATTTGGTACATGGTAATGTTCAGTAGTGGAAACTAAAAGATTCCGTTAAAGAGCCAAAGTATCGGTAGGTAACTCTTACTAACTAGGATTGTTGTGGGAATTAAATTAAAACATATGTTGGCTGTTGTTATAGATTATTGGTCATAAGAACTCTTTGAGTTCAAATGTTATTTCCACGAGCATTTGAGAACTCTATGATTAAATCAAAGGATTTGGTAATCTGCCCGAAATATTAAATAAATTTTTATATTTAATGATGTGAAAATATTTATTCTGTTATTTAACAGATGAGCCGTTTATTTCAAAACTTGGTTTTGCTTTTAAATCTAATAAAGTTTATTTGCACAAGTGGAAAAAATTTGTGAATCAAATTAACAAACTGGGCCAACAAAATACAATTTTGTTTTTAAAGTGTCAACAATTTTTAAGTTAGAGCTGATTATGATACATTATTTAAGTGGAGTAAAGTTTAATTTTAAACCTAAGAACTACCGGCTACTTAAGGGTTAATGTGACACTCAATATCTCAAATTGCATATCGATCACAGTTTGTAGGTCATTAAAAAAAGAAATTAAATATTCAAATCGCCCCTCTGATCATAACTTCTTCATTAAATTTTACTTAAACATTATTTTTTTTAAACAAGGAAAACATTTTACCCCAAAAAATTGCACAACCCAACTAAAATAGGAAATAGGATGTTAAGTGTTCTACGAAAATAACGATTTTACTAAAGACATCTCAGAACGACATTTTGGTAAAACAAAGGAATATTTACTACTTTTAAACTTATTTCATATGGTATATCGTTGCAAAATAAAAACTTTCTTGGCCCAATAATAGAACTAGAACCTACGAGGGCCGTCCTTTTGCAAATTTACAATAAGCACCTAAGTCTTCCATTTCTAAAAAAAAGCATACACCGAAAAGCATGCAAATAGTGATGCTTGCTGAAAGAAAAGATAATTGTAAAAAAACATATTTATTTAACTTGTTGTTGACTTGTTATTTTGATAAGACTTTTTGGCATTTAGAATGAACCCATTCCTTCCCGAAAATTTTCAAATGATTTCAACGGCGAAAGCGTTGAAGCCGATGGCATTAGCGGCTGAATTAAAGGCGATGTGAGCCGCTGCTTACGTCGATGCATGACGCAGCAAAATAATCATTGGTTGCAGCGTGCGGTAAAAATATCTTCTACAGCAGTGTCGTACAGGGTGTAGCGCGTTAATTTGCTTATTTGGGAATTAAATAAAAAATTATGAACCTTCGAATAATTTATTTCATATTTTAATTATATTAAACAGTAAAAGAATTTTTTCAATTACATGGTTTCAAATAGTGTATCTGGCATATGTCGACCTTCGCTATCCACAAACTGCTGGATAGTTTTCTGAAGTTTTCATGAACTCTAACAAGAATGTCGACTGGTATTCAGCCAATTTCAGCCTCAATATTGTTAATTAGGTCTTCCAAGGTATTGGGACGGTTCATATATACCTTGGACTTCAGGTAACCCCAAAGGAAAAAAAACGCATGGGGCTAGTTCTGGTCAGCGTGCCGGCCAGTTCACATCACTCCTTCAAGACTTAAGCCGTCTAGGAAACATTTGCCTCAAACATTTAGTGGTAACCCTCGCTGTGTGTGTGCAGTGTCACCATCCTGTAGGAACCATTTTTCCTCTAATTGCATTGCCTCAAGAGCCGGCTAAAAAAATCTTGTATCATAGTCGAGTACCATTCGGAGTTCACACTTACGGCAAGACGGTTATACTGGAAAGAGGAATGGCCAATGATGCCTACTCGTGATATGGCGCACCACACAGTGATGTGGTCCGAATGCAGAGGTCTTTGGAGCAGTTCTCTGGGGTTTGTTTTACTCCAGTATTTTGTTTGTTTACACACCCACTGAAGAAAAGCACACTGCACTGCAACGATCGAGTGCGAATTTGAAAAATACGCTTAAACACAAAATGACCTCTCCTCACATGACCAATACATTATGCCAACGAGTACAAATATCCCGTCAGCCACTATAAGCCACGCACACTTTCCACTCTCTTCGACCAATAGTGCCGCCACAGCCTGCAGTGCAAAAAAGCACTTCCAGTTTGCCCTAATCATGTTGGTCGCTTGCTCAGTTATTGGCGAAACAATACCGAAACTTTTCTCTCTGAGACAGGACATTTTATTAAATCCATAAATAGTCAACACTTGAATTAACAGCCTCACATATACACGTGTACTCGTATATTTCTTGCCAGCAGGGGACGCCCAAAAAACGAAAGGCTTAACTGGATAAACCCTTTATTGCCAAGCGTTCACCAAAGGATTGCGGTATGTGCGCGTTAGTGCTAAGAAATTGAGAGGTCATATATTACAAGGACCCGTGTTCATCAAACACGTAATTCTTATTTGGCCCCAGTTGACCTTTTCTCGGCTGACTTTTGCGCGTCTTTATTTGCTCTCGTACACATACAAACTAAACATGTTTATCATTTTCGTGTTGGTTTTTCCAGTTCTTTTTTGGAGGTTTGGGGTTACGCACTCGCACATTTAAATATACACCCCTTACTGACATAAACATACATATGTGACAGCGCATAGAGAAAGGGACCTAACGGTAAAAAAAAACCAATTTTATTTTTTTCGTTTATTGATGCGGACAACATCTGAGCATCGAATGAGACCGATCCCATGCCCCAAAAGTGTTCCCTCCCAGAGATATGCGCGTTTTATAAAAGTGAAGTCGACGATTCTAAGCGCAAATAGAAAGGGACCTAATCTTTTTAACCTTAGGTCCCTTTCTATTTTGCGCGTCACATATACTTATATACATATATGCGGGTATGTATGTATGTCAATATTTATTCTATCTTATTTCCACATTTTAACTCATATACAACTGAGTTGATACCTACACGAATATATGTAGATATATTTATTCGTGTATGGTGCGTAAACTGGTTTACAGAGGCCAGCAGGGCGAAGAAATATCTATCTCCGACCATATAACGTTTATATTATTGAATTTTTTAACATTAGTGGTACACAATTTGGTTAACTTACTTTTAAGTCAGCTTTTTTGGAAGTGCTAGGCAAGGATTCTTTAATATTCCCACAAATGGGAAGGTTGGGCTCGGTAGGGCCCAATGACTTTCCCCTATTCTTCGGGGACATATAGGTATCCAGAAACCGTTAAATCTTCTCCCAAGTCCAAATATGTACTTACCTAGTAGGGACATAAATACTGTTACACACGTTTTATGCTGTAAAATAAAAAGTACTTAATGTTTTTGAACCAAATATTTTTTAATATATTTATTGATGTATATTGTATCCAAAAAGAATCTATTTATTCGAAATGTTCGCATTTGCCTTTACACACGCCTTAAGTCGCACTGGCCAATCGTCATTAGCTGCACGAATCTCGTCCATTGGAAAATTGGGCACAGCTCAAACCAAAGCAGTCTTAAGAGATCCAATGTTGGGGTATCTTTTGTGACAAACCTTGTCTTCTAAAACCGTCTACAATTTGTAATCCAATGGGTTCAAATCTGCACTGCCTGAGGGCCATTCTTCAGAGGAAATGAACGCTGGCAAATTGTTTCGAAGCCAGGGCTGGGACGGTTAAGCCTTATGGGCCGGCGCAGAGTCCTGCTGGAAAGTCCATGGCTGGTTTTGGAACAGGGAATTGTTAAGAGACTTCACAGCAGCTTCCAAAACGGTTTCTTGGTAAAATTTGGCCGATGTTTTACTCCTTGTTCGCAGAAATGAAGGTCAGTGTGTGACCCCATCATAGGAGACACCCCACCAAACCATGACTGAAGCTGGGTGATCAGTTCAGATGCTTTCTTAGATGACCGCGCATACACTCTATCATTTTGCTTGTTTAATTTTTCCTGAACGGTAAAAATTTTTCCATCGGTGAACAAAATTTTTCTGTGCAAGTTATCAGCGTGCTTCACCAAAAGACGTTTGCATTTTTCAATCCTATTTTTTTTTTAAAGCTGCAGTCAATAAATGTCTGGTACGTCGTTTGAAAGCCCCAAGTCCCAATCCTCTTTTAACGATTCGACTCATGGACTTTTGCGTGATATTCATCTCACGGACCATGATTTTCTGTTTTCGGAGCGGATTTCTGTGAATTCATGATTTAACGGCTATGATGACATGCGGCGTTCGAACAGAGCGTGGGCGGCCCGACCGTTGGCGGTCTTTTACATCTCCAGTCTCCTCAAACAGTTTTATGCATCGGTAGACGAACATGCGGCTATTCCCTAGTGGCCGGAGCGTTTTGAAAATATCGCTTTTTTTCATTTCACACTTGAAAAGCGCCATTGCAGCGATACGGTTCTCATTATCTGACCACTCCATGATGAAAGTTGAAACAATTTTAAAATCCCGTTACGGACTAACGCTATTAAGGTTAGCTTTCAAAACCCATAAGACATTAACGGGATATGTTCAGTTCTGCTATTGAAATGGGAGTGTTCAATGTTGTAACAGTATTTATGTCCCAATTTGGGATTTGACCCAAGTAGTCTAAAAATCGGCTTCTTTCAACAAACAATTAACAAACAACAATTGAGTATTAAAAAACAATAACAAATCGCCACGGATCAGAATATCAAATTAATTTTATACTCTGAAGAAATTTGTGGTTAGTGGAATAAGAGGCCTTGACCTATGATCGTCGTGTGTGGGCCCTTAAGTCCGAAAAACTTTCCTTATGTTCGGAAAATTATGGCTGTCCGGGGTGGGCCAAAAGTAACAATGGGGCTAAAAACAGTAATAACTATTTCGTTTATTAATTTTTTTTATTTTTTTTTCTCAGATTATAACTATAAGTATAATACTTATAAAGAAAAAGAAAATTTGTTTAAGACTAAGTATGAAAAATAATGTGCTTTAATGACCTCCGTTTTCATCTTCGCATTGATGAGCTCGTTTTATAGCATTTTTCATAACATCTTTCATAATTTGTGACTGTAGCATTCGAATTTGTGCAACAATGTTGGCCTTGAGTTGAAGGATTGTCTCGGGCTGTACAACGCAATCCATGGTAGAGAGTAAAAAAACTACGGCCGGGCCGAACTTCAATATATATCAATAATTCAGTGAACTTTTTCAAGTACCATCAAGTACCATATGTTAACATACTACAGTCACATTTTTAGAGAGTTGCGTCATTAGTTTGCCTTTAACAGCTGTCAGAGCATACAACCTCGTGGATTTTGTTAAAAATGGAAAAAAGTGATTCCAAGTGCTCATTGTGCAACTTATAGGACCGATTTAACGAGGATTTAAAAGGATTGACCCCACATCGCCAAGAATAACGTTCTTTTTTACCTAGATAATGCACGGGTGCACACGTGGGCAGTCTCACTGGCAAAATTGCATGAATTGCAAAATTGCATCCGCTATATTCTCCGGATTTAGCTCCCTGTAACTATTTCCAAACCTAAAGAAAATACCGATGGTTGCGTTGGCTGTGTGACATGTGGCCCCGTCTTTTTGCATTAAATGTCATCGATGTCATCCATAACCGGAAGTCGATTCCACGTACGGGCGAAAAGCGAACTCGATCTGTAGTGTATGGTGAGGTGAACAGGCGTGTGAATTCCTGGAAATTCGCGTAATCCTGCTGAACATTCTCATGTCAGTAATAAGTCGATTGATGTCCATGGAGAACACACAATGAAAGTTATGATAGATCAGCTACACACAACTCACATTTCGACGATGCCAGAGGGAAACAATTGAGTTGGATACCCCACTGTCACCTATCAGCATTATCGTTCTCCTTTGAACACGGTCAAGTAGCTCCAAGTACATATTTGCATGACCTTCATAAAAGTTGTATTCCATCTTAGGCCTGATATAGGTTGTATAGATATTGAAAAGAACAGAAGGAGTGAAATGTTTCTCGCATCGCTTCAGAAAGTCTATACACTTGATTAATTTTTCGATACTTCGAATACATGTCTCGCCCAATGAGCATAGCATGGGATCTTCATGCCTAGAACATCAAGTAAATCTAAATTTTCAACCACCATGCATTCCATCGATAGATAATGACGACCCCAATGGGTCAGTGAATCGCTTGTGAGACAACTAGCAGCACTGCGTTTTGTGCTCATTAAATTATACTCTATTCAATCGACTCCAATCGGAAATGGTCTGTAAATCCCGGTCAAGTGTATCTTCCATAACTCGCCTTATGTCTTCAATATTTTGAAGGCTCGGCCCACGGTTGAATAAATATGAATGACAGTAATTGCTGCCTTCCGCGAAGGAGTAGATTGGTTTCACGGCCTGTCGCAACAGACCGTCAATAAAAATGAAAAAATAAAGAGGGAGAAAGGACAGAGCCTCGTGGTACACCAGCGGTAAGATTATGTTTGTTGGATGTTAACCCATCTACAGCAATTTGTATAGTGCGCTCTCTAAGAAAGCTCAATAAAACTCGAGCAAAGTATTACCGACACCAAATGCGATCAGCTTTAAAATGCGCCAGAGCAACGATCTTTCGCTCATCAGCAGGTGGAAAGACCGACTCCAGTCCCGTAGAGCGATTCCTATTGAAGCCATACTGTGGTTTACTAGGCAGGTCGTTGGACTATAGATACATTCAATATTTTTTATTCAATAACTTTTTTTCTATATGTATAATGAATCTGGTTATTTTTTTTAGTTTGCAGATCGATTTTTAACAAAAATGGACACTGAAACAAGAATTTAGATTGTCCGCCGCTCTCATGCACTGGAGTCTGCAGTTTCGGCTTAATGAGAATATAGGCACACGTTTGGCGGCAATCCACCGAGCAGATGGACCATAATGAGACTTGTTAGCAATTTTCGCCAAGAATGGAACAGTCAACAGAAGACCTTACCAATCGAAACCTTTCAGTTCGGTTCTGCCATACAAAACAATCCAAGAGTTTCGACAAGCTTATCTGCTCAAATGGTTATAAGCAGGCAGTCATTGCAGTCAATTATGCACAAAGATTTGGACTTATTCTCATATAAAATTCAAATGATCAACAAACCAAACGCAACAGACTTCTCGATTCGCTTGGAATTTTGCTAGAAGATGCTTCAAATGGTGGAAGAGGGTGGAAACACCTTGAACTGTTTTTTCATGTCTGAAGTGGCCAATTTTGATTTAACCGTAAACAAAATTGTCGAATATGGTGTGCTTCCAATTGACAGATACTCCATGAGACGGAATTGCATCCACTTCGTGTCACAGTGTGGTGTGCAGTTTTATTACGCTGCATTGTCGGGTACTACTTATCCGAAGAAAACGGCCACACCGTTGCGGTTACTGGAGACCGCTACTTGAGCATGTTGAGAGAGTTTTTCTATCCAGAATAACGAGTAGGAATTTCATTCAACTCTGTGTGGTTTCACCAAGACAGAGACAGAATTTCGACGACAATTTTACAAGAAGCTGATATCCTGAAACTCCACACTCCGTTGGCCCCCCAGGTCGCCTGCATCTGACTTTTTCTTGTGGGGTTATTACTACAGGAAATCTAGAACAAATTAAAGCAATCCGAACTAATTAAAGCAAACCAGTCGAGAAACAATTGCGGCTATTCTTGAATCAACTCTCCAAGCAGTAATGAACAACTTTTTGGTAAGATGCCGCACATGAATTTAAATTCCATTATTTTTATAACTAATTCAGCAATATTTAATAAAATCAATGAGCTTTAACATAAATAAAAAAATACATACACCGAAAAAATAAATATTTGAGTTTCGTAAAGTAGTAATAATTATCAGCCACACTGATAAAGCTATAACATATATATGTTCCAATGATTTAACCAACAACAATGAAATTTTCTTACAAATTTAAATATGATATAAGCTTTAAGATTTGGGTAAATGTTGGCTGAACATTCAGTCCAAGCTCCAACCTATTTTCAGGTGTCTCTGTTTAACATCTAAATTACAGTGTACAATAGAGTCGGCCACGCCATACTTCAACTCTTTGTTACTAGTTTTTAGCTAAGGTTTTAATCAAACTCATTGCGTGTGTTTTGAATATTTGTTCACACTGTATCTGCTTGTGTATTTGTTTATGTTAATAAATATTTGAACTAGAAAGTCAACAGAGCCCGAACAACAGGACATGTAACGAATGCGTTTAGTTTTTTAATCTAGTAATACACATGCATACACCTACATTAGAGTGGCTCGTTTTATGTGCTGCCAAAGAAGGTTACATATGTAACCCTGATGAAATGAAGACCAATGTGTTTAAAACGAATAGGAAAATTGTTTTGACCAGTTTCAGAACACTATTAGAAATGTACTTCTATTTCAATAAAATACCTTATTTTATAAATGGTCACATATAATGGATGGTAGCCAGAATGTTGTTGCTTTTTTTAATTTTTGGATCTGCTCGATATGAGCTTTACAATTAGTACGAGTTACGATATGTAATGTGTATTTTTATATGAATCTTGGCCTGGAATTCTGGGGCTCTGAGTCTTGTTAGCAGGATTAATTTGTTAGAAATAGTATATTAACTGCCTTATGCTTGAGGATTTTTAGCCTAATTTAGCGATGTGTTCGAAATATTTTTGTTTGTGGAGTGAGAATCTCTAGTTATGTATCACGCATTAGAGCCAACTATATTCGAAGGCTCGGAATTCTACGTACTATTTTGTATGTCCTTTGTTGTAGGTACAAAACAGAGTAGGTATATACTCGTAAATGAAAAGCATTTAAGCCACGTGAGCTTAAATCTCGTGGCGTTGGATGGAAAAAAATCTACACAGTCATTCAGGCATATGTTTTTGCGTTTTACTGTAAAGGAAAGTGCACTGTTGTAGATTAAAAAATCTGCGTTTATAACTCCAAAGACCTGTGAAGCGCCTGTAGTACATATTATTGTCTTGATATCTTGAATTGAATATTTGGCGAGATGTGATTTTAAGTCTCGGTTTGTGTTTTCATTCCTCATATACATGGGGCGCCGGTTATCAGCCGCAATGTTTTCGATTGGATTTTTTCAAGGTTACTCGAACTTCCCATACCACCCTAGTTTTAATTGCCACACCTGAGTAAAGTAGCCAGTAAAAGCTATACACGCAGAGAAAAAATATGGTTACTATATGGTCACGGCAACAATAGTATTTTCTCTGCAATAAAAGTATGGTTGTCGCAACCTTAGTATTGTTTTTTTAATTTAATTTTGACAATAGTATGATTGCGGCAATATTAATATTGTTGAAATGTAACAAAAGCATTGTTTCCAAATTAAAAATGAAAATATGGTTGTAGCAACAATATAAATATGGTTGGTGGGACAAAAGTATTGTTTCATGTGTTTTATGTTAACAATACTATGATTACGGCAATCATACAAGCAAAATCGTAATTTATTTTTAATTTGACAATGTTATTTTTAGGAATCTTACGCAACAATAGTAGTTTCTATATATAAATTAAATTTTTTCAATACAAACTACGGATTAGTATAACTGCAATATTTTTAATAAATGAATTGTTTCAACTGTTAAATATATCTATCCCTTTATAAAGAGTTTTATGTATTTTTACATAACTTATTTAATAAAAATCTCTATTGCTAAATAATAACTTAATCCAATCTTTACAAAAAAATTGGGGATCATAGCATGGTTGTGTGTAAGTCATACTATGGTTCTAAGGATCATACTATGGTTGTATGTGCAACATTCTTTGGTTGTGAGGATTATAGTATGGTTGTGGGGATCATAGTATGGTTGAGTGTGAATAATAATATGGTTGTGGGTATCGTAGTATGGTTGTGTGTGAATAATTCTATTGTTGTGAGGACAATAATATTGTTATGGGGATCATAGTATGGTTGTGTGTGAACCACACTATTGTAGTGGTGATCATAATATTGTTGTGCCACAACCATATAACCAACAATAGTATAATGCTCTTCGAATATTGTTACCCCAACCATACTTTTTTTCTGCGTGTACACTCTGAGCTTATCTGAAGTCTTCTTGGCTTCGATATGACTTTTCCAGGTTACTCGCCGATCCATGCGGATCCCAATCAATGTACCATTATCGAAAAGGACATTACCCTGGGGATCATCAGCAAGTATTTCACAGTCACCAGTGAAGTGTTGTCGTTTTTATACACCCCCCCCCCCCTCTACTTAAGGGTGAGTGGTACGAGAACGTTTTGACGTACAGTGACTTGAAGAAATCAATTTGGCAAAAAAATTAAATTAACTCGTGAACATTTTCGTGCGATCATTTTTTCGCAACTTTTGACGTGGATTAACACGACAAGAGTGCATCGGTGAACTTAAATCTTTGTATGGCGATGAGGCGTCATCCTATGGCACTGTGAAAAAGTGATTTAATGAATTCAATCGTGGCCGACGCTCGCTCAAAGACGAAGGTCATCCAAAAACGGTCGTTGTGCCAAAGAACATTGATGCCGTGCGTGAACTGACAACGCAAGATCGTCATGTGACATAACGTGTGATAGAGGCATCCTTGGGCATTTCTTCCACCAGCATACATTCGATATTGCATGAACACCTGGCCGTAAAAAAAGTTTGTTCTCGTTGGATAACGCACAATTTGACAATCGTTAGAAAAAGGGCTCGTGTCGATTGGTGCAAAGAAATTTTAAAAAAATGCAATCGCGATCGTTCAAAAGACGTTTATAAGATCGTCACAGGTGACGAATCATTGATCTATGCGTATGAGCAAGAAACAAAACAGCAATTGACCATGTGGGTCTTCACAGACGAGTTATGACCAGTTTTGCCGAAGAAACAGAAGACCATTTGCTTCGAAGTGAAGAGGCACTTCGAAGCAAATGGTCTTCTGCAACGTAGGAGGTGAATTCTGAGTGGTACACTATAATTTGTTTGCGTGAAGTCTTCGGCGAAATTCGAAAAACGAACAAGAGAAGACGAATCCTAGTGCACCATGACAGTGCGAGCTGTCACACATCAGTTCAAGTTGGGACGCACTAAATACCTCAAAGGAGGGCATAGTTGCTGGACCGTTTGGCTCATGTAGCTTAAAAACGTCTCGCGTGGTCAAAACGGGCAATAAATAGTCACTATGGAAATATGAGTACTAATATTAAAGATACTCGTATATAAGTTTCGGCCTGACCGAACATAAGGGCGTCTTAACTTTTTTCAATATATAAAAACACCTTTTTTTACGTTTTATTTATAAACTTATTCGCGTTGGGATATGTTCTTTTGTTGGTCAAGTCTTCTATCTTCTGTGAAGTTGTGTAAGCTATTAAACCTAAATTGTAAATTGTTTGAGATTTTATGCTTGATAGTAGCTGACCCGGCCAACGTTGTTTTGCCTTCAAATTTTATTTTCACTGAAAGTCTGGTTCAGTTGCAAAGTCGTGGTGGATTCATATTCTGATGAAGAAATGCAGTTGCACCGTGCAAATGACAGTTGCACGCGATACAAATTTTATTCAAATAACTTTTACTGGAGCCGAAATAATAGAATAAGGTATTCTGATCATTTTATTGAAATCTAAAAAAAGAATAGAACAATAAATGTATTCAATTTAAGGCTACACGATACACTTCATTTTTTGATTTCTGCATAAATAAATAATAGGACGGTTTCCCAACTCGAAAACATGCCCTGTGAAAAGCATGACATTTCCAGATTTATGCCGCACACTTCCAGCGGCATAAATCTTGAAATGACTTGTTATGGTCATCGCAAATGCAATTTGCAGTGGGAACTGAATTCGTTTGAACTGAAATGGCAAATCAGTTGAAGTCAAGGGAATTCGCGGAATTAGACATTCTTCTCCTTTGAACGGCCCTTTCACTATCACATTGTTCATTAGCTTTATCACAATCAGGCGAGTTTCATTACACAGTTTTGGTGCAGATTTCGTAGCATAATGATGACAGATCCAACTTTAAGAAACAAATGATGAAGCCGCCAGGCAAATCTAAAGAGTTTACGAATTCCACTGAATATTTGACGACATCGTCTTCGTTTTCAATGTGATCGATCGATTTGTATGAAAGCTATTCTCCCGGAATTTGATTTCAAATCGTCCAATTGAAGTCATTGAAATCAGTATTTTTCGCTAATAAAATGAAGCGTGCGCTCAACCAATGGTAGTGACGATGTTCGGATAAACATTAGTGATGAGTTCATCTTTGGTTGAAATAAATTGGCAAATGGTAGGTGCAATCGATATTAAACCACTGGAAGTATTTACTGGAATTTCTCCATTTACGATTCTCAGCAGTTCTTTTAAGAAAACTTCTGCGGTTCTCAATGGAATAGTTTTCACGTATCGCTACAAATAGGATGACTTCAGGCATGCATTTAATTCATCTGATTTCGGAATCACGAGAAGTGTTTGTCGGAAGTCGCCTGCCAACAGTATCCTCACGCTACCAAAGCGATTATTATTGTTGCGCAAATCTTTCAATATTCGATCGAGTGCTTCTAATGATCGTTTGTTCGCCGTCGTGCTCTCATCCCATATTATCAATTTACAATTTTTTAACCCTTTTGCAATGGCTGATTGGTTTAAAAAGTTGCCAACAGGATTTTCGTTGATGTGCTGGTTTAGATGAAGCTTTAGTGCTGCATGTGCGGTTTTTCCACCTTCCAACAGTGTTGCAGCAATTCCGGTAGATGCTAAAGCAATACCACTTTGAGCACGTATTGCTGTTAACATCAATGATAGCAGGAACGTTTCACTGTTCCGCCGGGCGCATCAAGGAAAAATAGTCCAGCATTTCCATCATCGACAGCCTTTATCAGTGTATCATACGCACTCATTTGTTGTTTATTCAACAGTGGAATATTTGTTTGTATTTGTTGTTGCAAAGTTATTGTGTCGTAGGAACGCTCGCGTTCCAATTCACGATTTCATCTATAGGGTGATCTTTCAGAACAAACAAAAATATAAAAGTTCAAATCAAGTGTAGAATCTTTATTGGTAATTTGAAAGGACATTTTATGGCATTTATTTTTTGAATATAATTTCCTTCACATGTTGGCCGCAACTACGCCTCAGGGTTTCCATTCTGAGGGTTCAATTTATTGACACGCGTAATGTTCGCTTCCAAAACCTGAATCGTAGCTGGTTTGTCAGCATAGACTTTGGACTTTACGTAACCCCAAAGAAAAGTGTCTAAAGGTGTGATATCACTCGATCAAGGCGGCCAACTCACCTGTCCAAAATATGAAATTAGCTGCTTTTCGAAATGACCTCCAAATAGATCCATTGTTAAGTTAACTGTATGGCATGTGGCGCCGTCCTGTTGAAACCAAGTGTCGTCAAGATTAAGGGTTTCAATTGCAGATAGCAAAAAAATCGATATCATGGCGCGATAGCGCCATGATATGGTTATTCATGGTTACGTTCCGGCCATCACCAATTTTGAAAAAATATGCACCGATAACTCCACCAGGTTATAAACCGCACCAACCCGTGGTTTTCTCTGGGTATAATGGCACCTCTTGAACCTCTTCTTGCTGAGCCAGAAATAGGCCTCATCATTGAACAAAATTTTGGACGAAAACAGAGGATCTTCCCGTTTCTCGACTAACGCTCATTTCCATAA
This sequence comes from Hydrotaea diabolus, assembly GCA_963513945.1. Taxonomy (NCBI): domain Eukaryota; kingdom Metazoa; phylum Arthropoda; class Insecta; order Diptera; family Muscidae; genus Hydrotaea; species Hydrotaea diabolus. The sequence continues at coordinate 127,978,235 of OY740716.1, forward strand.
TTGCCAACATTTGAAGGAAATTATTTTCAAAAAATAAATGCCATAAAATGTCCTTTTAAATTACCAATAAAGACTCTTGATTTGAATTTTTATATTTTTTTTTGTTCTGAAAAAATTCCTCTAGATGGATCACCCTATAAATATATAAATGAAATGTGTTTTTTTACTAAACCATCATACCAAATATTTTTCAAATGCCGGTTTCATGCAAACTACACATAAATCATCAACAGACCATCGTAACCTAAAATTTTGTACCGATTGTCAGCCTTCTAGCTCAAAAAACAGTTTTGTTACGCCTCCTCCGCCCACACTCCAAAATTTCGATTATGAACAAACCCCCAGAAGGAAGTATCCATTTTTCCCCAGTCGTTTTCAAGTTTTAAGCGGTGTAGCAAAGCACATTTCATTTTTATATACTTAATGGAAAAAAGAAAATTGAAAATAAACCTGTCGAAACACGCTGGGTGGTAAAAATCAGACATTTTCAAATTTTGATATTTTGAAGTTCTTTTTTTATTTTTTTTTTTATTTTTTTTTTTAAACCCGTGCTGAGAAAATACCTTTCCAACAAAGTACAAATCATCAAAATCGGTTTGGCCAATCTCGAGTTATGGGATTACATCGCTTCGGACACTTTCTTTTATATATATAGATTACAACAAATGAGATCATTATTTAGATGTGAAGTTCTAAATAAGAGTTGATACTTTGCAAGGGAAAATAGGTAAAACCTTATTTCGATATGTTTAAAGATTTCAAATATTTGTAGAAAAACACTTACATATAGGAAAGGTGTACAAGGACGTAAACAAGTTTATACATAAGTGACAGCGCATAGAGAATGGGACCAAAGGGTAAAAAAATCAATTTTCACTTTTTTTAATGTGGACAACATCTGAGCATCGAAGGAGACCGATCCCATGCCCCAAAAGTGTTCCCTCCCAGAGATATGCGCGTTTTATGAAAGTGATGGTTCACCAAAGATACACGTATTTAAATCTTTAAAACTGGTTTTTACCCTTAGGTCCCTTTCTATTTTGCGCGTCACATATAGTATTCAATTTGGTGATTTTTTGGTTAATAATATTACTCGTATAATGATAATTTTCTACTTGTACTTATACTTCTTCATAGGGTAAGAAGTTTTATGTTTTTTTTTCATGGATTCTTTCATATCCACTTCTGATATAAAGAAGATACATAGGTGATCTGCATCGCATGTTGTAGATTATTTCAAGGTATTTGTTTTGAATAATTTGCAATTGTTTAATACGCGTTTTGGCAGCTTTATACGAAAAGTATGAAAGGGAATTTTCTAGTCGAGTAATATAAATCGTTTTCCCGATGTATAAGGCAAATTCGCGAAAAAGTCCATTGCAGAAGGCTGAAACATTCTTTGTCTTTTAAAATTTGATGACCTTTTAAAAGTCGTTGACTGAGGTTTTGCCCCTGGGACATCACTGTGATCTTGTTTTAATTATTTAGTATTAATGTCACCAAAATGCGGATTTCAATACAAACAGCACAAGGTAACAACAGCACGATGTACTAATAAAAGTTAATAGACTTAGAGCGTAACGTAGCATGACCGTTCTCAGAGAGAGTTTAAATTGAACTGAGGGCGTTTTTACTTGTGTTATTTAGACCAGAAAATAAAATGCGTATTTTCCGGTAAGTAAGGGTGATCCATCTAGAGGTATTTTTCAGAACAAAAAAAATATATAAATTCAAATCAAATGTGGAATCTTTATTGGTAATTTGAAAGGACATTTTACATTTTTGAAAATAATTTCCTTCAAATATTGGCAACTAAATAATGGAAATGAGCGTTCGGTAAGAAACGGGAAAATCCGTTGTTTTCGAACAAAATTTTGCTCAGTGATGAGGCCCATTTCTGGCTCAACAGCAAAGTCAATAAACAAAATTGCCGCATTTCTGCTGAAGGGCAACAAGAAGAGGTTTAAGAGGTGTCATTATACCCGGAGAAAACCACGGTTTGGTGCGGGTTATAAGCTGGTGGAATCATCGGTGGATATTTTTTCAAAAATGACGATGGCCGGAACGTAACCGTGAATGGTGCTAGCTATCGCGCCATGTTATCGATCTTTATGCTACCTGAAATTAAAGCCCATAATTTTAACCACACTTGGTTTCAACAGGACGGCACCACTTGCCATACAGCTGCTCAAACAATGGATCTATTGAGAGGTAATTTTGAAAAGCAGCTAATTTCACGTTTTGGACAGGCGAGTTGCCGCCTAGATCAAGTGGTATCACACCTTTAGACATTTTTCTTTGGGGTTACGTAAAGTCCAAGGTCTACGCTGACAACCCAGCTACGATTCAGGTTTTGGAAGCCAACATATAGGTGTCATTTAAGCCATACCGGTCGAAATGCTCGACCGAGTCACCGAAAATTGGATCCTCAGAATGGAAACCGTGAGGCATAGTCGCGGCCAACATTTGAAGGAAATTATATTCGAAAAAGAAATGCCATAAAATGTCCTTTCAAATTACCAATAAGGATTCCACACTTAATTTGAATTTTTATATTTTTTTAGTTCTAAAAAAATACCTCTAGATGGATCACACTATATTTGCGATTTTTTTTGACCAAGCTAAAGTGTCAGAATAGTTAAAAGCTTGAGCAATACCCAGAGACACAGCTCAGCAATATTCCCGTCAGTCAAAGGTTTTTTATATTGCTAGGGTCAGACGGTTTACTTCTTAGGGAATCCAAACTTTTTTATGAGTTTATATAAGCAAGGAAGAAAACTGATCGGTATATATAACGAAGCAATTGTTATGCCATTACCTGGCTTTATAATCGTTTGATTCAAAGAGATTTTTAACGTTTAGGAAAAGAAGCTATGTCTACAAATTGAGTGAAATAATTTTAAGAAGGTGAAAGTTTATAATCATTTTAGGCGTAACCAGTTCGTATCCAGGTGCTTTACCCGAAATTACGGTATCCCTTGTAAAGTGCAAGACTTTATTTGCATTTGTAAACAATGGAATTACTGCGGTATCTTTATCATCTGGTGGAAGAAACAATGGATTTCTTCTTTTCCTATGACTCTAATTTTTAAAGCCATTTATTTCGCTACGGAACTTCCATTTCTCGTATACAAGGTACTCTATTTCCCGGTAAGTGTAAGTATTCAAATTTTTTGTAGCAATTTTTAGCTGTGCGTATTCGATCTTTTTCGCACAGAAAATAAGATGATTTGCATGTAACGCGCTATTTCCTTCAGGGCAAGTACTTACAGACAGATAGGATTTACCAATTTTGAAATATATTGTATTTAAAATCAGGCTTTTTGTTAACATCAGAAGGCCAGTATGTTTCAATTCATTCAAATTGTTCATTATACATATATACAGCTGGTCTCCTCTAGGGATTGTAAAATTTAAGATAAAGCGGATTTTTTATATTTTTTCGACGATTTCAGGTAACTATTAGAAAGTTGATTTTAAAATACTATTTTTTGTATATCTATTTATACTACTTGTGACAATTGTCTGGTAGAAATGAGTATAATTAACCCCTTTTTTTTGAGAACTGTCAAAATCCATATAATCGCTCAATATTTCTATTGAGATTGGTAAGAAGACTCCCTTCCCTAATGCAAAAGGGACTTTTTAAATCTTTAAAAGAGAACACACAAATTGGCACCAAACACTCTATATCTGAAGCTTTAAAGCTAAACTCAACTTTATTTTAATGCAGAGTTTAAGTACTACGACCATTTGATTATAGTTGGCTACTTATATGACCAAAAGTATAAAATTCAGAGTGCTATGGAAGGAATAATCCATTTTAAATAGGTTCTCCATTTAACGAGCCATTTGCAACTGTTTTTGTTGATGCACTCTAATATAGGAAATTACAAACATAGATATATCTCTGTAGCAGAAAGCAAAGCATACAAAAAGTGGCCAACTGAGCTACAATAAAAAATGGCAACAAAAGGTTGCATTGTAAGAGAGACATCCACTAAAACGTTCCATGCAGATCTTAGCCGAACACAAAATGCCCTTTCTGTAATATTGAAAGAGGTGGATTTTAATTCAAAATAAAAAATATACTCCGAGGAATGTATAAGTAATTGTTTGAATAAAATAAAAGTTATGCTGACAAAATATCACAGATTCTACTAAAAGTAAAATCAGTGTAGTTTGTAGTAACCAAACTATTCTCAGAAACTAGTAAAAAAAAGCGGGAGTGACCAACTCAGAGTGATCCAACTTAAACGCACAATGTTGAATACAACTAAAAATGTTTAGGGAATTATCTCAAGATTTTTTAATATGATAGAAGGATCTACGACAATTATGCGTAAAACAAAATATAGGCCAAATGTTTGCAACGGCTTTGGTGGCATACCTCTGTCTGATGGTCCATATTTTTAATAATTCTGATGGAGGTTCAATGTCCTTAAGCTTTTGAATTGTTCTTGGACTATTAAAATACACAGTTTCTTTTAAAAATCCCCAAAGTAAGAAGTCCAACTGTGTCAAATCATATGATCGTGGGCCAATTAATATCGCCACGACGTAAGATAACACGGCCATTGATTTTCTCGCGTAAAAGAGCATTTATTTCGTTGGCTGTGTGGCATATCGTCTAGGTCCATATTCTCAATATGTAGCCTCAAAAAGTCCTTTATCATCCGACTATAGCGAATACCACTCAAGTGATTTACTTGGTCGATCTCATTTTCGAAGAAGTACGGCTCGGTGAAAGAACGATGGCCGAAAGAACTGGGCGAGCATGCACATTTCCGACAGAGCCGGTTTGCTAAAATTTGCGCACAATTTTCCGGACTGTTGGCAAATTTTGGTTGATTATGCTGAACAAAAAATCACGAATTGAACGATAGCATTTTCGTTTGAACGCCCATTTTAATAAAAGGTTCGAGACCTTCTGTTGTCTCTTTTCAGAATACATTTCGCCATTTTTTACGCTGATTCTGGAAAAAGAAACAACAACAAAAAAACTACTTAAAGTCGTAATTTAATTTGTCAAAGACTGAAACAAAGAAATGTCGAATTAAGTTAGACACAAATCTTGACTTTAAGGTGTGACTTATAATTAATATCGTGCATTATGGTTGGACCACCCTTTAGTTGGTGCCGAGTCTACACACAAAGAACAGACCTGTTGCACAGACTAATTGTTTTCCTAATAAATTAACATAGTTCTACTGTTGAATATAATCTAAAACAAGTAAAAAAAAGTTTAAGTCGGGCTTAGCCGACTACACCACTCAGCTATTCTGAGGATTAAGCACCTCTTGCTGGAGCTTAAGCAAGGCCGGACTCAATATGTCAGAGTTAATTATTTGTCGCTCGTAACGTACCATACAAAATTTGATTGGCATGGGGTAATTTGTGGCTACTTAAGCTGCAGGACCTTACACCGGGAGGGACCTTTGTATAGAGTCCATTCGGAAACATGAACAAGTATGGTTTTATGGGCGCTGGTCACTCGTAAGGCTCCATGCAGAATTCGGTAAGAATCGGATGTTATACGTGGCTTTTAGAGCAGAAGGTTCTAAAATCGGAAAGGACCTGTTCGAAAATATGGGCTTATGTGGTATAGTTTCACCGCAGTTAATTAATGATGGCTCATAACATACCATGCAAAATTTGGGCTGTAAAGCGTTAAATCGGAGGGACTATAGTGTGGGAGCTATTTGAAAACTTGGACCGATATTGTCAAATTTCAGCAGGGTGTTGGCCACTTGAAATGGTTTGTTTGGTCTAAATCGAATGTAATATGTGACTTTTAGTGCTGTAGGTTTTGAAACCCATGTTCGATATCAAAACATGGGCAAATGTGGATAAATTTCAACAGCTTTTGTCCATGGCCCAAACTGAAAGAATGTTCCAAGTTTCATCAAAATCGGTTCACTTTGATTACAACGATAGATAGACAGACGGCCGGAGAGAATCATATAATGATTCTGAGTCGATTGGTACACTAAACAAAGGGTCTATCGCCATTCTTCTAAGGTGTTGCAAACATCAGCACTAAGTGTAAATACTCGTTATCACAGGGTGGTGTAAGGTATTGAGGCTTGGTCTGTGTGGTTGTGGCTTGGGCTGTACGGCAAGCCATGCCGTCCTGCTGGAATCAAAGATCATCTAAGTTCATGTTTTCAATTACTGCACATAAAAAAAATAGTTCCTCCTGTAGCGTTGACCATTAACCAAAATATTGCCCCGGATTGTTTCCTGCTGCATTTTTATTATCCGTCCGTCCGTATGTCTGGGAAATCACGATAGCGGTTTCACGAATCAACCTAGTCAAAATCTGTTTGGGATTGTAAATGTGCGAAATCGTCCAAGAGCGAAAAAAAGTGTAAGGGAATAAAGGTATCTCGGTAAAATGTAAACTTTTGTCAGTATTTGCTTTACATATCATAAATTTTTGTGGGCGGACATTAGTTAAAATGGGTACTTTTAGTTAAAACGAGCTAAATACCTTAAAAAATGACCAGTGTTACTGATTTTTTTTGGCCTATGTGGTCAAAAAACGTCCTGCATGCTAAAAACGGGTGATTAATGGTCATTATGGTCATTATTAAAGTAAATTTTAATACAAATCAGATTAGTAAAAATAAAATTACCCAACAAAATTTCAGCACGTTTAGCACTGTATGAATACAAAAGCAAAGGCTTCCGATGACATAGGTAATTGGCACAATCTCCGTAAAAACTATTTTAAAACACATTCTTTCTAACCAAAATTGTTGCTATGATGGAAAATGTGATGATGTTACTTGCGTTAGTTCCAAAGCGTTCCCTCTTAACGAAGTCTAAAGTAAAGCAATATCAAAGTTAAAAATTAAGCAAATAAAACTTAAAATATTCCCAAAAAACGACGATTTAAAAATGCCTAGCCCTGCAAAACCGGGAACTGTCAAAAAGAATAGAAACTGCTTTTGGGGTTTTGTTGGGGTTACCAAGATTACAGTTGAATTTTACAAATAAATATACCATGTACAGATGTATGTATGCATGTATGCCTGAGCGTGATGTATGATTCCGCTCTGAGAAACGTTCATGTTATGAAACTCCTTTTTTCTGGCTTTTATTACTCGCCTCTTGTGGTGGCGATGGTGTCCTTGCCGCTTGTTGGTTACATTGTTAGCAGTCATTCCTTTTTGTGATGTTTTGCCCATTTTCCACCACCACGTATCTTTGTCATCGGAAGCTTAAGCTGTTGTCTTCATACAGTGCTAAACGTGCTGGATATTTGTGGGATTGTTTTATTTTTACTAGTATATTAGACTGGTTCGCTAGTTAAGGGGCTATCACAAACAAAATAAATAAAGAAGTCTAAATTCGTACGCGGCCATTTTTACTCGTATCCTACACTACTTAGGTACATTGTTTCATTTAAGATTTACTTGATGATTGAAATGGTATAGGAGCTATTTTTAATTTGAATCGTCTGTAAACTAAAAAGAAATAATCATTTTTTAAAAATCCTGGTTCTGGCAATGGCTATATTTCGTCCCTAGGTCATTTTTTGATCCTAGGTCAAATTCGAGACGTTACCTCTGTTATCTCTTTTTTACTACGCGTGCGATCATTTTTCACAACTTTATACGTGGATTATCACGACAAGAGTGAAGTTAAAACTGTGAAATGAAGTTAAAACTGTGAAAAACTGATTTAATGAATTCAATCTTGGACGACGCTAGCTCAAAGACGAAGGTTGTCCAAAAACTACCGTTGTGCCAGAGTACATAAATGCCGTGCCTGAACTGATAACGCTAGATCGTGAAGTGACATACCGTGTGATAGAGGCATCCTTGGCCATTCTTCCTCCAGTATACATTCGATATTGCACGAACAACTGGCCTTAAAAAAGGTTTGCTCTCATTGGATCCCGCTCAATTTGACAATCGCTCAAAAAAGGCTCGTGTCGATTGGTGCAAAGAAATTTGGAAAAAAATACAATCGCGGTGCTTCCAAAGACGTTTATAAGATCATCATAGGTGAGGAATCATGGATCTATGCGTATGAGCCCGAAACAAAACAGCAATCCACAGTGTGGGTCTTCGAAAACGAGCCAAATTCGAAGCGAATGGTCGTCTATTTCTTCGGCAAAACTGGTTATGTGGCAACTGTTCCGCTTGAGCAACGTAGGACGGTCAATTCTGAGTGGTACATCACAATTTTTTGCCTGAAGTCTTCGGAGAAATTCAAAAAACCAACAAGAGAAGACGAATCATTGTGCGCCATGACAATCCGAGCTCTCACACATCGGCTCAAACCAGCGCCTTTTTGACCGACCAAACGTCGAATTGATGGGTCATCCACCGTACAGCCCTGACTTGGCACGCAATGACTTATTTTTATTTCCGCACATCAAGAAAAAAATTCATAGCCAACGATTTTTGTCGCCAGAAGATGCTGTTTAAGCGTTCAAAACCATGTTTTGGAGGTGTCTCAATCAGAGTGGAAGAAGTGCTTCAACAATTGGTTTGAGCGCATGTAAAAGTGTATGCTGGAGAATAGTTTGAAAAACAATAAAACCATTTTTGATGATAAATATTTGCATTTTCATTATTAGGGCAGAAATATAAATAGCAGCCCTCATATTTATTCAATTTAAAGCAAACATTGCTACCAAAATAAATAGTTTTTACGTTTGGGCCTGAAAGCATTCGGGCATTTATTGCGCTTTAGTGTCGAAATAAAGACTGGATATAAGGTTCTGCCATGCCAAACTTAACGACGTTTTTGCTTATCTTTCTTTCAAATTACTCTATATTTGGATTAGTAGCCAAATGTATTAATCGACCGTTTTGACTAAGCAGTACGTTTTTGGGCCACATAAGGCAAAAAGTCCAGCAACTATGCGATTTTGTTGGTATTTAGCGCGTCTTAACTATCGGTGCGCATACGGTCCGTCCCCAAAAAAAAATAATTTGCTAAGAATATACTTAAGAAGATGCATTTTTTAGCGAGGAACCTTTAGTCCCTTTATGGAAAAAAAAACTTATAAAGCCCTGTTCCACAGAGTGATGCAGGGTGTAAGCAGTAAATCAATATTGGCTAAAAATGATAATAGGCATGTTTAATTTTTATTTATTACTCGGTCGCTATTTTTATATACTCGTACAAGAAATGATTGACACTGGCTACGTTACCGTTTGACTTCTATATTTTGTATATGTAGAAAATAAGTTAATTAAGAAATAATATAAGCGAGTCAAACCCCTGTAAACAATATCATTTTTATATTTCTCTACGAATACAATGGTGGGCAGTTATCGCATTAGCGACCTCTTAAGCAAGTTGCCACTCAAACACGACCAATGTCGATCAAACTCAAGTCATTAATATAAGGATATTTCGTTGAGCCGTTGGTTAAAATAGTTAGCCTAATATCGTTTTACAGGATGGCGCAAAACCGTTGTGTTGTGAATGTTTAATTTTTAAAATTTATTTTTATTTTTATTTCAGAATTTTGTGAAGCAAACTTGGGGAATTTGAAATGAAATACTACACAACAAAACAGCGATCAGCAATTAATGCATTTTTTAAAAATCAAGATTCAATTGTTTTGAAGCAGCGTCCTTACTGTCGCTTTTTTAATGTGCATACTGGACCCTCAGAACCAACAATAAACCACTTAGTGGAAAATTTTCGACAACATGTTACAGTAAGACCACGTACGGTCCACACGGACGAAAATATCCAACGTGTTGTGGATAGTGCGCAGGACAGTCCAGAAACATCCACAAGAAGATGTTCGGCACAACTGGGGCTATTGTGGAAGGAGCACGAATGTGCGCAGCCTAAAATGGGCACCACTTGCGGGATATAATTTTTCATGATACATTTTGAGGTACCCTACTTTTAAAAAAAAACACAGAAAATTTAAATTGGGGAATGTTTATTATCACTTGAAAGAACAGTCTTTGGCATTTATTTTTGGAAGATTATGTCTATCAAATGTTGGCCGCGGCTGCGTCTCAGATGGGCCATCCCTTGAGTCCAATTTTCGATGACTCGTACGAGCACTTCGACAGGTAACTGGCGAATGACACGCGTGATGTTTTGCTCTAAGGCCTAAATCGAAGCGGGTTTGTCCACATAAACTTTAAACTTTACATATCGCCACAGGAAAAAGTCTAACGTCGTCATATCACACGATCTTGGTGACCAATCGACCAGCCCAAAACTTGAAATTATCTGCTCACCGAAGTGTTTTCTCAACAAATCCATTGATTGATGCGATGTGTGGGATGCCGTCTTGTTAAAACCAAATGTCACCGAGAAAACGAGCTTCAATTTCAGGCATCAAATAGTCAGTTATCATGGCACGAAAACGGTCGCCATTGACGGTTACGTTCTCACCGGCATCATTTTTGAAGAAATATAGACCGATGATTCCACCGGAACACAAACCAAACCGTTGTTTTTTCTGGATAAAGTGGTAGCTCTTGAACCTCTTCTGGTTGCCCTTCGTGTACACTCTCAGCTACGGCCGCTATATTTCCTTCACTGCGTGCTGGACGTGGTCTATTCGGTCGAATATTATCCAATAATGAAAGCTGGGTCTCAAGATGGGTGATGGTGTTGCGAATAATACGCTCAGTAGGCCGATTATGTTGACCATAAGTTGAACGAAGTGCACGAAACACAGTCCTCACAGAACGTGAGTTTTCGTAATAAAGTTGAACGATTTGTAAACGTTATTCAGGCGTAAGTCTTTCCATGAAGTAATGGCAAACAATACTAAACAAAAATGACATAACAGCATGACACCACTCATACGTTATCGTTCACATAAAGACTATTGAAAAATGTATCTCTACTTGGATCACGCATTGCTATATAACAAAATATAATAATAATAATTAACCAATAAATAAAAAAGGTATTAAATATTCAAGCCACAAGTGTAATTTTGCGCCACCCTGTACATGTTGTCGCGAATGCAGGTTGTTATTTTATAATACATTTTATATCTTTAAATAAATTTTTGGTGAAAACAGCAACGAATTTATTTCATTTCTAAAAAAATAGTATACAATTCACATTGCGCCACGGTCATTATTTAAGCGCCGCGGTCATTTAGGAAATATCGATGATATTGCGAATTGGTCATGTTTGACAAGCTTAAAAAACAAATTATATTAAATCAAAAAAGTTATAACATATTTGGATTATTGAGAAAATGTCACAGCTTTTCGGTATTTTCATAAAAACGAGGACCCGTTTTTGGACTCTACAGTACGGTTCGGAGCCCTAATTTATCAAAATCTTAAATATAATCACATATTAGGATTTGTGAGGAAATTAAATTGAATGCAAAATTGTACAAATTATCAAATTGTCGGCTTCGTTAGGAATAGTCATTGTTTGAAAGTACCCTTTTGTGTATTTGTATTATATTATCCCAAGTTAGATCGAAATAACTATAGTTTGCTATCAAAAATTGGATGGGACCTTTGTACTGGAACTATTTCAAAACGTTGACCGATGTGGCTCATTTTTATCTGAGCTGAAATCAGACAAACATATGTGTAGGAGCTAAATTTTAATCTGAACTGGTTTTCTTGAATTTCGATATAGTCTTTCCTTGGTGAAAAAGTTCTTGTTCCAAATTTTATGAAGATGGGACAACGAGTCCCCATGTATTTTAATTACAATAAAGGGTAGGCAGACATCATTAAATCGAATCAGTTGGTGATTCTGGGTAAATCGGTACCCATATAGCAGGTGCTACCCAAATGTTAACCTGATTTTACTTGAACGATTGTAGTGCTCACAAGCGATCACACTAAGGCGGCCCTAAGTATAAGCCAATGTCGACGAATCTCTGCACATTGTTCAGATTAGCACAACTAAGTTCAAACTAGACCGTGTCGGTATATCGTTTGGCATACTGTCTATGTATATACTTTAGTGTTGAAGACGGAAGGCGACGAGGGTAATAGGGTCTACTTCGCTATAGTAAGGGAGGACAACAAAATACATCGCATATTTTCTTAAAGGTAATTAATTGTTCCGTTTACTTTTGTTTTTTGTCCCATTTGGAATGTTTGCTAAACATAAAGAATAAAAAGCGACTTTTTTACACATCGTGTTTGTGGAACTAGGTTTTTAGACGAAAATGTACTGAAATTTATTAAATAGACATTTCACCCCTTTTAAGAAGATTCTCTTCACATCTTCTCTTTGACAGGTGAACTGTTCCATTGTTATTCCTTACTCAGGGTAGTTCCCAATAGAAGAAGGTCGAGATCGACAGTTATAGCCTGTTACCTCTCTGTTATATAGGGCAAGAACTGCTGTTACCGTATATGTATGCCCCTATGCAAAAATAAATAATAAATATATTTTATACCATCCACTCTTCTGTATGTTTGTTGTTGTAGATGCACACGCAGTGCCGGGCTGACAGCTCTTGGCTGAGGATTGCTGCTTCGGGTCAATCCGGTACATAGAACCAGCTTTTGTGGGATTTGTCTTTCAGTTTGCAACACCACGAAATATTGATCTGATATATCATTGATCGTCATAAAATTGTAAGACTATCTAGCCATATCCGCCCGTCAGTGTGTCTGTTGCAATTTAGCTGTCAATTTAGCTGTCGAATGATTCAACCTGGTATCATGCAATTTTGTACGATGCTGGCTTATGGTCATAAACTGTTTGCGAAGGTAAACGTGGGGACCTAGGGGAAAAAAGCTTTTCTTAAAGGGACTAAAGGTACCTCGGTAAATAGTACACTTTTATAACTATTTGCTTAACAAGTCGTAATATTTTGCGGACATACAATGGTTAAAATGTGTACTGTTAGTTGGTACATACGCATGTGGCTCAAATAACGTACCGCATGGTATTCAATATGTGATGCGCAAAATAGAAAGGGTCCCTTTCTATTTGCGCTTAGAATCATCGACTTCACTTTCATAAGACGCTCATATCTCTGGGAGGGAACACTTTTGGGGCATGGAATCGGTCTCATTCGATGCTCAGATGTTGTCCACATCAAAAAAAAGTGAAAAGTTGATGAAAAGTTTTGTTCAGGAGAGCCATTTTAAAGATTAGGTCCCTTTTTATTTGCGCTTAGAATCGTCGACTTCACTTTCATAAAACACGCATATCTCTGGGAGGGAACACTTTTGTCGCGTGGGATCGGTCTCATTCGATGCTCAGATGTTGTCCACATCAAAAAAAGAAAAAAAAAAATGAAAATTGATTTTTTTACCCTTAGTTCCCTTTCTCTATGCGCTGTCACATATGTAATCCATATATAATCGGATATTATTATATGTATTGATATGCAAATAAATGTACATAATTTGTTCTGGGTTAATTACGTTTCAATTATATCTGATCATATTTAATTGTACCCAATTAAATATGCATTTATATATACTAATAATATACAGCCAAGTTTCGGATCTAACACGATATAATTAGATCTGCTGCCAGATAAAGTTCGATCTAATCAGATCTAATAATATAAAGTAAGTCTTTTCCTTCTATGTAGCCTTTTTTGCGGCACACTCTACTGTATGCGACTGATGTAGGTGGAAGTAGCTTATTGCCAATGTGATAGTTTCTAATGCCCTTATGCTGCTGTTGTTCCAATTTTTGAGATAAACGGGATAGTGTTTGCCCCTAGGAACCCAATGCAGGGCAATCATTTTGATTAACCGTCAATTAACATTAGCGGCCAATTATACCAGTTGAGTTAAACAAAAGCTTTGCATATTTTTTTATAAAAAAAGCAGTTAAGCCACTTTTGTGGTTAGTGTGCGCGACAACAATACATACTAGTCCAGGCTCGTATCCGCGTAACAGCTCCAGTTTCAAATCCGTGAAGGAAGATATAGGGTGATCATTCTAGAGGTATTTTTTTTCAATTGTGTTGTGTTAAACTGTATTTTTTTTCTTTTCAGTAATGTCTGTCATTTCATCATGAAAAGACTTACAATGCAAAAATCACGGTTTGGAGCGGTTTATGGGGCGGTGGATTCTTTGGTCCATATTTTTCCACAAGTGATGATGGCCGGAACGTAACCGTGAATGGTGCTCGCTATCGCTCCTTGATATCGGAATTTTTGCTACCTGAAATTGAAGCCAGTAACATAACGACATTTAATTTCAACAGGACGGTGTAGCTTTCCATACATCTGCTCGAACAATGGATCTATAGAGATGTCATTGCAACGACCAGCTAATTTTACGTCTTGGACCGGTGAGTTGGCCGCCTAGAACATGTGATATCACACCTTTAGACTTTTTTCTTTGGAAGCCAATATTACACGTGTTATTAACGCCATACCGATCGAAAAGCTCGAACGAGTCATTCAGTCATCAATGGACATCCTGTCCTCAGAATGGACAGGACGTCCATTGGCCGCGTAGTTGCGGCCAACATTTCAAGGGAATCATATGCAAAAAATTATGGGCATAATACGTCCTTTCGAATGAACGATAAAGACTCCACACTTGATTTGAATTTGTTTACCTCTACATTTAAATAGAAGACACGTTTTTTACAAAATGGAAAATTAATAATTATTTTTGTGGCTGCCCACTGCTTTAATCGCGAATTGCACTCTTGAAGACCAGGTTCTTACCAAACGTATAAAAAATGCGTATCGTGGCATTTTCTATTTTTACGACTGTCCAACAACATTTAAGACAAATTGTCTCAAAGTTTAATCATCGCACTCAAGATCTCTTTACGTAGAAACATAATAATTAGTTTGTATGCACTGCGCTACTTATATACTAATAAGGCAATAACTTATTTCAGAAAATTATGTGGTACCCCTTTCCCACTCTTTCAAAAGTGCTGTAGCGTCCATTATAATAGACCTATCAGCAACAAGAGAAATTAAAATCAGAAAAAATGACATACGTGCATTTTTATGTATTTGGAACCAACATATCAGTAATTACTATTACTACAGTTTCAATCAATTTCTCAGTACACAAATTATACCGAATGTATTACTTCTAATTATTTCTCTAAAAACATGTTTCGGGGTAGCGAAGCTCACTGGGTAACTTCTGGTGTATATCTATATATATGTATATATAGAGCGATATGGTTATTTTTCACCAGAGAAAGTTATAGGCCGTAATATACAATTAGCTAGAAGATCCTCATTTGTTCCTTATTGAATGTTAAAGGTGTTTAGGAAGTAAATAACTCGCTCTGCTTTATCTGCGCTAGATCAAATTTATTTATTGCCTGCAGAGCGGCTGGGTACGAAATATGAAAGGAACTAAATTTGGGCAAGAAATTGTGACAGGTACTGCTGCATGACATCAAATCGGCAGTTTCATTTGCATAGGGGCAATAGGAATAGATGAGTCAATATGTGCTTGGTTGGAGCACACTCGAATTTAATTTGTGACTACTAGAGAGAACTTCAAGTCGTGATGGACCTTTGAGTGAAGGCTATATGATAACTTGTTTTGGTATGTTTTAGTTTGACCAGGTTATTCATCCCAAAAAGCTCACTATGCCAAATTTGAGCAGGATCTAATGTAATATATGCGGCTTCTTAAGCAGTGCGTCCTCAAATCGGAAAGGACTTTAAATTAGAAGATATTCTCAAAATTAAATTTTACTTGGCTTGACTATAAAGATTAGATGTAATATGTGGTTGCGAAGCGGGAAGGACAGTTATATAGGTGTTATCCGAAAATATAAATGTGGTCCAGTATAAGTAGAATATAATATAGTAGAGCCGCGGGTTTGCAAAAAGGAAAGATATTTGTTGATATCATAATAAAGACTGATATGGAGCAATTTCAATAAGATTCGTACATGATCCAAACCTATGAATCGGTTACGAAATCTGTTCCTATTTACGATAGATACACAGACGAACGGACATCGCTTAAAGGAATTAGATAGAGATTTTGGAGAGAGTATAAGCATGGAATCTATTTTTTCCTTTTATGTCTTTCAAACATTGGTGTTACGTCATTATACCTAGAAAATGAATTTTTAACCTGCGTTTTTAATACATTTTTTTTTCATGGCGTAAATCAATGGCGTAAAAGGGTATATTAAAGGTATATACTTATAGTTAAGTGCTAGTGGTTGTAACATCTAAAAGGAATAGAGTTAGACCCCATGTTAACCATACCCATCTATTCGGAATCACTACTCGTATCTGATTCCGTTGTGCGATGTCCGTCTTTTGTTGTAGTCTAAAGGTCAGGTCGCATCTACAATCCAACTTCATAAAGTTAGGTAAATTTTTTACATCTAGGCAATGACAAACTCAATTTAAAGCATCGATATAGGTATCAATAGCTATATGTTTTGATATCACTTATAGGTTTTTCCTGATTTCGGAATATACAGCTCCAAAAGCCGTACATTACATACGGTTTGGACCAATTAAAAGCGTTACGAGCAGGTAGCACCCACCTGCAACGGAAAAGGTCCACTTTGGTTTATGTTTTCGAATAGATTCCACAAATGGTCTCTTACGATAGGAGCTCTAGAATTAAAAAATGCACGGATCGTGCTTAAATTTAGCATGACACCGATATTCAACGATTAATCATATCGGTAAATATTTTTATATAGCCCACCTTAGACGATTTCAGATCTGTTAGCTTTAGAAGCCAAATTTGCATGGGGATTTGCATGAAAATAAATTCCATCTCTCCCTTGAAGTTCCTTTTAAATTAACCCGATTGTTCTAAAATATTTTCGAAAAGCCCCCACAGCAAGGTCCATCTTGCCTTAAGGTCATCCGCTCTAAAGCCCACATTAAAATTCCAATTTACCATAATTGAAGCATACTTTGAGTAGTCAAAAACTATTACAGTTGAAATTGAACCGGGCAATATTTTACATAGCCCCACGAAATATATCCTTCCCGCTTAAGCAGTTACATATTAAGTCCGACCTTGCTTAAGGTCCAGACAGAGGGTATTACATAGTCGGCCACGACGGACATAAACCTTTTTTTCTTGTTCTTTTTTACCGAGCATAGTGTATTTAAGCAAAAGTTAAAGTGCAACATGGCAACATAAGTCTTCGCTGGTTGTTTTAATTTTATTTCAAAAACCCGTTGATAAAAATTCATTACAGGTGGAAATACGGATTGCTATTCGTTGATGAATTTCTGCAACTCTGTGCAGAATTTTTCAAATTCTTTGAATTCATATTTCCGCATCGAATATACTATGCACATGTGGATTTGTGCTCGCAGATCAAAGCGATTATTTAATTATTTCCCCAACTTTAAGCTTTAATACTTTTCAAATATTTATTAATCTTGTGCTGCGCATATATGTTTTTCTATGGTTTTTTGTTTTTTAAACTTGTTAACATTGAACTTTTTTTTTAAATACTTTTCCTAATAATTAAGCAAACGCTATGTGAAATGCAGCCAGAAAAGTTCTCGGCTGGCTGTTGAAAAGTTTTTCAAAATAACATTATTGAAAAAGTTTTTGGAGGTTCATCTCTTTCGGCGATGGGCATAAAAGCCAATTACATTTTCTATTGCATGTTTTTGAAATGTGTGCAAATATGCAGTATACGTCCTCGGCGATTTTTTTAATGATTTTGCTGCATACAGGGATCTGTGATGTACCAGAGTTTACAAACAGTTGTAGTTCATACAACAAGCGATTGTTATGGCCCTTCAACAAGTATTCTTTTTACGAACATGTTTTCTCATACTTCAATGCAAAGAACGCATGTGGCGTATGAGTGACGAAACAATTTTTATGAAGTATAACACATGGGCATTTCCAGGATAGCGAATCGGCAGTCGTACGCTTTAATATTAATATAAAAGTTGAAAACGTTAGCCATCTATAAAAGCTTTATTGCATTTCTTTAGAACAATTTTTGAGAGCAACATGCGAATCGTGTAACTTAAACGTTCTCAAATTCTCAGAACGGAATAAAAATCGAAAGTCATTTTTATGTGAAATCAGTGAATTTTGTAGCACAAGTTGGGGGTAACTCGTTACTCTACTATAATGGAAGTACACACCTTTCTTCTCAAGGATATTTGTTTTGATATACCATCAGTGGTATACAGCCTTTTTCAAGCAAACGTTGCTTTGTGTGTAGCTATATTGCCACGTGTTTTGTCAACAAACAAACAAAAATGCTGCAAAATGGTGCTCCTGACGGTTGCCTCGTGGGAACATAGAATTAGATTTAAAAAAACAAATTGTAGCTATCGCGAACTGGGCATGATGAACGGGACTTAAATTCCAGAAACATTATTTTTAGTTTCGCATTACATTTAAAAGCTACAGATAAAAAACTTTAAAACAAAATTGTTGTTGTTTCACATTGTAAGAGACGTATTATGTAAAGCTTGATCCCATTTCATATCTCCGTTTGTTAAAAAAACACATAAAAGAAGTGTAAGTAAAAAAATCAAAATTGAAAATGTTTAGCATAATCCGAGTATAAAAAAGCAATAATAACATGCATTAATCATTAATATATTTATCAGTAATATATTTATTAATAAACTGTATATTTTTAAAAACGTAGAAAAGGTTTTTTTGTATGCCTTTTTGATTTTGTCGTCGCGGTTGACCTTTCGGTGGAAGTGCCCATATGCAGACATACATACATATTTATATGGGGTGAAAATATTTAATACGTTTTTTTTGCTCAAAAAGATTATAAAAGGCCTTTTTAATCATATGAATGGCTGCTATCCTTTTTAATGCCCTACATCATAGAATGAGAGTGTACTTATGGGAATATAAGTTTGCCATTATGTTTGTAACATCTCGAAATGCTTATCAGTAAATCTATACAGTATATACATTATTATTTGTCGTTAAACTCTAACTCTAAAACTCGTAGGATAAAGCCATGTTCGTCGGTCTGTTGAAAGCACGATTTAGTCCAAACAAATACCGATAGGCACTTATAAATTACCCGATATATGTATTTAATTGTTATCGGCTGGTATTGAAAATGGAACAAATCGGGGAAAAAGAAAAAAGTTTCCATTTGAGGGACACTTTTCCACTAAATTACTGCAATAACTAAAATAAAAGATGGTCATTCTTAAAATAATTAACAATAAAATGGGAATATAATATTAATTATGAGAATTTAAACATCGACCCATGGATATTTAATCCCTAGGGTGCCGAATAATCGTTCCTTTTGAACATGAATACATGGGTACTGGAATTTTCTAATTTTTCGGTTTGGCTGAATGGAGACGTTGACCAATGGGTGTTGCCTATGGGTCTTGTGAAGACCCTTCTTACAAATCCAAGTATGGATCGATATTAAAGATTGGAAACAACTTGGGATTTGGGCCGTCCCATTTAGGTCCTGTGGATACTAAAAAACAATAACATTTCATAACAAATCCGAAAATCTTATTGGTCTTTCGATCCGAAGAAATTTAATGTCTTGACCCATTGGTCTAAGGTCCCTTGGTTGCCAAAAAATGTCCTTTCGAACATTGACATATGCGCTATTCACGACATAATAGGAAAAACCCTTTTTTTCAATAGTCCTAATATTGGCTTTCAGAAACAGTGACATTTTCTGAATTATCGAAATTTGACATTAATTGGACGCAATTACACATATTGGCATAGTCTATGAAACTTGGGGAACCGTTCAGTAACATTCTATGGGTAACAAATGTATACTTTTGTTAAAGAATTTTCCAATTTGTATCTCTGGCCGGTCCATATGGGCCTCATCTAAAAATCAAATTTTATTCCAATACAAAGAAGTTTGAGGTCCTAACCGATGGATCTAAGGCCCTTATAGTACCAAAAAATAGGTGCTTTCGAACATTGATATATGGGTACTCAAAAACAATGACATTTTCTGAATTATCTGAATATAACAGCTTATGGACGTTCGGAGACATAGGAGTATCGAGAAACAATTTCAACTAAGTAAGTTAAGATATGGCATTCCATACCTTAATTTAAAATTGTTTCAAAAAACAATAATTTCTGGTGACTTCAGTTACACGCGCAAAATATTTTATGCTGGCATCGCGTCAGCAATTATTTTTCTCAAATGTTACTGCATTTTTTAATAAATTGCTACATAATCAAAAAGCTTAATTATGCTTCTTGCTTTTTAAATAGGTTAGCTCTAAGCTAACGATAAGACGAGTCAATTCGTCTTATAATAGAGATGTAAAAAATATTTTTTTTAAATGAAAATTAAGCAGTAAATTTAATTTGCATCTATATTTAAGATGAGTGCCAATTTGGGTCTTGAACGGGCCAATATGGGCCTTAGGGGCTAGAAAATTGGTCGCCTTTCAATATAGACCTATAGTTATTAAAAAAACAACGTCAACGTTTAAAAAAAAACCTTACGAATCCGAAAATACGATTTTTTCTATATTTTGATTATATTTGAGACCTAGGCCCAAAAGTTAAAGGGCAAAGGTCCTTGAGTTCCAAATTAAGTAGATTTCGAGCATCGACATATGGTTACTTTGAAACAGTGGAATTATCTCAATATACATTAACTTTTAAGAATTGTTAAATTTTAGGCCCTAGTCTATGGCTCATTATGATCTTTTCGACACTCTTCAACAAACGGGTTCTCAAAAACAATAAAATTTTAAAAAAGAATCTAAATGGGGCATTGCATCATCGGACCCCAAAAATGTAGTTCTGTCAAACATTGACCATTGAACAAATACGCAAATACTGCCAATGCCGTACTTTAACGCAATGCATGTTGAACATTTTAAATGCGTCGAATATTATGCCAACTTATTAGACTTATTTAACAAGGATTTAAAAAAAAATCCTTGTTAAATAAGTCAAAAAAAGTTATTTTTATTAAAACGAAGCACGCGTGTGCCGTCTTAATGATAAAATTGCATGAAATGGGTTACGAATTTGTACCTCATCCGCCATATTCTCCGGATTTAACCCCCAGTGACTATTTCCTACTTCCAAACCTTAAGGAATAGCTCGATGGAAAAAGGTTCAGCTCCAACGATGAAATTATTGGAGAAAAAATTGGAAAATGTTGGACTAAGTATATCTAAAAATAATTTTTTTTTGCAAAAAAAAACTGTGTTTTATACAAAAAGTCAGGGAATTATTGATATGCCCTCGTAAGTTGTGTTAGAAGTATTGCTCACTGATGCTAAATATTACTAATTGAGTAGTTCTCTAATTCTGGAGATTTTCCTTGTTAGATTCTAATGGGGAGTATAGGGGTATGTTTACCCTTTATTAAAGAGTCCCTTGCGGGACTCTTCCAAATCATGATAAATGTTATATTTGTATGTCCTGCGCCACTCTATGGAACAGGGTATACTCAGGATAGAATAACGGTATGAACTACCCCGTGGCCCTAGGTGGTGCTAAAAGCTCTCAAGGGAGTTGTGGGAGGCTTCCTAGTCAGCGACCGCCCATGTTAAGGGTGGCTGTTGCAAAATCTGGCTACAGGTCTTAAACGCTAGAGGTTGAAGCTAGAAATGATAAACCATCATGAAGAGTGAAATAAAAAGAATTAAACTTACGGTGCGAGGAGTTAATACTTTAATACAGTGCCGGCGGCAGAGGGGCCAGAAAGATATCCAGCGCCTTTAAACAAAAGATCAACGAAACCTACAAAAAAAATCGTCCTATAAATGGAACCGAGGAACTTAAAATAACGTCAAATACAAACCCTTTCTTATGATTTAGCACGCTTGGAAGGTCTCAAACGAAGTCGGCTGGCGGAGCTTTTGGTCGAACTGCGCATGGGAGGGCCAAACCGGGTTACCTAATAGCAATGGATACATCGAGAAAGGGCAAAACAGATTTCTCTTTAAGGTTTTAATTGTAAACTTGGTAGATTTTTTTTCAGAGTAAACCCAATGGTCACCAGATGGGCACCATGAGGTCCACTTACAACAGCGTCTTAAAAAAAAATGTCGCAGAGGAGCAAAGTCCACTGAGAAGATGCTCAGACCTCAGCCCAAATAGCGAATTTGGAGACGTAACCGAGGAAGAAAAAAGAACGAGACACCCATCTGGAGAATCTCCAAGGAGCGAGACACCGAAATGTCATAAACGTCATTAGCGCAAAAGAGAAAACGGGCAGAATCATACCGCAAATTCTAGACAATAGAATCAGCAAAATCCTGCAAACTGCTAAGATACACCGTTGATTGTGATAAACATCAGAAAGAAATGGCGCCCTAATAAGATTATAGGTGCGAAGGGTGAACCTATTACGCAGACCTCATATGCCTGAAGAAGACGTAGTAGCTCGGCCCTCAAGAGGTAAGAACGAAACAGGAGTAAGAAGAACCCATAAAGAAAAGCTGTTGTGGGACACAAATACCGCAGGAGTTGGAATGGTTGACAAATTTAACAGAAGGGGAAATACTGACTAATGCTGACTGCGATGAAAAAAAAACAATCCGGGTTGGATGGACATTTTGCTGTCTGCGGAATAAACATCGCGGAAAAGATGTTTGATATGGCTTGAGTTTTGACACTTTTTAAATTCGTGGAACATTATCCTTATCGCTTAAAGATAAGTAGAAGTTATAGCTTAAACGGACCCAATGCCACAAATTGCCATTAGAGCCCATAGTGTGTGCTCTGTAAGGAAAGGTGAAATGTGGTAACAAACCACATCTCAGGCAGCAGCAAGTGTCCAGTATTTAAAACGACAATTAACAATATAAATTTAAAGCATCGAACAGTGGCACAAGACTTCCTCACTCAAACATTACCCAAAAAATAAATAGACTTTGTAATTATGAGCGAGCAATATGAAAATCTACAGGGGAATGTGGTGGTCACTGACGTATCAAGCAAATCAGCAATATGGGCATGTGGAGAAAAAGCCATAGATGAAACAATAAGACCACCACATAATGGTTTAGTGATAGCGCAAAATTGGGGGGAATGACATCTTCAGCTGTTATGCTCCCCAAAGTGCAACAAAGGCGGAATACAGACTAATGCTAGATAGACTAGCATGGTTACAGCTGGTGACTTCAGCGTGTGGTCTGTCGATTCGGACAGTCAAAGTGCAATTATAAGAGAACAAGACATGCTGGAAGCTTTTTCGGGCATTGATTATTTAGTAGCAAAAGAGGTTGGTGTGAGCACTTCCCGAGCAAGGTAAAATAAATCAATAGTCAATGTAACATTCGTTAGCAGCTCGCTTACCCGCAGTATGAAATGGCGTGTCAGTGAGCATAATACACAAAACGATTGTCAGGTGGTTATTTTCACATCAAAAGAGAAAACAGCAGAGACAGAAACCTAATTAGATTCACATGTTGGGCCTCTAAGAAATAAGATGAGAATTCCTAACAACATTTCAAGACCACGGAGTTAATTATGAGCCGGTCGCTGAGAAGGTTCAATTGATCACATGCAGTATTAACCGCGCCTGTGACTCAGACGTTTCTAGCGGCAAAACCATTTAGTGTAGTTCGAGGAAAAACAATAATTTTGCCGAAAAATCGGCTCATTTAAACATGAACGGCTACCGAAAATCAAAGAAAGTTTCTCAGAAATTGAAATTTGACATAACTGTTAAAATCTGGATAGATATATTTATCTTTACTGTAATGAGTAAACCGTTTAAAGCTCCGAAAATTCTCATGAATGGTAACGTCGAAACCAAGGCTTTTATCTTTAAACGGCACCACTCTGTTGAACAGGGAATCATAAGTTAGTTTCAATGTTTGTAACTACCTAAAATATTCCATTCCATTTAAAAATGTCCTTCTTTTTGCCATATGTTTTTCATGAAATTTGGCAGCATTGCGCTTTTTGCACCAAGAAAATGCGTTATTTAAATTGAACAAAATCGGTTTAGATTTAGTATAGCCTCCCATCCCATTTTTCATTATTTGGTCTGGAAGCCGAATCTTACACCCAATCTTGACTTGACGTCGCACGAGAATGTTTTGTGGGCAAAGGAAGACCGTTGTTGAAGTTAGAGAAAATCATTTCGGATTTAGATAAAGCTCCTATATTAATGTTCATCCAATATTATGTCTTTAGCTCTAAAAGGTACATATTACATATACTTTTGATGAAATTTGGCACACATTTGTTTTTTAGACAAATGAAGGACGTTATTAGTTACTAATTTATAGCTCCCACATATATGTTCACATAATTTTATATCTTTTACTGCAAATGCCACATATTATTTATACATCCAATCTTGACGCAAAGGGTAATTCTCAGAAATTCAAATGACTCTCCCGTATAAGTTATTTGATTTGTTGCGGAAGTAATGTTTGCCAAAGACTGCAGAAGAAAAACCTTGTTGGGTTTAGCTTTACAGTCTCCCAGGCAACCAAGCCAATACATTTCACCAATTTTTTACGCTGAAAAACAAATAACAAAAAGGTCATAATAAAACCGGTTGAAGTAATTTAAATATTTTTTATTATGACAAAAGGACCTCTGACAAGTACTTGTGAAACAAAATGTCGGCAAAATGCTCGCCACGGCTTCGGTGGCATACCCAATCCGATTGTCCATACTTTCAAAGACTCTGAAGCATAATCATTATCGTTAATGTGCCGAATTGTCTCATCCTTTAGCTCTTCAATTATTTTTGGCTTATTGGTGTACAGGTTTTTTTAAATATCTCCCCAAAAAGGTCAAAAGGTGTCAAATCTCATGATCGTGGTGGCCCATTACCATGGGCGATACCATGGCCATTGTTGGCTGTGTGGCAAGAGGCATCATACTGTTGGAACCACATATAGTGTAGGTCCATATCCTCAATATCTGGCCACAAAAAGTTTCTAATCATCTCGCGAACACACTCATTTTCGAAGAAGTATGCCCGATTTCGCCGCCAGCCCATAAACGGCACCATAAATACCGCAACAAACAGTCACTCTTTTTGGATGCATCGGCTTTTCAACAATCACTCATGGATTCTGATTTTCCCAAATGCGGCAATTTTGTTTGCTCACCAATCCACTGTGGATGATTTTCTTTGTAAAGTCACCATTCACTTCGGTCTGTTCAACCAACCGGTCGGCGTATTGACGACGCTTGAAATAGTTAATAGGCTTCAGCACATTTTCTACAGACCTGAAATTTGCGCACAATTCCCCTGATTGAGGAAACATTTGGTTGATTATGCCGACCAAAAAATCACAAAGTGCACGAAACGCATTTTGATTTAAACGCCCATTTGCATATAAGGCTTCAACAATCTAAACGCGCTCCTGTGTATCTCTCTATGGTTGAATTTGTCAACACAAAAAAAAATTAAATAAGTTCTGCAAAAACCTTGACTTACACTTAACATCGTGCTTAATCGTGGGACATCCATTAATTTATGCTTTGCACTACGAAGTGCCAGTTAATTATGAAAACGTCAGTTAATTATGAAAACGTCGAAATTCTCCCGATCCTGAGGTAAAAAAATTGTTTTTAGTTTTGTTTCGTATTTACGCTTCGTAAACAAACTCTAAAATGACCACATGGCATTTACCGCAGTGCGAAACAAACTGCTGAGCAGTTCCACCACAGTGTAAAAGGGCAGATCATCCCATTACCGTGTGACAAACAGTTCGACATTTTTGCTACTTTGGCAGAATCAGCTAATGTCATTCAGCATGTTTTCAGACAAAATTGTTTTATCCAATGCCATGACTGGAAGTCTGTAAACTCAACTTGCATGTGCTGTAAGTCATCACGGCATATTTATTTAGTGACAAGGACACATTCACACATACAAATGCGTACTTCTATGTACTGTACATACTAACTTTAGTATATAAATATACGTAGATATATATGTTTATATAAATAACTAAACAAAGTGATTCGCAGAAACTATCCTACACGAGAGGTCTCATAGAAATTTATGTCTATTAAACAGATCAAAACGACTGTTAAGTAACTTATTATTTAAATAGAGCACGCATTTTGTGTTTATACAATTTACTCAAGTGTCAAATCTAGAAAAGTTATCTTCCTGCTTACAAATATTCTTGAACTGAGTAAAGGTTTTTATTTTTATTTTATGTTTTCTATTTTTCTATGAATATATAGTGCAATTGAATTTTTCTTTATATTCCAAATTATTTAAATGTCTAATCGACAACATATAACCTAAAACAAGCCTTTGACTGAGATTCTTGTTTACTTAATTTGGATTGCTCGATATTCGTCTTTAAAAGTTGAACTTTTTTTAGACCCCACTTTTCGCATAACGTAAAAACAATTTAATTTTTTGTCAGCAACCTGGAAACAGTTCATTTCAGCATGTCATGTATTGTTTAAAGAACACATACAGCAAATATTTGTTGTCGGTTTAGGCGTAGTTTGCTTCATATATTTTTATACGGCATAACGGGAGGTGTTCATGTGGTCGGCGCTCAAAACTTAAATGAAAAGCTGTCAATGTAACTTCATGCTCAAAAATAAATTTTAATTTTTTTAGAAATGTCAATTTATAACTTTGCTTAAATACGAGTAATACGCTTTAAGTGACAAAAATTCGTTTTATTTAAAGCATCTCAATCTTCAATCTGGTAGGCGTTTTAAATGGTAGCAACAGGGGCCGACATGATTTTATTAATCCAGAGTTGGTTGTAGGTCACAGACCATGCATCATGCTTAATTTTACCATGATCAGATCTAAACTGTGGCATGTAGTGCAGCAGGGCCTCAAATCAGAAAGAACTATTGCATCACAGCATTGCATCTTTCGCCCAAGCAAGACTTTCGCCCAAGCAAGACTTTTGTTTTCAGTAGAATGAACAAAACCATATGTTGCAAAATTTCTAATAAATTAAAAACTTGAATAACATAGTCAGTTTCTAACTGATTTTAAAAACTTATGTGTTTTACTTCTTACTAAATTGACATGTTGTGAAATAGCGATGTAAAAATCCCCACATACTTCTTAAACTATCGTACATAAGATGTAACGGGTGATCAATCTAGAGGCATTTTTTTCAATAGGGTTTTTTCACAGATTCCGAGTGAGTTCTGTTAAACTTTATTTTCTTTTCAGTATTGTTGAATTTTTATCAGGGAAAGACTTACACTGCATCAACGTGCTACTGTACGAGTATTATAGAAATGAACGTTTGGTAAGAAACCTTTTTCGACCAAAATTTTGTATAGTGAATAAACATTACTGCTGCAATAAACATTACTGCTGCATTTTTTTGTAGAGCAACCATAAGAGGTTCAAGAGGTGCCATTATACCAAGAGAAAATCACGGTCTGGTATGGTTTATCGGTCCATATTTTTTCAAAAATGATGATGGTCGGAACGTAACCGTGAATGGAGCTAGCTGTCGTGCAATGATATCGGACTTTTTGCTTCATGAAATTGAAGCCCGTAATCTTGACAACATTTGGATTTAACAGGAAGGTTCCACTTGCCATAGAGCTGCTCAAGTATTGGATCTATTAAGAGGTCTTTACGAAGAGCAGCCAATTTCACGTTTTGGAACGGTGAGTGGCCGCCTAGATCGTGTAATATCACAGCTACAGACTTTTTTGTTGGGGCTACGCAAAGTCCAAATTCTATGCTGACAAACCATATATTATAGAAATAAGCGTTTGGTGAGAAACGTTTTTCGACAAAAATTTTGATCAGTGATGATACCCATTTGAGCAGAAGAGCACCCAGAAGAGGTTGAAAAGGTACCATTATTTTCATAGTAAACCAGGTTTTATGTGTGTTATGGGCTGGGCTGGTGGAATTATCGGTGCATATTTTTTCAAAAATGATGGTGCTCGCTATCGCGCTATGATATTGGACTTTTTGCTATCTAAAATTGAAGCCCTAATCTTGACGATATCATACCCTCAGAATGGACACCCTGAGGCGTTGTTGCGTCTAAAGCATTTGAAGGAAATAATATTCGAAAAACAAATGGCATAAAATGTCCTTTCGAAAGAACAATAAAGACTCCACACTAGATTTGAATTTTTGTATTTTTTTATTTTGAAAAAAGTACCTTAAGATTGATCACCCGAAATATTGTTCAAGAGTAGAAGTTTTTTTTCTCGTAAACCGTTGTGAGACTATTGGCTCATAATTAATCAATTATGTTAAAGACTAATAAGTGCTCAAAAGTACTCAAAACCGTTGTTTACCAGCATTTTCAGATTTTTGTGGAAATTTCGCAAACTTATTCTTGTTGCAATCAACAATCGACTAATAGTATCACGTCCCAGAAATTTGTAATTGCTTCACAGAGCAATCTTAATGCTATGTTTTGATGTCGCCGTAAAATTTCAATTTTACACACACAGAGAACAGATTTGTTGTCACAACCGAATTTTTCGCCAATCGAATGTTGGTGGTTGCACGTAATATCAACGTACTCCATCGCTATGACCCAATGTTGGTCGGTTACACAACACTTTTCAGTAGTGGGAACTAACAGTATCGGTTGAAAAGACAAAGTGGCGGTAAACCTTACCAGCTAGAAAGATTATTTGTGCTGAATTTGAACATGTATTTATTGTTGTGATAAATTATTGGCTACAAGTTCTATTTGAATTTGGTTGTCGGTATCACTAGTTTTTATTAATTGGACAAACAGATGGTTAAATTGTATGTTCTCGACTGAAATACAAAAAAGGTGCTTTTTTATTTTTTTTATTTTTACCGATATAAAACTATTTATTCTGTTATTAAAATCTTGAGCATGTTTTTGTTTTTTTAAATTTGGTTTTTACTTTCAAAACCAATACAGTTTGTATGCACAACCAGATTTGGAGATAAAGCTGAATATGATGTATAATTTAAGTGAAGTAAGGTGGAATTTAAACCTAAATATCCCCGGCTACTTTAGGGTTAATGTGACCCAAAATACCTCAAATGAATGCATCTTGGCTACAGATGTGATTAAAAAAATATACTTCCATATAGGTCCATTTCAAATAGACCTATATATTAATAAAGGAAAAGGATGCAAATGGCCATTATATCTTGAAGATGTTCAGTTTTTTATGACGATCTGTGCTAAAATGTAAAAAGCTGTAATTTAGTAGAATATTGTAACCCAAAAACGACCAATTCAAAAATACTTACAATTTCATTTAAGAAGAAAATTATTTACCTAATATTTTTGTAGAATGTTAAAATAATCAATCTCCCGAACTTTTTCTCGGCTCATAAAAAAATAACTAGAAACTACCAGCGCCGTCCTTTTGGGAATTTACTATAATCACCTAAGTCTTCCAGTTTCTGAAGATATCATTCATCCCTTGAAAGAGTCCGAACTTTTGCTGCGTAGTGAAATATATTACTACACCCAACTAAGCGAAGTTTGGTTACTACAAAGAATGTATCTGTTGTGACCACCAATTATTGGTACCAAAGCACCATCTATTTCATAATTGGTTTGTTGTCATAACCACCAGTTTAGGAAACCAATAGTTTTACTGAATGCGGTTGGTACAACCAACTTGTTGGTTGTGAATATCTTAATAATATTGTAGCTACCATCTTATGGTATATCGAACCATTTGACCATAAATACCATGGAATATTGGTGATTGCAACCGAAATTATGTTAATCCAATCGAATATTTGTAGATCGGACCGATTTGACTGATTTTTTTTCTGAGTGCAGTTACTCAGGAGCAGCGAGTAACTGCACAATAATTCAATGCAATAAGTAAATTTTCTTGTGGATTCGTTTTCGATAAAAAGCATTTTCATATGAACTCATTTTTAATATTTGATGATTATTTGAACTATGATCCAAATCAACAAAAAACGTTAAACGATGTGTATTTGGTTTGAGACTTTTTGCGTTTCTAACACTTCTTACTTTAATAACTTTGGTGAGTAGTGCTGCAGTTATAGCTGACATTAAATGGTGAAGACCTAAATGTTTCTTCACGCTGACTAGGTGTGCACATTTTTTTTCGTTTAAATGACTACTTTCTTTTTGATACGATTCTATAAATAATCTAATAATATAATGAAAATCCCTACAAGATAAAGTTTTAGGAGGTTTGAAGTAGTTGGGTTAGCTTCATCATGATCTGCTTCGTTAGCGGCTAGTCTCGAAACCTAATTTGATGTAGATGATGTACCAGTGCATTTATGATTTCACATTGATTATTTTTCAATAACACACTTATTACCACTGACAAACGAACTTATTTCTTGTAGAGAAAAGGCACACCTGAAAAAATAAGAAAATAAGATTTCCTTTATAACATATTGATCAGCGATTTAACGGCTCGAGTTCACAAGCAGAGAAATGATATTGTTAGTATATAGTCATGGCAATAATAGTATGTTCTCAGCAATAAAAGTATGTCCATCGCAACCATAGTATTGTTTTTCTAATTTTATTTTGACAATAGTAGGATTGCATTAGTATTGTTGCAATGTAACAATTGTATTATTGCCAAATTTAGAAAAGAAAATATCTCTGTAGCTACCTTACGTATAAATATGGCTGGAACGATAAAGTTATTGATTTTTTGGGATTTACATTACCAATAATATGATTAAGGCAAACTTACCGTATGTTTGTAATTATTATGAAATTGGAATATGGCCTTGAGACAATGTTATTGTTGCGAATTTTTTCCAGTAATACTCGTAGAGCATCTTATCTGTAAATTAAATTTTTGCTTTGGAATTTTGTCGCTTAACTGAAATATTTTTAATAAATGAAACACTTGCGCTTCTTAATCAGATTTCTATTACTTACTTTAAATTTAATGTAATTTTTAACTTAATACTTAATAAAAATCTCCATTGTTTAATAACAACGTAACACAATCCCAATAAATACTTCTGGGGATCAGTATGGTTAAGTGCAATCTTACTATAATTTCGAGGTTCATACTATGATTGTACGAGTATATGAAGCATACTATGGTTTTAAGCACCATAATTTGGTTTTAGCAATCATAGTATAGTTAAGTGTGAATCATAATATGAATATGTGTAAATCATATTGGTGTTTTGAGGATCATAGTATGATTGAGTGTGAATCATATTATTGTTGTAAGGATTATAATAGTGTTGTGATACAACCATATACCCAACAATAGTTTGATGCTCTTCGAACATCGTCACCGCAACCATATTTTTCTCTTCGTGTAGAAAACAAGCTTTTACAAAATCGCAAAGTGACTTTGATTTACGTGACTGCACACTGCTTTTATCTCGATTTCAGGTCCGTGGCGACCTTTCTCAGAAAGCTTCGCAGCAATTGTTTAAAAGTTAAGTCTGATTGAAAATACCAAATTGTTACACGATTTTTATCGCAACCATTCAATGATTTTTTAAAAAAGTACTATTGTTGAGTAATTATCATGCTTTTATTATGCCAGTAAGATTCGTAACAATAACATAGCTCTAACAACTTTATTTACATTTATAAATTTAACAATCATTCGGTATGATGGCATAATAATTTTTGTCGCATCGTTGCTACGACTATTTTTTCATTTCTTAATTTGACAAAATTACTATTGTTTTATTTTACATTTTTTAATACTCATAAAAATAATAATCATGAAAAAGTCAAAAAGAAATTCAAGAAACAGTACTATTATTGTCATATTATTGTTGCCGTGACCGTATAGTAGCCATAACTTTTCTCTGTGCGTATCAAAAGGGCGATACATGCTTATTTACTGCTTGAACGGGTGTTTGAAAAACAGTGAATTACTCGCGGCAAATAAAAATAGGAAGGATAAATCCTCGGATTTGCTAGATTTACCAACAAGACAGTTGACCCTAAGGTCTTAGCCTACGATCCTCCGAGAGCCGGTTCTATGCACTGGATTGACCCGAAGGAGAAATTCTTCGGCCAAGGGCTTTCAGCCCGGTACTATCTGTCGCTACAACAACAACCCCAGGATCACCATTGTCGACTTTCTCCTCCCATTCATAGCAGTTAAGTTCAAATTTAAACTTTTTCATTTTATGTAAGAATGTCATGTTGAACTTAAGTGTGTTAGAGATCGTTTTAGGTATACAATTCGCATTTTGCACTCAAAAATTGTGATACTGCAATGCAATTAAGCCTTTATAAAGAACTTACAATATTGTAGGTATGCATACTAAAGGGTGGTTAAATTTTAAGGGCCGATGCTGATTTTGAATGAAGCACAAATTTTTGTCAATTCTTTTTATTATGATAATATTGGTATGGTTCAATTATGTATGGAACAAAATATCGGTCAATGGCCGCCGCGACCTCGGCGCACCTCCATTCGATGGGCCAAATTTTCGATGGCGCTGATCCCTGGATGATAGTCCACATCCATATCCTCCAATTGGGGTCATATAAAGTTCATTCACAGTAGCGAACACCATTCACAGTAACTGCCTGACCGGCCTCATTTTGGAAAAAATATGGCCCGATGATGCCGCCAGCCCATAAACCGCACCAAACTGTAACTCTCTGTGGGTGCATTGTTTTTTCGACAATCACTCTTGGATTAACATTCGCCCAAATGCGGCAATTCTGCTTATTAACGAATCCACTGAGGTGAAAATGAGCCTCATCACTGAAGATGATTTTCTTCGAAAACTGATCATCCACTTGTTGATATTTCTTGCCACCGTTCTGACCATTGATGGTGACCATGGTTCAAATTGAGTTAATCTGAAATTGAGGAATATCAAATGAAATGCTGAAATAAGCTTGACGTTTAGGTGTGGCTCACATTCAACATTGGCCCTTAAATTTTAACCACCCTTTATAACTACTATTTTAAAGCATTCAAGTGTTCCGTTTATGATCCGCTTGATCACTTTAATTATACGTAATTTTCATCCGTAAACCATTAAAAAAATCATAGTTTTATGCTTACTCCTAAATGAGTTCTGTGCAATGAACTGATTAAAATATAGAGGAGATTGTTTAAGAAAACATTTCAATATTTTTGCATTTTTATACTATGTAGCAATTCTTTGATATAATTTAGAGAACATAATCTATATTAATCGCTGGGCTGTTTGAAGCTACATCACGCCTTAATGATACAACCCTTTTTTATTGAAATTTTGTCCTTATGTGGACGACGTCCAGGAAAAAAATGTTGCATAGAGGATTTTTCGATTTAAATATACCTCTCAATCAATTCATAATAGATGTTTGATAGAACACCTGATTTATTCAAAGCTGATATATATATCAGTAAGTGTCATGAGCCAAAAAAAAGTGATAAAAAGTTTGTAATGAGTTTTATATTTGTAGTGAAGTGATAGAAATAGAAATAAAACAATGCCTGTACACAAAAAATCGAGTTTGGGTAAAACATCTAGGAACGCCATTAAGGAACGAATATTTAGAATTATTATGTGAGCGACGCACTATTTAAGCTTTGCGCCAATTTGTTATAAGGGACAGAGAAACTCAGCAACAGACGATATAAAAATATGCCCGAGCAAAGCCGGCTACAGATAGCTAGTTTTTATATAAAGCTTCTTAAAATTCAGAGCAGATTGGGCAATTCTGTTTGCCGAGCTGAAATGGAAAACAATTCTGATTTATATATTAATATATTTAATTGGGTCCCCGGTGGATAATTCATTGTGTTATAAACGGAAAGGTAAACTTAATATGCATCCTCCATGCCACTATGAATGATATTTAACTAACCAAAGCTGTTGGTTTGTCTAGTGCCATGTGCCCCCAATAAATGGTTGTCCATAAAATATGTTTTCCAACCAGCTAACTCAAGGAGGTAAGACGGTAAGCAACGACAAGCGTGTGTGTCTGTACGTTCGTCACTGCAAACGAATAAAAAATCTAACGAAATAAAACTGTTCTAATATATTTGTTTTGCTTCCTCACTTGACAGATAAAAGGCTGTCTCGGTCGAATTAGTGGAGAATTCTTACACTTTCAAATGCGTTATACTCTAACGTTGTTATACTTATATACGCGTGTAACAGTCATGTTAATAGAGGTACGCAACAAAACTACAAAATGTTAAGCACCGCTTTTCTCTTCAATGCTCAGGGACTTCTATGCAACTCTCTTAATATGGACTTACTGTGCAGCCAGGGATTCTGTGCTCACAGCACGTCTCTGACCTTTAACCCTCCGCTCACAGACTTTCACTTTCTCTCTTGCGAGTGTATGACTCCCCAGCTTACCAAAAGGTTAAAGTGATGTAAACTGCTGTTCTCGCCCTCAAGTGAGAGGTCCTTCCGGTAAACATACATCTCTTGTGCTCTTCGGCGAGAGAGTGTTACAGAACTGGGGAGAGAGAGCGAGAGATAGAGCGTAGCATCACAGCATCGTCACTTGCCGACAACAACATACTGAGGGAAAATCCATTTTAACGAGGATGGCTTTGGTTTAAGTAAGAAAAACACACAAATTTCACCGCACGAGCACAGACAACAACGGACAAACCAAACACCACCATCAGCGTCAGCAGGAGCACAAACAGAAACAGCAGCACCAGCAGTAACATTGGAAAAAAAACGACATGAGAAATATCCCAAGAATTCCAGCACATCACTGTGTCGCATGTCGAGACTGAGTCAAATGCCGTCAGTCCTTAAATTACTTCAGTACGAACTGAAGCTGTCAACGGGATCGTGTGTGCACGTGCTCCTGTTTCTGCTCTTAACGTGCTGCCGATACGCCAATAAGAACGGAATATACGTACGTACGTAAAATCGTTCGTTCGTTCGCCACATTGACACTTCGTACGTTCGTCGATTTGTTTCCGCTTTCTCCGTGTGTGCCACTGTGTGTGGTTACGTCTGTCATTTCTTTTACTGGTTCCGGTGCGTTTTACGTTTATGACGTCCAATATGACACGGATGATGATAATGATGATGACGGCGATGGCCACCACGATGTATGTGTTTCGTACTCATGTTTCACGTTATGTTTACTCTTAGGTCAAACCTTTGAATGCGGAATCGTCAAACAAAGCAAGCCAATAAATAAAATCAAAGAAAAAAAAGAAAAGAATAAGTGAATGTGACGACTGTTTATGACAGGAGTGTGATGTGCGTTGAGTGTGCGTCCACAGCGTAACCTGTGATGATCGGAATTTCTATGGTAAAATCCCTTCAATATTCATTTCTCTTTTTATTTTTTGGTAATACAAAATAACGTGATGCAATTTAAGATTGTCGGTGCGTGCTGCTGATTCTACATAAGGAGTATAATTAAATCGGTGTTGGAATTACGATATTCTCCAAAAGATTAAAATGAGCTTTTATAGATTTATTTCCTAAGAAATTGTACACGTTTGCTTTAAAGTACTGCACGTTTGCTTTAAATCCAAACATTTAACAATCGATTCAACAACCGAGAGAGCAGTGAAAATTTCTCAGTAATTTGGAAGATTTTTGTAGGAATTTCCAAAAATTAAGAACTACTATAATTATCATTATGCACACAATTTTTAAAGGCAATCAAATAAATGGAGTATCAAAGACTGCAAAAATAGAAAATATATTTAAATAATTAGCAATTTGTTACTCGTAAGGAAAAAAGTTTTCCAAGTATTCTCCAAATTAAAAAAATAAGCATTACTCGTACTTAGGACTATTTAAAAAAATTTCATCAGAGGTCAAAACAATTTTTTATACGGGTAATAAATATATGTGGACCCTTTTTCCGGAGGGGAAAAAGGAATATGCCATCTACTCCTCTCTGTGGTTCTTTCAACAGTTTGTATTGTTGTTATTGTAGCGGCAACTGTCTGCGGGGTGACAGCCCCTGACCGAAGAATTGCTGCTACGGGTCAATCCGGTCCATAGGTCGTGCCGTCGTGAGATTGTCACCTCTGTCATCTTTTCCGTTTGATTACCAAGGCATACCTATTGAATGCGTCATCGGATCTAAATAGTATTGATGCAGTTTTAAACAGTTTGACTACTAGCGAAAACTTAATGTAAACCATTATTAGTGCCCTTTTTCAAAAGTATAGAAAAAATAAAAAAGGATTTTGATTCTGTATATTGAAAATGAAACGTAGTACTTGACTGTCGCAAAATAATTTGTTGTAGCCGTTTAGTATTTAACCTAAATAAGGCTGAAACTTAGGTGCCCGGACTTATGGCCCATGGACATAACGCACAAAATGATTTTTGGGCTTTATGAGCCCACTAGGATCAGACATAAAGCGGAGGTCGTTTGACCTTCCCCAAAGTGCCCATAAAGCCCAATCAAGAAGCGGTCAAAAATTTGAGCCTCATGATTGCTCTTTGAATAGATATAACGCCTGATATTATTTTACTGTAGTCGTTATAATTTGAAAACAAAACATCGGATGAGACACTAATCTGCTGTAAAATCACCGTAACTTAAAAACTACGTTATTTTTTTAGTTTGAGTTACCTCGGATTACGTATACTTAAAATGAAAGTCAATTTTTAATAGAGTAATTGAATGGTGAGAAAACCAGTGAATAGATCCCTAAAATAAAGTGAGAAGAGATATATATGGCATGAAAGCTTTAGTTTAATGGGCAGCAGCATGCAGTTTATTATTGATATAATTATTACCGACCGGCAAAAGTCATGCGAGTAATGAAATTATAATCTATAACAGAAAGAAAATTAGAGGTATAATGAACACGGAAAATTATGATAAATGAAAAACACCTTCGTCACAAAAATCCGATAAAAGGAAAGCTCACTTTGAAATAAAATCTTATATATTTATGTAAGATGCAAAAATCGATCGAGCGATTTTATGGCAACACAAGTTTTTGCGTCCGGCACTACTTTCTTCTACGGTGGGCCAAAAGTTAACTTTGGGTTTAAAACTTTAATAACTATTCATTCATTATTTTTTTTATTTTTTCTCATATTACATAATGTACAAAATGGAAATTTTTTTACACTAAATATAAAAAATAATGTCGCTTAAATGACCCGCGTAATCAGCTTCGCAATGATGGGCTCGTTTTAGAGCATTTTCCATAACATCCTTCAAAATTTGTGGCTAAAGTGTTTGAATTTCTGCAACAATGTTGGCCTTGAGTTGAAGGATTGTCTTGGGCTTGTTCACATATACTCGCTCCTTCAAATAACCCCAAAGAAAATAGTCAGGAGCTTACAAATCTGGCGATCGCGCTGGCCAAATAATTTCTGAATTTCTAAAAAATAACTTAAAAGTGCCATTGTGGATTGGGCAGTGTGGACAGTGACTCCATCCTGCTGAAACCACATCTGTGGTCTGTTTTCAAGAGCTAGACGTACAATATTTTCTATCATTAACCGATACCGCTCTCCATTTACGGTTACAGCATTTTCATCTTCATTCTCGAAGAAGTGATGCCCACTGATATTTACTGATGTGATTCCACACCATACTGTTTACCTAATAGGGTGCAATAGGTGTTGACGAATGGCTCTTGGAATTTCAGAACCCCAGAACCTAGAGTTCTGCTTATTAACAAATCCATTAAAATGAAAATGAGCTTAATCACTTATGCGTTTGCTTTAAACTACTTGATCGCTGATTTGTATGATAAAATTCTATTATTCTGGTTCTTTGTTCAGTTGTGAATCTCTCCGTTATTTATTCTCCAAGTGATATTTATATAATCTGAACAAAATATAAAAAAATATATAAACGAAAAACTTATTAAATTTTTAAACCTTGTGGTAAATTTTGGCCCACCCTGTACACCCCCAACCTTAATATCGTAAAATACCTACGTTCGAAAAGTTAACCCGATTAAGTCAATAATACAAGTTGATGATTTTTTTCAAATATGTTTTCGAGTTTGTTTCTCCATTTCATTTGAGGATAGGTAGTCTAAACTGTGAAAGGTTTGACCGACTGAAAGATTTCGTAATTCCCAATGGTGTAAACGTTCTGGGATTTAGGATACGATTTGACAGCCTAATATCAAATCAGAGAGCTTATCGACTTACTGATCGGAACCCCTTGCTTACTGCCAGCTCCGAACGGCTAATGCGTTTTATAGAAAATTCCCATACCGCAATTTAAGTTTCCAATTTCCCGAGAATTTCTTCCGGGAACCAAGGATTTTAAAAAATCCCACAAAGCCAATTACTTTCAAAACTTATTCTTACACATGGACACATTGATATCAAATAACAATAAAGCCAATATAGTTGTTTAATTGGCTACATTTGGATGATGGACTTTAACATAATATAACAATTCTCACAAATGCAAAATTTGCACTACTTATATTTATTACCTTGGTAAATCTAGAGCCCAATCAAGGGATTCCAAACCCTGTTTTAAATTCACTTTTCTGAAATTGAAGTGCAGTTTGTGTACAGTCTGCCACGGCCGACTTAAGCTTTTTAACTAGTTAGTTTTAAAATAAATAAAAAAACACGTTTCGTCACAATAGGTTATAAGGAATTCTCTGAGTCAAAAAAGTGGGTCAATAACTTGACTTCTGAATAGGGAAACAAACAAACAACCATAACCGGAATGTCAGTTAATGCCTGTTTTTACTACATATAAAACCTGACAGTTGGTTTATTAAAACACGGTTTGAAACAAGAAAAACTAAAATCGATTTTTCAAAACCACTGTTTTTTAAACTCTACTGTGAAATTCCTTTTCCGAATGGATAGAGCATTTTACAGATAAGTTTTCACACAAATTAGCTAGAGAAACATCTTCTATTCAAAAAGTTACCATCAGATACAAGACGAAAATGCGCCGCTGAAGAATATTACATTGGGACTTACCGAATTGGAACTGGGGCTTACTTAAATGCCATTTTCGTTTCACAAATGGCTCTGGTTCAGGACCAGCTCTGACTCAGGGTAGAGTAGGGCTCAGGGCGTAAAGGGTAGTTGTGTGTAAGAAGTACTTTTATTAGGCGTGGCAACCACTTTGACTAAAAAGTGTACTAGGATAAAATAAATATGTTACAGAAAACAAAACTTAAGCAAAATTTACGCGTTATTGAAAAAGTTATGTGGATTTCTCGTTCGGACTGTGTAATTAACGTGGGAGGTACAAGAAGGACGTGGCTAACGATTGCATTTTTCGACAGGTAGTTTAATTTAAGATAGATGTTATTAATACTATTATTTTAGCAGTATCGCATGAATAGTATTAAAATTATTATGCGAATAACGAAAGTGGGAGGAAAGTGCATTTGCGTGGGCAGTACCAGAATGGAGCCTCTTAACCACGTTGTTCATATGCGAGTATAAAGCTGTTGTGAAATATAATGGTGTTGACAATTAAAGTGGGATCTGCATTGTGACAGGGTCATTTTTGTGGGAGCTAGCAAAAGGGACATGTCACCTATGTTACATTGTAACTATAACTCATAAGTCAGATAGTGTAAAGAGTATCAAAGAGATTACAATAAAGCCAAAAATGGGATCAATGGTACATTTGTGTGGCAGGGATCAGAAAGGGTGTAGCAATGTGGTCCATTTTCTACTTCTATGCAGTTTTGGAAAAAAATAGGACATGTAAAGTTTAATAACGGTGGTAACACGTTTAGTACTTTACCGTGCCAAACAACTGCATGGTGGACGTGGCACAAATGACTTGAAACAGATATGGTTTGTGTGGTCCTTAATGCTTTTTTTGATGCGTTACACTTGTTGCCCGTACCAAATGATACGAGCATATACTTTTTTCCACGCAAGGGTATAATAACCACAACGTTTAACTCTGGCTCAAATGAAATTTTAAATTTGTTACAAACGACAGTTATTG
This sequence comes from Hydrotaea diabolus, assembly GCA_963513945.1. Lineage (NCBI taxonomy): Eukaryota > Metazoa > Arthropoda > Insecta > Diptera > Muscidae > Hydrotaea > Hydrotaea diabolus. Next base: position 128,017,885 of record OY740716.1, read on the forward strand.
TTAATGACTGGTAGACCATATTGAGGTGTTGAAGCTCATCTGTCGATGCAACATCCTCAGCGCAGAATAAAACCATGCAGCTGCAATTTCGAGGTGGTTGGCTAGAACGTCTACCTCGCATCCGCTATGAACAAAGCAAATGACGTCAGCCTGGAAATAAAACGAAAAGCATATATTATAATAAGCTAGCAGGTGCTATGTTGGGCTTTTCAAACCGCTAACCAATAACTGCTTCTTTCGGAGGAATATAACAACACTGTACACAAGTTCATACTGCCCGTGCTTTTATATCGCGCTGAAACTCGCGCCAGCGGGTGCATCGATGCTGGCAGTGTTTTAGAGAAAGGTTTCGCAAAAACCCTATGGACTCTTTGGTTTTACGTCGAATGAACTAGGCACTATATGCCGACATCGACATAGTCAGGCGAATCAAACTACAACGATTGCGCTGGATGCGAAATGTTGTGGGGAGGATGAAAATGCCCCAGCACTGAAGATTTTCAACTGCGACTACGTCTTAACCTGAACAGTTGCGATGTTATTTGTGCTAACAATTTAAATGGGCGTGTTGGCAATAGCACCACTGTTAACATCAGCTTTTTTATGTTATTACATTCAACAATGTTGATTGACTTGAGAGCAGCAAATGCGACAGTTTTGCAAGCATTGCATGCAACACTGTGACAAACGAAATTAAAATATTTGCGTATGGTAGCTCTTTTTAACGTAACATCTTCTTGCACAAACAAGAACACCATTAGACTTTCTACCGAAGTTTCATTCTTCCCTGACGCATCCTAATTCATATGATCAGCATCTAGCAATTGCTGTATTTTTGAAAGCTTTGCAATGAATTTTGAAGTCATATAAATGATTCGTCTTCTCTTGTTCGTTTTTCATAAAGTACAACGTTATAATCGAAATATATTGAAGGATGCGACATAAACTACAACTATTAAATTAATTAAAACTATTTAATGATTTCTCCACAAACGAAAAATAATCGATTTTTCACTTACAAAATAAATAAAAGTAAAAACGACGTTTAGTTTGGCCAAGCCGAACCTTATATACCCGTTCTACTAATGCGCAAAAATGTGGCCCATTTTTAGGGACCTTTGGTCCCATGCACTTGTCCCTAATCTCAGCGAAAACTTCAAAATGTCTTTATATGGTAGCAAAGTTCGCCCGTTTTTGGCATGCGGGAAGTTTCTTTGGCCTTTTCGATCTAGAAAGTCCAGCAACTATGCCCTTTTTGAGGTATTTAGTGCGTTCCAACTAATAGTACCCATTGTCCGTCCACAGTATAATTTGTTAAGCAAATACTCAAAAAGTCCCTTAAAGGAAAACTTTTTTACTCTTTTGTTCATTTACTTATATAATCTTAAACATCTTGTGACCAAAAGCCAAGCAAAATTTAAGGATCGATAGCAGTTTTTTTTAAACTGCTATCGTTCTTTTAACAGACACACGAACGGAAGGGCGGTCAGGGCTAGATCGTTTTAGAATTTTACGATGATCAATAATACGAGTATTTATAAAAATAGTGGCAATTAGTATCACAGAAGAAAAAAGTGCAACACTGCTCATTTTAGACAAAGCAAAATGGGTCGCGTTAACATGACCCAAGTCCTGGATCCGTGGGCAGACGATTGCAATTATAAAACTTAATATTGCCCACAAGCTTCTTAAAATTTCTCTAAACGATTCCTTGGAGGTTTTACAACAAGGAGCTAGGGTCTATTATTTCGAAGACAGCTTGACGTTATGTGCTCAGTCCGAACATTTAAAATTAAATAGATACGCCTTCAGTATAGCGTGTGCTGTTGGGTCGGCAATGATTTTACAGCCTTAGTTCCACCTGAGACTTTCATAGACTTTCATTTTTGGTTTTCTCAAACGATTTCAGTGGTTTCACCAACTTTGAATGTTGCAATTTTTTAAGGGCAATTTTTAAATTTCTACTTTTATCGCTTGGATAAGCATTAAGCGCTCGAACCCAAGAGCTCGCTAGCCTTTTCGTTGTCTTTGATATCACAATGCCTGGGCACTCATATGGTTACGAGTACCATATAGGTTTCTATTTTGAAACCAAGTGACGTTCGAGACTTCACAGTCATTGATGACGTGGCATTGACCGCCGAATGACTGTTAGCGAATAAAAGTCATTTCACGAATTCCTTTATCCGCCTTTATCCCCTTAAAAGTCCTAATTTAGATGGTGGAGTCGAATGTTGTGCGTGCGTTCACACAGACTTCTTTTTTCGATTTTCCCCCAATATTTGATCTGTCCGAAAGTAGATGAAACATTTTCCCTTTTAGAGGGTGTAAGGGTCTGCTTAGAATTCCGTGTGGCCGAACGTCTATTGCAAATATCTCTGCTGTGATTAAACTAAAGACGTTTTGTAACTCGTCAACATGAACACATCCTCCAAGAAAAGTCCCGAGGCCTTTCCTTTCTCAATTTTTGAATCGTCGCATAGATAAAGATCTGATCTTATCTTGTCTGTATAAGGACTTTGAACGATTTCTAAAGATATATGATAGGTGTCATGTAGTTGATGTTTTGAGTAAGCTCATGGTCCTGCCCATCTCCTAGAATAGAATGGTTTCCATAGATCGAATTTACATTCAAGCAAGTTGGATTTGCACAACTCTCTACTCCGACGACTATGAATGGGATATTGGGTGTTGTTTTAGTATTGAGCAGCTGACCGTACTGCTCCTAAGATGCCGACGCAGGCTGTCGGAGTTATTTAAGTTGAGACTTTGTTTACAAAAAGCGTATTTGTGTTTCTTCTTTTTTTTAGTGTTTTACTTAGATCAGTTTGATTATTAGAAAAAAGGTGAGGCATTTTGGCAGAGTGCTGGGTATATTTTTAAAATTTTGCACCAATTGAAGTTCAGATTTTCTTCAGAAACGAATTTAGCAGAAGTGAAACAATTTTATTTGGCCACGGCATTAATTTTATTAATATCTCTATAGATTATCAAAGAAGATCCGGGATAGTGCTGTACTGACCTTACGATTTGTTCTGCTTAAAGGATCGCATTGTCTAGTTCAGTTTGCTGTCGATGGAGATGAATTTGATGTTGTCTCTTTAGCCTATTGCGCGTGGAACTGCACGATGTAGTTGCAACTGCAATCAGGACCAGCATGATTCCTAAGCTGTTTTGGTTTGCGTATTGTCTTCCGAGTCTTCCGAGTATCAGTCTAGAGTTACCATCCAGCCCTACACTGTAATTGATAGACATATTACAAATAATAAAATTGTTGAATTTTATACTTATATAATTTAAAAACACCAAGACTGTACAGGTTCTGTTTGCATCTCTACTTATATACGAGTATGTCATCGCGCTAGATACTACTTTATTTGGGCAAAGTTAAAAAATTATCGAGTTTTTAAGTAAGTATACCGATCGACTCAAAATCCCCTGTTTGATTATGTTTCTTTTGCCCAAGAAAATATTTTTTTTTGGTTTTTTATTATAATAAACGTTTCTTTTTGAAATTTTTTCAGCTTTTGTCTGCTTGACCGTATTGAGTTCTAGTTACAAAAACCTCTTGCACGCATCGAAAACACTCATGCATAGATACGAGTATTTGTTGCGCTTTCATCATCATTTAAAGTGAATGTGTGCAAATGAAAATTTTCTATTAAATTTGATGGAATGAAGGACATAATTTTGTTGAAATTTCTTGAAAAGAATTGAAGAATGAAAACAAAAAAATATTTTTACACACACACATGTACAATATGACAACACACACACATGCACAATATGACAACACACACACACAGGCTCGCACGTACGTCGATGGCATTTTGAAGCAACGATTGTAAGATGTCGAGTGTTTCTAACTCATTCGCTTTTAAACCCTATACCCTACACACATAATAACTTATTCACTTTGTTAATCTGTTTACAACACCTTTAAATCGATACACTAGGGTATTTTAAAAGGAATTTTCGCTATAATCTATGTTCTAGTTTCTTGCGGTTTCTTTCGGAATCGTATGCCAATTTGACAGTAACAGCACTTTGCCATTCGAAATAAACAAGTCAAGTCATCGTTTTGTGCTTAAAAAACACTGGGAAATAATAAAATCGCATATCACTTTCATTAAAATGAAGTGATGCCTGAATTGTGGCAACCGGCGTTTCCCCCGTAAGCAAGTTTGTGCAAAAAGTTGGTCAACACATACAGTCCCAGTCATCGTGTTGACTTCTGAAGCCGAGACAGTAAGACTAAGTCCTAAAACATCGACTTGCCATCATCATTCATTTCACGCACCAGCCTGATCCGAATTCAAAATAACGCTTCATTTTTTTCAAAACTAATATTTTTATATAAATCAAAATATTTCAAAACAAACAATTTTTGAAGAAAATATTAAACAATTTTCCAGTAAATCTGTCACTTTTGGGGATCACGCATTTGTTCATCAGCAAATACATTCTTAAATACTTAGTAGGGACATAAATACTGTTACAACATTGAACACACCCATTTCAATAGAAGAACTGAACATATCCCGTTAATGTCATATGGGTTTTGAAAGCTAACCTCAATAGCGTTAGTCTGTTACGGGATTTTAAAACTGTTTTAACTTTCATCATGGAGTGGTCAGCTGTTATAGCGCTTTTCAAGTGTGAAAGGAAAAAATCGATATTTTCAAAACCCTCCGGCCACTAGGGATTAGCCGCATGTTCGTCTATCGATGCATAAAACTGTTTGAGGAGACTGGAGATGTAAAAGACCGCCACCGGTCGGGTCGGGCCGCCAACGCTCTGATCGAACACCGCATGTCATCAAAACCGTTAAATCAAGAATTCGCAGAAATCCGCTCCGAAAACAGAAAATTATGGCCCGTAAGATGAATATCAAGCAAAGTCCATGAGTCGAATCATTAAAAAAGACTTGGGACTTGGGGCTTTCAAACGACGTACAGGACATTTAATGACTGCAGCTTTAAAAAAAATAGGATTGAAAAATGCAAACGTCTTTTTGTGAAGCACGTTGATAACTTGCACAGAAAAATTTTGCTCACCGATGAAAAAATTTGTACCGTTCAGGAAAACTTTAACAAGCAAAATAATAGAGTGTATGCGTGGTCATCTATGGAAGTATCTGAACTGATCCCAAGGGTGGAAAAGGGTCATCACCCAGCTTCAGTCATGGTTTGGTGGGGTGTCTCTTACGATGGGGTCACTGACCTGCATTTCTGCGAACAAGGAGTCAAAACATCGGCAAAAGTTTACCAAGAAATCGTTTTGGAAGCTGTTGTGAAGCTTCTTAACAATTCCCTGTTCCAAAACCAGCCATGGACTTTCCAGCAGGATTCTGCGCCGAAAATTCCCTGTTCCAAAACCAGCCATGGACTTTCCAGCAGGATTCTGCGCCGGCCCATAAGGCTAAAACGTCCCAGGCCTGGCTTCGAAACAATTTGCCAGCGTTCATTTCCTCTGGGGAATGGCCCTCAGACAGTCCAGATTTGAACCCATTGGATTACTAATTGTGGACGGTTTTAGATAACTAGGCTCGTCACAAAAGATACGCCAACATTGGATCTCTTAAGACTGCTTTGGTTTGAGCTGTAGCCAATGGACACGGTTCGTGCAGCTATTGACGATTGGCCAGTGCGACTCAAGGCGTGTGTAAAGGCAAAAGGCGGACCATTCGAATAAGTAGATTCTTTTTGGATATATAGTGTTATGAACCATCTCGGTGCCACTCCTGTTACTAAAATCAGCCAAAAATGCCATGTAATGAACACATGAACGTTTTTAAATAAATCGTACTAAATATTTCAAATTATTGTAGGCTTCGTCAAATTGGACAAAGGGGCGTGGGACCGTCCATTTAATTCTGAATTTTAAAAGGCTCTACCACGTGCACTAATGGCGGTATGACAATTGAAGGCGGTTTTTATGGTACTGGTATGAAAGATGCGCATCTTGATGCAAAAGAGGTCATGTTGGAAAGATGGAGGGAACATAAGCCTCTGTCCGGCCGAACTTAATCTTCCCACCTATTTTTGTTACATTTGGCTTGGAAATTCATAAATTTGGCAATGTAAACTTTGTCATGATTGGACAAAGGGTCATGATTTAACAGAACATATCTAGTAAACTATAACCAAGTTGGTGATAAGTTTTGTAACTTAAATATTAGTAGTAAGAAAAAAAACATGCCCTTTTAGAAAAGAGCAAGTGCTTCGCCTCTTTAAAAATATAATTTTATTAGCACGGACTGTACCGAAAAGAAACTTATCCTTTTAATCACTTCTATCTCATAATATATTCGTTTGTCAGTTAAAAACGGTCAGAACACCGTGCGATCGATGTACTTATAACGTTTTCTGTTTCTCTAACATTTTTTTCTAATTATCCCTATGGCACGAATCGAAGTTAACGTACTAAAATGAATAATACTTTGCAAACCAAATGACCCAAAGCTTGAGTCAAAAAATACGGGTATTGTACTCGTATACCCGTACAACGATTCCGTGACTTTTTGAATAAAGCACAGTTTTTTTGTTGCAAAAAAATTGTATTTTTCAACATAATCTCCTTTTAGCTCAATATACATAGTCCAACATTTCTGCAGTTTTTGTATCCCTTTCAAAAAATAGGGTTTTTTGAGGTCCATACAACAGGCATTTGTTTGATCAATAATTGCATCGTTGAAGCTGATTATCTTTTTCCCGGAGTGTTGTCTGGATTAATTTAGAGCCCGTCCAATTTTCAGTTTGATTTTCTGAACATCCACAAGTGCAGGATATAATTTAATCGGCCACGCTCGATTTTATCTTTTTTACTAGTTGATCCTAAAATTGTCAAATTAGTATAAATCAGTGGCATTGTAACGCTTCCGTGACTGGCCTTTATTGTACCCAGTGTACCGAGTCTGCTATTGAGGACCACAATCTATGATGGAGGGTATATTAGATGCGATACGGTCGAACTTAATGTATCCACTTGTCGTTTTTGTTGTATTTTAAGTCTTACAAAACACAGCTGATGCTACCTACGATTGTTGTTTTTGTGAATGATGCTGTGCTGTTGTAGCATTAGGCGAGTATGTGACTAACAAAGGTGCCATTACTTTTTGGCATTCACGTTCGTTCTCACATTGTTGTCAATATCTCATGTGGGTTACAATCGAGAGCACCTCGTTCACATTGTATAAGAGTGTGTGTGTTTCGGAATCTGATTTTGACACTTGGCTCTTTTTGACTTGCACCTACGACAACAGTCAGTATAGCAGGGAATTCGAAAATGTAGAAGGCCAAAGTGTTCCAAACTCTCGCATACAAGCACACATACTCGTAGATCCATATGCAGATGATGTAAAATCTGCTCGAGTTCATTGGAGTGCTACGTACGTACGTACTGGCGTGTGATTTAGGTATACCCGTGTGTGTGCGTGTGTGAGCGAGTGTTGGCTTAGGTCAACAAAAGTATGCGGAGATGACAAAGTCAAAAGGTTCGCTGTTTGTTAGCGTTCATTCGGTGTGGTAAGAGCAGCAGAGTGCTGACTTGATTTAAATTGACTTGATTTCCCACTCAACCGCCATGCCCGGCTGGCTGGAGTGTGCATGAGGCTCCCCTCTAGTCCATGCCGTTAGTGCGTCAACTAAGCTCTTTCCATCGAACCCTTTCTGCGGTGCCACATGCAACAAAGTAAGTCGGTGAAGGCAAAACGGGTCGTCTGCCATGTGGGATACGGGAGGACAGAGAGCGGAGTTCTGGCGTGGGTATGAGTACATTTTAAATTAATTATCATGACAATGACGAAGGTAAAATACTTTTCATTCTTCTTCATCATCTTCATTCCTCCACAGCCATTATTCTTAATTTTTTGTGTACTCTTTCGCAGTGTTGCATGTTGAACATGGTGTTTTTTGTTGTTGTCTGCTTTTTTGTCAAAATAAAGAAAAATGTTCCACTAGAGCTGAGATTCGGTGTAATTTTATGGGTACATTTGTTTGTGTACAAATGCGAGTGTGCCACCGAGTGGGTAGGTTTGAGTGAGCGTGCGAGTGTGATTTGGTAAAAAATCGCTTCAACAATTACATTGGCCCTGTCATGCTACGCGCTCTAAGTACATACCCGTATGTGCGGGGGTAATTTCGATGTTATTGCTGCTGCTGCCGACGCTGATTACAATTAGGCCCTTTTCATTTTGAACAGTTCGAGCCAAAGTACAGTTGACAAATTGCTCAAGACTGTTGAAATTAATTGTTACTTAATTAATAATCTGTTAGTGACTTGTAGTTTGATAAAAATCTCCCAAAAGAAATCGTACTCACATACTTGTCCCGACCCACTGATTTGACTTCACTGAGTGTCACTCTGGGACAATCACTACTGAATCTGGCTAGAACCCCAAGTTCGTTAGCATGGTGAAAGGTTTCTAGGAATTGTCAATGTGTGCTGCCTATAACAAAGACTTGTTACCCGTAATTACCCGTTCCCTTTGTATGTAGGTTAGGTGCAAGTGCAAGAGTTGTCAATTACTTGACTAACTTGGTCAATTGAGGTTCTATGTGATACCATGGAATGCTGCGGTGTAGATGTTCTATTGCAAATTGTATTGTTGGAACTCTAAGATAAGACCAATTTATATAAAATGTAACCCGATAAATGTCAGTCTAAAAAGTAGAAAAATTTGCTAAATGTATTATGTGTTTTACCCTATCTACGCCTCAGAGTTATCGAAATGGAGTTAGGCAATTTACACTATGTACCTATTCAGGTTAGGGGCGAAGTGCCTGGGTGGTTCTCTATCCTATTAGCTAGAGCGTCAAAATATATAGTTCGAAATTGAGATTTTTTAGTTAATTGACCCCTACCAAACCAATCCGTGCTGCTCTGATATTACTCAGTTTCCCCCCTGTTAAACATCTCAGATGTCGGAGTAAAGTTTAATCATGAAAACTTGAATATTCTGAATGAAAGAGCCACCCACGAACAAACGAGGTTATCGACGCTTCTATTCTTCTCCTTTTTGTCTCGAGAGCTTCTATTATAGACATTAGATCTCAACTTGGCGGCATCGAACAGTGCCCCAATGTTAGCTTTCAACATGCCGATACCGACCCAAGAGGTGGATATTAGGTAGGATTTGTCTAGTAATCCGACAAGTCTTAGTCCTAGCTTATCTATAACTGCTTAATCACTTAATATTAAACTACAAATGCCCTGTGCCATACCGTTGTTGTTGTTGTTGCGGAACACTGTATCGTGGTGAAAGGCCGAATAATTGCTGCTTCGGGTCGAACCGGTGCATAGAACCGGCTGTCGTGGGATTCCATACCGTAGTTCCCCATGTTGTTTGTTGTATACGCCATTGATAGAACCCTTGTTCAGCGATAATTGGCGCAAACGTCTATGTCTTCGTTTTAAGCGGTTACGTCTCCTCTCAAGTGAACATTTTGACCTCCAAAATTATCTCGAAGTGTAAATAGCTTTGGCAACGTAATTATCGACAATCCATTAAGGAACATACGGGTAAATTGCTCTGAAATCAAGAGTACGATTTATTTTATACTCACTGTTTAACCTCTTTTTATATGACCAACGCTCTGAGGATGTTCCCTATATATGCACTGCATTGCGTTGGAAAGTAAGGGGTCGGAGAAGGAAAAGAGGGAATAATGTTAATTAGCATTTGTGTTGAACTTCTGGGTGTCGTAATTAGATTGAACGAACGTACGTAGTGTAGCGCGGTCAACCGACCAATCAATAACAAGCGGGTGTGAATTCCTGGAAAGTCGCGTCTTTCTGCCGAACTTCCTTATTTCTGGAATAAATCGACAGTTGCCAGAAAAACACACGCCATGAAAGTAACGAGAGAACAGCGACACGCAACCCACATTTTGACGATGCTCGAGGGAGACAATAGAGTTGGATATCACACTGTCCTATTAGAACTATCACTTGCCATTTAACACGGTCAAGTATCTTCAAGGATGATTTTGAGGCATATATGGTAGTTGCTCATCTTGGGCTTGATGGTAGTTGCACAGATATTGAAAAGTTCAAAAGATCTGAATTTGTTCTTCACTCTGTATACTCATGTCTAGAATATCAAGAGCATCTGATTGTTCAATGACCATACCAGGCCTTTACGGTGAATTTAATTGCCCAGTCTTTGCACTCCCTCCCTACTTGGTAAGAGGGTATATCATTTGGTACGGAAAAAAAGTTTTACGCTTCGAAAACTGCATTTTAGACCCAACATATGTTTGGACCAAACCCGTTTTATGAATTTTTTAGTCGTTTGAGCCATGTCCGTCTGTGCGGCTGGCTCGCAGGATAACTATCAAAAAGGAGATACTAACCGTTTTTAAATTTTTTATGTCGTAAAATTACTCCAAAACTACATATCGTTTCACACAAATGTACGGTGCAGTTCAAATTCTTGTATTCTTAAAATATCTTTAATGCTATTCATACGATCTTATGATGAAGGGAACTGAATGTTGTTTTTAAGGTAATTTGGAACTCTAAATCCAAATCTGTACTTTTTTTCTATCAGCTTGACTTTTCGCGATATACCGTTATGTCCAAAATGAAGGCACTTCCACTACAAATATTTAAATAACTTGAAACGGTTCACCATATTTAGTTAAAAAAATTAAAACTCGGCAACAAAATTACCTTTAACCCGTGCATACATTGTTTTTAATTTGGCCCAGTAGTTTCAGATTATCGTTGAAGTTTTTTAAACAAAAACAACAATTAAAAAAAACTTGTTTTTTAAAAATTCATAAAAAAATAATGCGACAAAAATCACAGTCTTGGTCTAAAAGTATTTAGTTTAATATATTTTGAATCAAATGAGCTTTATATCATTGAAATGGGTGAACAACTTTTTATTTTGTCAACAATTTACCGAGAAAACTGAATTGAAAAAATCGCCATTTCCATACATAAAAAAAAATTATGAATATGTGTGTGTTTGCTGTTGTTCTATTTATTTATATAAGTAGTTATCACCGAACTTAGCATAACTCATTCAATTTTCAATCGAATTTGATGTACATACTAATAAAAAGCACAATTTGCTCCCAACCGATCAACTTTAAGCGTGAAGAAAATTAAAATGCGTAATTATTTTTTTATAATAATATTAAAACAGCCATTACTCAGTCATCTTTTTGGTGATATAAAAAAATGTGATTTTTTTAAAGGTAACAACTAAATCTTTAAAAAAAAAAACACAATTTTAAAAATCGAAATTATGAAAAGAAAATTTATGATTTTTTGAAATTTAAATTTTTAGATAAAAGTAGAAAATACGATTAGTACCTTTTAATTACGAATTCGAGCTGATGGAGAAAAATGGAGATTAGATTTAAAATCAACGACCTCAAATTAGAAAAAAAATGCTATAGAATTCCAAACAACACACAAAAAGTTCTATATTGTGTAATCAGTGTTACCTTCTGTTGCACGCTTATTTCGTATATCGAACAAGCAGTTACACCAAGTCATCCTGATTGCAATGAGGTCCATTTGGTGATCTGGGGAGTTTCATATCACTTTATATACTGATTTGTGAAAAAATAATGTTCACTTTTGACGAGACTGTTTACCATACACACTTTTTGTGAACCATCTTCTGTCGTACTTCCTAGGACACGTCTACCTATGACACTTTTCAGGTTGGTATTGTCTGGCCCTACTTGGACATAAAAATCTCCCTTTATTATTACAATATCACAATCGGGTATAGAGAAGGAAACATTTTCTGGTGTTTTAGCCGGCCGCTGAATGGTTTTCTGTCTAAAACAGCGTTGAGATTCTGTCTGGATGGCAGAAAATCGACGACGTTTGTTTTGGAGTCATTTAACGTTTTGCCGGAATATATGAGTGTGAATCCATCAGATGTTTTAAACTCACCTACGTCAGCTCATCTGGTTTCGCACAGTCCCAGTAACACGAATCCATAGTTTTTCATCTCTTTCTAGAGCAGTGTCAGCTTGGTTTGCTCCAATAGCTATCGTCCGTTCCACAAACAAATTTCGAAAAATTCGTGCCCGTTGTTTGAAGCTAAAGTTCTTTACTTTATTAAGCGATAAATTTTCATTTATTTCGGTTATCATTGATTTTGAGATTGGCAGAACAGACCGTTGATTTAGAACTATCAATGCGCCTCTAAGAAGGTCCTGGAGTGGGGCCATAGAAAATTAGTTTTTCATCATTTTCAGTTTAGATGGTCAAAATGCTTAAAAAGGGCAGAATAAAGGTTTTCCCTTTAATACTGTTACTAATTTTAAACCAATATATTTCGATTCCTAAACTAGCCTAGCAAAACGCCGGTAGTATATAATTTTTTTACCCACTTTTCCCGGTAAGCAGAAGCTCCGCCGATCACTTACCGCCACCATTTGTCGCACTATGTATCCTTAGAATCTCGTTGGTTTACAGCCGAGCTTGTACACCACTTGCTGCCGAGGTTGGCGAACCCTCTACACAGACAAACATGGCTGGAAGGTATTTTATCAAAATAAATGTGGGGTCTAAATGTTTTTTTAATGTGTTAAATTTTTTGTCCATACCAAATGAAAGGGTATAAAACTGTGTATTAAAAATACTCTAAATTAGATTTCCTCAACACAGTTTTTATAAAACATTTTTTATTTGAATATGAAAATATTATAATTGAAAAGCAAATGTTTTTCCTTTGCATCATGAAACACATGTCTCTTTTGAATTGAATTTGTAATCAAAATAATTGCCCCATAGGCAAAACAGAACAATGAGTAGACACTCTGTTAATGAACTTACAATGTTAGCTATGAAATAATAGTTCTACCAAAATATGTTAGATGGTGCTGCAAGCATGAACAGCACATCACTGATAAAGGCTTATTTAGTGAACACAAAGCGTTCATCAATAAACTGAATATAACTTCGACGTTTTTTCATTACTTATGGGCTATAAATATTAAAACTTGTGGAACAATCAATTTTATGTTAAAATAGAAAAAAAAGTTTTACACCAATTTTAGATACTTATTAGTTCTTTTAAAGGTTTACGTAGAAGTGACGCTTTCCTTGCAGTTTTAAAGATTCAAGGCCGTGCCCACTCTTTTCACGATTTGATTGTCAATACCAGTGATTCTAGTTTCATTTTCAATAAATCTCCTAGAAGAGTTTCCATCGTTTAAGTTTCCGAATTCGCGCTTTGAACAGTCTACATTTAGTCCAACTTGTTTAACAAAAACATCCTGTATTTGCTTCATTCTGATTCTTTCCTTATCACTGGATTAGATTCACTCTATATACGGCAATTTTGCTTGTTCGTATTGCCGTTAAGATCAAAATGGTCATCATCAGACAAAACCAAACAATTTATCAAGTTGTTGTCTTCTTCAATAATTTCTTGGCAAAATTCGAATAGGCGAATCAAGAGGGTTTAACTTGTTTAGTCGTCATGAATTATCCGTTGTAATGAATGTCTGCTAACTGCAATTTGCGCTGATAAGTTTTGAGTCAAAACGCTTAGATTTGCCTGAATTGAAGAGGCTACAGTCGCGACGGTATCTTTGAACCCAAAAATACGGATCTCGACGGTACGTTCTTCGTGCGATGCTTCCACATTCGGTAAACATGTTTACCAGCCTCGTAATAAAAATAATCGATCCCACGACAGCCGGTTCTATACACCGGATCGACCCGAAGCAGAAATTTGTTGGCCAAGGACAGTCTCCCCGGCACTATGAGTCACTACAAAAACAATAACCAGCCTCAAAATGGTCCATATACTCAGGGGAGTTATGCCAAACTCCCAGCATGGTACTGCTGCACTATCCAAATTCTCTTTTCGGTATACCAAGCATTCTTTTTAAAATAAATAAAGAATAAGCCGATTGCAAACAAAAAAAAATTGTCTAGTTTGAAAATTTAATCGAATAAATTATATTCGAATAAAAATATCTATTCGTGAATTCACATGCCGCATTAATATTCATTTTTTTAAATCAGCTCTCATATTTTTATATGTATTTAATATTGTTTCGTTTTTTTTTAATATAACGATCTTTTTTGGGTCCATAAGGTGCATGTGTTTAAAATAAATTGTATTTCGAATAAATACATAAAATTGTATTATCTTTAAGTAGCACATGTTCCATGTTTATTAATAAATGTTGGTTACGACCACTGCAAACGTTTTTTATGACACTAGAGAGCATAGGTCCAAAACGATCCCCATAGTGGATGTGTTAAGTTCTTCTCTACTAACTATCCCACGATCATCCACAACTAATTAAGACATGTGTTGCAATCTTTAAAAAAAGTGTTTTTCCCTTAAAGGCATGTTTATTCCGTCTGTACTGATTTTCAAAGTGCAAAAGTAAAAATAAATGTTGTCAGACGGAAGGACGCAAGATCCGCTTAAAACTTTTTGTCGACAAAAAATATAGACATACTTCCAATATACATATTTAACTTTTTTAATCAATATTTTAAGGTTTTTCAGATGGAAAGACAAATTCCATTCTGTGGTGAAGGGTATAGAAACCGTAAAGTAGCGTATTATAAAGAACCTTATAGTATGTAAGACGTCATTTCACAATGATATAAGAAATGATTTCGTAATTATAGGAACGTTTGTATTGCTTGCAAGAATTTGATATTAGTGATGTCAGATGTAGGGCGATTTCCCTTTTATAGGTACTTGTATATTTTTTAAAAGAGGGAAAAACTTATTTTCATCTAAGTTTTCATCCTCTTGTGGTAGGTTTTACGCCAATTTGAGCAAGAACTCCATACACTTTATTCTTGAGTGCAATGGTGACATTTTACAATAAGTACATGCGTAACTATCCGCGTTTGTAAAATCGTTCAAATTACCGAAGTTCTTCTGACCCTTTTTGCAAATCGGCTATGACAATGTTGAGGTTGTTTCTGACAGTTCGTTTAAGACTTTTCCCTCAGCCATGGTCAGGAGGCACTCGTAAGTACACTCAATATATTTTCCTTCTCCAATTTGCAGCTTTGATATTATACACGTGTCCGAATAACTGTAGGGACTATAAGTCAATATTGTTCTGTGAACTAATTGACCGTTTGAACGTCAAAGTAATTTTTAAGTAAGAGGCGTACTAGCTAATTTTAGTGAGTTGTTTTTTGTCCATTCTGTGTCTGTAACAGAATATTGGGAGCAGACTTTGGCAAAGGCTCTCAGGTAAGCAACCGACTTAAAATGCAATTTTCAAACTATTAGAACAAACTAATTGTCCGTCAAAACATTACAGAATGAAAAATAAAATCATATACGTAAAAAAACAAGAATGAAGCAATGGGATGGATTCCACGGACATTTGTCTTGCATGTGCAAGTTGTTTTACCTCTAGAAAACAATGAGGCGTATGGGTGCAGATAAATCATTTTGAATTATCTAAAAACAGAACCTATTTTGAAAATGCGGTAAACGTTTTTTTTTATTTTTCTACAAAATTGGAAAATATTGAAAAATTGATAGTTTTTAAATAGTGATTTACCTGGAGAAACACAAAGCAAACATTAATTGTTTTCGTTATTTCGAGTATTCATTTAATGAATTAATCAACCAATAGGAACAAAAAATAGCCAAGTCGTTACTTAGTTTTCGTGATACGAGTATTACACCTGAAATCGGACCAAACTACCTTAAAATTGTGTGTGTTTTGAAAAACTAAAATCGGTCAAATTTGAACGGTTATATCTTATAAAATCAAATCTGATATTAAGGGCAGCATATTAGAAATCGTTTAAATATTTCCTTTAACCCTTAAATGCATGATGTATCTTTAAAGATACAACCAGAAAAAACAGTGTAATTCCTTAATTTCTTTACAAAATTAAAAAAATATTGTAAGCAACTACTCAGAACTATATTTTCTATCATATTGAATCATACTTATATCAATTGTTTTTAGCTTATTAGGTTTACATAACGTTAAACTCAAAATTTTAAAATTCATATATTTTTAGAAAAAGCCATTTTTATAGTCACATTTTAACAATAATAGTATTTTTAATTTAGACAAAAAATTAATATGTCCTTCTGTGATATGTATTTTAATAATAAATAAAATTTTCAACAAATGCGACCCCAACTTTAGTTGCAAAATCACTTTTAGTGGTTGTATCTTAAAAGATACACTATGCACTCCGCACTAATTTCAAATATTCCTTTGTTTTTTTTTTTGTACATTGTGTTTGTATTTGAAAACACAAACATTTGAACAGGTTGCTTTTTTTTCTTGTGTGCACTTACTTGGGTTTTTTTTATTCTTTCTCAGTCGTTTGATACGAGAGGTTGCTTTGGTTGCCACGGAAATAATTTAATTTTATTCAGTGCAATTATTTGATTGTGAGGTTGCTTTTATCTATTTAGAATTTTTGTTATTCTATTTACATATAAATCATAACTATGAACGCTTTTACTCAAAGAAAAACAAGAATGACCGATGATGAAATATGCAAAGTACTTTGCAACAGTGAAGATTTTCCTTATGACAGCACTGATGAAAGCAGTGATGATGAAAGGGAAATTCCACAAATATGCTCCACTAAAACAAAAAACGTGTTACTCATTGATAATAATATCGATTCTGAAGAAACCGAACTAAGTTTTGAGTTGAATGACTCAATTCATGACTCGTTTATTGCCCTAATGAACGATGATAACAAGTCCACGACCTCTGTTCTGTCTCCTGTTACTGCAAAATGTTCTTCTTCAAACCTTTCTAAAACCAGTACTCCAATTTATGATAACAAGTCCACGACCTCTGTTCTGTCTCCTGTTACTGCAAAATGTTCTTCTTCAAACCTTTCTAAAACCAGTACTCCAATTTCTACTTCAAAAAAAATTAGGTCACCTGCACTTACAAAATGTGCTACCACAAATTTAGTTATTTCTAATTTGGTTATTTCTAACTCTCCTGTTTCTAAAGAAAATTCTGAATCTATACCAGGACCTTCTGCTTCCCTAGATCATTCTTTAGAGCTTCAGACAAGTTCTTCGACATTCAATTTATTTCCATCAAAATTTCAAGACATAAAAGTAGATCCTAAATCTTCAGCATTTGAAAAAACAATCTGGAAACAAGGTAATTTGCAATTTCATAGTAAAGAAGTAGATTTTCGGGGAGATAGCTCTCTCAGTGATGATATTCAATCATTAGTAACTCCTTATCAAGTTTGGAGCTATTTATTTCCAGAAAGCTTAGAAAACCTTTTAGTTGAAGAAACTCTACGGTATGCTGGATTAGATGAAAAGTTTTCCTTTAGTATTTCGGAGTTGCGAAAGTTTATTGGTGTTATGTTTTACATGACGTATTTCAATTTACCAAATACCAGAGATTATTGGTCAAGCAATAATGACCGATCAGTAGACGTTATAAAGCAGCAAATGACGGTAAACCAGTTCGAAAAAATAAGGCAATATCTACATTTTAATGACAAAGAAAAAAACCTACCACGCGACGATCCGAAACGTGATAGACTCTACCTTATTAGGCCGGTTGTTGACTCCCTAAATGATACATTTGGTTCTGTTTCCAAGTTAGCGAGATTGTCTGTAGATGAACAAATGTGTTCGACAAAAATGAGCAGCTATATGAAACAATATCTGCCAAACAAGCCTAAAAAGTGGGGATTTAAATTTTTTGTGTTATGTGATACTAAAGGGTATGCTTACAAGTTCGAAATTTATACCGGAGCAAATGAAGCTATGCGCCCAGAAGAGCCAAATTTGCAAGCATCTGCAAACATTGTAGTAAGGTTAGTTCGTGAAGTTCCTAAGTTTAAAAACTACATATTATACTTTGATAATTACTACACTACAATTCCTTTACTTATACACCTTAGAACCCAGGGAATTCTTTCTGTTGGTACAATCCGACGGAATAGGATAAAAAATTGCAAGCTTCCAGAAGAAAAAACAATGATGAAGTTTGAACGAGGAACCAGCCAGGAGTTTGTAGCTAGTATCTATGGTATAGATGTGACTTCTATTTCATGGAAGGATACAAAAATTGTCAATTTAGTTTCGACTTATATAGGAACTAAGCCACCCTTTTCCTCAATCACGCCAAATGAAAGTTTATTTGTTAGTAGATTTGACAAAAAGCAAAACAAATCGACAACGGTCTCTTGTCCGCAAATTGTGAAAGACTACAATAAAAATATGGGAGGCGTCGATCTATTGGATAGTTCCATGAGCCGCCACAAAATAACTCTAAAAAGCAGAAAGTGGACAAACAGATTGTTTTACCACCTATTAGATATGACCTGCATCAATGCATGGATTCTTTACAAAAGAATTAACCAAGATCAAGCAAAAACAAAAAATTTACGATTGATAGATTTCAAATTGGAAGTGGCAGATTCACTTTTCAATTATAAAAATTCATCAAAACATACTACAGTTCGTCGACGACCAAACATAGAAACTGAAATCCAGAAAAAAAAACAAAAGCCGAATTCGCAAGTACCACCTCCCGAAGATGTAAGACTAGACGGAACACAACATTGGACGCTCGTAAGTAAGAAAGGAAGATGCAAGATGCCAGGTTGCACAGGTCAAACAAAGATGTTTTGCAGTAAGTGTGAATTAAATCTATGTCTCACGGCTGATAAAAACTGCTTTTTTAATTACCACAACCAATAAAATTAAATATTTTTCATTTATGTCTATATATAGATGTATACAACTTATAAAAAATAAACTTTTGTTATTCAAATCGTAAACAGTATTTGTTTTTCTCATGTGTTGTTATTTTAGCGGGGAGTGCATATTGTATCTTAAAAGATACAACCAAGTTTTTCTTCATAAAATAAACAAAATAACTTTTTTTTCAAAAATTTAAACGCAGTTATTATTTTTTAATAGGATTTCATTATATATATCATTTTCGCAAAAATCTGAGACTATATGCATTTAAGGGTTAAGATTGGTTTATTCAAAATATAGGCGCACATGAAAATTTTGATTTTTGCAACCGCGTTTGCTCCATTGTGCGACGCTCCAAAAAGTCAGCTGTGACCTTTTACACAACTACAATAGAAAAAGGGATGTCATGGATCCTGAATAAAATCGTAATTAATATTAGCATCAATATCCGTTTTCTGTATAATGCCACAACAACATTGTGTGTATTCACTCACAAAAAAGAGTTCAAACCGTATAATGACCGTTGTTATCGTCCGTTGCGTTCCAGTTGCAGATGATGTACACTCGCAGCATAGATCTTCTGTGTACAGGCGCATTATGAGCTGGAATCAATTGATACTGACTAGTATGGCAGAAGAAAGGATTTGGCTGCATCCCGAGGGGATTTCCGTTTGAAAATAAATTTTAAATCTCATTTAATCCACATATTTTACCTATTTAAGGAGCCCCAGCCCATTCGTTCTGAGCTGCAGCACAATAACCCAACAGTTTCTATTATCTAAAATAACCAAGCAAATCGTAACAACGTATCTTTGCCAAGAGTACAATGGGACGACGGCATGGAGTGGTGTGGTGTTTGCCAAGGGCAGGAGCACAAAGGAGAGTGGGGATAATAAATAGATTTCAGTCATAAAGTAAATTGCGTTATGCTACTTTCCCAGGGTAGCCGTCGTCGTTGTCGTCGTCGTCGACGTCAACGTAGTACACGTACCAGTGCACACTGTTCATTCGTTTGCGGATTGGTACACAATTCCAGCCCCACTTGCGGACATCCATCATGTAGCCAACCTCTTACCGCCACTCCCGCTTTCCCCTTATGGCGAGGAGCCTCACCGGCGCATAGATGGCAACAAGAGGAACTCGTAGCACATGCCAGACGACGGACGTGGTACAGGGTGGTATACTGGACAAAGATATACTCGTTCAAATGTACATTTTCATATTTCGTTGGGTTCTTTCATTTATTTCGTAAATCTATTGCGTGCTTTTTTATGCCTGGCCGGCTATGGGAGAGATCATCGAGAAGTGAACCCTGTCCGTCTGCTTGCCTGTCTGTCTGTCGCTCTGTCTGTCTGTCTCTTTTGCATTGTGAATGAGTTTATATCTGCCCTGTGGCAGCCTTTCGAAAAAATTGTATGATTTTGTGTGTGTGTTTGTATGTGTGTGCGTGAGAGTGTTTATAAAAGAACTGTTTTATTTTCTGTTCATTCTTTCGTCTACTTGTTGTTGTATTGTATATTTTGGATTTCTGCTTTATTAGTGTTGTACGTTTTTATGATGCGGTATATTTTGTACACGCTCTCCGCTCTCGGTTCTTCTTTTTTATTATTATTGAAATGAAAGCAAACTTTGCTGGCAGTACTCGTAAAAATGCGGTTGCTACACAATAAATGAAGGCAACCTTTACAATAGACCAGACTGCAGATACTCACATGGAACTACCACATGCACACACCCCCACATGTAGAAACAAGCACACGTCTCAACTTACTTTCGTTTTGCTAAATGAACAGCCGAACAGATCAGTTAACGGCCTGTAGTCGTACTCAAAATTAGCCGTTTGATGACACCAGTGGAGCTGTCAGCAGAAAAGCCCCTTCTTTCGGGTTTGTCCTTAGAGTTGTCTTTTGTTATACCGTAAGAATATATATCGTCGCCTTATGCTATTTTGGTCGAAACGTCTTTTCAACTTTTTTGAGCAAGCAATGTACTCGCAGAGTTTTCGGCCGCTCATTCGGAATTTGAAATCAATATATTTTTTTGAGTTACGGTGAAGTTTTTTTTTATTCATATCCACTTTTAATTTTTTGCAATTTGGGATCCGTACCCAAAAATAGTTTTCTCAGTCGTCTACTCTTAAGACTTTCATTACTCCATGATATATCGGGTGATCAATTTTTTTTCAAAATAAAAAATTCAAATCAAGTGTGGAATTATTATTGCTCTTGTTTGAACGAAAATGTTATGCCATTTATTTTTTGAATATAATTTCCTTCAAAGTGTGGCCACAACAACGCCCCAGGGTGTCCATTCTAAGGGTCCAATTTTGAATGACTCATTCGAGCATTTCTACTGGTATGGTATTAATGACATGCGTAATGTTGGCTTCCAAAACCTGAATCGTAGCTGGTTGTCAGCATAGACTTTGGACTTTACATAGCCCCAAAGAAAAAAGTCTAAAGGTGTGATAACACACTACCTAGGTGAAAGTAACTGCTGTTCGAAATCACCTCTCAATAGATCCATTGTTTGAGCAGCTGTATGGCAAGTGACACCGTCCTGTTGATACCAAATTTCACAAGTTTACGGGCTTCAATTTTAGGTAGCAAAAAGTCCGATATCATGGCGCGAGAGCTGGCGCCATTCACGGTTACGTTACGACCATCATCTTTTTAGAAAAATATGGACCGATGATTCTACTAAGCCATAAACTGCACCAAACCGTGGTTTTCTCTGGGAATAATGGCACCTCTTGAACCTCTTCTGGTTGCTCTTCAGCCCAAATGTGGCAATTTTGTTTATAGACGTTGCTGTTGAGCCAGAAATGGGCCTCATCACTGAACAAAATTTTGGCTGAAGCCAGTTTCTTACCGATCGCTCATTTCCATTATACAGTTGCACAAATTGGAGACGTTGTTGCGGTTGAGTCTTTCCATGATGGAATATCAAACAGTACTGAAAACAAATAAAAAATATTAAAAATAATAATACAACTCACGCGTAATCAGTGAAAAAACCCTATTGAAAAAATACCTCTATATGGATCACCCTTTATAAGTCGCGTTGTTTTAACTATTGTAGAACGATTATAATCCCTTTACCATGTTTTATGGTTTTGATAATAGTTTGCGTATTGATTTCCAAAAAATTATAGACGTGGATCGAAATAGCACAACAAACATTTTTGTAGATTATATTGTATTTTTGATCCAAATGCAATACTTTTGGATGTGGATCACAAATTGCAAAAAAAAACTAAAGAGGGTTACCAATTCATAGTTCAAAGAGCGCCATGACTTCAAATCAAGAGGTAATAGTATTGCTATTCAGAAACATGGAACGATAAGTTGCAATTTCAATGGGGCTGGTTATTGAGCATTCATAATGCTCTGTGCTAAGTTTCAGCTAGATCGGATCTTGAATTCTAAATCTAAAGAACCAAAACCTTAACCGATCTTTGGCAGTGTTAATAGGGTTCGTCTATGGCCCACACCGCACAATTTGGAAAGTTTCATCGGTATATGTTCTTTTGTGACACCCATAGATAAATGAACGGAAAGATCGAATTAAATAGTGATGAAAAGTGAGATGAGTCGATCGGTACAATAAGTATGGGGTCTATCTTCTATATCTATATCAATAGAAGTGATCAATTAATGGTCATAGGAGATAGGGATATCTCCTTAATCACTTAACGACGATCATATATCTAAGTGATCATTTTTCATCGACATTAGTAAACCCGAATTACTTTTGAAACATATCGTAAAAAAGACCATTCTGTTGAAAATATGAAAAATTAAATAAATTTTTTCAAGCTGTTGTAACTATAGTGCTTACAGAGCCCATATCGTGTGCGAAAAGTCAGTCCTAAACATATTTGTGGAATCTAATGTATCGGGTGACAATTTCATCATAGACCCCAACTACATGGCATTGCCATGGACATTTTGTATTCCATTTGTGAACATGAGGAGTTGAATTAACCTAATGACTCCTTCCAAGTGACCTCATGCAGCAAAACCATAGGTAATATTTTTTTTTAAGAAAACTCTATGTAACTTGTACCACATTTATGAGCTTCGTGGCCCGTGAGATGAATATCACGCAAAAGTCCATGAGTCGAATCATTAAAAAAGACTTGGGACTTGGGGCTTTCAAACTACGTACCGGACATTTATTGACTGCAGCTTTAAAAACAAATAGGATTGAAAAATGCAAACGTCTTTTGGTGAAGCACGCTGGTAACTTGCACAGAAAAATTTTGTTTACCGATGAAAAAATTTTTACCGTTCAGCAAAAATCTAACAAGCAAAATGATAGAGTGTACACGCAGAAAAAAGTATGGTTGTGGTGACAATATTCGAAGAGAATCATACTATTATTGGGTATATGGTTGTGGCACAACAATAGTCTGATTCACACACAACCATACTATTATAACTACAAACATAGTATGATTTACGCTCAACCATACTATGATCTCCACAACCATATTATGATCCTCACAACCATTTTTTCTTTTACATTCAACCATAGTATGATCCTCACAAACATAATATGATTCACACGCAACCATATTATGATCCCTACAACCATAATATGATTCCATTTAACCATACTTTGATCCCCAAATTTGATTTATAGTATTGGGTTATGTTATTATTCAACATAAGAGATTCTTATTTAGCATTTTTTTTTAATTAGTTCATAGCCAGATTTGAGACAATGGTTCAAAAGATTTTATTAAAAAAACAAAAAAATATTCAAAAGGCAGTCGCAAAGTCTTTAAGTTGCAAGCAGTGGTGACTGCAGGGGATGAATGCTTCTTTACCATCCGCACACCCCATGTGATGAAGGTGATTAAAACATGATGAATGGCTATATACTTAAGTGCAGGCAGATTTTTAATAAACGAGAACCAGTCGGCTGTAGAATATTCTACCGAACAAAGTAAACACAACAAAAATCCCTCTCACCGTCTTCCGCTTGTTGTTGTTTTTATATTGAACAACAACCATGCACTGTATCGTGTGTGTATGTTTTTTTTGTATAACAAAAAAAACACACATACATGCATAGTCTTTAAAACCTGTTATGCTTTGTTCATATTCTCAACCATACAGTATGATTGACGTAAATCTTTAACAACAATACTTTTGTCGCACCAACAATATTTACATGGTTGCTTCAACCATATCTTCATTTCTAAATTTAGCAATAATAGTATTGTTACATTTCAACAATATTAATATTGCCGCAATCATACTGTTGTCAAAATAAAATTCAGAAAACAATACTATGGTTGCAACAAACATTTTTTTTTTGTAAAGAACATATTATTGTTGCTGTGACCATATAATAACCATATCATGTCTCTGCTTGTAAGCGCGGTCATCTAAGGAAGCATCTGAACTGATCCCAAGGGTGGAAAAGGGTCATCACCCAGCTTCAGTCATGGTTTGGCGGGGTGTCTGTTACGATGGGGTCACTGACCTGCATTTCTGCGAACAAGGAGTCAAAACATCGGCCAAAGTTTACCAAGAAACCGCTTTGGAAGCTGTTGTGAAGCATCTTAACAATACCCTGTTCCAAAACCAGCCATGGACATTCCAGCAGGATTCTGCTCCGGCCCATTAGGCTAAAACATCCCAGGCCAGGCTTCGAAACAATTTGCCTGCGTTCATTTCCTCTGAAGAATGGCCCTCAAGCAGTCCATATTTGAACCCATTGGATTACAAATTGTGGACGGTTTTAGTGGACAAGGTATGTCACAAAATATACACCAACATTGGATCTCTTAAGACTGCTTTGGTTCGAGCTGTGGCCAGTTTTCCAATGGACTAGGTTCGTGCAGCTATTGAGGATTGGCAAGCGCGACTTAAGGCGTGTGTAAAGGCAAAATGCGAATATTTCGAATAAGTAGATTCTTTTTGGATACAATATACAATAAATCAATAAATATATTAGAAAATATTTGGTCCAAAAACATTCAGTACTTTTTATTGTACAGCATAAAACTTGTGTATGTATGTCCCTGCTAAGTACAAAACGCATGAGCCGTTCGGAACCGGCGATAAACAGCAGGGCCCAGGAAAATAAGAATTATATCGCGCAGAGCTCACTGATTTTGAGAAATGTTTTCCCTTATTCCTTATCGGGATGTTGTGGGATTTCACTAAGAACTTGTCAATATGGGTTCTAAAATTAAGCAAATTTTGCCACGAATCCAAATATAGAGTAATTTTAGCTAAGATTAGGGATGTACGCGTGGATCGAAAGAGTCTAAACTACGGACCATTCTTTGCCGCTATAGTAGAGTAGTGACGGTGGAGAGTATATAAGTTTTAACTTGCTGGTTTATAAATGGTGCACTTGCTGTTACGTTGGTTTGAAAAACGCCTATAAAGTTGAGAATTTTGAATATTGAAGCGTATAATTTTGCAGAGACATGTATTTAAGGTTAATTTAAAACAAACAATAAAAAAACACGATTTTGGAATTTTTAATGTTTGGTCATTTTGGATTTCACAATGCAACAAATTTTTGCATTAAAATTCTTTATTCTTTTACGTTATAAAAAACAAAATGTTTTTGTTTTTTCAGTGTAGAAAAATAAGTGAGCTTTTCAATGAAACAAGGACATTCTTAGAAACCTCATCAGCTGCCACAATTTTCACTTTGCTTGCTTTCAAGGTGTTTCTGTTGCATTGTATCGCAAGGTTATTTGAACAAGTATACCTAGATGAATTGACAACATATTTCATGAATGTGTCAGTTCTTTAAATATAGGTCTGAAAGAACTCCCAACATAATCCTTCGCAATTTATAAGGAACTGTGCTGGCGAATAGAGTATCCTGAAATGATTCATAGTTTTGGAAGAAATACATCTTCCGCATTCTTGGCATCGTGTGGTTCTGCCTAAGCCTTTTTAAAAGGAGAGATCTAGATATTTGTAGATATTGTACATACACTTATGTACGTATGTAGGTACATAAGTGTATGTACAATGTTGTAGGCCAATACAACATGCATTCGTAGTTATGTAGCCACATATGAGAGCACGCACCAAGACGATATCCATCCATTCTAGGGGTTTTATGCATTTCATAATTGAAAATTTACAGAGAAAAAAGCGAGAAAAATAAACTTTGTTTTCTTTCGTTTATTTTGTTTTTTTTCCGTTACGTTACAGAATGTCCCGCACAAGATGGCAATAAAAGGAAATTCGCAGAAAAACTGTAAAATAAAATTTAACACATTTCACACAACAACCAGCGGAAAAAGAAATGAAAAGTGTCAGTGAAAACGAATGTTGTGCAAACATAAAGTGAACAAAAAAAGCAGGATAAGAAAAAAAACTCACGCAAACCCAAAGGAATCGAACAAACGGTTTTGGTGCAAAATATGATTATACATCACATTTATCATAGATACGCCGTCTCTTGCCACCGCGTCGCGCCCCACGTTGCAAACCATAGCCCATACCGCAGCCCACTAGGCCACGTAACGCCACGCCAACAATCGAGGCGCACTGAGCCATGAGCTCGGGCCAAGGAAACCACGAGTTGAGGAGAAAACCATTTTAACGGGCTTCCGCGAAATATATCTCGCACTAATGCTGTATTTCACGCATTTCCGTTTTGCTTTCGCACAGCGAAAAAAGAAGAAATAAAAAATGTGAACACAAGATTTCCGGAAAAACGAGGAAAGTCACTGCGATTTAGCAACAGTGAAAACCAAAATGATACGTTGTCCCACTCCTGCAGATGCTCTCCTCCATAAATATTGTATATGAAATACTATAAACACTCTATCAATGTTCAGCGAGGTACAAACGCTTACCACCGAAAAGGGAGCGGAAAACATAAAACTGAAATTGAAACTCAAACAATCTGCTGGGACAACAAACAGACGACCCCACCCGCCGCTCCAAAGGTACATTTTTTTTCAACTCCACAAGTGACTGAGTGAAGTGAATTCGAAAATAGTCGGTACTCGGAAGACCTTAAGGAACAAATCACTGCTGAGTGGGTGCTATCGCTGATTGTCCATCATGAGCGCCATGGACACCATTCACCTATTCCTGATAACTCTGCTAACGATTGGTAAGTCAGTTATTATTTAAAAATTATGTGTAGCCATTTGGCATCTTTTTAAGTAAAAAGCTAGTTAATAATCCAACAGCGCTTAGTCGCAGCGTTGATTTCTCTGCCGACTTTATCATTTATTTTCCATGGCATTAACCCCTTACATGCGGGCGTCCACGTGTCAACATGTTTGCTATTGAGTGTGAAATTCAATTTGACTTAAAGAAAAACTAGCTTTTTATATAAGGGTTTGAATAGGCCATATTCATGAAAGAAACTTTACATTAATCTAAAGAATTGTTTTTGTGACAACACCTTAACACATTTTATATCTGAAATCATAGTTTTGAGATCGAAGGTATGTTTTATTTGATACGTAAACAGTCTGATTAAAGCCTCGCTAGGGCCATAATTTCAAATCGTTATAGAATTTATTTGCTGAAAATATAATAAATAGTTAAAAATGGGGTTTGAAGGAAAAGCTTTGGGCCACCTTCAACAGCGATAAGCAAACTTAAGCAAATTTTGTTTGTTTTTTTCGTCTTATACACGCTCTTTCAAAAATAATATAATTTTTTATATATTTTTTTTCGCTTGTTAGAAACTCTGTTTTGGTTAATCTCGATTTTTCCAATAAATCATCGAAAAGCTATAACATCGAACGAAAAT
The DNA here is from genome assembly GCA_963513945.1 of Hydrotaea diabolus. Classification (NCBI taxonomy): domain Eukaryota; kingdom Metazoa; phylum Arthropoda; class Insecta; order Diptera; family Muscidae; genus Hydrotaea; species Hydrotaea diabolus. Next base: position 128,045,330 of record OY740716.1, read on the forward strand.
ACATTTATTACATTTTTCAGATTAACTTAACATATTCATAACCAGTATGCGGCTGAAATGGGCTTATATCGGTTAAAAAAAAGTATTACAAAAACTGAATGATCTTTTGAATTAAATTTTGTGAAAACTTTTTTTAAACTTTTGTAGAGATGGCGTTTTTAGGTCGATCGCGTGTTCGTAAGCAAGAGGAATAATAACAACAACCAGCAAGAAAAAAGTTATAGGCCTGTCCGAATCTTTTATACTCTCCACTGTGATCTTAAGTGGCCTGATTTTATGGGCCCCTTAGATGAATGAGTCAGGCCCAAATCTCAGCGAAATTTTCAAAATAAATCTTTAGTAATCTGCATAGTAAAATGAGAATTAATTTTACAACATATATTGTCATATAGACAATTGATCCCCGTTTGTGTGTAGATCGTCCTAAAATTTTACGAGGCTTTCGTTCTGTTGGAAAATACCGCAAACTTATTTTCAAAATTTTGAAGTGCGTTTAGTGATAAAGCTTTGACCTATTGCGATTTGTGCACAAACAACTCGAAATATACGATTTATACACACTAAAATTATTTGCACACAACCATCTGCTTAGTTATGCTTCACAGTTAAGGTCAGGGATGCACGTGAACTAAAGCCTAACCGGGTTTGAACCGAACCATACAATTTGTTCACTGTAAACCACTTTTTGAAAAAAATTTCAAACCAAACCACAAACAAAAAAACCTCTTTTACATGAAGATGCATTTAAAGGGCTTTTCATTAAGGACACAACAATTTTATATACAGGCTGTCCGCCGGGAAGGTATACAACTTTGTTTGGCTGCTATTTTGGTAAACAAGACTAATGTTTACAGTTTCTATTTGGCAGTCGTGAAGTAGAGATGTAGCAAATTTATTATGAAAAAATATTCGATAAACCAACGTGTTTTAATCGTTAAAACATTTTATCAAAATTAATCAACGATTACTCCGACTATGAGAAAGTTACGAAAAATTTTTGGGAGAAACAACGTGCCAACAAAACGCACTCTTTATCGTGTAGTGAATGATTTCATAAAAAGAGGGTCCGTAGCTGATAGGCCCAAGCATGGAGCACAACGTACTGCAAGATCGGCTGAAAACATAACTTCTGCTCAAGAAAGTATTCAAAACAATCCATCATTAACCTCAATTCGATGCCGTACTCAGGAACTTGTTCTTCAAAAAACAACTTTAGCCACAATTTTGCAGAAGGATATGCATTTGTTTTCATTTAAGATTTAGTTGACACAAGAGCTTCTTCCACAAGACCATTTACGCCGCCGTAATGAAAGACGAGGCACATTTTTTTTTGAATGAATATGTGAATAAACAGAGTATTCGGTTCTGGGCAATAAAAAACCCTCAAATTATTCATCAGTCACCTTTGCATCCATTAAAAGTGCAATTTGGTCAGGAGGAATCATTGAAAATTACTTCTATGAAAATTAAAACGGCGTAACGGTAACTGTCAATGGGGAGCGATATCGTGATATGATTGAAAACCTTTTAACGCCAGAACTGCATGCTTTGGGCTTGATTAACATGTGGTATCAACAAGACGGTGCCACATTGCATACAGCCAGGATTACAATGGAATTACTGCGAAACCTCTTTCCACAACAAGTTATTTTAAGAAGTGATGATGTTGATTGACCTCCATGGTCGCCTAATTTGACTGCTTCGGACTTATTTTTATGGGGATATCCAAAAAGCAATATTTATGCAAACGAACCAGAAACGCTTGAGCAACTCAAACAAAATTGAAAAATGTGCTCAAAAGGGCTCGCATTTGTGAGGCTAACAGAGGCGGACATTTATCTGATATTGTATTCCATACATAATTGCCGGCATTAAATAAAACATTTATCAATATAAGACCCATTCGCTTTCATTTAATCAAAAATTATAAACAAACAAAGTAGTATACCTTCCCGACTGACACCCTGTATTAATATAACACTGAATATTTATGATATAGAGTTCACATTAATTCCAGGTACATTTTAAGAAAGAAAATCGATTTCGGTCATATTACCACCACGACCCCGTGGTGGATCCAATTTGACACCACTCTTGCACACATTTCGACTGGAACGTTGGCAAATTCACGTTGGATGTTGTCTCGCTCGTCTAAAGTTTTTGGCTTGTTGGCATTGACCAATAACTTGATGTAGCCCTATAAAAAGAAATCCAATGGCGTTAATTCGCATTAACGAGGTGGTCATTCGACCGGACAATTTCTCGAGATAACACGTTCACCGAATTTGCCTTTCAGTAAAACGATTGTAACGCGTGCTGAGTGGCTAGTCTTGTTGAAACCACATATCGGCGATGCCAAGCTCATCCTAAAACTAATTTTCTAACATGGCACTATAGCGCTCTCCATTGATGGTGACATGAAGATTGTTTTCATTAAATAAATAATACGGCCCAATCACACCTCCGGCATGAAAACCACACCACGCAGTAATTTTTTGCGGATGCAATTGTGTCTCTTGAAGCACATGTCGGTTTGTTGCTGTCCAATAACGCACATTTGGCTTATTGACAAAACTACTCAGCCAGAAGATGATTACTGAAAACGATGAAAATTGGAGTAAGCGCTCTTAAAGTTGCGACCACCGACTCAGAAATTCGGTAGTAATTTTTAGCTTTTTTTCCAAACGTTACTTGTAATTGAACTTTTGAGGGTGTGTTGACATAAAGATACGAAATTGTTATGTCCCTATTGGAAAACCCTGTATTTGCATCCTACGTATTGGTTTATAAATGTGCCTTACCTTTTTAAGTTTTTACGTACATACGAGTACTATAGCTTAAAATTAATTTTAAGTTTACATTAAAAAATAAATAACTCAAAATATATCTTTGTCCTATGATTTTTGAACCGTTACATCAAAAGCATTTTTTCCCTGATTTTCGCATCTATGTGCATCTTACGTATTATTAAATAATTGTACCTTAATTTTATTTACATTTTTTGGGCAACCTTATTTTTATTTCTAATTTCAGCTTTTGTTTCTAATAAAATTAAATTACAACAAAAATTATTCTTTTCCTATATGTTATGAAATATTGAACCGAACCAGAACCGCGGTTCAAAAGTACCTAAAATATGTATATTTTTTAAACCCAGCCAGTGATTTAGATCAGCTATGAACCACTGAGACGAACCAATTTGAATTCGGAAATGGTTTGCGTCCTTGATTAAGGGGAAGGATACGATTATGTTTTTTTTTGTGAAGTGAATTTTTATCTCGCCGGCAATTTTAAGAAACAAATCTGCCGCATCTGGGGATCGGAAGACTCCAAAAGTGATTTTAATACGCCAAAGTATCAAACTGTTGTTAGTTATATGTTTCTTAAAGACGATAAATAGAAGAGGAATACCGAAATGAGCTTTTACAAAATCTTTTCTGTTCCCGAAGTGCTGTTTTTGTAAGACATTGACAAGAAGAAGTATTTCGTACATCTTCTTTTTTCCATAGCCTTAAATTAAGCATCAGCAAATAACTTTAAGTTGATGGTAGTTTAGGTTGGAAGGGTTAGCCCATTGTGGAATTATAAAACTTATGAAATATAGAGGAAAATATATGTTAATTAATGTGAGCCAAAAATTAGTTCGGGTGCTTGTGGGTGGAAATGAGCCTATCTTCTTGATAACTTTTGAGAAGTTCTTATGAAGTACATTTGTAATGCCTGCAAAACCGTTTAACTATTTGGAAAAATCTATATTCTTAAAATCTTGACACAGTACGAGTAAGTGCTGTATCTAAATATAAAATTCTCGTGTCGCGGTTTTTATTACAAAACTCCATTGAAACGGCTGGACCGATTTGTATAAAATTTTGTGTAAATATTGGGTAGGTCTGCGCATCGACCAACATCTATTTTTCTTGGACCCTAAATGAGGCGCTGTTGTCAAAATTTTAAATTTTAACGTTTTATAACAAGGGTGCCTCCTAAAGGAGTCAAACATTTGACCGAACCTGAATATATATGCAATCCCAACTGTTTCTCAGAACATATCTACCCTCTATCTTCAACCTTAGGGTGGTCCCAATATATTTTTTATTAAAATTAATTAATGGCGCGGGTGTGGATTAATATCGAAAATCTTAATGTATGGGCCAATTTAAGTGGAATTCAGAATGTATGTTTGTATGACCATTGGAAACAATTTGTTGTTCCAATGTATGGGCCAATTTGAGTGGAATTCAGAATGTATGTTTGTATGACCATTGGAAACAATTTGTTGTTCACACGGCCTACAGTATGTGGATTGCTTTTGATTTGCACGCTGAAAAATGTATACGGTTTTACTCCAAACAAAAAAAAAGTTGTTTATCGAACATGAACGTTGAAATGATTCAAGATCCATCCGCCGAAACTTTCTCAAAACAACTGTTAGATATTTCAATGGAATAGTTGCTGTACATGAAAATACTGGGTACATAAAACTCCCAACCGATTTCTACACAATCATCAACTCACAAAATACTCTCATCGACAACATATATCCCGATGTACATACACAATACAAAAATCTTGAGTAGCTGGCAGAAAGAGCGATTTTGACAGCAAAAAAAGTAGACGCCAACGGATTAAATTCCAAGATACAACAGTTGTTGTCAGGGGACTTGGTGTCATACAAATCTGTCGATGCAGTTTGCGATACTAACGATGCCGTCGCCTATTTACGCATGCCGTCGCACTATTTTCAATTAAAGGTTGGATCTCCAGTTATTTTGCTTCGGAATTTGAACCCACCTCGGCTTTGCAATGGCATACGATTAGTCATTCAAAAGCTAATGAAAAACATTATCGAGGCCAGGATTTTGAATGGCAAATTCCAAGGTGAAAAGATGTGCCAATTGATTTTAAACGCATTCAACTCCCAATTAGATTGGCATTCGCAAGGATGATCAATAAGTCACAAGTTGACTGTTAGCGGCTTAGATTTGGGTACACCATGCTTTTCCCACGGACAACTACTTATATATGTAACATGTTCGCGCGTGGGAAAACCAACCAGTTTGTTTATATTGGCTAAAGACGGACTGACCAAGAATATTGTACACTCCATCGCGCTGAGAGTTTAATCCTTGTTTATTTTTTTAATTCGATTTATAGATTTAATATATATTTGTTACTTAAAAAAATAATAATTTGTTAACTTAAATAAAAGTATACTTTAATTGCCTACAACGCTTAATTACTGTTTTAATTTTAATTATATCCCCACACCCTTATAGTGTTACCTATTTTTTATTGAATAAAAAAATATTTGCCAGAAAGAAGGTACTATATGGCAAAACAACGTTTGCCGGGTCAGCTAGTGTTATTAGATCATTGCAGATTTGAGACCCTGCCGCATAAGACGTCACATTTAAGGCAGTTATTAATTAAATTCCGTACAGAAGTGGTAATTAGTCGGTATCACTCATTAGTGTAAGGTAGCGTGGTGTTCTTTATATCCTTCATCATAGGGTGGAGGGTATATTTACTTTGTCATTCCGTTTGCAACACCTTGAAATACTTGGCGAAGATTTCGACCCGTCATAAAAATCTTTGATTATCTTCTCTGCAATAACAGCTCGTTTGTCCTAATTATAAATTGTTGCTTTTATGTCACCATTTATATTACATTCTACCAGGTAACCGTCCATTTAACCCTGAACTTATATCTCATGAACTGTTAAAGATATGACTATGATATTTTGAAACATATGATATTGGAATGTAACGAAACGCAGTCTCGTGAAAAGTTGGGCAGTGCCAAACGATAAAACACGGTGCATTGCCAGCACTGTGTATACGTATACGAGTACCATCTGCACCAGGTGCTTTGTCAATGCTTTTTTTAAATCATCCTCCATTATGCACTGGTTATCTTCAACATTTTAATTTAATATCTCACACTGTTGTAGTTCAATTTAAATTACTGCACATATTTTTCGTACCGGGTCAGCCTGTATGATCAGCGGGCCCCATCATTAGTCTATTTTAGACGCTTAGTTAACATTTTTTGCTTGTCTTGTGACATAGTCCAACCAACCAATGTCGATTAGACCGACATTAATAGCGCATTGGTGATTAATAGCTTAGCAGATTTGGCTACACAAAAACAACTGAAAATCCGGATTATATCGATTTACAAATTCTCCGAATCCAAACGTGTCATTTGTTTACAAAGTTTCAATTGAAGCCTACGGCGAAGGCATTAACCGCAGACAGCGGAGGATTAAACCGGAAGATGGAGGCAATAAAATATCTCTCCATCACTACATAAAAGTTGGTTCTAAATCATATCCACAGTCGTAAATGTGAAATAGATTCATGCGCGTATAAATTTATATCAACACAAAATCGATCATAAAATGTTAAATAGACATTAGATTTCCTTCAGTTCGTCTCTTTAATGCTCGATACGAATTGCTGAATATATGATACGCTGATACGAGTACTCGTATGTGTTTGTGTGACCTTGTCTAAGAGGGTTTGAGTGTGTTTGTGGAATCGGGTGATAAAAAAGTCATAATGAAATTTAAATGAGTGTAGAAGAAATAACAAAAGCAAAATTGCGGATAACATTTTTATATGGCAAATGTTTAAGACTTTAATATAATAAACGCAAAAGTTTCCGATACACTGAAAGAAAAACGTTATTAAAAGAATGTTATCTTACATACATTCAATGTCACGTTTCTTTAATTAAATGCATATCGTATATTAAATATACAAAGAGATGTTTCAATTGTAACGACTACGTATTGGCGACAATTTTTATATATATTATTTCGGCGACAAAGCTGTCATTGTTTAACGTTTGTAGGCAGACTTCTTTGCCATACGAAAATTTTAACCTTACACAAAATTTTAACATTAGTTAGAGAAATGATGGTCCACGCAGTAAGCCAATTTAATAGAATATTCTCAGTCTCACGACTGCTGGTTCTATGTACCGGATTGATCCGAACCAAACTCTCTTCGGCCAGGGCAGTCTCAATAATATTTTTTGTCCTTCCCTTTTTAGCCGTGGGCGCAGCACCTCCCGGAATGCCTGCTTCGGATAATACTGGTCCGAGCTAGAATCGAACAAAACCACGGACATATTTCATCGCACTTCAGGAGCTGTTCAGATCTAAACCACATCAGGGAGTATAGCTAAAAGGACTTTGTTGCCTCTTGCTGTAAGGATTACACTAGAAATGGAGATTGGGGACTCGGTGCTTTCCAGTTACACCATTTTGTGCATTACAGACATATTTCGTCTGAGATTGACTCTGGAGATCCATACATTGAACGTAGGGGGGTTGGAGTTAGGTCTGGGACTGCCAAAATAGCGCTGGTTGGTATCTGAGCCCCGAGTTATTTGCCTGACTTCAGCAATCTGCAAAAAGGCAATAAACGCTAGGTCCTAGTAGACTTCAACCCTTACCAAAAGCTGTGGTATTCTCTTCTAGACAACGACCTGAGGGGCTTTGACACAGCAAATTGGTAACTTTACGTTTTGCACAGTGAATCAGAACGCCCTATCGAATTATGGACAATTGGCCACTCTCCTTGCTCGCTAGATATTACTATGGCATCGCCTGCTCTGATCAACAACGTCACCCGGCAACCCGTCATCTCATTAGGATCGGACAACCTGATCCTCTCCGTCCACAGACCATTCAACCTCATAATCTCTGAATGCCGTCTGTATCTTAATCAAAAAAAGGTAATTGCGATGTCTTCAGAGAAGCCAACCGCCCATTCCCTTGGATATGGCGTATCCAAGAAGAAGTTCCGAGATGTGCTCGCCATATCTCTGCTTGAATACCGGAGATACGGCCAATTTTTCTTGCGGATGAGTTTAGGGAACTCAACTGATCTATCTGCCGCTCTCCTGATATCTGAAAAATGAGCGTGGGAGAGTGGTACCGCTACTTAAGCCAGGCAAAGATACACGCAAAGGAGAATCGTACAGGCTGATCTCCTCGCTTTCGCCAGTAGCAATGGCGCTTAGAGCACTGCCCCTTCCCTGCCTGATCGAACACTTTGCATGTGGCGGTCTTCATCATGGATTCCGCAAGCAGCACAGAATAACAACTGCTTTACACGCCATCACCACACGTATACGAGTAAGTTGCTGCCTTTACCAGAACAAGTCCAACGACAGGACGGTCCTCGAGACGCTTGAACTTACCAAGGCTCTCGACACTGTCATTCATGCCATTCTATTCGAGGTAACGATGAAACGGCTCTTCCGCCTAATTTGAAACGTTAGGTCGTAAATTTTATGTGTTGGCATTAATCATATGTATAAGTGAAATAAGAGACAGGAACTCGAAGACCCGTAGAGTTAAACAGGGTGGTGTAATATCGGTGACACTGTTAAACTTCTACCTCTCTAAAAACCAAGCAACCATCGTTTGCTGATGGTTGCACAATTCTGATGTCATGACCTCTCTTTTGCCTCCAAATCATCAGTTCACCGCATAAACCGCAGAGGTGCGGTTGTCACTTAATGTGGAAGTCGGTGACGTCAACATCCCGACTACCAAATACCCCAATCTTACCCCATATGCTTTTTTGATTATCTGCTCATGCTACAGTTTTTTGCTGTACGCTAAAAATTAGTAACAATGTCCCCAAATCACTAGCCGGCAGCACTTGGGGGAGCTGACAAAGAAACCCTGTTGACTTCTTACAAATCGATAGGACGGTCTGTAGCGAACTTTACAGCGCCGGTGTGTTCGCCTAACGTGAGTACGACGCATTGGAAGATTAATTAAGACCTGCCAGAATGCCGCCCTGAGAACATTAACAGGGTGTCTTTTCACGCCTTCTGAAGTCCTTCTACATGAGGAGACGAAGGTCCTTACCGTGCGCATACACAATTTCTTGTTGTCTAAGCAGTATCTGCTTGGGTGTCTTCGTCGTAACCACCATCTCATGGACAGTATGCCTTTGCCGAGGCAGATCAGTTACGGTCTTTATGATCTAGAGCGAGAGGTTCAGCGGTACAAGTGAGAGCCATTAGATCATCGAAACAATCAGATAGGTTTGAACGATATTTAAGCTGATGAAGTCACGTTATTAATATCCAGCTAGAGCGTGAATGTGGTGCTAGGATAACATCCCCCGGAGATTTCACCAGAGGAGAAGACGCTACCTCGCCAGACTATCGTGGTTCTGGCTCAGATGATATCTGGATGGTACAGTCGCCTCAATTCCTATTAAGGCGAACTGATGGTAACGTTCCGGGCGTTTGTCCCGCCAACTATCAGGGTCCCTCCTCGATTGTCCGGCCAAGACCTCTTAGCTGGCCCCCAGGTTTCTGTGGATGCATCCAGTTCAAATGACGCCTTTCCTTTACCTGGATATCGAAGCAAGTTCCCCATAGACAAACAGGGCTTACGAACAAAAAAGTTGTTCCAACAACAAAAATAAAATATTCTCCACAATCGACTCAAATTAAAAAAATGGACATTGTTGATCTTCCTGAGGGAACTACTTGAAGGGGTTAGGCAACCAACTAGCCATTATTCAAAATATTTACCGGTGCACAAGTTAACAAGTACTCGTAAGATGTAGTTAGTTTGGGTACATAAGTCCGACCCCAATATCAGCCAAATCTTCAAAATATATACATATTTGTATTCATTGTAAACCTGGATTTAATTTGAATACCCATGCACCCGGCGGACTCTTCTTTGTGGGCCTCATCGGGCCATGAGCCAAAATTATTATGCTATCAACAGACTCGTGGATGGACAGACGGATATGGCTTCATCGTCTTAGAAACGATCCTTAAAATAAACTTTATAGTGTCTCCGATTAATTCTTCGAGGTGTTGCAAACGAAATGATCAATTTAGTTTGCACTTTATTCTTCAGTGGAGGGTATATCAAAGAAGGAATGATTGTTTATCGTGTCGAATTAAACGATTTAGTCCGAACATACAAAAAAAGTATCATAGGTGTCGAAGTACATAATATCATCAAGAGATACAAATACAATCTCCTTCCTAATAGGGTGACTATATGCCCCTTAACGTTTCATAAAAGAATAAAGGGGGAAGCCTCTCTCGTATCAGTAAGCTATGTACGATTTATAGTTCTTATACTCGCTGATACTGATCTATTGTTTAATGTCATCTTCGAATGGCTAACGCATTTTACAGAGAAGTTTTTACATAGCTTAAAAATAAATCTCGTACTCCAAGTTCTTTACAAACCGTTGGTGCTGGGGGTTTATTCGAATAAATACTTAAATCACTAGGCAACAAATTGTAAGAAGAAGCCAAATTTAGAATGTTTAAAATCGTTGCCTTAATTGTAGCAAAACTGTATCACTTTAAGCTTTACAGTGTTATTTCGACTATATTTCTGACTTTGTTTATATACTGTATGTACTGGTATATACTCGTATACTGTATGCACAGACATTTACAAATTGTATGATGTCATAAAGAATGGAATTGCGTTGTTTGGTTAAGGTACATTTATTATACGTGTATGTATAAGTACATATACCATGGACCCGCATATCAAACCAAAGTATAATAAATTAGGAAACACGATACAGAATACCAAATCATAGGAGGATATTGAGATGCGAATACTGTGAGTTTCAGACCTTGACGAACTTTGTACTGCCAAACGGCCTTAACCTATTCGTCCGGGTCGGTACAATATATCGCAAAAAAGCTTAAAATCACTTCTTAGTTCGGTCCGAAAGGGTTGAATACTTTCATCAAGATACCATTAAGGAATATTAATGTGCCACAACCATAAACCCAAGAATAGAATGATGTTCTTTGAATATTGTCACCCCAACCAAATTTTTTTTCTGTGTAAATGCAAAGGGCTTTCCCGCTTTCAGGTCCTGCAGCTTTTCAAAAGCATACTTTTCATCGATCTTGCTCAAGTTAAGCACAATGCGTTATGAGCGGCTTAGAACCGACTCGGCAGAAGCTCGGTAATATTCGACCTTCTCAGAATGGAAACCCTGAGGCGTAGTTGCGGCCAGCATTTGAAGGAAATTATATTCAACAAATAAATGCCATTAAATGTCCTTTCAAATTACCAATAAATTTTCCACACTTGATTTGAATTTTTATATATTTTTTTTGTTCTGAAAAAACACCTCTATATGGATCACCCTTTATAAAGCCAAATATGAAATTATTTTTGCTAGTTGCCTGGATTTGGGTGACTGCCGAAGATCTCTTTTAGTCGTGGACATATGTGACAGCGCATAGAGAAAGGGACCTAAGGGTAAAAAAATCAATTTTCACTTTTTTTTGATGTGGACAACATCTGAGCATCGAATGAGACCGATCCCATGCCCCAAAAGTGTTCCCTCCCAGAGATATGCGCGTTTAACTAAAGTGATGGTACACCAAAGATACACGTATTTAAATCTTTAAAATGGCTCTCCTGAACAAAAATGGTTTTTACCCTTAGTTCCCTTTCTATTTTGCGCGTCACATATGGGTACCAGAAAGCAATAAAAATTTTTCACACATTCAAATGGGATATTATTTACTTAAAGCTAGGTGGTTTTTAAATAACAAACAAACCTCTTTTTGTAGCAATTAATATTATTGAATTCTCAGAGTCTGAAGTAAAGTGATTTTTGTGTAGGAAAATATTTCCCATTCATAGGCAAGAGGCTAAAACCAGAATGTCCGTTAATTCCGGTTTTGTACTAAAAATAAAAACCGACAGTCTGTTTTTTTTTAAACGCGGTTTCAAAAAAAAAACGAAATGCCGGTTTTCCGAAAACCACGATTTTTTGGACTGTCTATTCCGCACCATACCTTGGGTCGAAAATTTTGCTCCTTTAAATGCAAACAATTGAATTTCCGTAGGAAGCCAATTTTGGGCAAAAAAATGCCTGAAGTCAGTTGAAGTCTTCTATTCCTGACTTAATATTGATCAGCATTGTGAGTTTAGTTCCTTTTCAAGTCCACTTCCAGAGTGCTGCAAGATATAATGTGGTCGATCCCGCCCGACTTTGTACTCTTTAGAACTATTTTAACCAGGACATATCGAAAAAAATTTAAGTTATTACAAACATACTAAGTCAAGTTGCAGACTTATAATCAGCAGACTTATCAGCAAATACGAGATCTCTCAAGCGAATTTTCTCTATCGCATACCAAATCACATACAAAACAATGCTTACAGTTTGCAAATGGCTCAGGATGTCAGTAATCATTAAACCAGATACACACGAGGCTAACGTTGCAGCAACATAGCCACGTTGAAGCAAGCGTTGCTTCGTGTCTAACTGTATTGCCATATGTTTTATGAAAATAATTGCTGCAACACGTTGCTCTCGACGGTTACCTCGTGTGTACCTAGCATAAAAGTGGTGTTTGGAAAATATTTAATATGGGAAAAGTCACATATCACATCCCTATGGCATCATAGGAAATTGCGAAAATCAAACGAAATTATTGTTAGTTTCCCCATTGACAAAGTGAAAACTCCTCTGTCTGCGTGAGTGTAAATAGTGTCGTTATATTTTATTCGCCCCTGAATCCCCCGATTTACAAAAAAACGTGTTCGAACGTCATCCCTGTACGTACTGCAGACGTAACTTTTGACTTTATTGTTTTGAACACAGACACTCTACACAAACACTGATGACTTTTATGTGGAATTTTGTTCATGTAAAACTAAATTTGTTTAGTGACATCGGTTTGCATAAAACAACATACAAATTCTCAGATAGCAGTTGATTGATGCCTAACACATTTTGCCGATATAGTTTTCTTTTTCAAATTCATTACAAATTTTACATACAGACATGTAGGCTTGGTTGTGCTCGCAACTGCGTGCTAGTTTAATATGAGAAAATTTAATGAAAAGTGTGAAAAATGAAAAATTTGTGTAACTTTTTTAAACTCGTATGTATGCACTTGGTTCCGGATTGTTTGAGCCTTTTCTGCCATTGCTTCGAGGGTTTCAGTTAGAGCACAAACTCCGCATTCCTCTTCTAAACCCTTGTTTATTTTTAAGTGGGATTTAATGGGTGTGGCCGAAGTAAGATTATGCCACTTAATTAAATCTTCCTTGAGTGAAAAAGATTTATCCTATGGTATATTTATAAATGATGATGACATTTCGAAACCTGTTTAATAGATGCAACATTTCCCTTGGCCGAATTAATTGCATTAACTTCCAGTCACGAAGCACGAGCGTGACCTCTACCAGCCATTAAGTTATGAATCTTAAGAACCACCATACTCACCAATAGATTTCTCTGATGGCCAGGCCAGAATATATGTAGTCCTGCAGATTCTTGATTAGTCATTGTAGACAAAAACTACCCACGGTTCGTCTTTGTAATATGTCATTGTTCACACAAAAAATAATTAAATCTAGTACAAATAGCTAAAGTCGGGCGTGGCTGCACTTCTGGATGTTCCGGGAAGCCAACTAAAAATATGTTTTAGGCCTCTAAATTTACCCAGATTTTAAAACTCATATTTAAATTTGTGAAAAAATTTCATTGTTTTAGGTAAAATAAGTTGAGTATATCTTAATCTGAACCGATTTGCTCTAGTTTTAAAAGCGATTATTCTAATCACAAAGATCTTTCTTGTGCCACATTTCAGCAAGATTAGTTTTTAGAGCTTAAGACATAAAATCGGATGAACATATATGTATATATACAATCTATCTACATCTGAACTAATTTTTCTAAATTTTAATGGCGTCCTTTCTTGGTATAGAAAACTTACGTGATGGATGGATGAATAAATGACGATTGGATCAAGTATGTGGCTTATAAAGACACAAAATCGGATGAAGATTTATATATAAGTACTCGTATGTGTGGTAACCTTATCTAAATTTTAACCTATTTCAATTACGTTGTTTCTTGGCCTAAACAACTTACTCGTGCTAAATATTTTTAAAACTGCATCTAAGATGTGGCATCTAGAGATAGTGACAGAAAAAACGAATGAATATATGTGGGAGCTATATCTAATTTAGAACCGATTTTCTTTAATTTCTACAAAGTTCTTACTTGTCCCAAGTAAAAAGTTTTTCATCAAGATTCGATGTAAGATGTGGCTGCTTGAGATAATAACATAAAACTCGGATGAACATATATTTGGAATCTATATCTAAATCTGAACAAATTTTCTAAATCTGAAGCGATTTTCTTAAATTTCAATAACATCATTCCTTGGTCCAAAAAACTAACGTGTGACTTTTTAGCAGCTAGAGCAAGATAACATAAAATTCGATCAACACATATGGGATCTATATCTAAATCTGAACCGATTTTCTTAAATTTTAATAACACCATTCCTTGGTCCATAAAACTAACGTGTGACTATGTGACAGCTAAAGTAAGAATACATAAAATGGGATAAACACATATGAGAAAGCTGATTCCAAATCTTCAATTTCGATAGCGTATGTCCTTGATCCAAAAAAACGTTATTTTACCAATTTTAATGAAGATCGAATAACAAAGTGCGACTGTAGTTCGATAACAAGGTTTAGATGGAAGGGGGAACAGACAGCGTTTTATCAAATCAGCTAGTGGTTCTGAGTCGATCGTTACACTTAAGGGTCTAGCTCAAATAGTTTTGGGAGTTACTTAAGTTTGACATGAAACTAACTTATACGTAATACCCTGTTCCACAGAGTGGTGCAGCATATCAATACGATCAGCAGACCAGTGGTAATTCGAAGGTGTACCATCCCAGTACTCTAAAACACAAGATGCCATTTCGCACCATTGTTAGCCCGGCTCGAACTAATATCTTCACATTGTTATACATTGAGGTAAAGGTTTTTCTGAATCTAGTCCTGATATTTGTAACATGAAAAATGGCGTTTGAAACAACTTTTATGATATTAATCAACAGAGGGCCATTTTCTACTCGATATCCGCTCGTCTATTTATAGATGTAATGGAATAACAGGTCGCAAATACATATGAAGCGATGTCGACAAAAGCTTGCCTATTGAAATTGGCCAATATAGTTTAATGTTTTTATAGAACAAAACGGTATTACTCATATTGAGATCCTGCCTCTGTAAAAGCTAATCCTAAACCTAATTTCGCATATAGGATTAAAGCCCCTATCTGTCCATTTTTTCGAATAGCCCCACACATTTACTTTCCTAGATTTGAGCTAATAATATCTTACAATAGCTATGTTTTTGAAGAACCCCACCTAGAGGTCCCTCCCGATTTGAAGTCATGTCGCTCTAAACGTCAAAGCGAAAGTAACTCCTTAATTAAATTAAATTAAAAAATTAAATTTTGCACGGTAAGTTATAAGCGACCGTTAATTAACCGCAGTGAAACTGGACCATGTACGTCACACAAAGGCATTTCCCGGTTTGAAGTCCAGTCGTTCTAGTGGTCACACATAACTTGATCCTTCTCAAATTTTGAATGGTACGTTATGGGCTCTTACACATCGGCTCAAACCAGCGCCTTTTTGACCGGCCAAAACGTCGAATTGATGATTCATCCGCCGTACAGCCCTGAGTTGGCACCCAATGATTTCTTTTTATTCCCGCACATCAAAAACAAAATGCGTGGTCAACCATTTTCGTCACCAGAAGATGCTGTTGAAGCGTTCAAAAACCATGTTTTGGAGGTGTCTCAATCGGAGTGGAAAAAGTGCTTCGACAACTGGTTTGAGCGCATGCTAAAGTGTATAAATCATGCTGGAGAATACTTTGAATAACAATAAAACTATTTTTATGATAAATATTCTCATTTTCATTATTAGGCCAGAAATGTATATAGCAGCCCTCGTATAAAGACATTTTACACACAAAGTGTAACAATTAATTGATTTATTATATTTCATTGATTGGAACAATTTATAGTCTTTTATTGTCTGCTTTCGACGAATTTGCCGATGAACCCTCTTGTCTTCAGTTCTCTTCGGTGTATGCAAAGATAAACAATGTTGCCATATCACACTCAACGTTGCCAGATTACCATATTGCAAACTACCTCAGAATACCACGGCTATTGTTTTGGTAAAAAATTGATTTTTTTGAATTAAATTTGCTTCATGACTTCAAGAAAGGTCAATTGATGGAACCTATTTAGCCCACACAACTTATGCAGACCCAAACCTGGATAAAAAGATCTGATATTTTTGAGAGACTGGGCCTCTGCCCTGTTTTTACCAGCAAGAGAATAATTTGTAAATGTTGTAAAAAGCAACTCTCGTTTGCAGTCTGTGTTAGATCCCTCTAGAAGCCTATCGTGCACACCAAACTTGCCTTCAAAGTCGTATCCCATTTCTTGCTCAATGGCACATTGTGGGCAATACGAACGTGGTGTGTCCTTAAGCACTTAAAGGACAACAGGGTCCATTAACGCTCTGCCCTCAACATACGTGCAATTTAGAACAATTGGACAGTCTGCAGCCGTGGTGAATCCACCGTAAAATATTGTTAATTAAGTACATTTCTTATATTTTACGTGGAATTTTAAAACACCAATAAATTGTCGGTTATTAAATTCCACATTTAATGCCGCCGAATGAACCTAAACCAATATTGGCGGGTGGAGCAGAGCAAACGACAAAAAAAGAAAGAAGCACAAGAAGAAGAAGAAGAAATAAATTAAACATCACCCGCTACCCGCCTTAGCGCCATCGCATAAAGTTCAATGATAAATGCGATTTTTTGTTTGGTTTATAAAAAAAGTTTACGCTCAACTCTGGCCTCGGTATGGTTAAGACACCGTCAGGCTGTATCGCAGCATGTCTGTCTGTCGATAAATGCGTGCTGGTATATGCGTATCTGTGTAACTCTGCGCGTGTGTGTGTATGGGAGTGTGGTATGGTATCTGTGGAACATGAAAACGATATTCTCACGTTGTAACATATTTCATAATAAAGTTATAGCCAAAATACGTGATTTTTAAGAAAACTACCAAGAAAATGTGCGACAAAATTTCTGCACCATATGGCGAAACATTCATATGGGAGCAGATGAATACACACGCATACCCGCTGCAATGGCTCTATGGAATTTTAGATAGTGCCATACTTGCTCCTTCCAAAAAACAAAAAGAAAAAAACAGAAATAGGGATGAAGCGTAAATGTTATAGAATACATACAAATATGTTTTGTTCTATGCATTAACTCTAAGTATATCCAGAGGATATACGCCACATCAAATGTAGCACAGAATTTAACCACATTAAGTTGCGTTAAGCTCCGCACATGTCGACTCCCGATAGGAATATTATGATATACAAGTAGTTCTCGAATTACGTCTCCGCGAGGATTTAGAACATAAGAACGGAGTGTAAATAAAATAAAGCACCAACAGGAGTCACATGTCAAATTCATAATCTATTAGGGATTCAAACACAAAGATCAACTAGACGGCAGTTTGCTGCATCAGGGCACTTTACAGTGAAATAGCTGCTCTTATATACTTATAAGTATATATTTAATTTTTGCCCAAATTTTGAGCAAATCCCTGATTGACTTTTCAAGAAGAAGAAATAAATTAAACATCACCCGCTACCCGCCTTAGCGGGTAGCGGGCAAAATACAATGAGCAGCAAAATACAATGATTTTTTTAACCATGTGTCTGGTAAAATTGTTCATGGTAAATGTTTGACAACGAAGGCAAAATAACGTTATATAATGTTAAATGTACATACAAAATAGTTGAGTTAACATTACTCTTATATAAGGTTGTTTTTTTTCAAGAGAGAGGCAGAAAATTGTGCGACATAAACAAAAATTTTAAGATCATTCGGCACTGTTGTATCGAAGCTCAGAGTTCAGTTACTGGAAGTTGCAACGATTGCGACAGTTTTTCCCCCCACCACTCTTGTTCCATTCTTCCATTGCTCTGAACGTTTTTAATTGTGAGAAAGATCATAGGACAATATATTACGCTCTTTTAAAAAACCACCACCAAATGCAAATACTAGTTGTACAATGATAGAATGCAATGATATTGCGCTATGAAGATTGCTCTACGCACAGTTCGAAGTCTAGACGCAAAGGGTAATTCTCATTAATCATAATAGGACTCCTGTATAAGACCCGAAGTAATCGTTGCCAAAGACGGCTGAAGAAAAGCCTTGGCGGGTTTAGAAACAGCTGTACAGTCTGCCTGCACACAGAGAAAAAACATGGTTACTACATGGTCACGGCAATAATAATATGTTCTCCGCACTAAAAGTATGTTCGTCGCAACCATAGCATTGTTAACTGAATTTATTTTTGACAATATTAATATAGTTGAAATGTAGCACTAGTATTATTGTCAAATTTAAAAGTGAAAATATAGTTACAGCAACAGTATAAATATGGTTGGTGCGACAAAAGTGTTGTGTTTTGCGTTTTATGTTAACAATAATATGATTACGGCAATCATACTGTATGATTGTAATTTCTCCTCATTTAAATGTGCTTTTAAGAACAAATGTTATTGGTACGGATCTAATGCAATAATAGTACTTTTTTATCGAAATTAAATTTTTTTTAACCAAACTGCTTTGGCTTTGTTTAACGGAAATTTTGTTAATAATAACGCTTACGTTTATTAAAACTTATTTTTTCTACCGTGAAATAAATCACTTCTTTTATTTTGAATTTAATGTATTTTTGAATAATTTTCATAATTCAAATCTATTGTTGCAAACTTAAACCAATTCTAAGAAAAAATGTTGTCAATTATCGACAACTTAAACGAATTCTAATAAATTATATTGGGGATCATAGTATAATTGTGTGTGATCATACTATGGTTGTAGGGATCATAACATGGTTGAATTTGAATCATACTATGGTTGTATATGAAACATACTATGGTTGTGAGGATCATACTATTGTTGTGGGGATCATAGTATGGTTATATGTGAATTATACTATTGTTGTGAGGACCATAGTATAGTTGTATTTTAATCATACTATTGTTGTGAGGATTATAATATTGTTGTACCACAACCATATACCCAACAATAGTATTATCCTCTTCGAATATTGTCATCACAACCATACTTTTTTTCTGCGTGTGGCAACCGTAGCCAATACATTTCACCAATTTTTGAGTTGATTCTGAAAAAGAAACTACAAAAAGAAGAAAAAACTCTTCAAGTCATAATAATGGAAAAGATCGAATAAATGTAAACAAAACAAAAACATAATTAGTAGGTTAAGTGCACGTCGCAATATTTTCCCAAAACTCCCTATGGGGTTCAAAATGAACTATCTACCACACGAATCATTTTGCCACTTTTTGTTGTTTACATATATTCAGTACTGCGTATTCACAAAAAAAAGATATCTATCCGTTCCGCTAGGTGTAACTGCATTAAAATGATGGTTTTTAGTTCGTCCATTCAAAAACATTCAGAACTATGAAATAAAAATATGAAAATAAGATTTTTAAAATAATTCTTTAATAGTTCTACATAAAATTGATTAAGAAAATGAAATCCTTAAATTTTAACAACTATTAATACTCGTATACATCGACCTTTCATGTTGTTCTTCAGTATTTTATATGAGATATACAGAGTTAAATTTATATACCAATGAAAACAGCCAATACGAGGGATTTTAATTGTGTGTACTTTGTTCGGTGGAAAACTCAACTGCCAGCCGTTCTCGTTAGATGCGAATCTGAAGTGTATAAGTATTGCCCAGATCATGGTTACATCACAAAAGGGGTCTGATGATGGTGATAAAACTTGAAACTACGCTGTCATCCCTGCTTGCAACTAATAGTCTTTTCGATTGGCATCTGATGATGAATTAAGAAAGAAAAATATTTTTTATTAAATTGATAAAATGTTCTTTAAGTTAATGTACAATTTTCACCAGATTGATGTACAATATCCTTAGTTTACAATCTACATAGTTTATCCAATTAAATTATCAAATTAATATACAATTGTTTGTCAAAATTTTAATGCACAATACGTATTTCGAAGACTAATCTTGAAATATTGTGCATACATTTGGGGCTTTTGTTGAAAGAAGTTGATTTAAAAAAATTAAATTTTTGGTCAAAATCAAAACGAAATTGTTCAACAATGAATTTAATGAAATTATAAATGAAATTATAATAAATGTACATTTAGGGCAAATATCGTGGAAAAATAGACCAGAACAGGTCAATTTGTGATCGCACATCAAACATTGTTGAAAATCGTTTCCGAAGATTCGAACTTCCATATTTATAGAACAAAGCGTAGCTGTTTACCATGCCTATTATTTAAGAATAAGTTCAATTTACCTGTAAGAGGCCAGCGAAGATTTGATTCATTTACATTTTAATACAACTCAATGGCATACTGTATGGCCAAATTACATCCAAAGTACTAATTCTTGATTAAAGTACTACTTGAAGTTCCTGGCAGGCTTTAGGGTATTATAAAGTCACATGAGATTTGAAACAAACGCAAAAAGTTTTTCGTGCACTTGCACCATTTGTAGACATAAATCAATTTCGTTGGAAACTTCGTTTGTAGATCTAAAAAAATATTTTTGATCAAAATGAATTTAAAAATTCTTTTTCTGAACCAAAAAAAACGAAAAAAGAGAAAACGTTTTTAATTTTTTGCACCACAAAATACATGAAAAGTAATTTGAGCATGTCTGTGCGTATTCCTGTTGAACGAACCCAAGATAAAAGAAAGCAGCATAAGTTCCTTCTTTACTTGGATTCCCAAACCACATCCTTTTAGTTATTGCAAATATATGGCTTTGAAACATTTCGTGGAGTTCTCCGAATAGTTGGGATTGGTATGCAAAGACTTCTTAACTTCATTTCTTGGTTGTATTCCAAAAACCGAATACGGAATACTTAGTGTGGTTTTCAACTACAACCGCCCACTGTAACCCACAAATGACTTATTAGCAAGTGGGGCGATATGTACATGTATAGACGAGTATGTACGGATGTCTACATATGTGCATATATTGAGCATATGGATTGGGATATTTATCTGTATAGGACGTTCCATGTCAGCCAGATTGATGTTGCCGAAAATATTCCATTACGAACATTGTAGGTGGTATTTGAATTTAAATTCTTCTTCACCATAAATACTGTCAACGCTTGTGTGTTTTAGAGAAGAATTCAAAATGGGATACTCTACTGTATGGGAAGAATCCTTTGCCCTTTAAGGTCACCATTTACGTATTGTGAATTTGAGTAATTTATTTTTAGGCACAAAGGAATACAAATAGTTAAAAATGTTAACTTATATAAACTACAATACAAAGTTTGCACTAAGTAATCAGTGAAAGTCAAACCCAAGATCTAAGGTTGACAAAATGATTCTTATCCATGGCAAATCTGTCTAGTCGGAGTTTAAGAAATTAACCTGGAGTTGCCGTGGACAAAAAATGGTCGGTACTGATTTCAGGTTTTATTTACTACGATTTGCCCTACAACAGAATATGGAGTGCATACAAAATTTTCCATTCCATTTGCAACGCCTGGAAGTATTAATCGGGGATGATCGTTGCAAACGACGATCTAGCCATGTTCAAGTACCTTTAACAGATGATTGCGGTCAAAAGTAATACTCGTAAGCTGGGACCCGGCCACGATGATGGTTATGGATAGTTTGTCATTATGGATACATTTTTGTCCATAGGACAAAAATGTATCGTTTAAGATACTACAAGTACCTCTGAGTAGTTGTTCAATGTATCTACATTATTTTTGAATCAATTTTGTTAACCATTTACTACTTAACTGGAATAATGGCATTTGTGTGGGAGGTACAAGAAAGGGCGAGGTTAAGGCTCCAATTCTCCGTTAGCTGGAGTTTTTTTATAAACTTTTTTCAAATAACGACTTTTAAGCAGAAACACTATATAAAAACTATTAAGTGACCAAAAGGAACTCAGAAAACGAACACTTTTTTAGTGGCTCAACATACGAGGGCGGTTCGGAAAGTTCTTAGCCTATCAATGAAAGAGAATAGTTAGTTTTTCAAAAATATTTTTATTTTTCAATATAATCTCCTGAAACTTCAATACACTTAGTCCAACGCTTATCTAGCAATTCTATCCCTTGATTAAAATAGTTTTCCTCAAGGTCTTCAAAATAGTGGTTTACAACTGTAATTGCATCTTCATTTGAGGTAAAACGCTTGCCAGCAAATTTTTTTAGATTTGGGAACAGGTAAAAGTCACTGGGAGCTAAATCAGGAGAATAATGTGTTAATAAGTCCGGCACCCATCTTGCAGAAAGCTTTTTCATCTGTAGTTCTTCATGCAAAATTAAATGGACTCGATCATTTGAGATGCCCATGATATTAGCTATTTCACGCACTTTTATTCGTCGATCATTTAATACCATATCATGCACTTTGGCTACAATTTCTGTAGTTGTTGCTGTTTTTGGACGTCCACTACGTGGTTCATCTTCAATGCTTGTACGACCACGTTTAAATTCAGCAACCCAATTTTTTACTGTTGCATATGAAGGAGCACTTTCACCTAACACATTCACCATATCATTATAAATTTCTTGTCCCGATAAACCTTTCTAATTTTTCCATTGTAAAAAAATCGCGGATGCGTCTTTTGTGAACACCTCTTTCTATATGAAGGAGTTGCCAGATCGAAACAAAATTTAACATGTGTTCATAGCAGAGATGGAAGTTTCCAAAACACTTAACTTTTTTCTGTTTATACCGCGCTTTTTGTGCTAGGCTAAGAAGTTTCCAAACCGCCCTCGTATATCAAATGTTTGTGGACAGCCTATAAGCTTATTGTTAAGTCGTTAGTGGATGTGCACTTAACACATCCGAAATTGGAATGGCATCTAAACCAATAGGATCGAGTGTCTGTCCCAAAATCAGGGATTAGGTGGTAAGACCCAGTTCATCGCCAGTTCCCACCCGTGAATGTACCAGATAACATCGAAGACACCCTTTAAGTACTTACCCAGGTCTCCCTAGAGGTAGCCCTGGAGTACTTATCCAGGTCTATCCGTAGACAGCGAGCGCAGAATCAGTCCCGGAGTACATACCCAGTTCTCCCCGAAGACAGTGGGCCAACGGGAGCATCTAGACAGGTCTCCCCGGAGGCAAACCCTTATTTTAGTATTTTAAACATAAGCAGAACCCTTCCTTTAAATTCTTCTTATTAAAGCCTGAAGGTATATTAAAAACATACGCACTCTCTGTCAGTAGAATCTATAAATTTCTGTACGAGCGATAAAAGCATATTGGTCGCAACCAGAGCAATGTTTTTGAATTTTATTTGACAATAGTATGGATGCGGCAATATTAATATTGTTGAAATGTAGCAATAGTATTATTGTCAAATTTAGAAATCAAAATATGGTTGCAGCAGCCATATAAATATGGGTTGTGCGACAACAGTATTGTGGTTTAAGATTTGTGTTAACAAAAATGTGATTACTGAAATCATACGGTATTTTTGTGACTACGTATGAACTAAGCATAACAGTTTCTATACACCTACGTACATACATGCACATATGTGTATGTATGTGTGTGTGCATGCACATATTTTTTTTCTATTCACACACGATACAGTGCATCCCAGAAAAAATGTTTGGATTAATCAAAAATTGAGCAGTAAAGGAGTAATGACTTGTTCATCTATTTAAATTAATAAGCAAAGTTTTTATTTTGTTTTGGTAAAAAATTCGACGGTGTTAAAAAAACTAAGTTGATGGACATTTGGATCAATGAGGGACGCATGTATCAATGACTTCTTGTTTCGCATGTGTTTTTTGTTTGAAATAACTGTTGTTTAAATGATCTTTCGTCATGCATTACTTCCATTGTCCTCCTTCGCGAGAACACTACTTTTGTCTCCATAAGGAGCTCAAAAGCAGTTCTCGCTTGCATGAGGCTCGGAGTTGAAAGGAGTCACCATTGCTCGCAAAGGAACATTCCAAGATTAATCATTGGATGATCCTATTTTTACTGGGATGGTTGTTGTCCATAAAAAAATAACAACAACGATCAGAAGCCAACGCGAGGAATAATTTTTGTTTTGTCGCAACCATATACTATTTAAAGGTAGCTGAAATGTTTGTAGGTAGCTAAAATTTTGCAGAAATATGTAAATGTTGATGATTTAAAACATTTGCATTTAAATGTTTATTTTTTCAATTCAATAAAGTAGTAACTATAAATAAACAATGAGTAATCAAGGATTGTATCCATAGTTCACTTATACAACGTCCCAAATTCGAGATCTCAGTACAATTATAATACTCGTAACTAAGTGTAATTTTCTTTTTAGAAACTAGCTAATATTGAATAAGCTACGTGTACTTGTATATAATATGATGATTGGTAATGAAAAGACATCGAAAAAACCTTACTTATGATTGAAATGAAACAAAAACATTATAACCAAATAAAATATTTTTAATTATTTGTTTATTTACTGCAATTTAAATTAACAATTTAAACTTACAAGCAATTACTTTCAACTCAAGTGTGTAATACTATTAGGATACTTATATAAATAAATTAACTTATTTAAATAAATACAGACATTTACATAATAGATATATCCATGTGTCGAATCATTAAAAAAGACTTGGGACTTGGGGCTTTTAAACGACGTACCGCACATTTATTGACTGCAGCTTTAAAATAAATAGGATTGAAAAATTCAAACGTCTTTTGGTGAAGCACGCTGATAAATTGCACAGAAAAATTTTGTTCACCGATGAAAAAATGTTTACCGTTCAGGAATAATGTAACAAGCGAAATGATAGAGTGTATGCGCGGTCATCTATGGAAGCATCTGACCTGATCCCAAGGGTGAAAAAGGGTCATCACCCAGCTTCAGTCATGGTTTGATGGGGTGTCTCTCACGATGGGGTCACTGACCTGCATTTCTGCGAACAAGGAGTCAAAACATCGGCCAAAGTTTACCAAGAAACCGTTTTGGAAGCTGTTGTGAAGCCTCTTAACAATTCCCTGTTCCAAAACCAGCCATGGACTTTCCAGCAGGATTCTGCGCCGGCCCATAAGGCTAAAACGTCCCAGGCCTGGCTTCGAAACAATTTGCCAGCGTTCATTTCCTCTGCAGAATGGCCCTCAGGCAGTCCAGATTTGAACCCATTGGATTACAAATTGTGGACGGTTTTAGAGGACAAGGTTTGTCACAAAAGATACCCCAACATTGGATCTGTTAAGACTGCTTTGGTTCGAGCTGTAGCTAATTTTCCAATGGACGAGGTTCGTGCAGCTATTGGCGATTGGCCAGTGCGACTTAAGGCATGTGTAAAGGAAAAAGGCGGACATTTCGAATAAGTTGATTCTTTTTGGGTACAATATACATCAATAAATATATTGAAAAACATTTGGCCCAAAAACATTCAGTACTTTTTAGTTTACAGCTTAAAACATGTGTAACAGTATTTACGAGTATGTCCCATCTAAGTAAGTATTTACTACCCATTTTTTGATTACGACAATAGGTGGAGGAGTGACTCTGAATTGATCTCTGTTATGCATTTTACTTCACGATTTAGAGGGAGTATTGTTACAATGAGACGTCGGTGTTAAGCCATGGAAAGTCCCATATGCAGTGTGAACATGTGTGCATCTGAAATTGTGGATATGCAGAATTTACAACGAAGTCATGGTTTTTGCATGTGATTCTTTTTTTTTTTGTTTTGGTTGGTATTAACTTCGAATTGGTTTAAAACAAAAAGTCAACATTGAACAATATTTGTAGATCTCTATATTCTTGTAGGTCTTAAAGTAACAGACTTTTGTATGTCTCAGCGCATTTCAAATGCTACATTTCTGTGTGAGCTCGTTTGGCATTCTCTATTTCCTGTGAGCTCTTCGCCAACAAAGTTAAATTCTATTTCATTTAATTGACGAGCATGTAGGAAGGCATATGCATGGATTACACCAAGTTAATATACATATGAAGTGCACTTTCACATAGATCTGCGTAATGTGGGATAAATGTACGGATACTAGTACATATTCGTGTAGCTCTACTCTACAAAAAGTATGATATTTCTGATAACAATCTACCATAAGCGAACAATTCATTGAGTAAGGCCGCTTAGATACTTTGGTCTGAACTTTTGTATCATCTTCATATTGTATCATTGGCTTAGATTAAATTGTACCTTCGGATTTGATAATTAAGACCGTTGAAAGGCTGTTCCAACGCCAGAATCAGTTTCCAGAAACTGATTGACGAACCTTAGAGCTTTTGAACTATCAAATACAACTCATTAATTTTTATCTGCCCAAATGTGGAACTCTAAAATGATTATAAGTAGGCGAATTGGCATAAAGTAGCCAATGAAGTGAATAATATATGTTACTGGATTTCAGATTTTTTTTAACAGTAGACATATATAATACTCTTTGACGAACTAATACGATCTTTACAAGTCCTCTTGTTGCATCAAATCTTCTGAGGTTTAAAGAACAGTTGCGTTAGTGTGGTTATTTGTATTACCAAAGGTTCCATGTGATGAAATGTGCACGACTATCATGCTAGTTAACCCAGGTTCAACCACAAGTAAGAACATCTAACATTTTCAGCGGAGGGGTTTCCACCTCGTAAATGCCGGCGATTTTACGAGTTAGAGACTTATCTCAAAGCTAGGCAAAAACTTTTCTTTAGAATACATTAGCTGCTCGGAGCCGACAGTTGAGTCTAAGAATTGAATCGATCACAGCTCTCTGATTTGAGAGAACTTTTCCCTTGTGCCTTAATCGGATGATGTGGGACTACAGTAAATAAGATTCCATTAATACATTTATTTTTATTTTATTTATTTTTATTTTGTTTAACCACGCACTACAGGATGTAACATCCTATATATTCCAGTGCGGGCTTAGTGGTTAGTTAATTAGCCGGTTAGTTGTTGCAATGCATTTTTCGGTAACTGCAACTGAAAATATCGGTGGAGAAGACCTTGCACCCCTCTGTCAAACAGGGTATTATAAGTTTGTTTCATGACAACTGATTGTAACTACCAATCTTGATGAAATTTGGCCCACGTTTGTTTTTGGACAAAGGGTGGACGTTATTTAAATTGACGGTTCAGATTAAGATATGGCTCCCTCTTATATGTTTAACCAATTTTTATGCTTTTAGCTCCGGAGCCACATCTTAGTGTTGTTACAATGTAAAAAACACACATTAGATTTCCCGACCAAGAAACGACGTTGCAAAAATCGGTTCAGAATAAAATATCGCTCAACATACACTGATTTTAATGTGTTTGGCTCTAGAAGCCACATCTTACATCCAATCCTAATGAAATATACCATGTTAGGTTTTGGGCCAAGGAAGGACGTTAGGAAATTGAAGAAAATCGGTTAAGATTTAGATACAGATCACACATATATTAATCGGGGTTTGCTCTTTGTAGCTTTAGATGCCACATCAAATTCAGTTTTCCATCTTGATGAAATTTAGCACGTGTATGTTTTTTGAGCCAAGTTGAAACCTATTTAAGTTAAAGAAAATCAGTAGAGATTTGGGTATAGCTCCCACATGTACGTTCATTCTATTTATGTTTTAGCACTTGAAGCCATATATTACGACTAATCTTGATGAAGTTTGCTACAAGTTAGGACGGGTCCTGATGAAATTGGAGAAAATCGGTTTAGATTAAGATATAGCTCCCACATATATGTCTAACTGATTTTAACACAGGACACATTTTAAAAATAAAAAGTTTCAGTAAGTAAAAAAAATACAAATTTTTGTATGAATGGATAAAAAGAAAACAGTACCAAATTAGCCTATTATTTTAAAAACTATTTTTTCTCTGGTGATGGGCGAAATCAACATGTAAAAACCATAATAATAATATTGTTTTAGGTTAGGCGTCGATAACTTAGACTGGATAGCAAATAACTTAGTAATTCGCTAACAAAAAATGTCAATTTTACGATTTTACTATTTTTATTTATTTATTCTATAGCTTATGCAAAAGAAAAATTAATTTCTTATTTAAAGCATATTGTATTTACTTTTTGATGAGATTTTATGCAAGAATACAATACAATAAGTAGTTGTACAAAAAAATAGTAAGTATTTTTATGAAACAATTGTATAAAAAAATACTGTTTTTTAAAAAAAAGTTTTAAAACTGTGCAGATCATAAAATGCACACTCCTTCTCCTTATTCGAAGTTTGTATCGAAACTAACGTAACCCCATTGCAGGTTTTGCTAGTCTAGCTGTTATAGCTGATTTTTTTTTGAGAATTTTTCTCACTGCAGTATCGCTTATACGAATGCAATTTTGTTTTACTGTATTCGACCTAATTGTAGCTTTAGATGAGGAGAAAAGGATGTAAAACAAACTGACCCGAAAAAACAGCATCGTGTGATTCCAAATTGCTACGATTTCAAAAGTTTTCAATATTTTCTATATGTTCGGCCCATAGCTGCAAAACTGTGGGAAATTCAGTGAAGTTATCTTTAGAAATACTTTTCCTATTCATTTAATTCATAGTCCTTTAGAAAATTTTAATACTGGGCATATTTCCCCATTTGTATTGGTTTCTACGGCTTTTATGCACTTGCAATAATGCCAATAATGGAGAAAACATTATTGGCATTAACATTATTTCATTTTCATTTATTGATATTCAAAAAGTAACCGAGCCTTTAGGCCTTATATAGTTACAAAATTACTTCAGATTTGTTTAAAATATACAAAAAAACTTAAAGTAAGATTAATCTATTTTATATAAATAAGTATTAAGTTAAGCATACGTTTAAACATTTTTTTTTTTTTAATTATTTTATTTTATTTTGATATCCCAAATTACGCAAAAAAAAGAGGTATTAATGAACGATAACAATATTCGAAGAGCATCATACTATTGTTAGGTATATGGTTGTGGCACAACAATATTATGATCCTCACAACATTAGTATGATTCAAATACAACCATAGTATGATTCACACGCAACCATGTTATAACCCCTACAACCATAGTATGATCACACAAAATTATACTATGATTCCCAAAATTATTTATTAGAATTGGACTGAGTTGTCAACAGTAGATTTGATATGAAAATTATTTAAAAATACATTAAATTCAAAATATAAGTAATAGGAGTGATTAATTTAGCAGTAGAAAAACCCAGTTTAAAAAAACGTACGCGTTGTTATTAAAAATATTTTATTTAAACGAAGCCAAAGCAGTTTGTTTGAACAATTTTAATGTCTATATATAAAATACTTTTAATGCACTAGATCCGTCACAATGCGACTGTTCGTAAAAGCATAATCAAATGAAAAAAATATACAATCATACAGTATGATTGCCGTTATCATATTATTGTTAACACAAAAAACAACACTTCTATCCCAACCACATTTATATTGTTGCTACAACCATGTTTTCATATTTTAATTTGGCAATAACACTGCTGTTACATTTCAACAATATTTATATTGCGGCAATCATATTATTGTCAAAATTAAATTAAAAATCAATACTATGGTTGCGACGAACATACTTTTATTGCAAAGAACATTTTATTGCCATATTATTGCCGTGACCATATAGTTAACATATTTTTTCTTTGCGTGTGAAGGAAGGAAACCAATCCGTCTGGATCCAGAGCCTAAGATGAAATCGACAACTTCGCCAACGCTATATTGTGATGGTGCCTCTTCGCATCGGAGAGATCGGATACTTTCATAATGTCATCTGCGCTGCCTCTGCTAGGAAATTCGGTCGTATCTCGGGTGTTTGACAAGCAGGTATAAAGCGAGCTGCTATTTGGTCGAAGATGGCTCGGAACTTCTTTCTAGTTACCAGACCATCCGATGGAATGTTTAGGCCACTGAAACTGCGATTGCTAGCTTCAATCAGCCACCTTTTGATTGCGTTCAGAAATTTTGAAGACTGAGGGTCCAGTCCAGGATTCTGGTGAGCTGTGGTTTTGACTTGTAATCCGTGTGGAGGCGTTCTCATTCTTTATGCAGAACGAAGAGGTATAAAGTTGTTCTACAAAAGTTATGCCCCCTTTTGTCATTGACTAGGAAAGAATGCCACTATTCGTGATGGTCATTAATGCCTTTAAGCCCCAACCGGTTAAAATAGCCTTGTAACAGATTGTTTATGTCAGGCAAATAAGGTTCTAGCGTAAGTAACCAATTTATTTGTTGCGTGTTTTTGTCTGTGCGTAGCGTGGACACCTGTTCCAAGTTTTTGTACAAGCTAATTAATTGAGTTCAAGGATTCTATATCGACAAATCTGAGTAAAAAAATGTTTCTGGCATCAGAATTTCTTCATGTAGGCATTGATTTGCCATACAAATTAGTGGATCTGTGGTCTTTTTTGGGGTGTAACTTGCGACTTGTTACCCTGGTTCAAAGCCGCAGAGGAAAATCTAAAAATTTTTAGCGGCGATTCTTTTTTTTCGCAAACGCAGTCAACTGTGCGAAGAAGCGATTTATATCTAAGCCATATAAACGCTCTATCATGTAAAGAAGTATATCGTGCACAGACCACTAAGAGAATGTTCTAGGTTTCTGTCTAATGTCGTAGGCAATGTTGATATGGTATTTCATTAATTTCATCACGAATATTTTGTTTGAGTTGCTTAAACGTTTCTGGTTTCTTTGCATAAACCTTGCTTTTCCGATATCCCCACAAAAAGAAGCCCGGAGCAGTCAAATCAGGCGACCGTGGAGGCAAATCGACATGACCAAAACTTGTTGTGGAAAGAGGTTTTGCAGTAAATCCATTGTAGTCCTGGCTGTATGCGATGTGACACCGTCTTGTTGAAACCACATGTTAATCAACCCCAAAGCATGCAGTTCTAGCGTTTAAAAGTTTTCAATCATACCACGATATCGCTCCCCATTGACTGTTACCGTTACGCCGCTTTCATTTTAATAGAAGTAAGGTCTAATAATTCCTCCGGACCAAATTGCATACCAGACCACCACTTAAATGGATGTATATAACTTGAGGGGTTTCCATTCCCCAGAACCGACTATTCTGTTTATTCGCATATCCATTCAAATGAAAATGTGCCCTGTCCCTCATCATGATTTTTTCATGAAAATCGGGGTTGTCATGGGCGACCTGTAACATCCTATTGGCATATATACGGCTGCGTAAATGGCCTTGTGGAAGAAGCTATTGTGTCAACTGAATCTTAAATGGAAACAAATGCAAATCCTTATGCAAAATTGTGGCCGAAGTTGTTCTTTGAAGACCAAGCTCCTGAGCACGGCGTCGAATTGAGGTTGATGGATTGTTTTGAACACTTTCTTGAGCAGCAGTAATGTTTTCAGCCGATCTTGCAGTACGTTGTGCTCCATGCATGGGTCTATCAGCTACAGGCCCTCTTTCTTCGATAAAAAGTGTGTTTTGTTGGCAAGTTGTTTCCCCAAAAAAATTCACGGAACTTTCTAATCGTCACAGTAATCGATGATTGATTTTGATAAATTGTTTTAACGATTAAAACACGTTGGCTTGTCGCATAGTTTCCCATAATAAATTTGCCACGTCTCTACTTCACGACTGCCCAATATGAACTCTCAAGATTAATGTTTACCAAAATGGCGGCAAAACGAAGAAGTATACTTTCCCGGCGGACACCCTGTATTTAGGAATTATGTTCTTTGCATCAAGAAGAGTTTTTTCTTAACAAAGGGACTTTAACTCGATTTTCGAAAACTCTGAACAAGGTTGTGACCTCACAGCCATGTGTAGTAAAGTAATATTTTAGTTGCTACAATGTCATATGACTTCTAAAGTAGTACATCGTCAGTGAAGATTATTTTTCTTTCCCACGAATTTTGTCTGCCGAATCAACAGAATTCCGAATTCGACTTGTACCAATAAATCTGTATAACATATTTTTATATATGAATGTGTAATCTTTACTTTACTTGAAAGTACGTATGCGGATAAGTCAACATTAAGTAGCATCGTCTTAGTCTGATTCGCAGACGATGCAGCTTCATTAGTTTGAACATGTATTTCTGTACGTAAGTACGTGAGTCTAGTTTTCTATGTACAGCATATTCTTTCTCATATCCTGGTGCTGTACATAAACGATGCTGTTTAAAAACCATTATTTTAAAACACATTTTCATGCATCTTAGTTCTTGGCAAGTTTCGACACGATAAGTAGCCATAGTCTACCCGCAAGTAACATAAATCATAAAATCTTGACGGTTACGAGATAGAAAACGGCATCAGCGCCAGCTTCCGCAACAACAGCAGCGCTGGCAGCAGTAACATCAATTGTATCTGTGAAATAAAACCAAGTGCGGCCGATAGTTACGGCAAAGCATTCATTTGTTTCAAATGGAAGGAGCATGTGTTCAAGCGTAAATAAAGTTGTAATAATCCCCTAAGATCTAGCGAATGTGGTTGCCAACATCCGTTATATGCTATACGAAGGATTTTGTATCCTGTTTTTAAAGGGATAGAGGAAATCATTGCAATACCTGAAATATAAGGAACTTTACGAACGAGCGGTTTTAACTAGGATCGAGTTAAGGTATGATGGAATAAAATAATCAGCCCTGAACTTCAGGAAAGCAAATCACTTTAGAATTCGAGTTGGTTCGTTTTAGTATTTCAGAGCAGGACTATGGTTCAGTTCCATAAATTTTTTTTTTGGTGACATTTAACCGTTGTTCTGGTTTGGTTCTATCATTCATAAATTATAGCCCGTGGTTTAGTTTCGTTCTATGGTTTAAAAATCATAGATCTAATTTATTTGTTTTAAACAGAAACTTTAATTAAAACTAAGGTTTATACCTAAAACTAAAAAAAAAACATTAGGTACATTACGAGTAATAATTGAAATAAAAATTGGTTCGGTTCAACAAAGAAAATCGATATATCGAAAGCATTTTTATACCATCACAGGATTAGGCATTCCGTTTGCAATACATCGAAATACTAGTCTTAGACCTCATCTATATATATAAAAGAAAGTGTCCGAAGCGATGTAATACCATAACTCGAGATTGGCCAAACCGATTTTGATGATTTGTACTTTGTTGGAAAGGTATTTTCTCAGCACGGGTTTTAAAAAAAAAATAAAAAAAAAAAATAAAAAAAAATTAAAAAAAGAACTTCAAAATATCAAAATTTGAAAATGTCTGATTTTTACCACCCAGCGTGTTTCGACAGGTTTATTTTCGATTTTTTTCAATTTTCTTTTTTCATTAAGTATATAAAAATGAAATGTGCTTTGCTACACCGCTTAAAACTTGAAAATGACTGGGGAAAACTGGATACTTCCTTCTGGGGGTTTGTTCATAATCGAAATTTTGGAGTGTGGGCGGAGGAGGCGTAACAAAACTGTTTTTTGAGCTAGAAGGCTGACAATCGGTACAAAATTTTAGGTTACGATGGTCTGTTGATGATTTATGTGTAGTTTGCATGAAACCGGCATTTGAAAAATATTTGGTATGATGGTTTAGTAACAAAACACATTTCATTTATATATTTATTAGGGTGATCCATCTAGAGGAATTTTTTCAGAACAAAAAAAATATAAAAATTCAAATCAAGAGTCTTTATTGGTAATCTAAAAGGACATTTTATGGCATTTATTTTTTGAAAATAATTTCCTTTAAATGTTGGCAATTATGGAAATGAGCGTTAGTCGAGAAACGGGAAGATCCTCTGTTTTCGTCCAAAATTTTGTTCAATGATGAGGCCCATTTCTGGCTCAACGGCGAAGTCAATAAGGTGGAGGTGCCATTATACCCAGAGAAAACCACGGGTTGGTGCGGTTTATAACCTGGTGGAGTTATCGGTGCATATTTTTTCAAAAATGATGATGGCCGGAACGTAACCTTGAATAACCATATCGATTTCTTTGCTATCTGAAATTGAAACCCTTAATCTTGACGACACTTGGTTTCAACAGGACGGCGCCACATGCCATACAGTTAACTTAACAATGGATCTATTTGGAGGTCATTTCGAAAAGCAGCTAATTTCATGTTTTGGACAGGTGAGTTGGCCCCCTTGATCGAGTGATATCACACCTTTAGACATTTTTCTTTGGGGTTACGTAAAGTCCAAAGTCTATGCTGACAAACCAGCTACGATTCAGGTTTTGGAAGCGAACATTACGCGTGTCAATAAATTGAACCCTCAGAATGGAAACCCTGAGGCGTAGTTGCGGCCAACATGTGAAGGAAATTATATTCAAAAAATAAATGCCATAAAATGTCCTTTCAAATTACCAATAAAAGTTCTACACTTGATTTGAACTTTTATATTTTTGTTTGTTCTGAAAGATCACCCTATAGATGAAATCGTGAATTGGAACGCGAGCGTTCCTACGACACAATAACTTTGCAACAACAAATACAAACAAATATTCCACTGTTGAATAAACAACAAATGAGTGCGTATGATACACTGATAAAGGCTGTCGATGATGGAAATGCTGGACTATTTTTCCTTGATGCGCCCGGCGGAACAGTGAAACGTTCCTGCTATCATTGATGTTAGCAGCAATACGTGCTCA
The DNA here is from genome assembly GCA_963513945.1 of Hydrotaea diabolus. Taxonomy (NCBI): domain Eukaryota; kingdom Metazoa; phylum Arthropoda; class Insecta; order Diptera; family Muscidae; genus Hydrotaea; species Hydrotaea diabolus. The sequence continues at coordinate 128,079,856 of OY740716.1, forward strand.
AAGTGGTATTGCTTTAGCATCTACCGGAATTGCTGCAACACTGTTGGAAGGTGGAAAAACCGCACATGCAGCACTAAAGCTTCATCTAAACCAGCACATCAACGAAAATCCTGTTGGCAACTTTTTAAAGCAATCAGCCATTGCAAAAGGGTTGAAAAATTGTACATTGATAATATGGGATGAGTGCACGACGGCGAACAAACGATCATTAGAAGCACTCGATCGAATATTGAAAGATTTGCGCAACAATAATAATCGCTTTGGTAGCGTGAGGATACTGTTGGCAGGCGACTTCCGACAAACACTTCCCGTGATTCCGAAATCAGATGAATTAAATGCATGCCTGAAGTCATCCTATTTGTGGCGATACGTGAAAACTATTCCATTGAGAACCGCAGAAGTTTTCTTAAAAGAACTGCTGAGAATCGTAAATGGAGAAATTCCAGTAAATACTTCCAGTGGTTTAATATCGATTGCACCTACCATTTGCCAATTTATTTCAACCAAAGATGAACTCATCACTAATGTTTATCCGAACATCGTAACTACCATTGGTTGAGCGCACGCTTCATTTTATTAGCGAAAAATACTGATTTCAATGACTTAAATTGGACGATTTGAAATCAAATTCCGGGAGAATAGCTTTCATACAAATCGATCGATCACATTGAAAACGAAGACGATGTCGTCAAATATTCAGTGGAATTCGTAAACTCTTTAGATTTGCCTGGCGGCTTCATCATTTGTTTCTTAAAGTTGGATCTGTCATCATTATGCTACGAAATCTGCACCAAAACTGTGTAATGAAACTCGCCTGATTGTGATAAAGCTAATGAACAATGGGCCGTTCAAAGGAGAAGAATGTCTAATTCCGCGAATTCCCTTGACTTCAACTGATTTGCCATTTCAGTTCAAACGAATTCAGTTCCCACTGAAACTTGCATTTGCGATGACCATAACAAGTCATTTCAAGATTTATGCCGCTGGAAGTGGAAGTGCGGCATAAATCTGGAAATGTCATGCTTTTCACAGGGCATGTTTTCGAGTTGGGAAACCGTCCTCACTATTTATTTATGCAGAAATCAAAAAATGAAGTGTATCGTGCAGCCTTAAATTGAATACATTTATTGTTCTATTCTTTTTTTAGATTTCAATAAAATGATCAGAATACCTTATTCTATTATTTCGGCTCCAGTAAAAGTTATTTGAATAAAATTTGTATCCCGTGCAAATGTCATTTGCACGGTGCAACTGCATTTCTTCATCAAAATATGAATCCACCACGACTTTGCAACTGAACCAGACTTTCAGTGAAAATAAAATTTTAAGGCAAAACAACGTTGGCCGGGTCAGCTAGTAAAGTATATATATTCTGAATTGTAGGAGATCTAGGCATGTCCATCTGCCTGTGGAACACAAATAACAGGTCGCATTTTTGAAGCTAGGTGACTAAAATTTTGAAGAAACATGTGTAGATGGGCTTAACATGTGTTGATGGACTATTGAAAATGGACAAATAGGCCACTCGAAAGGACTGGGTTTACCAGTGGAAAATCAACAATCCTTAACTTAAAAACGCAATATCTATTAAACTTTTGAGATATGCGGCTGCTATATAGAACGTATGATACAGGGCACGGATCGAAAAGTGGGTGGTGCCGCGCCCCCTAGACCGATCGTCAAAAAGTATAAATAGGGTGAAACCAATGACTGGGCCATTGTTCTAGACTATGTTATGATGATACTGGTCTTGAGCCATGAACTAATGGAGATATTACGATGATATCTGAAACATAAGAAATTAGATAACGTCCCTTACCGCACAGCCCTGAACTTGAAAAGACTATATATCATGAACGGATACGACGAGGATACTTGGAACATATGATATTGGCATGGATCAAAATACATCCAGGAGGATGCCACGCCCTATTTAAAGAATTGCATTTATGGCCAAAGTAATCAAAATTTAAATATTAGCATTACAGTAAAGATTATATTTTGTTTAAGTTGGGCAAAAGGACGTGGCTCCGCTGCTGGTATGAAAAGAAATAACCCTGATAGAAAAAACAAAAAAACCGGTACTTGAGCCTTTTAAAAAAAATTTTAAAACATTTGGACCGCAATCCATCATGAAGGTATATAAGCTTCGGCACAGCCGAACTTAATATTTCCACTTATTTTACATGCCGTTACGATATTCTATGTTTATGCTGCGTATTATAAATGTAGATAACTTTTTATAGTTTTAGGGTACATACGAGTATGTATCTCCTGAACCGCGATTCAAGTGTACCTAAAAACCAAGCATTGGAACTGAGCATTATGATATGCGTTCTGACCGGCCACTCACCACATAGACGCATTTCTTCCGCATTGGAAGAAATAGAAAATTGACAAACCATCGAACAGGAGCATAAAACAAGCCGTGTACAAGCTGTGGACTACACAATTATAGTATGAGTCCTTTTGCTGTAGCCCTATACTTCTAACTAAACAGCCTCACAACTAAGGTACCTTTGAAAAAAGTCACTTTTATACCCTGGGTTGATGGTATACTAAATTTGTTATTTCGTTTGCAACACCACGAAATATTGATCGGAAACCCTATAAAGAATATGTTTTATTGATTGTCGTAAACTTTTTAAGACGACGTAGGCATGTCCCTCTTTCCATGTGTGTCTATTAAAAGCACGATACCTATCAGGCGAATCAACTTAGAATTCTAAAATTTTGCATGATGACGAGAAACGAACGCCTGGGCCGAAAGTATAATAGGCTGTTTCCACTACGGTCGCGTCCACGTCCGCGTCCATGATTTATCGATAAATTTGTAATGGTGTTTCCATTGTGTTTTGCGTCCACGTTTGCGTTCAAACAGCTGTTTGTGTTTATTTGTTTTTTTTAGGGGTGCGAAAAATTTTAAAATTTTTGTGGCCCAACTAGCGCCTGCTCCTTTCTGCAATAAACACAATCGATTTAATTCCAAAAAAATATTGGTATATAATTTATATTTAAAAAATTACCTGTATTTTTTCGTTAAATTGTCCAGTTTAGTTTTTACTTCGGCGCCAGTCACTCCCAACTTCTCGCCCATCTCTTTGTGTATGTGGGTGTTTTTCCGAGCACCCCTCAGGCCATCAATGATTTCCTCCCAGAGGTCCAACTGATGTAGTGTTGTTACTGCTGTCCATTCCGTCTTTTTAAATTCTAAAATAATTGGAAAAATTAATATTATTTAAACAAAAGCAAAAATATTAACTTACCTCCTGTTTTTTGCATTTTGGATTTTTTTATTTATACTGATTGACAACTGTTTTCATAGGTATGTGCAATTTTGCCATTGATAGGTATGGGTGGGTTACGATTGCAAAAATAATCGATTTTATAGTAAACGCGACTTATCGATAAACGCGTCCAATATGAACGCGACTTTTTCCCATACCTAACTGCCTATGTTTTTTGTATGGGCCTTAACGCGCGTTCATTGATTTTTGGATGCGGACGTGGACGCGACCGTAGTGGAAACAGCCTATAAAAAACGACAATTTTTCGCGCTTTAGTAGTATAGGTCTATGGACTATGGACATTTCATCAGATAAAAGACAATTTTATAACGAATCTAAATAGGGTTTTCCATTAAGGACATAACAATTTTATATATTAATAAAACACAGAATATTTAAGATATAGAGTTCAAATTTATTGCAGGTGTAGTGCAAATGTTACATTTATAGAATGAAATTCGATTTCGATCATATGACCACCACCAGCCCGTGTACAGCGATCTATTTTTTGGACCCAATTTTTCAGCACACTTCGCGTTGGATGTTGTCTCTGAGCTCATCTTAAGTTGTTGGCTTGTTGGCAAAGACCAATGACTTCATGTGGCCTCATAAAAAGATGGCGTTAAATCGCATGACAGAGGTAGCCATTCGACAGGAACATTTTTCGAGATAACATGTTTGCCGAATTTGGCTTTCAGTACATCGATTGTAACGCGTGCTGAGTGGCTAGTGGCACCGTCTTGTTGAAACTACATATCGGTGATGTCAAGCTCATCTAACTCCGGCGAAAAATTATTTTCGATCATGATACGATAGCGCTCTCCATTAACGGTAACATGGCGAATGTTTTCATCAACGCATGAATTGTTTTCATCAGCATGAAAACCGCACCACACATTAATTTGTTCCATATGAAATTGTGATTATTGAAGCACATGTGGGTTTTTGCTGTCCAATAACGCATATTTGGCTTATTGAAAAAACTTCTCAGCCATAAATAAGCTTTATCGCTGAAGATGATTTTTCAATGAAATTTTGGATTTTCGTGAAACTTTGTCAGAGCAGAATTTCGGTAGTAATTTTTAATGATTTCCAAATAACTCAGAATTTTGACATTGACTAACGTTTTACCACTAAAAGATCATTAAAAATGTTTGAGGGCGCGTTGACATAAAGATACGAAATTTAATATTCCTGCAATTTTAATAGCGAACCCGCGGTGGAGGATAAAAGATTCGGCCAGGCCGAATGCAACGTGTTCTTATACCCTGCACCACTCTGTGGAACAGAGTATAAAAAGCAAGTTTCATGGTTTCTGTCTTTTCGTCCGTCCGACCATCAAAAGGTTGTAATCAAATTTGGCAGCAGAAAGTATTTTAGACCAAAGACGCCCACTATGAAACTAAAGGAAATTAGTTTTGATTTAGACATTGCTCCCACCAATATGTTCGTCCAATTTTTATTTTTGTACCCTCCACCATACAATGGAGGGTATATTAGTTTTGTCATTCTGTCTGTAACACCTTGAAATAATCATGGGAGACCCAACAAAGTATATATATTCTTGATCCTCGTAAAATTCTATGACGATCTAGCCATGTTGTCCGGCTGTCCGCCTGTTGAGAACAAGATAGAGTCTGCACAAAAACAGCTAGGGAGCTGAAATTTGGCACAAACATGTGTAGTTAACCTAGCATGGTTGGTATTGAAAATGGGCTATATAGCTCTACGGGAAGTTGGTGTTGGAGACCCTCAACCGATACTACCTCATAAAAATTTGCAAATAATAATCTTTATAAAGGCGCAATCATCTATGTAAAAATGGTTGAGATTGGGCCACCATTTCTTGTACCTCCCATACAAACGGCCTTATGGGCTTTGAGAAATAATATGACTATAACTCACCACAAACTTGACCTATCGAAATGAAATTTTACACATCAAGATTTCTATATACAACACACTTCTACGCTGAATTCGGTTGAGATCGGAAAAGTCCTACTGGTACCTCCCACACAAACGGTCGCATGGGCTTTGAGGAATAATATGACGATAACTCACCACAAGCTTGACCTATCGAAATTAAATTTTGCACATAAAGATTTCTATACAGAACACACTCCCTTCTGGTAACTCCCATATAAACGGTGTTATGGGCCTTGAGAAATAATACGACAATAACTCACCACAAACTTGACGATATGAAATTTTCCACATAAAGATTTATATATAGAACACACTTCTGCACCAAATTGAGTTGATATTGGGTAGCCTCTGTTGATACCTCCCATACAAACGGTCTTAAGGGCCTTGAGAAATAATATGACAATAACTCATCACAAACTTGACCTATCGAAATAAAATTTTACACATACACAAAAATTAAAAAAATAGTTTTTTATTTGGGAATCTGGTGGAGGGTATACAAAGTTCGGCACAGCCAAACTAACATTCTTTACTTGTTTTAGCTCTAGCGGCCACATCTTACAATCAATCTTGATTAAACTTAGAACGAGTAAGCTCTTTGTGTCAAGAAACAACTGATTGTGCTTGAAGAAAATCGGTACAGATTTATATGTAGCTTCCATAATACATAGAAGCCACATATTATATACAATCTTGATAAAATTTGGCACACGATTGTTTTTGTTCGACCAAGAAAGAATAATTCTTAAATTGAAAAAAGTCGGTTCAGATTTAGACATCGCTCCCATTCATCCGCTCTAAAGGCCACATATTACATCCAATCTTGATAAAGTTTAGAACAAGTAAGATCCTTGTGCCAAGGACAAACGCTGTTGAAATTAAAGAAAATCGGTTTAGTTTTTTTTAGATTAAGCTCCAACATACATAAATGTTCAACCGATTTTACCTTTAACATGCAATTTTTTCACAAATTTATAGATGACATTAGTATTAAAATCTGGGTAATTTTAGAGCCCGCCCATAGTGGTTCAAAAACCAACTTTCAGTTGTCTTTTCGGAACATCTAGTATTGCAGGGTATAATTGAGTCGTCCACGTCCGACTATTGCTTTTTTTACTATGATTCTACTTTTAATTTTAATGGGTCTTTTCAAAGTTTCCGACAAATGTGTCGTCAACATTACGCACATTCCATTAAGCAGCTTCATTTTGAAAACAAGACAAAGATACTGCGAAGCAGTCCCATATCGTTGTATAGTTCCGAATAGAGCGATTTAAAGAGTGGGCACTAAGTGAGTTTCTAACAATTGATTGTCAACACTTTTCGAATAATTCTGAGAAATTGCATTCAATTCTTAGCTTCATATGGGTTCATGGCAATCCCGTCAGTGGCGCGAAACTTTTATTTTTATTTTTGCATAAATTTGACTGTATGTGTTTCCAAATCATCATCACCATCGTTTGCAAAACTAATTTCATATGAAAAAAGAAAAATATCGTAAAATGTTCCCTCATCTTCTCCAAGCAAATCCAAACGGATTTTAGAGTTGCCATCGTTCGTTCGTTCGATGGTGGAAAACATTTACTGTCATAATACCAGTATGCATGCACACATATTGCTTTGGTTTTATGATTTTCCAATGCATAACTTTGCGTATTGCAGACGAACGTTATGGACGAGAATAACATGGGGGAAATTCATAGAATAATGTTTCAAGGAAATCCTCTATTTTACGGTTTTATGTTGGCGTGCTTTGAAAGCTAATACTCGGCAATGTGCACATAGTCGTCGTATATAGCCCTTTACATAGTAGTCACTATGTACATATGCATGTTTGTACATACATACCTACATACTTTATGAAGAAGCGTACTTCCGTTTATATGAAAGTGTAAAATGTACAATAAATGTTTAATAAAGTATGTTTATGTTGCCGTTTTTATGGACCCATCTATGTTTTAAGAGGGAAGTCGTCTAATATTGATCTCAAGTTCGTTGAACCTGAGAATTGTGCAGGCTAACTCGAATTACATTTAATCTTATATTGTTATATTCATCATAGTCCCCCGTAACGCCGAATCACTAAAAATCCATCATAATAAATTAGTCATATATTAAAGAATCCGACATTGTCGGAAAAATTGTGCAAATTTAATAAAATTTGCAGTAAATTTGCATGACATTCTGGAAAGATGTATTAGACAAGAAGACAATTCTTAATTTAGCTGAATCATATGCAACGATGAACCGTCTGTTTCAAATTCCGTTATACTAATCGAATGATGTTCAAATTGTTAGTTGTGATAACGATACGAGGGTTGCTATATATATATTTCTGGCCTAGGCAACACTTAGTGTCATCTGACATTTCCATTGGAAAGTTTGACATTTTTTAGCATAAACGTACTCAGCAAAGAAATGGAATTAACTCGTAAACATTTCGTGCGATAATTTTTCACAACTTTCGACGTGGGTTATACCGACAAGAGTACATCTATGAACTTAAATCTCTGTATGGCGATGAAGCACCATCCTATAGCACTGTGAAAAGCTGGTTTAATGAATTCAATCGTGGCCGACGCTCGCTCAAAGACCAAGGTCGTCCAAAAACGGCCGTTGTGCCAGAGAACATTGATGCCTGGCGTGAACTGATAATGAAAGATCGTCATGTAACATACCATGAGATAGAGACACCCTTGGGCATTTCTTCCAGCAGCAGACATTCGATATTGCATGAACACCTGGCCGTAAAAAAGGTTTGTTCTGTGGATGCCGTACAATTTGACAATCGCTCAAAAAATGGCTCGAGTCGATTGGTGCCATCGCTGCTTCAGAAGGCGTTTATAAGATCGTCACAGGTGACGAATCATGGATCTATGCGTATGAGCCCGAAACAAAACAGCAATCGACCGTGTGGGTGTTCGAAGACAAGCCAAATCCAACGACAGTTGTTCGTGGAAGAAGCACTTCGAAGCAAATGGTCGCCTGTTTCCTCGGCGAAACCGGTCATGTGGCGAATGTTCCGCTTGAACAACGTAGGACGGTCAATTCTGAGTGGTACACCACAATTTCCTTTCCTCAAGTCTTCGGAGAAATTCGAAAACCGAACAAGAGAAGACGAATCATTGTGCAGCATGACAATGCGAGCTCTCACACATCGGCTCAAACCAGCCCTGACTTGGCATGCAATGACTTCCTTTTATTCCCTAACATCAAGAAAAAATGCGTGGTCAACGAATTTCGTCGTCAGAAGATGCTGTTGAAGCGTTCAAAAAACATGTTTTGGAGGTGTCTCAATTGGAGTGGAAAAAGTGCTACGACAATTGGTTTGAGCGCATGCAAAAGTGTATAAATCATGCTGGAGAAACAATAAAAACAATTTTTATGACAGATATTCGCATTTTCATTATTAGGCCAGACATATATATAGCAGCCCTCGTTTACCTTTATTTTGCAGTATTTCGAGTGGTAAGCAAACATTTTTTTGCAGTACTACAATTTAAAATTTTTGATTTAGTACCCATCTTTTGAAGAAGTGAGATATATGCGTTTCAGATCCAAAAATTACTATTATAGTGATTCGAATACTTTGTTTTGTCATACCGATACTTCTGTTCCACTAACTGGAAGCAACAGTGCACCAATTAGCATTCGGTTGTTCTGATGGAATACTTGAGGAATATGCAATCTTAATCATTCGGTTGGCCAGAAAAAAATCGATTGTGGCAACGAATTTGTTCTTAGGCAACGAGCGTTGACGGCATTCGATCGAGCAAAAAACATTTAGTCAATAATCAGGACATCGACGATAATGTTTTAAGGCATAGAAGTATTTTCTGATTCCAAACGACTTTCCATTCTAATTGAATTTGGTCCAGACACCGGTTCAACATGCATTCGCAATGACTATGAATATATTTAGTGACACCAGTTCTAAGAACCAGCGATTCGGGCCGGGTACAGGTAGTTTTGTATAAATATGCGCATTGGTACAAACAATTAGTAATTTTAACACAAAACAAGTAAAAAGTAATCCAGTTTTTCCGGGCAGAATCTTATAAAACCTCCACGTCCCTAAGCTACTAAATCACAGAAAATAGTCCGTTATTTTGGGCCTTTTTGTCCATGCGACTGTCCCTAATCTCAGCCCAACTTTCAAAATTACTCTATAATATAGAGTAATATAATGAAATTTGCTTAAAATTGAGATTCCAAATAAAAAATATTGACAATTACTAGCACTTTTTGACCATACGGAACGTTTCTAGGGCCAAATGAGCCAAAAAAAGTCTATCAACATACCCTGCTTTAAGATATTTAGTACGTCCTTACTACCACTATCTATTTTTGCCATTGTCCGTCTACAAAAAAATTATGATTTGAACTTTTTCCGAAATACCTTTAGTCCCTTAAAGGGAAGCTTTTTGCCCCGTCGTACGATTACGTCCATTTACAATCCGAAACAGCTTATCACCAACGCGGATGTGGAGTTTTCCAAAAATCGAACGACTCTGTCAAATGACTTCGGTTGTTGGAACAACTCCGATCTCCGAGTCTTGGAACGACTCCGGCGTTCGACTAAATATATTTATTTGTTTTAAAGGAAATGATAGAATGGAAACCGCTATGGCAAGTTCTTCTACCGTAGAAGATTAAAAGTTTAAAACTAGTCAACAAGCAGAAGTTGGGCGTGGCCGACTATAAGTATTATAGTCCATGCAATTCCGGATGTTCAGAAAAGTCAATTGAAAATAGGTTTTTGGTCTATAAATTTATTATCTAATTTAAATTTTTGAGAACATTTTATTGTATTTGGTAAAATCGGTTCAACATTTATGGGCGAGCTAACTCTTCATCTGAACCGATTTTCTCCAAACAGTTTCCGTGCTTTGTCCAAAAAACTTTGCCAAATTTTATCAAGATGAAATAGAATATGTGATAAATCGGATAAACATGTGTATGTGGGAGCTTTATATAAATCTGAACCGATTTTCTTTAATTTTAATAACACACTTCCTTGGTCTAAAAAACTAAAGTGTGCCAAATTTAATAAATATGTAAAAACAGATGAATGAACGGATTTTATCCAATATCAAAAGCATCTGTCCTTATATCAAGGAATCTACTTGTGAAAATTTAAACCCGATTGGCTGTTATGTCACGGTTTTAGAGCTAAAGACATAAAATCGGATAAACACATTTGCTTAAAACAGAAAAATCGGATGATTATAAATGTGGAAGCTATATCTAAATATGTACCGATTTTCTTCAATTTCAAAAGGGACCGTTCTTGGTCCAAAAAACTTGCTTCTAGCAAATTTTATGAAAATCGGATAACAATTGAGTACTAAAGTTTAATTACAATCTTTAAATGGACGAACGGACATACAGACACTGTTAAATGGAATCAGCTGATGATTATTCGTCGGTCTTAAAAGTTAGCTCAAATAAACGGTGGTTCAATCATAATGCACACGCAGAAAAAAAAGATGGTTGGGGTAACAATATTCGAGCATCATACTATTGTTGGTTATATTGTTGTGGCACAACAATATTATGATCATCAAAACAATAATATGGTTCACACACAACCATAATCATATTATAACAATATTATGGTCCTCACAACAATAAAATTAGTCACACACAACCGTACTATGATCCCCACAACCATATTATTATTCACATTCAACCATACTATGATCCCCACAACCATATTATAATCATCATAACCATAGTATGTTTAACCACAACCATATTATGACTTACACACAATCAGTCTATGATCCCCAAAATTGTTTGTTAAGATTGGGTTAAGTTGTTATTTAACAATAGAGAATTTTATTACGTAAGTTATGTAATAATAGGAGTGATTTATTAAACAGTAAAAAAAATATTAATTAAAAATATTTTAGTTTACTAATTCGTAGTTTGTTTCGAAAAAATTTAATTATTTTAACTATTATTGCGTAATACTAGTAAAAATAGCATTGTGCTATTAAAAAAATTAGATAATGTTATTGTTAACATAAAACAATACTTTTGTTCCACCAACCATATTTATATTGTTGCTACAACCATATTTTCATTTTTAAATTTGACAACAATACTATTGTTATATTTTAACAATATTAATATTGATGCAATCATACTATTATCAAAATGAAATTCAAAGAACAATACTATGGTTGCGACGACCATACTTTTATTGCAGAGAACATATTATTGTTGCCGTGACCATAAAGTAACCATATCTTTTTTCTGCGTGCACGATGTTAATTATGAGTCACACCTTAAGGTCAAGTTTTTTTTTAGACAACTGAATTTGACATTTCTTTGTTTCAGTATTCAAATTCAACCTTGGAGAGGTAAACAACTGAGCAGCGCGTTAATTTTGTTGAAGCCTTTAACAAAAACGGGCGTTCAAATCCGAATGCATTGCGTGCGCTTTGTTTTTTTTTAGTCAGCATAATCGACCAAATGTACCGTGGATTCGATAACAAACAGAATTGCCGCATTTGGCAAAAGAGAATTCACGATTGATTGTTAAAAAGCTGTTTATAGGCTAGCCGCGTCATCGGGCCTAATTTATTCGCAAATGAGGTCGACCAAGTAGCTTAAGGATGAGATAATCCTGCACGTTACCTTCATTGAACCTCCATTATGTCCCAGAGGCAATGCAAATATGCACTTTCGAAAAGAGGTATGCCGAAGCCATTTGGCAGATATTTTGTTTTACTCATAATTGTCATCCACTCTTCATCAAAAAAGAAAATGCTAAAATAATTTGCCGAAACTTGTTGTTTTATTTGCATTTAACATCATACGTTTCAGGTGGAAGACCCTTTACTAGTTTTAGATGTAACATTCACAATCAGATATTTTGTTTTACTCATAATTGTCTTCGATTCTTCATCAAAAAATATAATGCTAAGATAGTTTGCTGAAAACTTTTTGTTTTATTTGCATTTGACATCACACGTTTTAGGTGACGACCCTTTACTAGTTGTAGATGTAACATTCACAATTAGATTGTAGCCAACAGTTGTGCAATAAATGTAAGATGCCACATTTATAACAGTCAGTTATCTCTTGAAAGGTGAAAATGGCCATAAGTCTTAATAATCCATTAACTTATGCTCGAAGTTCTTTTACAGGGTAGAGAAAGGGTATCCGGTTTGCCAAGCAGTTCTAATAAGATGATAGCATTCTTGACGGTCGGTCCTGTGTGGATTTAACTTTTTCACTTGATATTCCTTTCCATAATATTCAATTAGCCAATTTCCGAGGAATGTATCTGAACGTACATACTCGTACATGCATGCTTCGACAACAACGGAGAGATCAAAGGAAATAGCAATATATTTCTATCAAATCACAAAAGTTCCTCCTCAATCCGAACGGAAACTTTAAAGAAAACTTCCCAAATATTTATATGAGGCAAACAGAATGGGGTAATGTGCGAGTATAGACGGGCGGCACGAAGTGAATGGAAGCGGAGCTGAATGCGATGACAACTTTAAAGATATTTTATAATAATTGAAATAGATTACAATATATTAATACGCTTTGTTGATTCCGAAATATGTTTGCTACAGAAATGTCAGCCAGACCAAATAAAACCAGAGCGAGACGTAAAGCCATACATACGAACATACCCAGAAACATATTCCCCAGCGACGATCCAACCGAACAAACAAAATTTGTAACTGGGTTCCATTCCAGCAGAATACACACGTACACGCACGCATACATTTGAGACCGATAAAGTTTTTCCGCAACATTTTTTTTTGTGTGCTTCTTCTTTGAAATATTTAAAAAGTTTTCATTTACACACACTTACAACCTAACATGGATGTGCATGTATATATGCAGGTATAAGGCTGGGTCGAATTTGTATGTTTCACTATATAAATAACGTGAAAAAATGGATAATGTCGGTTGAGGCCTACTGTGAGACATGCTACTCCACTTTGCTTTTCAGAAGACTCCGCGACTATGTCTGGAATTTGTGCAAGGTAGATTGCAATATGTGACTTCTAGTGTGGACGAGACATATTTCCTGGAGACTATATGGGACGTCGATCGGTCTCCAACATTTAAATGTGGCCAGTTATAGCGACAGGATCTCAAACTGAGAATGATCGAGTATAACTAAGTGACCCCCTTTTTCAAAGTAAACAAAAAATAAAATTAAATAATTCATGTAAGAGAACTATATCCGGGGGTTTAAGTATTTCTAGGGGATCTAATTAAGATGTGGTGTAAAATATGGAATATGGAACTACAGGGCCTCAAATCGGGTCCAATTTCAGCATGATCAGTTATTGATATTCAGTAGCCATATATCTATAGTAGATTTAAAGTCACAATACTAAATCAGAATAAAAATCTTAAATTCGGAGGGTCTAATGAATGGATGCTATAAAAACCAGGACAGAATAAGGTCCAACGGACTTTGATAAATTTCAGCACGATTGGATTTAGTTGGTTTATTTATAGTGACAAGGCCTCAAAAAGGGAAGGGGGCTATATAAAGATATGATCTAATTTGACCAATTTCATAATCGGTTGCCCATAAGGATAATGGAAAATTGGATAATGATCGGACTTAATTTGTGGCTTCTAGGTCCGGAAAAGTCTGAAATCGGCAAGGTCTTCGCTGTGGGGGATATTTAAAAATTTAGTCCTATGCTTTATTCAAAAATCTGTCATGTAAAAGAATCTATAAAATGTTTTCGCCGATTGTGAGACGTCATTAGATAAGTCACATTCAACAAGTACGCATTCTATCATGCAAAGCTCAACGCTTCGATAGAATTGTCCCGTTTGTTCCTTAATGAGATGCTGTGTAAAATGATTTAAAAATCTAAATTTGTTCAACAAAGGCTTTCAAACTTTGCAGTTAGCTCATATGCAGACATGACTTTAATCAACTGTTATCCAAATCCAAAACAATTTTTAAGTTTCACAAGGTGAGTCCATCGAACAGCTCTCCAGTTCGATTGTGATGGGTCAAGAATAACCAAAAGAATTCGTGCCTCGAATATTGAGAAGCGAGTCGTTTCGGCCGAAATTTGTATACATCTGATCCACCACAAATTAAATGAGCAATGCTAGCACGGAAATAAAACGAAGGATCGAGTAAGCATATAATATGTGGTATTTTGGCCTCGCTAAACAGCTTAAGAACAGAACCCTCTCTCAAAAAGCAAAGGTACATTTTTTTATGTACACATACTACCCGTGATTCTTAATAGGTGCGGATGAGAGTATATTGGAAGTTTTCGAGCGAAATATCCTGCAATGTCCACGGCCCCAGCAGCGTAGGCAGAGGTGGCCATTCCTTAGACGTGAGCTTTAACTGTGAGCTGTATGAGCTGAACTCGACTTAAATGTATTTTCTACCATTGCACTGGCTTGAACAAATTCGGCCTCAGCACAGAAACTCCGATGAGTGAAATATAATGGAGGAAGAACGTCCAAGACCTAAGTTCTTCTAAATAATTTATTGAGCCGCCCCGGATGATCAGGGGGCTGTGGGGACAGTGTACTTAAGTATAAACACAGCGAAAGGGCGGAAAACAGACTCAGACTCATATTGCCAACTCGCTTAGAAGGTCGCTAACGCGATAACTTCACATCATTATACAAGAATATAAAAATGATTGTGGTGACAGTAAACTATAAACAAGTCTCGTTAAACCGCCTTTGTTTTAAATAAATAACATTTTTGGAAAGAAAGCTATTCAAGAATAACATTTGCGAGTTTAAGCGAGCTCGGTTAATAGTCGCTTTAATTATTTCTCGAATAACTTTTTTTCTGCAAATTACAAATTTTCAAATTAAACGGTTTGTGATGCATTTAGCGAGTTTAAGCGAGCTCGGTTAATAGTCGCTTTAATTATTTCTCGAATAACTTTTTTTCTGCAAATTACAAATTTTCAAATTAAACGGTTTGTGATGCAATCAGTTCTTGTATATATAGAAATTTCCAAAAATGCTCGTAAAGCTTTGAAGTTATAACCTTACCGACCACTTACTCGTTTAAGAAGCGAGTACCAGTAGAACACGCCTTCTGTGTCAATCATTTCACTTAAAGCCACTATTTCTATGTGATATAAGCATGGACCATAAAACTCTCTTATGTAACAGTATTTCACAGAATTGAGTTAAAACTGTCCTATGTTCCTCCTAGAAGATATGGAAATATATTACGTACAGTTATTTGGTATTTATACTCCGTGTTTCCTTTACCTTCATATCATGTCTAACCGACCCAGTCTATTGTTCATACGTATAAAGCATTTGTATGCGAGTATGTTGGCATTTAACAAGTTGTACGTAGTATCCAATAAAAATCTTTTATTTCTCAGTTTTCATATTTCTGGAGCGAAAGCAGAATGGAAAATAATGTTTAGTGTCAATTTAAGAAGATTTCAACATAACATCTTTTTACAGTTCTTTTTCTTTTTGACTCTGTATTGTTGGATGCGGAATGTTTTAAAACATCCAAAAAGTCCAAATGTATAGATGTATCTGTACGGTTGTATCATATATAAATTGTTATTGGCGAATTGTGGAATAATAAATGTCGAGAACAACTTTTACATTAAATATGTTGAGGGTGTTTTATTGGAAACTTGACAAGTATACCGGTCAAAGAACAAATAAGGCTATTATTTTTGACGACCACCGACAGCCAAATGATACCCTGAATCTGAAGCATTAAGTTCCAACCAATTTAAAGATTTAAAATATTTATTAAATGTCTATGGGATATTGACCCATAGATACTGTGGCAGTTTACGAATTATATGAGAATGTATGCTTTTCAGCGATATAAATGTCGGCGACTTTACGAGTAAGAGAACAATCCCCGTTGTTATTGGTCGATGAGTATAAGAATTGTATTAATTTTCTCACTCTATGTCGATGACAGTCAAAGAAAAACTAAGGTGACGGACACCACTCTCACGAAACCTTTGGTACACTGACACTGAGTGCGAACGGCTACAGTAGCAAAAATAGATGCCCATAACGTAACGATAGAGGGCGTACGACGTTTATCTGCAAAATGTTGTTAACATAATTTAGACCTTATGATTATAATATCACCATCCTATATCGAGATCCAAAATGGTCGTGAAATAACCATACTTTCAAGTGCTTCCAGTAGAGCCAACAATTTCATACTGCTGCTCTAACGTGGTAGGACCTTCTTTAGACTTTCGATTTAAAACAAAACCCTTTCCTAATGTTGTAGTAAGTTCCAGAACTATACTGAAATCAAGATTAAAAATATCAGAAATTTTTAACAAATAATGAAACCCGTCTGAAATAATTTGTCCAAGTACTGGCACCGCTCCAATATATCTGGGCAATGATTTAACGAAAAGTTTAAAATCGAGAAAGTTTTGCTGGGTATTTCATGGTTTTTCGAAGCTGGTCAAACTTACAAGTGCCCACAGCTACACGCAGAGAAAAGATATTGTTAATACATAGTCTCGGCAACAATAATATGTTCTTTGCAATAAAAGTATTTTTGTCGAAACAATTGTATTGTTTTTTGAATTTCATACTAATTAGGGTGATCCATCCAGAGGTATTTTTATAGAACAAAAAAAAATATAAAAATTCAAATCAAGTGTGGAATCTTTATTAGTAATTTGAAAGGACATTTTATGGCATTTATTTTTTTAATATATAATTTCTTTCAAATGTTGGTCGCAACTACGCCTCAGGATTTCCATCCTGAGGGTCCAATTCTGGATGACTTGTTCGAGCATTTCGACCGGTATGGCTTTAATGACGCGCGTAATACGAGTATTGGCTTCCAAAACTTAAATCGTAGCTGGTTTGTCAGCATAGACTTTGGACTTTACGTAACCCCAAAGAAAAATGTCTAAAAGTGTGATATCACTCGATCTAGGCGGCCAACTCACCTGTCCAAAACGTAACATTAGCTGCTTTTCGAAATGACCTCTCAATAGAGCCATTGTTTGAGCAGCTGTATGGCAAGTGGCACCGCCCTGTTCAAACCAAGTGTCGTCAAGATTACGGGCTGCAATTTCAGGTAGCAAAAAGTTCAATAGCATGGCGCGAAAGCAAGCACCATTCACTGTTACGTTCCGGCCATCATTATTTTTAAATAAATATGCATCGATGGTTCCACCAGCTTATAAACCGCAGCAAACCGTGGTTTTCTCTGGGTATAATGTCACCTCTTGAACCTCTTCTTATTGCTCTTTAGCCCAAATGCGGCAATTTTGTTTATTGACTTTGCCGTTGAGCCAGAAATGGGCCTCATCACTGAACAAAATTTTGGTCGAAAACAGTGGATCTTCCCGTTTCTTACCGAACGCTCATTTCCATAATATAGTTACCATCATTTGAAAGAAATTATTTTCAAAAAATATTGCCACAAAATGTCCTTTCAAATTACCAATAAAGGTTCCACACTATATATGAATTTTTATATTTTTTTGTTTTGAAAAATACCTCCAGATGGATTACCCTGTAGTATGATTGCTGTAACATTAATATTATAGAAATGTAACAATTGTAACAAGGTTTCCATTAAGGACATAACAATTTCATATATTAATAAAACACAGAATATTTAGGATATAGAGATCAAATTTATTCCAGGTGTTGTGCAAAAGTTACATCTTAAGAAAGAAATTCGATTTCCGCCATATGACCACCACGAGCCCGTGTACAGTGATCTATTCTTTAGAACCAATTTTCCACCACTCTTGCACACGTTTCGTCTACAGTTGTTGGCTTGTTGGCATAGATCAATGACTTGATGTGGCCCCATAAAAAATTCAATGGCGTAAAATCGCATGAACGAGGTGGCCATTCGACCGGGCCATTTCTAAAGATAGTCCACTGAATTTGCCTTTCAGTAAATCGATTGAAACGCGTGTTGTTTGGCTAGTGGCACCGTCTTCATAAAACCACACATAGGCTATGTCAAGCTCATACAATTCTGCCAAAAAATATTTTCTAGCGTGGCACGATAGCGCTCTCTGTTGACGGTAACATGACGATTGTTTTCATCGAAGAAAAAATACTGCCTAATCACACCTCCGGCATGTAAACCACACCACACAGAATTTTTTGAGGACGCAATTGTGTTTCTTGAAGCACATGTGGGCTTGTTGCTGTGCAATAACGCATATTTTGTTTATTAACAAAACGACTCAGCCAGAAATGAGCTTCATCGCCAGAGATGATTTTTCCATGATATTCTGGATTTTCGTGAAACTTTGCCGGAGCCATTGACTTACAATTTCGTTAGTAATTTATAATGATTTGCAAACGTTGCTCGTAATTGAACTTTACCATGATGGAAATGTTGACTTCGACGGCTCAATTAAAATGTTTGAGGGTGTGTCGACATAAAGATACGAAGTTCTTGGAAAACAATCTAGAATAGTGCAACACACTTCTTCAGGCGTAAGTTTTGTTAGAGCTTGATTTTTGGCATAATAAGTTTGCCAATTCGGCCACAGTTTTTGATTTATCGCATCGTGTATTTCATGGTTCAAATTGGATTCAAATCACTTTTTTGATACTTTGGGTTATATGTAAGCAATTTAATTAAATGGAAGAAAAATTACCAGAGATAATGCATCTACTGCCTCTAAATCACAAAAATGACACATGACGCCGCCAGCCAAAAAACCGCACCAAAGATCCATTCTTAGTGGATGCATCAGCTTTTCAACAATCACTCATTTGTCCAAATGCGGCAATTCTATTTGTAAACGAATCCACTGTGGAGACAATTGGTCGATTATGCTGACCAAAAAAAATTACGAAGTACATAAAATGCGTTCGGATTTGAATGCCCATTTTCGTAAAGAGCTTTAACAATTCTAACGCGCTGCTTGAATTTGTCAAGTACTGAAACAAAGAAATGTCAAATTAAGTTGGGTAAAAAACGTGACGTTACGTGTGACTTACAATTTACATTGTGTATTAGGGTTGGAACATCCGGACCAAAAGAAGAAAAAGGGCCGTATATGTTAAATTCAAATTTGCAATTACAATAAATCTTAGGGCGTTGTATTTACATTGGGACTAATAAACTAATATTATGGTAACAAATCTATATAAATAAGAATTAAAATAAATAAATACTTTAATCCGATTGCTTTGCTGTGAATTGCACTGCTTTTAAATAACCGACGTTTTTAAACCCTATCTTCAGGTACAGGGTATTATGACATTATGCTGATGTTTGCAGTTCCTTAAAGGAATAGAGATTGATGTCGATCGATTAGAATCAAAATCTGATTACACTGAGCGAAGTCCGCCCTCCGTCCGTCTGTCCAACTGTCGTTGTAATCAAAGTACATGTCGCAATTATGAACCGATTGTTATAAAACTTGGCACATTCTTCGAGATTTTAAATAGCTTAAGGTTCTGCAGCTCTACTTACTTACCTTAGTTCCACAACATTCCATTAAGGAAAAGGGGAAACTTCTCACAAATCAGTGAGCTGTCCACGATTTAATTTTTATATTCATTGACCGGGACCTACTGTTAAACGCCGGCTCCGTACGGCTGATACATTCTAAAGAGAAGTTTTTACATGACTTACGAGGGCCGCTTAATATTTCTGGCCTAATGAAACTGCGAGTATTTATCATCAAAAATGGTTTAATTGTTTTTCAAAGTATTTTCCAGCATGATTTATACACTTTTGCATACGCTCAAACCAATTGTCGAAGCACTTTTTTCACTCCGATTGAGACACCTCCAAAACATGGTTTCTGAACGCTTCAACAGCATTTTCTGGCGAAGAAAATCGTTGACCACGCTTTATTTTTCTTGAGAAGTCATTGGGTGCCAAGTCAGGGGTGTGCGGCGGATGACCCATCAATTCGACGTTTTGGCCGGTCAAAAGGAAGCTGGTTTGAGCCAATGTGTGATTCGTCTTCTCTTGTTCGTTTTTCGAATTTCTCCGAAGACTTCAGCCAAACAAATTGTGGTGTATCACTCAGAATTGACCGTCCTACGTTAGTCAAGCGAAACAGTCGCCAAATGACCAAATTTGCCGAAGAAACAGAGGACCATTTGCTTCGAAGTGCGTCTTCCACGAACAACTTTCGTTGGATTTGGCTCATCTTCGTAGACCCACAAGGCCGATTGCTGTTTTGTGTCGCGCTCATACGCATAGTTCCATGATTCTTCACCTGTGACGATCTTATAAACGTCTTTTGAAGCACTGCGATCAATTTTTTTTAATTTTTTTGGGCGATTGTCAAATTGTGCTGGTTCCAACGATCAACCCTTTTTTACGGCCAGGTGTTCATGCAATATCGAATGCATTGCATTATCATTATCAGTTCGCGCACGGCATCAATGTTCTCTGGCGCAACGGTCGCTTTTGAAGGACCTTTACGACCTTCGTCTTCGGCCACGATTGAATTCATTAAACCAGTTTTTCACAGTGCTATAGGGTGGTGCTTCATCGCCATACAACGATTTAAGTTTATTGATTCACTCTTGTCGTGATAATCCACGTCGAAAGTTGTGAAAAATGATCGCACGAAAATGTTCACGAGTTAATTTAATTTTTTTGCCAAACTGATTTTTCAAGTCACTGTAAACAATAAAAAAGATGGTCGTACGTCAAAACGTTCTGAATACGTTTATGCTTAAACATGTCAAACTTTTCAATGGAAATGTCAGATAGCGCCAGGCAATACTTAGTGTTGCCTTGGCCAGAAATATATATAGCAATCCTCGTACCTTTGTTCCATAGCATTCCATTAAGGGACAAGGGGAACTTCTCACAAATCAGTAAGCTGGTCACGATTCAATTCTTATACTAATTGACCGGGAACTACTGTTTAACGCCGGCTCCGTGCGGAAGATAAGTTTTTACATGACTTAGAGATAAATCTCTTACTAGCAGAGTCACCGGAAATAACATGGTGGAAACATTCATCATTCGATTTACGAGTTAACCGCTTGGTTGGAAATTTTTAACAACATGGTACACTAAGACGCCTTCCAATATCCTACGTGTTGTGGATAGTGTGCAGAATAGTCCAGAAACATCAACAAGAATACGTTTGGCACAAATGGGGCTATGCGGAATGAGCACGAATGTGTGCAGCCGAAAATGGCCATAATGGTATATAATTTTTTATACTTAATTACTTTAGCCAAAAATATTCCCCATTAATAACCTATATAAAATAATAATAATAATTAACCAATAAATAAAAAAAGTTATTAAACATTCAAACCACAACGGTATTTTTTGCGCCACCCTGTATCTAATTAACTTATTAGTCTACTTCTTCCCTAGAGATCTTAGACTGTCCAGCAGAACAGAAATCGAATGGGAATCTACCATGATTTGTTTGCATTGGTTAAGTCAAGAATGAACCCTCTAGGGATGGGTCTAGCAGTCACATCTGAACAGAAGAC
The DNA here is from genome assembly GCA_963513945.1 of Hydrotaea diabolus. Classification (NCBI taxonomy): domain Eukaryota; kingdom Metazoa; phylum Arthropoda; class Insecta; order Diptera; family Muscidae; genus Hydrotaea; species Hydrotaea diabolus. Next base: position 128,101,524 of record OY740716.1, read on the forward strand.
ACACACGTAGTTTCCCATAGAAGTGTGTGCACAAAATTAGGCAGGCCACCAACAAACTTATTTATACTCGTACATAATTGATAAAGACCGAAATAAAATAAAACAAAGCGTAAAAGGTAAATTTCCTTTAACAATTTCGAGTCGAAAATCATAGTCGAATCATACAACCGATTTACACGCATTAAGAACTTCGTCCTAAATCCACCGGCCACAATTACTTGTACATGTTTTTAGTAAGTCAAGTTCTTTACAGCGAACAACAGCACCAGTTTATAGAAAATACCGCAGCATCGACAAGAACAGCAGCCACAACAAACCGTCAAGTTTTACGGTTTTCGGAAGTAAAGGAATAACACTGATGGTTATCTAACTTTCTTAAATGTCTACTTAACCATAAAAGTTTGATGCTGGCTGCCACCGCCAACAGCAGGGCGACCGTCCGAAGCCCCACTCCTGCCCGCGAACGTTTTAACTTTTCCGGTTTTGTTTGGACTGCTGTCGAAAAAAAGTTCACCGTTAAACTTTAATTGTTAATGCTGATGAAATTAAACAGCGTTTTTTTTCTTTCTCTTTTCTTAATTTGAATGATTTTCTTTTCTTTGCATATTTTTCTTGTTTTCGCTTCTCACACAAACTCGTCTTGCGATTTCCAGCCGCAATTGGGGCGAGCGGGTGGCAAAGTTTCCACGCGAAGGTGGTGGGATCAGTGAAAATGTTTTATATACTTTTCGTTCATTTTAAATCGTATTAAAAGACTTCAATTTCTGTTTTTGATTACTTTGGCGTATGATGATATCGCCCGACTGTTGTTAACAATTATAATGGAAATCTTAATGTTTTTCGCATTTTGCGGTCAGGGGCGTAACTGGAATGATGGCTTCTCCCATCGCGTAATTGTAGTAAATTTATTTTCATAAATCTTTATGATATTTTTTAAATTATCAAGCATCTACAAAATTTTGTGTTGAAAATGCATGTGTTTAAAACTGAGTGCTAAAATTCGTAGGGTATTCATCACCCTGTAAAACATGAAAATAGCTTGTATCTTCCAACCGTTTGATCTAGTCTCACAATTAAGAGTACCGATCGACATAGAATCTCGCTGTCCGTGCGCCATTGGTCCATTTGAAGCTTGTCAATAAACTACAGTTCGCAATTGTGTTCCGAGATCTTAATGCAATTTGCCAGAAGCAATTCTTTTCCACCAAAGCCAAGGGCTATTAAAACAAGTTTAGATACATCCCGCACATTTTATGTTGTCCAAATTTTAAATAAAATCTATCTAGAATACTTATACTAATTTCTATTTTATCAAACCTTGTATAGCAGATTACGATGAAAAAAATCATATGGGTCGATTTTTAGACATAGCCCCAAATAGTATGGTGTTCCAAAAACCGACTTTATATATACAGGCCATACGGGTATCATGTACGAGTATATATGAAATTAAAACACGAAGCCAAAAATTAAATAATTTTTACGATTTGGGAAATTTCTAATAACGGGCCAAGTTGTTCATACTCAAACAAGGTCATAATATATATTTATTCCAGATGATCTAATGTAGAACATGGGGCCAAAAACTAGATATGGGTTGCAACAAACAACGATATTTCCTCACAAATTCAAATAAAACTTTTTTTGTGAGATCTGGATCATTGGGTCTTAAAAAGCGATTATCTTTACACCCGTTAATATAAGAGCCACACAATAATATGTTCTTATTACACAAAATTTTAACTATTTTTAAGATTCGACGAAAATTGGATGACGGACTGAATCCAGGAGCCGAAAAATGGACATTCAAAAATGGTCAACAAAACACTATTTTCAGAAATCAAAAATATTAAAATGTATGATGGTTTATACGAGTACTCGTATTAGAAAATTAAGGTCCACTTTTGACTTTTAAAAAAAATTATGTATTTAAAGTCGACTTCCGACTAATCAAACCTTTGTCGATAAAAAGTCAATTAATTCATTTAAATTTCGACTATCTTATTTTTGAGTTTTTAGTTACCATTCCACATTTGTGCTATGGTTACATAGCTGAAGCAAAAAGTCAACTTTTAATTTATTTTAAAAAAAAAATATATTATCGTAAAAGTCGATTTCCGACTCTTTGCAGCAATATCGACCTGTAATTTGATTACAAACATTAGATCTACAGCAAACGGGCGGACAATTGAACAGACAGACATAGATAAGTCAAAACAGCTAGACAGCAGACGGACAGATGAACGAGTCGGCTTGTGATTCTGAGTCGATCAGTACACTTAAAGGTGGGTCTAACTCAAATACTTGAAACGGAACTAACTTATTATACCCTGTTTCACAGAATGGTGCAGGGTAAACACATTTGTTCAGCCGGTAGCAAAAAGTCTAACGCAATAGTCGATTTTTCGATTTAAATCAGACGCAAAAGTCGATCACGACTTTTCCAATTTTTGAAACAAAAAATCGATTTGTCGACCAATTGATAATCGACTTTTACAACACTAATTCATACTAAGGGTGGATGATATACTTAATTTGGCATTTCCTTTGTAATACTCTTACCAATAAATATTAATTGGAGAAGGTCTCCGAAAACTATAGTTGAAGTATATATACTTATATATATTATTGTAACGTATATATATTATTGATCTCCGTACAATTTTAAGTCAAGCCATGTGCTTCCGTCTGTGTGTATGCAAAATAATTTTAGAAAACAACAAGTCAAAACGATGGAGTCGTCCATCGTAATACAATAGCGCAGATTGGTGCTGGGTATATTTGTTAATGGGGTAGTAAAAGCTCGAACGCAAAAATCGTATATTCTATTAAAAGCAGACACAACGTTGTTTCCAACTTTTTCAATTTTTACAATTTTAAGTCGATTAATCGACTCCTACAACCCTATTTGGGTCAACGTCCGTAGGGGTTGAAAACTATACCATTTACTATCGTATGCAATAATTTATAAGATATTTCTAAGGTTGGTCTGGACCCAATGCCACTAATGTCACGAAGCCTAGGGCATAATTTTAACAAAATGCTATTTTTTGACGACTAAAATGTATGTTGTATTGACTATTTAGCTTTCGTTAGGGATAGAGGTAAAACCCAAGGGCCGATGCGATAGAGGAACGCAAATTAAAGTACACAGAAACGATGAAAATTTCTTATGGATTACTAAAGTCCCTCAACATCCCATTAAAGAAAAAGGGAAAACTTCGTTCACATCAGTAAGCTGTGCACTATATAATTCTTATACTCACTGACGGGGACCTTCTGTTTAACGCCAGTTCCGAGCGGCAAATAGATAAGTTTTACATGACTAAAAGATAAATCTCTTACGCGTTAAATCGCTGGCAATAACGAGTGGAAAACCTGCCACTTAAACAATGTTTAGACGTTCATACCCAAATTTTAACATGGATTGATATTTATTATATTCGTGAGCACTAAGCATCTCACCACAAACGAACGTCTTTATTCCAGACTCGATTTTGACCATTTAACTAGTTATTTTCGCATTTTTGGGAACAACTTTTTACCGACATTGTCCCAAAATTTTCAATTGTTTTTCAGTTATAGGGCTTATTATTACAGGTACAATAACAATTTGTTTTTTTGTGGCGGCCCCAATTCCCCGAGTTGCAGGGCTTGAAATCTTGGCAGTAAATATATCGTTTTATCTTGTCGTGACATCATAAAGCTATCAGATGACCTATCCAATTACTTATTAATTACTTCGAGCCGTTAACCCATTGAGAGGTAGAAAAAAGATAAAAAAATACCCATTTATTCGGAAGAACCCACTGTGCTAAATTATGAACGATATGGAGGTAATGTTTCTTGGTAGCTGTAGCCAAGCGTAATAGTTTTCACTTGAGGCATTGTTTGTCGCATTAACCCTATGGGGGGGAGATAATAAAATTACAAGCTTGAAATGAAATGGCGCCTTTATGATGCTAAGAATGTATGACAAGATTTAGTAAATTTGTTCCCTTTAATTTGAAAATATCTCTGAAAAAGTAATCTCTGAATAAGTAGACCAACTGTATAATCCTATGAGCACTTTGGTGGAACTGGAGAGGTTGTAAAAAATGCGGCAGGAAGACCCACCTACAACGAAGGAAGAATCTGAATTCGAATCGTCCGATTCGAAATTAAAGTGAATTAGAGACATATTTTGTTCACTTTAGTGTTATTTCCGCAGGAATAAAAGCGCCGCTTGCTCTCGATTTTTGGAAATAAATAATCTCTTCACTATGTTCAAGATAAAGAAACATGGACCAGAAGTAACGAAATTAAAGACATAGAGTTCAATGCTCAATAATTTCGGCACCTAAAGGGTTAAAGACACATGAAAATAGGTGCATACATTTACATGAATTAAATTTTAGCACAGTGGTCTCTTTTCAAAAAAAAAGGTAAATATTTTTTTTCTTTCTTCTACCGAGTTTGAAAATATTTCCTTTCATCAATGCCACTGTGATGAGACTGTATGTTTTTAATAGAAATTATAAACTGCCTCATAAAGCAATAATGGTTGCAATTTTAGCTGATACTCTGCACGTAGTAAAAAATGGGATGAACTGAATAATGAAGTAAAAATATGTTTGAAAAATCGAAACTTTCTCGCCACTGTTTTAATTTCAACTGTCGACTTTGACTTCAACAGTATCGTAACTCCTTTATATTCTATATAAAATTCTTGGCCTTAATTTTTTGTGAGTCAATCATAACATACTCGTAGGTTTCATTGTCCGTAATGGTGCACTCATATGCATTTTGGTTTTAAGGGCCATACAATTTTCGAAGCCTCGTTATTTTTGCGTAACTTTGGTTCTTGAAAGGTCTTTAGAATATATATTTTATAATCTTTGAATCATGGGAACTGGTTAATAAACAATTCCTCAAATTTCTCTGTGACTTAATGACGTTACCTTAAGGTCATTTTGACGTTTTTCCTTCAACTTTTTGGTAAGTCTTTAAGAGAACAGATATTTGCAAACTTAATTATAAATTTTTGGACCATTTGCCCAGTTTTCTGTACAAAATATTTTTTTAGTGCAGTAATTGCGCACAATTTTTTCGAGTACCATTCATTTTTTTTGCCATCGGGGTAAAAAGGATTAGAATGTCAGAAAACAAGACAATAAAAGTCACCGATCTAACGCATTAAAAAAAGTATACATTGAATATGTTGATTTGGAGCGTTTACTAACTTGGTCAATCCGTCTGCAACACTTCCAATTATTAATCAGCGACTCTACACAGAACATATAAATTCTTCAATGAAGGTTGCTTGGAATTCAAAATATTTGTAGGTCCTAAAGGAAAAAAAAATATTTTGAGCCACAAACAGTAAGTCTGAATCAAGTTTAAAAGACAAAGGTAGAACATAGCTGCCTAATTGATATCCTACTTCATCGCTTTTGTTCAAGACTAAACAAATATCTGATATAATAAATATCTGCTACAGTGGGGGGACGTCAATTCTGGATTGATATTTTTAAGATATGAAACGATTTAGCCCTTTTTCACCAGGGAATGTTATGCAACGAAAACTATGTAGTACACTTAATTATAGCCTCACTTTGAATTATTTAATGAACTCCCCACTTTAAATTATTTTATAAACGATATGTTCCAATTTCACCGGGTATAGTTATAGATCTCTCATAACGCACATTGGTTCGAGGAAGCTCGAATTTGACATGCATCTTCTAAAGTTGGATCACAACGAATGTTCGCATTCGCAAATGATCTACTTCAAATTAAGCAATGGGCGCTAAGTGCACCTATAAATTTTCCTGGTGAAATTCGACCATAGCGGTATATGTTTTTATATAGCCCCAACAAAATATAATCATTCCGCTCTTAAAGAATATAGTTGCTTAAGTCAGAGGAATATTGTTCGAATAAGAGAGCAGTGCAGGGTATATAATAGTCGACCAAGAGTCCGTCTTTTATTTATTTTTACCTATTTATTTCAATATTATTAACTTTGAAAACTCTACATTTTTTCTTGGTTTTGATACCATTGGAGTTGAGAAAGTACATTTTCAAAGAGCGAAATGAACAAATGAAAAACCTATTTTACATCCCTGGTGCATGTTTGAAAAACTCAATTCATTTACATTCATTGACAGCGGAATTTTTTTGCAATTTCATACTTGTACTGGGAGGCTGGAAAAGCATTTAGTGCTACAAAAATTTGTTTTTTCGAATAACAATTTGAAATACATAAACTTTTTATTGCGTATTTTATTAAAATGCATGTTTGCCTTAAACTTGCAATGCAAAAAATATGCAAAATTCTTATGCTTGACAACCACAAATACACAAATACACAAAACATAAATATGCAGCTTTAACTTAATGCAATGTAGAAATAAGCTTTACTGAATTTAAAATTGTTGTCGGAAACGCGACAAAATCTGACTGAATCTAAGATGAATTTGCATTGAAAATAAAAAATCATCTAATCCATTAGATGACTTTTATACACTGGAGTGCAAAGAATAAAAGGGATATTGATTTAAATATGTGAATTTTAATTGTTTTTACAATTGAATATGTTTTTTATGCAATTTTTTTGCATTATCAAAGCAAATTCAGCTGCATATATTTGCATAACAACTGCATATGTGACAGCGCATAGAGAAAGGGACCTAAGGGTAAAAAAAATCAATTTTCACTTTTTTTTGATGTGGACAACATCTGAGCATCGAATGAGACCGATCGCATGCCCCACAAGTGTTCCCTCCCAGAGATATGCGCGTTTTATGAAAGTGATGGTACGCCAAAGATTTAAATCTTTAAAATGGCTATCCTGAACAAAACTGGTTTTTACCCTTAGGTCTCTTTCTATTTTGCGCGTCACATATATGAAACATGAAGACCGACACATGTTAGTAGACTCTCAACTAGCCGATATACAATATTTTACTTCAATCGGACTTATTAAGATATTGCATAAAATTCCGCAATATATAAAATAAATTTAAAAATAGTTAAAAAATCTTAATTTTAGTAGTGAATTCGTTATGATTTTTTTTTTAGTTTTATTTAAGACTACGTATACTCAAGTGATAAGACTATAAAACATTTTTACCCTACAAATGGCAATATTCACCCAGATTTTTAGGACACAACTGACTCGCTAAAAGTGAAAATTAAACTGGGCAATACCTTAATACACGCGTTAGAAAAAGTTTTCACACTTTCGATAAAAACGAAGAAAAATACAGTTAAAGAACCTTTGTTTGTTTTCTATTAAAAACATGGGCTGATAAAAGTCAAATTTCGCCAAAAGTTGTTATTGGTCGCCCATGAAGAATAATGCGAAATGTTATAAAGATTGGGTTAAATTGCTGCTTACTCTACGTTCATATCATTATATGAAAATTGTGATACGAATCGCATGTAATGTGTGGCTTGAAGATCTGATAGTTTTGGAATAAAGAAGTAATTTTGTACTGTATCAAAATAGTCAACACTGAATCGATGGGCTGACAACCATTGCTGAATCGAATCAGATAGTGATTCTTAAACGATCTGTATAGAATTCATGGGATTTTTTCCTTTCGTTTAGGTGTTATAAACATCGGTTCTTAGTTATAATACTCCGTACAAAATACTACTTTAATACTGGTCAACATATCTTCATTGTATGTGGATAAACCACAAAGCAGGACCCCACACCATGGCATTGTTGTAGATATGCGCTCTTGTGCCCCGAAAAAATGTCAGTAAAAATGCTCGGTAAACATGGTCGAATTTCGAAACAATTCACAATATGCATGTACTTATACAAATGTTGAGGTGCTGGCTGACATAATTGTTCGGACGCATGGACTCTATCTGCGCAAAAAGGCACTTGTTGTGAAAACAAACCACCTGTAGATACGAGAATAATATATACCTAAAGAACTACAAAATTCACAAAATCGGATTTATTACCGGACTGAATATGGTACATAAGATTTTAGAAGCCGAAAAAGGCCGTTATGGATGTCCAATGTAAATATGGACAATTAAGTGGTCATATTAAAGTCAACTTCGATCCTACATCACCAATTTTAGTTATTAGTCGCTCGTATTATTCCATGCCAATTTTAATAGACGCTCACAAATTAGAACTCTCAGTAATTTAAACTTTCAGAAATTAGAACCAGCATTTTGATGCATTGACAATTCGGAAAATAGAACCAAAAGTTCTAATTACATTTTACGCAAAAACTAACTATGATAAGATACACTGCCACCTCATTTTAGCAGTTGGATAATAACATTTTCCTTTACTTAATTGAATTATTTTATGTGATATAATTTGACTGAAATTTTCGTTTTTCTTAATAAAATACTTAAAATTGGATAAAAATAGTGTATTCGCCTTATTTTTGTAAAAATAAAAGCACGTGCAGATATTGGAACTCTTCGGAAATTAGAACCATCCGAAAAACAAAGTGGTTCTAATTTGTTAGCGTCTACTGTATCGTATTTAGGTCGTGGCTTCCTGAGCGACTGGACTTTAATCTGGAGGGAATTGGTATGGGATCTATTAGCAAACATCAGCCGATAATGTTTAATTGCACCACAGTTCATTTCTGGCCGCTTATATATCTGATTAGTATTAAATGTATCGCTTCTGAGCGGCAGGGTTCAAAATTGGGTTGTGAATTATTTCAAAACTAGAACCGATAAAGAACAATTCCAATGGGTCCCATACCGGCATATTACGAACGGTTCCGTCGTGATCGGTTAATGTCTGTATCTACACTCAAGTAAAAAATATGGTTACTATATGGTCACGGCCACAATAATATGTTATCTACAATAAAATTATGTTCGTCGAAACCATAGCATAGTTTTTTGAACTTTATTTTCACAATAGCATGATTCTTGGTGAAATGTAACAAGAGTATTGTTGCCAAATTGAAAAATGAAAATATGTTTGTTGCAACAATATTTATACTCGTATCGATGGTGAGACAAAATATTTTTTGTTTTGGGTTTTATATTTATAATAATATGATTACGGCAATCATATTGTAGGATTGTAATTTTTCTTAATGTAAATATGGTTTAAAGAACAATGTGACTGTTGGGATTCTTATGCAATACAATTACTTTTTTATGTAAATTAAACATTTTCGAACAAACTACTTTAGATTTGATTAACTAAGATAATTTTAATAAAAGAAGCGCTTATATTTTTTAAAGCGGATTTTTTCTACTAAATCACCAATAAATCACTCCTATTATTTTGGGGATCATATTATGGTTGTAGGTGTCATATCATAGTTGTATGTAAAACATGCTATGGTTGGGAGGATCAGTATATGGTTGTGGGCATCATAGTAAGGTTGAGTGTAAATCACACTATGGTTGTGATGATCATAGTATGGCTGTGTGTGAATCTTACTATTGTTGTGAGGATCATAATATGGTTGTGAAGATCATAATATAGTTGTATGTGAACATAGTACTTATAATGTTGTGAGGTTCATAACATTGTTGTGCCGGATTTCGGGCGGAAAAGAACTGGCCCTGTCAAAATAACATGACCCTTTTTAATCACAACCCCGCTTTCGCTGACGAATTGTTAATCAAGTCATTTTTGCAGATTTTTTTTATTAAGACCATCTCTGCTTGCAATCCTCCAAACACCATTTTTTCATCCTTTACCCTTTCGATGCGCATCTGGCGAAGCAACATTTCATTTACCATAATGTGGCTATTCACAGATTTATGCCACAGACATGGCCACAGATTGCATGGCTGGAAGATGGAGTCAAGGGTTTGTTGCTCTGCTTCTTATTTGTAATTATTTGTCATGGATTTGAGTTTGTCAAGTGGCACCGAGTTAATTAGTTTGAAATTGTTATTTATGACGCTGGAACGACGAAACGAAGGCAATGTCGAATCTCCATTTTACGGGTACATATTGGGATCCTGCTCCATTATCATTTGAATTCCCAGAATAATTCCAAAACTTTGTCCCCGTGTACATGTGGAGTGCCTACCAGGGGGCTAAGTAGATTGAATGGATGCCGGATGCCGTGGCATTTGTCTGGTCAAACAATGAAATTTAAATTTAGGATTTTTACAAATTCCTGTTCGTCATGTTTGCACTTGAGTTCCATAATTGATGATTAATCGCTTGTGTAATGGTGTGCCATAAATTGAGTAGCGTTCCAAAGGGAATTCATAATCACCGCAGTCATCATCATTAAAAGCACAAAACAAAAAGTTCTTAATTTGCTGGAAAATGAAATAAATACCTCATGCTCTCTCGGCCGGCCACTGCGCCCACTGTAGCTATGACTCGACACGCTGCGAACTAAATTGAATGAGGACTCTCGTTCTCTCTGTATTGAAATGCTGCCACAAATCCATTCGGACAATAGCACAAAAGTGAATCGTTAATAATGGCCACTTTTGTTTGTCTTCGAGTTTGAAGCCGTACTGAGTAAGAAACCCGTCAAATGAAATTTTATATGTTTGTTTTTTCACACTTGGACAGTGTTGGCTTTATTTGAGTTTGATTTGTTTGGGATTCCCGGTATGACAAGTATTTGTACAACCACAAACTAGCCCATTCATCGGTCTTGGGTACCATCTCCGCTTGCGATTTGTTCAACATTTCGTTGGGTTTGTGAATCTTGATAATATTTGCGACGTATGGGCATATCCATTTCGATAATGTTATTGTGTAATTTGAGTGCCAAATAATAACGAATAATCTGAAAATAAACTCTAGCCAAATGGCTGTGCTAAAACATACTTCTATATAAGGATAGTACGATGTGGATTTCGTTGAGATGTTTAGAGCGTCGTGAACTATTTAAGTTATTCAGAAACGACAGTAGTAGAATTTTATCTGTGCCAGCATACTAGAACATCATCAGTTGACATAACTCGAGTTAATAAGTTTTTGGTTTTATTTGCCATGCTGAGTACTGAAAATACCTCGTCTTAAAAAACAGTTATTTACTTATTTAAAACTAGCAAAGACCCTATGTTTAGTGAGCGAAAAACTGTCTAAGGAAACCATAGTTCCACTATTATAAATTAGATTTTCTAGTTTTATATTGTCCCAAACGCAGAGAAAAATATAGTTACTATATGGTCACGGCAACAATTATATGTTCTCTGCAATAAGTGTATGTTCGTCGAAACCATAGTATAGTTTTTGAATTTCATGTTGCCAATATAATGATTGCTGCAATATTAATATTGTTGAAATGTGTCAATAGTATTATTGCCAAATTTACAACTGAAAATATGGTTGTAGCGACAATATAAATATGATGGGTGCGACACACAAAATCGTTTTTGTTGTGTTTTATATTAATAAAATTATGATTACGGCACTCATATTGTAGGATTTTAATTTTTCTTAATTTAAATATGGTTTTATGAACAATGTTGTCGTTGCGATTCTTTTGCAATACAATTACTTTTTATATGTAAATTAAATTTTTTCAAACAAACTGCTTTGGATTTCATTTACAGAAATAATTTTAATAATTGAAGCGCTTACATTTTTTTAAACGGATTTTTATACTGCTAAATAAATCACTCCTATTATTTTGAATATAATATATTTTTTAATAATTTTTTTAGTACATATCTCTATTGTTGATAACATAACCCAATCCTATCCCGGTCTTAAAGAGTTCGGTTTTCTTTCAACAATTGCTGCGAAGCTTTCTAAAGAGGGTTTTCACGGACCTAAAATCGCAACAAAAGCATTGTCATCAATGTCATTTTGTTAAAAACTTGTCTTCTATTAAAATATAGATACAAGAGGTCTTGAGCCGGTGAATCCCTGTTCAATGTGAATTCACACAAATTCAAATATGATAAAAGTTTAAAAATCGAGGGGGTCGAAAACTTTGTTAGCTTTTCTAAACACCCAGAAGTGCAGGGTATAGTATAGCAGGGCACGCCCGACTTTAGATTTTTAAATCGTTTTAAAAGTTTAGAGTTGTGTGTATTGTAGAACTTTTTGTTGTAAGTTGTAGTGAGTTTGTGTTCTTCAAAAACAAGAAAAAACAAAATTTCTTTCGTTTTTATAATTGTTAATTTTATTTTCCAATATTTCGATCAACGTCGTTGATCATATTCAGGGAATCTGTTTTAAATACAGGGATAACACTTACTTATATTATTAACAACGGTCACTTATAACAATATTTGCGTTTACATTACATTTTTTAATTGTGAGTTCAAGCTTTTGTCAACTAACATTTACTTTGTTTTAAAATTTATTTTCTCCGTTACGGTAGTCAATGTTTTTCCTAGATTGCAAGGAAGATTAGCTACACACCGTAATTTTAGAATTTCACTTCTATTAATTTGTAGTTACCCACAAATTTGGCAAAAGCAGTCTTTTTCTTCTTGAACTCGAATAAGCAGTAGATGGAACAAGTAGATAAATTAAGTTCGCCCTGACGGAAGCTTATAAACCCCCAACCATTAACTCAGGTCCAATATAAAAATTTGGTCAAGCAGGCGTGGCACCGGCTTATTTTCTAATTGTGCGTGTTTATTTTCATACCAACATCAATTTTACCAACTCCTATCGTCATATCGCTTTTTCTCATGGTAGGGTTGTATGTGTGCTACCGGTCACCCTTGTACAATTTTATGATTTCATAGTTTAATTATTTTTATAGTCATTGATTATACTAAATTTTATAACGATTAGTCCATTACTTTAGCCATGAACACGGTTTTTTAAAATAAATGGTTTTGGTAGAGTGATGTGGGCGGTGCCACGCCCGCTTGCGCATCGTAAATATAGATAATTGAATATTTCGTAACGATCAGAGTTTATAGTGGTAATATATAAACAAAAAAAACATAAATGGTACAAATAGAGTGATTTTTCCACATGTTGAATTGACCGACTTGGCCGTTTTCAAAACCAACCATTTCTTTAACCAGTATATATTTCTGTAAAATATCCGCTGCCTAGCTCCAATAGTTTTCTTTCTACAGTCGGATAATATTTTTTACGATTTTTTTGTATACTTTATGGAGACTCCGACTAATATTTCCAGGTGTTGCAAACACAATTACAATGCGAATAAACCCTTTATCCTAAAGGCAATCCCGCTGCGGTCGTCCGTTGTACTGAACTAGAATGTATCCTCCGCTTTCCTAAAAAGATTTATTGTTTGTATGATTTGAACAGTTTTTTTCTGGTTCTAGACCATTGTTATTGCTTTTCAGAATCCACATTAAAAGTTGATAAAATGGCCATGGTTGCAAGGCAGACTGTACAGTTGCTTCTTTAACGGCCAAGGTTTTTTCAAAAGAAGGGCATAGTTGCTAAAAATTTTGGCTCATGTGGTCCAAAAAAAAAAAATGGCTCGCACCGTCAAAATGACCGATTAATAGTCAAATGTATATATGGATAATCAAATAAAGGCAAATCTAGCTACGATTCCAAATATGGATGTCTTTGGAAGTTTTCGCTCGGATGTGCATCAGTGGTGGAGGGTACATAATGTATTTTTTTTATTAAAATAGCGAGACCTTATATTTCAATAACTATGACGTCTACGTCTTACACGACCTATTGAAAACATGGACCAATATGATTCAATTTCACCAGAGAAATGTGTCGGCCAGAATCGGGTGCAATATGTGGCAAAGGTCCTTCTACTTATATATTTTAGAGTCTGTAGCTTTAGACGCCATATTTTACACAGCATTCCTTCGCATGAATCCTTACGAAAGACCAAAATCCATGTCCTGCTTTCGAATATTCCCCACACAAAGGTTCCTGCCGATATGAGGTCCTGTACCTTTAAAAGCCACAACCCTCAAATTTTGTATGGTACGTTATGAGGGCCAAATAATTAGTTCAAACACATTTAGTCTGACATCCTCAAGCTCCAGAGAAGGATGCTAAATTATCTGTAAACCATATTGGTGTAGGTTATCTTATAGTCTCATAGCCCGACTTAAACTTTTTTTATTTGTTTTTATATGTAGTTTTGATACATTTTCATAGAAAAACAATTTCCACCAAAATGACAATTGTTAGATATGACATCTGGAGAATAAAGAATTCCAATGAATTGTTTACAAAAAAACATGTGCAACAAAATTACCAATACGTATTTTTGTTCATATTCTTTCACACTTGACTGTGTAAATTTTGACCAGACAAAATTCTACGAAATTTTTTAGCAACAAACGGAAAATGGTAAACGTTTCCAATTAATGCACCGCCATTGATGTTTTAAAAATATATAAATATTCTGCAAGCAATTCAATAAAATAGTCTTAAGATAAATTCAATTTAGAATGTTTAAACAATTTCATATATTTTTTAGCCTGCAAAAGTCTATATCAAGAGAAATAAAGATGCACACATCTCCTTTAAACAATTTAATTTTATCCTACACACGCTGTAGAAATGAGACTTACACAGTACAACATTTTTGATTGATTCGGGACTCAATTCTGATAATTGTTTGTGAAAGTAGCCCCAAAAAGAAGAACGTCTCCATCATTCGTTGCATCAAATAATAATTTGATAATTAATTTAAAGTTAGTAAGTATCGTATAGAGCAGTGGTGGGCACATTTTCGGCTCCTAAAATACTCAAAGTGCAAACGAGTGCTAGACAAGGGGCACAAGTACTTGCGGGGAAAGGGAAACGAAAAAATTTCTACACCCATCCGTAAATGATGTTCATCGCACAAGAGTTGCGGAGAAACTAACATTGATAACAAATTTTCTCTCAGCAAAGACTGCAATAGGGTTACAGCCTCCCTCAATTAATGGATAAAAATTTCAACTGCAAATATCAAATGATAATTATATACAATTATTTGTTTGAAAATTACAAATTTCACATTGACTTTACTTTTAAAAAATGTAACTAAATTTTCTTCTTTTTAAATAACAAATTTTAAGCTAATTTCAATAGATTTTACAAATGTTGAAACTGTTGTAAACATAAAGCATACAATTATGTGTAAGCGGCAACACTTTTCATTTTCGACGTCGCTCAATCAAGCACTGTGGTCCATTACATGTTTTTAAATCGAAAATTTTCAAATTTTGTTTGTTTGTTTTTGTTTGTTGTCGGGATTGATAAAATGACTGAAGTTTAGAAAATATATTGTAAATCTATCTATGAGATTTATTTTTAATTATTTAACTTAAAGCCTTGATAATTGTAAAAAATATTGGCAATTATGCCAAAAATTTAAATAAATGATAATACAAGATGCATTTTTTATTGAAAATTGATTGAACATTATTAAAATTTGTCACTTAAATGTTTCGATAATTACTTCTTTAATTTCTTTTATTTTTATGTTAATAATACTATGATTGGAAAATTTACGGACATTTCTCAAATTCCAGTATATGTATTATTTAAATTTTATATTTTGTATTATGAGAATTTGGTGTTTATCCCACTGTGCTTGTGGGCAAAGCATGTCGTCATGCATGAGAAATGTGAGAGTAGAGTAAGTAGAGAGAGAGAGAGTATTTATTCCTTCCCTTCATGCTGGCTCTTGACTGTCCCCCTTGTCTAGCACTCAAGTGCAAACGGCTGGCTCGTAAGTGCAAAAGGCTCCTACGAGCCAAAGTGCCCATCACTGGTATAGAGGAATTTGGCACTTTTTAGGCTCTACTGTTTGTCATAACTCGAGAACCACTAGTCCGAATAAGCTGAAACAAATTTATAAAAATTTAAAATTACAATTCCTTTAATCTGTTCATACATTGCGCTATTTTTACAAACAATTATCAGAATTGAGTCCCGAAATCATGTGTTGTACTGTGTTATGCATAGAGGTACCCCATGTTCGATCTAGAATCACTATAAGATTCCAATGAGCGATGTATGTCCGGCTATTCATCTACCTATCGTTGTAATCGAAGTACAGGTCGCAAATACTTATCCAAAACTTTGCACATTTTTTGGGAATGTGCCAAGGCAGAGCCGTATTAAAGTTAGTCCATACCGATTCTTATATTGATGTCATATACCAAGTAGGGACATAAATACTGTTACACACGTTTTATGCTGTAAAATAAAAAGTACTGAATGTTTTTGGGCCAAATATTTTTTAATATATTTATTGATGTATATTGTATCCAAAAGAATCTACTTATTCGAAATGTCCGCCTTTTGCCTTTACACACGCCTTAAGTCGCACTGGCCAGTCGTCAATAGCTGCACGAACCTCGTCCATTGGAAAATTGGCCACAGCTCGAACCAAAGTAGTCTTAAGAGATCCAATGTTGGGGTGTCTTTTGTGACAAACCTTGTCCTCTAAAGCCGTCCACAATGTGTAATCCAATGGGTTCAAATCTGGACTGCCTGAGGGCCATTCATCAGAGGAAATGAACGCTGGAAAATTGTTTCGAATCCAGGCCTGGGCCGGCGCAGAATCCTGCTGGAAAGTCCATGGCTAATTTTGGAACAGGGAATTGTTAAACGGCCTCACAATAGCTTCCAAAACGGTTCCTTGATAAACTTTGGCCGATGTTTTCACTCCTTGTTCGCAGAAATGCAGGTCAGTGACCCCATCGTAAGAGACACCCCACCAAACCATGACTGAAGCTGGGTGATGACCCTTTTCCACCCTTGGGATCAGTTCAGATGCTTCCTGAGATGACCGCGCATACACTCTATCATTTTGCTTGTTGAATTTTTTCCTGAACGGTAAACATTTTTTCATCGGTGAACAAAATTTTTCTGTGCAAGTTACCAGCGTGCTTCACCAAAAGACGTTTGCATTTTTCAATCCTATTTTTTTAAAGCTGCAGTCAATAAATATCCGGTACGTCGTTTAATGATTCGACTCATGGACTTTTGCGTAATATTTATCTCACGGGCCATGATTTTCTGTTTTCGGAGCGAATTTCTGTGAATTATTGATTTAACGGCTTTGATGACATGCGGTGTTCGAACAGATCGTGGGCGGCTCGACCGGTGGCGGTCTTTTACATCTCCAACCTCCTCAAACAGTTTTATGCATCGGTAGGCGAACATGCGGCTAATCCCTATGGGCCGGAGCGTTTTGAAAATATCTCTTTTTTTCATTTCACACATGAAAAGCACTAGTACCGCGATAAGGTTCTCATTATCTGACCACTCTATGATGAAAGTTTTATAATCCCGTTAAAGACTAACGCTATTGAGGTTAGCTTTCAAAACCCATATGACATTAACGGGATATGTTCAGTTCTACTATTGAAATGGGTGTGTTCAATGTTGTAACAGTACTTTTGTCCCTACTAAGTAACTGTATTTTTCGATTTTCGAACATGCAGCACAATAACCAAGTAAATTAGGCTTAATCGAAACTTGCTTTCAATTGTCCTAACGCGAGGGTCCTTCTCGATTTGATGTCCTGAAGCTCTAGATACCACATTTGTCATCCGATGTTGCTCATAATTAGTATATAAAATGTTGCGAATTTCGATCTTAGTAAGTCCCCGGGATCGATTAGTATTTTGGCACTTGTGCGTTGGAACGTTGTAAACGTCCAGCCAATAGCCAAAAGGGAAAAGCGAATAATCCTGCGAACTATCGGCCAAATGTGATTTGCTCTTCACGGCACTAAAGAGCATGGTTAACCACGATCTTGTGCGGTATTTAGAATTTAACGAACTGCTGAATGATCGAGAGGAGATCGACGGAGAAACCGCTCTCTAGGAGACTTAATGCCTCTCTTGTAGAAGCGTTGAAGTATTGTGGCTCGGGATATCTCTAAATTTTGATAGAGACTAGCACGATGCACTCATATCGAAGATGATCGCTTTTGGTGCCATAAATAAATTTGTTCGATTATTTTAAGCTTCTTAGGGATCCAGAATCACGAGTTGTTGAAGATGGGTTCTTATCAAACGAACATGGACTGACCTGACCGCAGCTTCTTCCTTCCTCCATTTTTGTTTTTTTTTTTGTTTTTTACTGACCATTATTTGGGTCAGACCGTGAATTCAAATACTCCTTGGTATATGCCAGCATCCTCTGTCGTTTCTATTTATTAGACCGTAGGCCGTGTCTACAACATATGGAAGACTGAATTATGGATGGGTTCCGAATGGAATAGATTGTTTTGTCTCACAAGCCTGTTCGTTGTCTCACAAGCGATTTACTAGGCCAACATTCGCGTTAATTTTAATCCATAGTATGGATATTGAACAATCTGATGCTCTTGATTATCAGGGCATGAAAATACAATAGCCGTATTGTTTTGAGGTAACTAGCATAGTAACCTAGTTAGTTAACCTAGTTTGTAATCTGACAACATGAACAACATTGAGGTTAACATGGCAGCATTGTTTCTCTTTGTAAACACCAAAGAGAACGAAACGATAAAAGGGTTGATCGGCGTCAAAAGCAGGCAATAAAAGATATAAATTGTCAAAATACAAGTAAACGCATAGTTAAATTCAACCAGGCCGAAGCTTTTATACTATTCACTATGGATTCCGTTGTTGTAAGGCATTGACAGGATTTGGGTATTTGATCGTTTATTAGGGCTCGATAAACCAACGTCCTAGTCAGATTCGTGAAGAAATTTGTAATGCTTTATGGGAAATCTTATGTCTATTGTTCAATAGGACCGAAAGGGTAATTAAAAGACCCAAGATCAGGGCCTTAAATTAAACCAAATATCAAAATTTAATGCTAATTGAGATAAGTGAGATAATTCCACTTCTCTTGAGTAACCATATGTTGATGTTCGAAAGCACATTATTTTCTGAGGTCTAGAGACCTTTTACTTATGGACCACAGCCTCAAATATAATCGAAATGTGAAATATATATTATTTTTGGATTAGTGATTAGTGACAAGAAGCTAATTTTTGGTACATATTTAAATATGTACGGAGATATATGGGTACCCAGAAACTCAGACATTTTCTCACAAATATGTACTAATTTGGATTTGTCTGAAAAAGTTAATGTTTTTGAATAACCATGTCTCCCCTGCATTACGGTATAGCTTTTGAGTCTTAGGGACCATAGGTTAAAGACTCTAAATCAGCCAAAGGTAAAATTAAAATACTTTAGAAAATTTCACAGCTTCTGATGTTAGACTGGTCCATGCTCGCAAGGACCTATCTTGCTGCACTCTGGGACCTTCTATTTGTGGTTCAACGACTTAAATTAGACGAATACTAAAATTAATATGAATCGAGTGCTGCTATATATATTTCTGGCCTAAAAATGAAAATGCGAATATTTATCATCAAAAATGGTTAAATTGTTTTTCAAAGTACTCTCCGGCATGATTTATACACTTTTGCATGCGCTCAAACCAATTGTCGAAACACTTTTTGCACTTCAAACAAACAAATTGTGGTGTACCACTCAGAATCGATCGTCCTACGTTGCTCAAGCGGAACAGTCGGCACATGACCAGTTTTGCCGAAGAAACAGGCGACCATTTGCTACGAAGTACTTCTTCCAAGAACAACTTTTGTTGGATTTGGCTCGTCTTTAAAGACCCACACGGTCGATTGCTGTTTTGTTTCGGGCTCATACGCATAGATCCATGATTCGTCACCTGTGACAATCTTATAAACTTCTTTTGTAGCACCGCGATCGTATTTTTTCAAAATTTCTTTGCATCAATCGACACGAACCTTTTTTTGATCGATTGTCAAATTGTGCGGGATCCAACGTGAACAAACCTTTTTAACGGCCAGGTGTTCATGCAATATCATGCTAATGAATGCTGGTGGAAGAAATGCGCGCCATGGGAAATTAATCCAAGGGGTCAAAGCTTCTATGTACGCTTCATTTATGAGAAGATTAAAGAATCCCTTCCAAGGATTTTAAGAAAAAACAGATCTGAAAAATAGTTAATCAAATTTCATATCAAAAATGTTGAAAAAATAATTATTCTATTGGGACTTTCTTTAATCCATTAAATGCTAACTTTTTTCCCTTTTGTCCGATTTGGCCAATTTTTAATACCAACGCAAACTATAGAACACATATCTAACAATATTGAAGACTCTAGATCCTTTGAAAATGCCTAGATCGTCATAGAACTTTATGAGACCAGTAATAGACTTAGTGAGGTCGCAGATAAGTATTTTGATGTGGTGCAAATGGAATGACAAACTTTAGATGCTCCCATCAATAGTGGTGAGTATTAAAAAAGTCAATGAAATAAAATTATGTTAAATGTCTTTTTACTATCAGTTTGAGTTCATTTTATGTTCCACTTATACCATCTCATGCAGATGACCGCAATACGAATTTGCCTATGACCTCCTATAGGTTTTATTATTATAGGTTTCTATTAAGCAGGTTGTGTCATTTTTGATTTAGTGTATAAAAAATAAGTGTTTTACTCAGATAATTTCCAAGGTTACAATAAATAAAAAAATCTTTTTAGTGCTTCCAAAAAATAAGTTTTTAACAGCAAATACGTATTTTCCACCGCATTCTATTTGGTAACAGGGAGCTGCGCACTATAATGTTTTGTGCAGTTTGGCAAGTAATTTCCCTTGATTTAAAAAAAATAGTACGTTAAGATTATTATTAGTTAGTCAATTACATCTTGGCAAGGTACTTTTAGGGAAGAAGAACTTCTTTTGTTGCTTAGGAAGAGTACATTGGAATAATTTAGAACAAAAAAATTACTTTTACTACAGGGTGGCCCAAATGAGACCTAGTGATGTAAAACACGTATTACTCTTGTAATAACGGGGTTTTTTAAATGATTTATTTTTATATGTTAAGTACATTTTATGGAAATTTAAGGTGACTATGTGTGAAATATGACATCAGACAATGGACCATCATTTTGCTCGATACAGACATTGGCTCTTTTGAGCGCATTTTGCATTACACGGCGTTATGTTTCTGGTTGCAGGCGCCGTATTTCGTCTCGAATATTCTGCTTGAGCTGTTCAAGTGTCTGTGGTTTGTTAACATACACTTTGTCTTTTAAATAAACCCATAAAAAAAATCGGCCGCAGTTAAATCTGGTGAACGAGGAGGCCAAGGGAAATCTGATTTTTTTGAAATTATGCGTTTACCAAAAATTTCACGCAGCATGTATGCGCAGTGGCTCCATCTTGGTGAAAACATAAATTAGGATGTTGCTCTACTATTGGCCGCAAAAAGTTGTCGATCATTGTTCTGTAAGAAGCCCCGGAGACCGTTTCTGGCATTTCATCCTCATTATCAAATAAATATGCAACACTCTGCTGCACAGCTTCCACATTGTCTTCAGTACGAATATTTCGATGAGCACCTCTTCCTAGACGGTCGGCAACTGAACCCAGTTCCTCAAAACTGTGAACTTAACTTGTAATCATGGAAGATGTGGGCGCTGATCTTACGTTAAAAAAAGGGGCGATAATTTCGCTGCGTCAGAACAATTGATCGTTGAGAAGAATAATAAAAATCAATAATTTTAATGCGTTGTTGTGGACTGTACGTATTCATTTTAAATTTCCAGGAGCTCAGTTATAATCTGCAAAAAGAAAAAATAAATTATGTTGAAAAATAAAAAAGATATTTGTGTTTCACATCAGCTGGTCTTATTTGGGCCACCCTGTACTGTTCGAAAAGAACATTTCTTACCATGAAGAAAACTTCTTTATAGCATAATACTTTCAGCAAAAAAATATTTTAGTAAATTAAGAAAACTAAAATTCAAACTAAATTTTAAATCAAATATACTCGTACTATGCAATGTAAATTACTTAGAGGCTTTGTATATTTCAATAAAAAAAATAAATAAAACAATTTTCTATCACTTGATAAGAAAGCTTTTAACGTTTTTATACCTAAATAATTTTTAGTACTGACAAAAGAAAATGTTTTCAAATTAAATTATAAGTAGCTTTAAGAACTTTTACAATAATGCTTGTTGAGAGTACTTTTTACCATTTTCGTAAAAAATAGTCTTAAAGCCATTGGATGAGGCAATTTTTTTAAGAGAAGAGATTTTAATTATTTCGAGCTAAAATACTGATAGAAATAAAATATTTACAATTAACGGCAATTGTTTTTAGTACTTTAAGTAATGTTATTTCTATTACTTGTGAAGAGTACTTTTTATAGCTTATATATATATATATATATATATATATATATATATATATATATATATATATATATATATATATATATATATATATATATATATATATATATATATATATATATATATATATATATATATATATATATATATATATATATATATATATATATATATATATATATATATATATAAGGCCAATCCCGCCGGTACCAATTCGAAGCGTGTTATATGGACACAACTTCCCCCTTGGTTAGGGGCCGAGGCCTATCTAAAACCTCTGCTGTTCTTGGGTCACAGCACCCGGTTGCAATGCAACTCCACACCGAGCCGAAGCTCTCCCCGCGATTTGGGTTTAAACCACAGCCACCACGTTACTCCCCGGAGGGCCGCACCAACAAGTCACGCCAGAACAACAGTTCTGGGGCCACAAGAGACTGTAAGACTGTCCTGAGTGAACTTGTCAATTACTACCTCAACAGGAGAGCGTCTCATTTAAACTAACCCTATCCGATATTCATACAGCGGGAAACCGTTGACTGCTTTTACGAGACCTTTAGACAGTACCAACTGTTTCTAAAGTACCTTGAGTCCCCACCTATCCCGCATTCTCGTTCGCTGACACTGTCATTTCTTTGTCTTATTTAAAAGGTGTCACAATAGGTCTACTCATGGCCAATGATTTAAGTCCACTCTTAAGAGCGAGTAATCAATTCACATTCATCCAAGGTATCGATTTCAAATGAGGGTGCCATTAAACTGTGAAAATTTCATTATATTGATTCGAGTACAATTTGATAATGGCACTATACTTTACAATAATCGGTGGTAGTTACCGCGTCTCCTTGTTCCACTTTTACCACTCTAGAATTGTATCAATCGATACTAGCATCCGTCATTCTGGTTATACTAGATGTTGGGTGATATTTGTTTTTCTACACGTTGTCACATTTGTACGAGGGCTGCTATACATATTTCTGGCCTAATAATGATAATGCGAATATTTATCATCAAAAATGGTTTTATTGTTTTTCAAAGAATTCTTCAGCATGATTTATACACTTTTGCATGCCCTAAACCAATTGTCGAAGCACTTTTTCCACTCCGATGGTTTTTGAACGTATCAGTTGCATCTTCTGGCGACGAAAATCGTTGATCACGCATGTTTTTTCTTGATGTGCGGGAATGAAAAGAAGTTATTGGGTGCCAAACAATGTTCTGTGGCACAACGGCCGGTTTTGGACGACCTTCGTCTTTGAGCGAGCATCGGCCACGATTGAATTCAGTGCTATAGGATGTTGCTTCATCGCCCTACAAAGATTTAAGTTCAACGATGCACTCTTGTCGTGATAATCCACGTCGAAAGTTGTGGAAAATGATCGCACGAAAATGTTCACGAGTTAATTCCATTTTTTTTGCCAAATTGATTTTTTCAAGTTACTGTAAGCCCCACAAATGATGGTCGTACGTCAAAACGTTCTGAGTACGTTTATGCTAAAATATGACAAACTTTGCAATGGAATTGTGTAGACCAGAAATATATATAGCAACCCTCGTACAACTGCTGGCAACTGCAACACGGTTTGCAGACTAGCGTCAACATACTAGGACACACACTGCGTGCGTATTCTTTGGTGTAAATGAATTATAGAGCAGTTAAGATGCACATTAACTCTATGTCATCGTGTGTACCCAGTCACTCATTTAAAGTTATAAAAATAAATGTACCCATGTTGGGGTGAGTGTGTACGGCTGTCTGAGTATTTCTGTCTCGAGTTAGTAACTGAGTTAAGCGCACTGATGGATATGATAACGGCGACCGAGGATGCTACTTGTGATGAAAGGACCACTAATGCTGTTGAAAGGGTTACTATGGTGAGTAACTTTTACGACCCCTGAGTAGCTGACGCTTATTTAGTTGGTGATATCATTTGTATCGTACCGCCGCGTTGTGATGGTTAGTTTGTGCGACTATCACACATGTAACCCAGCTTTAAAGCCAATGTAGGAGTATCTAGGTTGTTGTTATCGGCGGTTTCTCTCCCTTAGTTTTCCAGGGAGTCTACAAGTGAAATATTAGTTCTACTTACTTATATAGTTGATGTGTATTATGATGGGTTATTAATGATTATAAAATAACACCCTTCCCATTTAGCACCTAATGGGATGTTCAGGAATGTATGAAAGTGGATTATAGAGAAAGCATTTTTATCCCATATACACGAAAATGCCGATCAAAACTATTTGAATTTAATAATACTTCAGGGTGGCTCACATAATGTTTTCATTCTGAATCCGCTTTAATACTTTACTAAATGTAAAGTAAATACTCCATGATGATGGAAATTATAACTTCCAAAGTCAATGCTGTGTATTAAAACATAGTAAGTTTATTGAAAACAAGTTATTTTCGAAATTATGCAACCACCGCAACTGCTTCACGCAAGTTTATGCGACTGGCATGCTGGTGGATAACATCGTCGTAACGTGCGCCCTGACAAGAATGTGGCCGCTGAAGCCGAGAGATTTTACCCACCAGCCTGATACGAGATCAACTTGGCGAATAACCGTAAGGTTTGTCATCATCACTGCTCAGTTTGGACCTTACAAATCGACAACGACTTGTGCCAAGAATCATATTTTCTCACAAATCGCATTTTCATCTTGTTCGCTATATTTTCAAGTTAAACTGTCGGAAATCTCTCACAAGTTCATCAAGAATGCATTTTTAGGTATTCTGCGGGAGTGGCATTACTGACCTTTTTTTAAACGGTGCTAAGAACTGCATTGCGTTCAACAGTGAGTGCTACAGAAGCATACCTATTATTTGTGGTAGCCCATGCCAATTCGATCTTTTGCGCGCCAAGTCCGGTAATCGTGTCTTATCGGTAATGTTAATTAGCCACCAGAAGTGCCAATTTGTCACTATTCAATGGCCTGTTTCTATATGTCGAAAGAACACATTTGTCCGCTTCGTACAAGAATGAAATGTTATTTGGGTTTCTTTCATCACATTCTATGCCAACCTACGATGACTCGCATTACAAGTCGAAGAAAAACATAAACGTTTTCTCACAAAATTTCTGTATCTCAAATGAGTTGGCAACTCTGCGAAGCAAATGTCAAAATCAGTCACTTACTATTTTGTTTTCGGTTGACAAAAATAAATATGTTCTTAAGTGAGAAAGCGAAACATTAAAATAAAAATAGAAGCACTGCTAAAAGGTAAACTCCCTAGGAGGATTTCACAATTTTTGTTTTGCTTGAAAAAATTGTTTGTTGGCATGAACGTACGAGGGTTGCTATATATATATATATATATATATATATATATATATATATATATATATATATATATATATATATATATATATATATATATATATATATATATATATATATATATATATATATATATATATATATATATATATATATATATATATATATATATATATATATATATATATATATATATATATATATATATATATATATATATATATATATATATATATATATATATATATATATATATATATATATATATATATATATATATATATATATATATATATATATATATATATATATATATATATATATATATATATATATATATATATATATATATATATCTGACCTAGGCAACACTAATTGTTGCCTGGCGCCATCTGATATTTCCATTGGAAAGTCTGACATAAATATTTTAGCATTTCATTGGTGTTGTTTACAGTGACTTAAAACAATAATTTGGCGAAAAAATGGAATTATCTCGTGAACATTTCCGTGCTATCATTTTTCGCAACTTTCAACGTGGATTATCACAAGAGTGCAAGGTGAACTTAAATCCTTTTATGGAGATGAAGCTCCATACTATAGCACTGTAAAAAACTTGTTTAATGAATTCAATCGTGGCCGACGCTCGCTCAAAGACGAAGGACGTTAAGGTCGTCCAAAAACAGAGAACATTGATGCCGTGTCTGAACTGATAATGCAAGATCATCATGTGACATACCGTAAGGTAGAGGAATCTTTGCATGAACACCTGGCCGTAAAAGGGGTTGTTTTCATTGTATCCCGCACAATTTGACAATCGCTCAAAAAAAGACTCGTGTCGATTGGTGCAAAGAAATTGTGAAAAAATACGATCGCGATGCTTCAAAAGAAGTTTATAAGATCATCACAGGTGACGAATCATGGAGCTATGCGTATGAGCCCGAAACAAAACAGCAATCGACCGTGTGGATCTTCGGAGATGAGCCAAATCCAACGAAAGTTGTTCGTGGAAGAAGCACTTCGAAGCAAATGGTCGCAAGTTTCTTCGGCAAAACTGGTCATGTGGCACAATTTGTTTGCCTGCAGTCTTTGGAGAAATTCGAAAAACGAACAAGATAAGACGATTCATTGTGCACCATGACAATACGAGCTCTCACATATCAGCTCAAACTAGCGCCTCTATGACCAGCCAAAACGTCGAATTTATGGTTCATCCGCCGTACAGCCCTGACTTGGCACCCAATGACTCCTTTTATTTCCGCACATCAAGAAAAAATTGCGTGATGAACGATTTTCTTTGCCAGAAGATGTAGTTGATGCGTTCAAAAACCATGTTTTGGAGGTGTCTCAATCGGAGTGGAAAAAGTGCTTCGACAATTTGTTTGTGTATAAATCTTGCTGGAGAGTACTTTGAAAAACAATTAAATCATTTTTGATGATAAATATTCACATTTTCATTACTAGGCCAGAAATATATATAGCAGTCCTCGTATTAACGCCTATACAATTTAGTAGGTTTTTTTTAGTTAAATTTAATAAATCTGAAAAATGTGGATATCGCAACTCAATTACGTAACATACAATAATTCAAGCACGTAAGAGCAGAAGCGAAAACGAAAGGTTTTGTTATAGAAAAACCCGAATTCGTTCGACAAAGAGAAACAGGGTACAAGTTTTTGTGGTTATCGTAAATAGCCGAAGTTATACGAACAATCATTTCGTGATATAGAGCCAGAAACCAGTACAGGGCCCTAGAAACAGTCTCATGAATAACTTATGTTCCCTTATGGCATAATGGTATTGGAATCTCTTCCGAATAACCATATTATTATTGTCTAAAAAGACAATAACTAACTGTAAACTGACCATATCTTCTAATTACACTGTGGAACATTTTTGGGGTCATTGTCTGGGGGGTGAGAAATTCCAAGTCAGGGTGATGGTACTAGGTCAGTATATTAAAACCCTCAAAGGGTTTTGCGTTCGTATGTGCCAGTTTTTTATGACCTTTTACATTTTTTCCTTATCTTGATGTTTTTTCGCTTAGTTGTAAAATGTTGGCAAAAACGTAGTTTGACATAACTCGAGAACGACTAGTTCGATTTTGCTGAAATAAATTGAGAAAAATTAATAATTACATTTTCTTTAATCCATTAATATACTCTTTCTCTACCAAATCAACATTTTTGGAATTAGAAATAAATTTATGAAGAAAATTTTGCCAAAAAAAAAAATTTTTTTTTTTAAAACATAAATCCCAATCGGTAAAACGTGTAGAGTCTTATAACTTTCACGTAAAGTCACATAACCTATAAACAAAATGCGACATAGATCATAGAAATCGATTAACGCGTTCTGCTTTTATTTACAATTAAGTGAAGTTACTGGCACATATGAACGCAAAACCCTTTGAGGGTTTTAATATACTGACCTAGTACCATCACCCTGACTTGGAATTTCTCACCCCCAGATTGGCTGTTGTACTGTGTTATTACTCTTTGAACAAGTAATCTGCAACTACGATGTAATTGAACAATTCAACTATAACATTACACGTATAAGTAGTTGATAATGCATCTAACAATTATTTTTAAAAATTGACAACCAGAATCGTTCGTATCCGAAGTGCTGAGACGACTCGGCTCGATCGGGCTGCTGATAAGATGTAGCGTGTAATGCGGACCTGTTTTCCACGTAGGGAAGGTGTTCTTTGTTATGCCGTTAAATCGGCCCCAATACTGTTAATACTGCTCAATATTGTGTAAATACTACTTGATCCTGTGTGAAAACTTCTTAGTACTGCCTGATGGGCTTGCTGAACAAGAGGCTCTCGCTTGTACCTTTGGACTTCTGGATCAAGATGATCCTTTCTGAGGTGCCCGGGTGGATATGTTGGGCCACTTGGTAGTGAATAGAATGGCTCCGATGGTAACACCTAAGCAGGTACTGCATCGACATTTTGTTGTGTTGACGCACGGCTATGATCTTCGACTCCTGATGTAGTTGATCCACTGCAGATAAGAAGAGACACCCAGTTGATGTGCTACGGTATTCGGGCGAAACTGAATACTTCTCCACTGTGCATTTGCAGACCACAATGGCACCGCAAAGCTAACCACAGACCGGCATTTTGCGTTGTAACAGACAAAAAGGGTTTCCGCTTTAGCGCCCCAAGTGCTGTCGGCAAGATACTTGAGGAGCTTTTTCCTTTTCTAATCTTATGGCAGATAGTTGGGAAATGTCGTGAAAAGCTATAGTTATACTATTTTGCTTTCGAAATTCTTGTTGATGGTCAGCGACTGGAAAGCATTATCTGATGCTGGAGAGAAGTAATGCCTAAATTGTCATTGCTACTGGCGACAGCATTATGATTTATTTGTACAAATCTCCTTTGACGAGGGCTTTCAGGAAATACTCGACTTCGGGTTTATCCAGCTATCTTCAATGGTTCAAGTAATCAAAACACATTTTCCGCTTATGTTTGTCGACTCAACTGTTGACTTCAAAGGCAACTCTAACAAAAAAGTTGCAAAACTGTGAACGGTGAAGAACCAACAACGTCCGTCACGGGTAAGAACCGGTTTGCATTGCTGAGCGAAGAAGAACCTCAATCTTCTACCTCGGCAAATGCCGCAACTCCAAGGCCGCCCCCCCTTTCACATAGTGCCAATAAAGAAAGGGAACATTAACGAGACTAAAATTCAGGCATACACCGAAAACGGCTTTCGCGCTATTTCTAGTTATTTTAACGATAGAAATAAAAATTTTTACACGTATCGTCTTAAGAGTAGTAAGGGTATCGCGGTAATCTTAAAAGGCATTGAATCATTTGTAGGACCAGATGAAGTAAAACGAGCACTGGAAAAAGAGAATTTTAACGTTCACTCCGTGGTGAACGTTCTTAACAATAAAAAGGTTCCCCAACCAATGTTCAAGGTCGAACTTCAACCTGACTCGCGGAAACTAAAGAAAAATGAAGTTCATCCTATATACAAACTTCAATATTTGTTATATAGAAGAATCACGGTCGAAGAACCCCACAAAAGAAATGGTCCCGTTCAATGCCAAAATTGTCAAGAGTATGGACACACAAAATCATACTGCACTTTGCCAACCGTTTGTGTTGTATGTGGTGATCTACACCAATCGTCCGCCTGCAAAGTTAAATCGCAGGAACAGAAAAAGTGCAGTAATTGCGGGGAACAACATACCGCAAATTACAGAGGTTGTAGGGTTTACAAAGAACTTAAGCGTAAACTAGAAGAGAAGCGTAAACTCATTTCTAACCGAAACGCGCCGAATCCTATAATCGACATCCAACAGACTCCAGTTTACTCTAGCAACGGAAACGGCATTACAAACGGTATAACATACGCGAATGTTCTAAGGGCGCATACACCTAATGCCCCAGTGCAACAACATGGTAACTCTGAATCAATGATTCAACAACTGGTACAGAGTATAAACATGTTCATGTCAACTATGCAATCAATGATGCAAGAATTCATGCGAAACCAGAATCAGTTAATTCAAACTCTACTTACCAAAAAATAGGCCCTCTTAAGATATGTACATGGAACGCAAACGGTGTGAACCAACATAGACACGAACTGACCGAGTACCTAGATCGGCAGAATATTGATATAATGCTACTATCAGAAACTCATCTCACAGACATATACAATTTTCAGATACCTAATTTTAGATTTTATGGTACTCATCACCCCGACGGTAAGGCTCATGGGGGCACTGGTATCCTAATACGTAAACGAATGAAACATGAAGTCGCTGAAGGAGTCTCACAAATCTACCTCCAAGCGACAACAATTCGTATCCAGATTCAAGGTAGTTTTCTTACCATTTCAGCAATATATTTCCCCCCGCGGTTCGCGATATCAGAAGATATACTTCTGAACTTCTTCAATGGTCTCGGACACAACTTTATTGCTGCTGGTGACTACAATGCCAAACATACGCACTGGGGATCCCGTTTAGCAAACCCTAGGGGAAACCAGCTATATAAATGTCTAATGCGACGTCAAAATAAATTGGACTTTATATCTCCCAGTCAACCTACATATTGGCCTTCTGATATTAACAAAAAGCCTGACTTGATAGACTTCGGTATAATAAGAGGAGTTAGTAAATCTAACTTATCTGCTAGTACCTGTACTGACTTATCGTCAGACCACTCGCCAGTTATATTTCTTCTTCACGGGAAGACAGTACTTGTAGATGACCCACTAAGGCTTACTTCATACAAAACTAACTGGTTAAAATACAGGAAGTACATTAGTAGTCATTTAGATTCGAATCATCTAATTTCTAACGCGGATGAGATCGATAACAACGTATCCAACTTGAACGTAATCCTGGAACAGGCGGCCATTCACGCTACACACAGACAAATAAAAGTGACAAATAGTTTGAATACTTACACTAACCGGGAAATAGAGCACCTTGTAAGTGGAAAAAGGAGGTTCCGTCGCGAATGGCAGCGAAATAGGTCACCAGCGGCACGACTAAGACTGACTGAAGCTACTAAAAGGTTGCAAAGCGCACTTAGAAAAGAAGACAGTAGACAGCAGGCTAGTTTCATTGCAAGTTTAACTCCGACTGCTTCACCCAAATTCTCATTATGGAAAACATTAAGAAATACTAGTATGCCCACCGAAACGCAATTTCCAATACGCGACGCAAATGGCAAGTGGGCAATATCAGAAGAGGAAAAGGCCAATGTTTTTGCAAACCATCTATCACAGGTATTTCGCCCAAATCCTGCAAGTAGCGACATCCTTCCACCTGTTGATAAAATGTCTGCCGTAATTCCATTGTTTAATAACGCAAATGAAGTTCTGAATGTCATTAAAGAAACCGTGAATCCAGGTAAAGCACCTGGATATGATCTTATCACGCCTAAAATGATCTTGGAACTTCCCTATATTGCTGTGAAGTTCCTGGCAAAATTATTTAACTCTATTTTGAGACATGGGTACTTTCCTAAAGTGTGGAAAATTTCTCTGATTCAAATGATTTTAAAGCCAGGAAAGGACAAATCAATACCTTCCTCGTACAGGCCGATCAGTTTGCTTCCCTGCTTATCCAAACTATTTGAAAAAGTTCTTTTATCGAAAATAAAACCGTTTCTCGTGTCAAATAACATAATACCAGACCATCAGTTTGGGTTTCGCGAAGGTCACAGCACTATCGAACAAGTAAACCGTCTGACCCAAGCAATTGAAAAATCATTTGAACGGCGAGAATATTGCTGCGCAGTATTCCTGGATGTTGCTCAAGCATTTGACAAAGTCTGGCACTTTGGCTTGACCTACAAAATTTGCAAATACTTACCGGCAAATACGCATCGAATTCTTGAGTCTTACTTAGAAAACCGCAGATTCAGAGTCAAATGTGGACAACACTTCACCGATGACCGCGAAATACTAGCAGGTGTTCCCCAGGGAAGCGTCATGGGGCCTATCCTTTACATTCTGTTTACCGCAGATATTCCTACCAGCCCAAACGTGCTAACATCCACTTTTGCCGATGATACCGCTATAATGGCCACACATAAAAAGCAGGATATTGCATCTATGAATCTAGGTGTACATCTCAGACGAGTAGAATCTTGGCTCTCTGACTGGAGAATAAAAGTCAATGAGGCTAAATGCACACAGGTAACTTTCACACTGAATTTTAGCACTTGTCCGACATTGAAATTAAACAATATCCCTTTTTCTCAATCTGATCATGTTTCATACCTTGGAATCCACCTGGATCGCCGACTCACCTGGAGAAGTCATATCGAAGCCAAGAAAACTCAACTGAAACTCAAGGTCCATCAACTTCACTGGCTCCTAAACGCGAACTCAAAACTAAGTCTTGAATATAAGGTCCTGCTATACAACAGTGCAATCAAACCTATCTGGTTATACGGTGCCCAGCTATGGGGCAAAGCAAGCTCGAGCAATCTCGACAAAATCCAAAGAGTCCAATCGAAGACATTGCGGCTTATTACCGGTGCCCCTTGGTATATGAGGAATGAAAATATCCACCGAGACTTGAAAATACCTCTCGTTAAAGAGGCAATTCAAAAAATCAATATAAAGCACAAAGAGAAGCTCGAACGTCATGATAACATACTTGCTAGACAATTATTGTGCAGTCCCAGATCTTTAAGACTTCGGAGAAACGAACGCCGTGTTTTCTAATCTTCATCCGTAACAGTAATCGCGAACACACGCGCCCGAAAGACTGTGTAGAATCCTTTTCTACGTCACGTGGCTTAAACGCTCTTATACGTGATCTTTAAAACAGTCAATATCAATCGCGGACGAACAATCAAAAAAGACTGTGTAGAATCCTTCATTCTACGTCACGTGGCTTAAATGCTCTCATACGTGATCCTTAAAACAGTCAACGCGAAAAACCTACAAAACCCAAATTACGTCGTCCACTCTGCTATTCTAGAGTTATCCGTTATACATACATAACTAGAGTTCTTCACTCTACATAATATCGCGAACACTCAGTAAATGACTGTAAGGGTCCTCTGGACCATTATCACGAGGTTTAAGCCAAACCAGGTTTAAAATCCTCACGTGTGATCCATACCAGTTATATACTATTTTGACCAAATTAATTAAAATTCCTGCCAATTAGCAGAGACCCACATTACAAGAAATCCATACTAGGATTCATTATTGAATTATACTTAAGATTCGTATACTTATTGTTAGGCTCCTTTGGAGCAGATTCAATAATTCAAATAAAGCTTATATAAAAAAAAAAAAAAAAAAAAACTGTTGACTTCTGATGTACGTATAATACAGGGCGTCCGTCGGGAAGGTATACTACTTTGTTTGTTTATAATTTTTGACTAAATAAAAAAGAATTGATCTTATATTGATAAAGGTTTTATTTAATGTCGGCAATTATTTATGGACTACAATATCAGATAAATGTCCGCCTCTGTTAGCCTCACAAATGCGAGCCTTTTTGAGCACATTTTTCATTACATTCAGAACAGCTTCGAGTTGAGGTTGATGCATTGTTTTGACCACTTTCTTGAGCAGCAGTAATGTTTTCAGCCGATCTTGCAGTACGTTGTGGTCCATGCTTGGGCCTATCGGCTACATACCCTCTTTCTTCGAAATCATTCACTATTCGATAAATAGTGCGTTTTGTTGCCACGTTGTTTCTCCCAAAAATTTCACGTAACTTTCTCATCTTCACAGTAATCGATGATTGATTTTGATAAAATGTTTAACGATTTATCTAATATTCTTCCATAATAAATTTGCCACATCTCTACTTCACAACTGTCGAACTGTCAAAACAAAGTAGTATACCTTCCCGGCGGACACTCTGTAAAATTGGACTGTGTAGGTCTATATATAAGTATAGACTCAGGCAAATTTGCCTCTTATGTTAAGTAATACCTTGCTCAAACTTCAGACAGAGGCGTGGCATCTTCTTACGACTTTTGTCTTTTAACTTTCTGATATCCTGTTCAAGTAATTGCAGTTATGTGATGGCTACGCATCATTGTAAGTCGTTTTATCTTTCGATTGATGTGTCACCCTATACCAGCTTGAATTCAAACTTTCCAGTGTTTCCTCTCTTCATGCATATTCCCAGAAGCGTGCACACAACGTCGGTGTTAGGGCTAAATTTGTTGTTGTGTACATGAATGTTGGCTGCTCGTTTCGTTCTCCCTCCTGGCTTTTGTGTCGTTCGCTAGTTTTAAGGGCAATGGAAATGTTAACGGATGCAAGCAGCGTGATAATTGTCAAGCCACATAAATTGCGCAGCACTAAATAAAAAAGCATCTAGATAAAAACTCAAATAAAAATGAGTACACACACATGGTACGTGCACACTTACTTGCGGAAATATGTAGGTCCATATTAATGCACATACTTTATAAATACAAACAGAACGTGGCGTTAGCTAAAAAGCAAACAATTGTAACTAGCGAAATTATAGGGTTATTTGCTTTCTAAGGAGCTCTTTGGAACACCATTATGACATTAGCAACAACAAAAAATAATAAAAATAATTAACAAATAAAAAAGTTACTTCCGTCGACATGTCACCTGACGACATGCACTAGCTTCTGCCGCCTGGCATAGTGTCCTAAGTAGCAGTGTACCATGCATATGACAGCTAATAATGGTTACTATGATCTTGTTTTTTTTCTTAAATTTTAGAGCAAATTTAAATGTAATTTAATGTATTCTTTCAGGTCCACCCATAAGCACTAAGAAACAAATGATCATTGGTTTAATATCAGGGAAACTGGTCTTGCTCCAACGGTGTCATCAGCGGGACATAGAACGGCTAACACTGGGTGGCTTACTACAATTTGTAGGTAGATCAAAAAAGAAAGACTGATATTTGTAGGCGACGGTTAAAAAATCGACATTTTTAAATAATGAGAACCAACAAATTATGCATATATTCTGGATAGTGGTAAAATTCTAAGAAGATCAAGCTACAGTCGAAATCGTATATAACGTCATTGCTTATAACGATTTACTTTTTATGAAAATTTGGTTTGGATTCTTGTCACATACGGTAAGTAACACGCTTGTGTTACCTCGTAATTTTTATTGGAACGCTTACGTAAGTCATAAAGAGTTTGCTTAAAAACTTAACCTTGATGGAAACATTCTTTCAGGTTAGGTACAACGTCTTCTAGGTGGAGACACCATATTTTTGGTAAATTGTGCTGGCGATGTGTGGGAAGAAGTTTGCGATTCGTGGCTTCGGGAAGTGTGGCTGAGCTTATCTGAATAATATACATATATCGAATGACATATGTGACAGCGCATAGAGAAAGGGACCTAAGGGCAAAAAAAAATTTTTCTTTGATGTGGACAGCATCTGATCATCAAATGAGACCGATCTCATGCCCCAAAAGTGTCTTTGGTACACCAAAGATACACGTATTTAAATCTTTAAAACGGCTCTCCTGAACAATACTGGTTTTTATCCTTAGGTCCCTTTCTATTTCGCTTGTCACATATATCGAATGACATCAGCGATATTTGAAAAATGGATTTGTTGCCACCCAATGTGACTTCCATTCTACAACCAATGGATCCAGGCGTAATAAGGTCATTGAAGTCATACTACCGAAGCTAGCAAGTTTCAAAAATATTATTGGAGCCTAAAAACGGTGAGAAAATGCACTCAAAAGTAAACGTTCTGGACGCAAATTTAATACCGAGAGACGCATGGAATGACGTAAAACTCATTGCTATAGAAAATTATTTTCGCCGCTCTAGTTTCGTATAAGGTCCATTACAGGCCCCTGAAAACGACACACCCCTGTTACTGCCAAAGGGGAGAAACGGGAAGATCCGCTGCTTTCGACCAAAATTGTTTTCAGTGATGAGGCCCATCTCTGCTATTTTTTTCAAATTACTTGTTTTATTGGAAAGTTTGATGTTTGTCATTTAGTAGTGGAACAGAATAACATTCATATGACTACCACAACTGGCTCGGCAGTAACTCGTCCGATCAACCCAATTTTTCAGTACATTTTCGTTTGTGTCGGGTCGAATCTCTTTAATGGCAATTTAGATTTCATGTTTAAACGCTTCAATTGTCTCTGGATGCGGAAAAAATTATCCTTAATGGCTCCCCACAGAAAATAATTCAAAGGGCACACATCCAAGGCGGCCCATTGGCATCATAATTTCGGCGGATTATTCGATTTTAAAAAAACAGTGCGAAAAATATCAGTGGTTGCGTTGGCTGTATGACTTGTGGCATCATCTTGTGTAAACCAATTGTCGGCCAGGTTATTCTTGAATTTTTGGAAACAAAAAATCGTTGTGCAGTGCCCGGTATTTCTCACTACTGACGGTAACGGCGGCTCTTTGCTTATTTTCGAAGAAAAATGGCTCAATGATGCCGCCAGTCTAAAATCCACGCCAAACAAGTGACTTGTTGTAGATGCTTTGACTTCTTTATAAACACGTGTGTGTTCTTTGCACCCCATAGACCACAAGTATGCTTATTGGCATTTCCACCGAGATGAAAATGAGATTCATCTGAAGACACGGGTTTTCAGCGCATTGATCGAAAAGAAAATGCATCGGAGGGTATTCCATTATTAAATGACAAATTTCAACCTTTTCAATAAAACCAAATATTTCAAAAATTATCATAACTTTTTTATTTACAGCTGATTCAAATTTAAAATTTTAATCGTCCTTATATAAATTAATAATTCAAATAATTGTCACGCGTTTTTTAAAATGGATTTTGCTATTGTTTAGTAATTCACTCCTTTTAGTTTTTATTGAAAGTATTTTTAAGAATTTACTTAATTAAAATATCTATTATTGAATAACAAACCAACAGTATGTTATGTTAAGTTTGATCATACATACATATGGTTGTGCGGATTATACTATGGTTGTATGTAAAAAATACTATTGTTGAGAGAATCATAATATTGGTGTGGCTCTTTTCGAATATTGTCTCCCCAACCATACTTTTTTTCTTTGTGCGCCACACTAAGAAACATATCGCCCATGCGGACATTGAAAAGCAATTCGAGATAAAATTCGGTAAGGACGAACTTAATATGTCCACTTTTCATACGCTCTATCAAAAGATGGAGAGTACATTTACTTTGTCATTCTTATAGACTATATTATATAAAAATTGCACATTTAACTCTGAATCATATTAATTATCCATATTTAAACGGCACCGGCATTCTTAATAATTTTAAATGTAAGCCAATATTGAGAGGCATAGAAACTTTTCTAAATATTAGGCTACATTTTTATTTTATAAATTGGGACGTAAATTCGTTGTCAACTGCTACCTTAAAGACGAAAATCTAATAAAACGATAAAATATTTTTTCAGAGCCATTTCATATTGCTTTATGTTTTTATAAGGTCATTCATTCATTAGGCATTTATCCTTTCTATAATTGGGGCTTAGTTACTTTTTGAAAACAGACTCCTAATTTCTTCTGGACTACTTTTTTCCGATTCCTAACGACCGACAGCAATCTTATTAAAAAGTACTTTATGGTGCGAAAAGAAAGAATATCACAAATTGTGTGCCCTTTAACACCCAGTATCTCAGTTAATATCTTCCACCATAAAACTCGAAACCAATAACTTTCTAATCAGTCATTGCAACCAGAAATGTTGTCAAGTTCTCTAAAACATTAGCTAATTCGCTCATTCGCAGTTGTTGGAAAACTAGATGAAATGACATTTTCCGTCATTTAATATCTCTGAGTGCAATGAAAAGAGGAAGAAGGGGAGAACCCCTAACAAAGCAAACAACAACAAAAATATGTTCAATAAACGGAAATTGAAATGTCACTGCACTTAACACCAGACCACAAATAACTTTTGACTTCAGCTCCATTCGAGTTTATTTATCCGCATCCGTATTTACTGCAGCTGTGTGCGCGTATGTGTGTTCGGGTGGGTGTTTTCTACATCTGTGCATGCGTTGTGTAGCGACTTACAATAAATACAAAAAAATCATAAATAAATGACACTGGCAAACAATGCAATTGCATGGCTAAAACTGCAACATTCCCGATAAAAAGCCGAAATGAAATGGAAACAAACAATAAATACGTGCGAGCATATGTATGTACATTAGCCTGGGACTAACAGGGTTTGTGTTTGGTTGTAGGTTTTGCTGAAAATGACATTGAGCCTCACCCCAGGTTGACATATAACGAAATCCGTATGAAGTGAATTTCGGTTAGGATTTCGACGAGCTTGACATTAAAATTGTAATAGATTTAAACTGGTAAACCAATGAATGCGGATTTTGTTTGCATTAGGTGTTTTTATAAAGGGAGTAAAAACTTAAAATAATTACACAAATACAAGACAGAAATATTGTTGAAATGAAATTTTTATTCTTCTTCTTTTACCAAATGGGTATTTATTTAAATTTTTATTATTACTCGTACAATCTGGTCGATAATTACATGGCATTTATTTTTTAAATATTATTTCCGACATAAATCCGCGGTGGTAAGTCCAATTTTTTAACACTTTTCAAAAACTGGTCGTATGGCATCAATGGTGACTTGAATGTTGGTTACCAAGGCTTCAGGTTTGTCAACGTAAACCAATGACTTATAGCTTAGACAGACGACAGCGTTAATCTGCATTTAGTAACCAGCCGTTTGATTGTAAACAACGGTTTGTGAACTATATTTTTTTGTCATTTATTTCGATATAAAATGAATAAAAGAAAGAAATTACAATAAACGAAAAATTTAGTTGAAAGATAGCTGAAATTAGTTTTGCTGAAATTGGCCTACAACGTAAAAATTGTACATGTACTACCAACCATAAATCGAAACGTATTGCTACAAGCTGGAATCGCAGTAGGGCAGGGCAATTGTGTGATTTTGTAGATATAATATTTTTGTGGAGGATATAATTCATATAGAGAATTATTTAGGACCGCATCTAATTTAATAACAGCCGCTGATAGGGAGTACGGCGGATGTTTGTGATAAATTGTGACAGTGTTGCCAGATTGTAATACCTAAATTAAATTCAGTTTGATTTTGTGCCTTTACGTCAGAGTAAATGCAGTTTGGGAGGAGATTTACTTTGATCAACGTAAACTTGGAAGTGTTGTTCTGGCGTTAAACGATTCCTAATGACTTGCCAAACCTTACTGAACAGAAATGTCAAGCTTAAAACACCCTACATATACAATAAAGTGGTAAATATTCGCAAATTTGCAACAAGAAATCGAAATTGCCATTGATGAGATTCGACTCGAAACAATCTAAAATGAACTGAAAAATTGGGTTTGATTGGCTGCTGTACTACCGATACAGTTGTGAAGTCATGTGAGTGATATTGTGTTCCATTATTATGACATAGTTCAACCATTCCAATAATACCAGACATTTGGAAAAAATTATCAGTATAATCTTTTACAGCCGATTCAAATTTTAAATAGCCCACCATTTAATACAAACGTTCCATTAAGAAAAAACCATGAACTTTTCTCGAATCAGTGAGATGTGACCGGTATAGACCGAGATCTTCTGTTTAAAACAGGCTCCAATTTTGCATTTTTAGAAAATCCTTTTATATAGCATAAAGATTAGGTTCTTACTCGTAAAGTAGCCTGCATCTTTGAGATGAGAAATCCACTGTTGAAAAATTCCAAATGTCTTTACATGGATTTGAGCCGTGGTTTGCTTGTGCGACTGTTGCATCACGGCAGCACATAAGTGATAAAAATCGCTGAACTTTATAATCCTAGATAAAAACAAGTAAAAACGTTATTAAGTTCATCCAGGCCGAGCCTTATATTCACTTCACCATCACAAAAGTGGACCATTTTTTGCTTTAATTTGTAAATTTGCTTTTAATTAATTACCTGCATGACTATATTGTTAACTTTTTGCCCATGCGGTAGGTTTTTGGGCACATGAGCCAAACGTCTAGAACTTTGCCTTTTTTAAAAGTTTTAAGTGAGTCCCTACTTCAGAATGCTTGT
This sequence comes from Hydrotaea diabolus, assembly GCA_963513945.1. Lineage (NCBI taxonomy): Eukaryota > Metazoa > Arthropoda > Insecta > Diptera > Muscidae > Hydrotaea > Hydrotaea diabolus. The sequence continues at coordinate 128,141,400 of OY740716.1, forward strand.
TCACAAAAATGTTGATGCTTAAATTATTGCTTACTCAAAAATGTGTAGTTTTTCCGGGGTACTCAATTCGGTGTTACTTCAATCTCTGCCTAGTTATTAGTAAAGCGATATCGATTTAATTTAAAAGTTGAGTTTAAACTTTCAAAATCTATATTTTTGTAGCCGGTTGGACCTGCCATTAAACAGTAGGTTCCGGTCAGGAAATAAAATTATATAGAGCCAAACTCACTGTTTCGATCCAACTTACCCGTTTGTGAATTTCTAACGCCATTCTAAGTTATACGTTTGTATACCTTATAAAACTAATGATAGCTGCAATTTTCGAATATAATTTATTATTCGCGTAAATAATTTCAAGCATTGTCTTAAAAAAAGGAAATCTCGCATTACATAGAAAATGTTGGCAATGAAGATGTATTCCTCCAACAGTTACATTATATATAGGTAACACATTTAACTGAATTAAATGTCTTTAAAACGTTTTGGTTAATTGCTGACTTTTATCTCTAAGCGATTAGGTTAGCGAACCTTCGGGATTTCCTCTGGTCTCTGCAACACGTTTACCATCAATGGCATTCGATATGTAAAAAACCTGTTTCCTTTATAAAATGGATTTTCTCAAGAAAATAAGTTATTATGCCAAAAACGCTGAAAATTTGTTGGCCCAAGAAGAACACGCATTTTGACGTGCTTAAAAAATAAAACAGCGCATAAACGGGTTAAACAATTGGAAACATGTTAGAAATAAAACAGTTCAGCGTTTCCTTGCACCCACTCTAATGTGCATATAAAAACACACTCACACAGGCGAATAAATAAATTAACAAATTTTGTAAAACTATCAATAGACCGCAATCAATATGGAATTGTTAAAAGCCGGGGAAAAAGAATATATTTTTGTAATTTGCGGACAAAATTGAATTAATTAAATTGGTGAAGCTTCATTTGGACCACAGAGATGAATTCATTAAAATCTATCTGATGGAACCCACAGCCACAATCTAGTGTTGATAAAATGGCATGTCATTTGCAGGTAGCTATCGGCATTGCAATACAAAGTAGTACTGATCACAATCCGAAGTGTCCCATAGGGAGTGGCTCAAATCAAAAAATTGTATCTGCAAAAATGGAAGTTGTTTATTGCGTATACTACCCGTATGATACCGCACACAGAAAAGAGTATGATTAAGGGGACAATTTTCGAAGAGCATCATTCTAATGTTGGGTATATGATTGTGGCACAACAATATAATGATCCTCCTAACAATAGAATAATTCACACACAACCATGCTGTTGTCTCCACAACCATATTGAAAGTATAATTACATTATAATAAGTTCATTTTTTTTTAAAAGGTAGTCTAAGAACTTTTAGTGGCAAGCAGTTGACTGCAGTTTAGGTCATTTACATTCCTCAGACCCCAAGCAACGAATGTGATTAAACCATGACCAAAGGCTATACGCAAAAGTGCAGTGTCCAATTGAACTGATTTCGCATTGGATTGCATCGAAAGCCGAATGCTGTTGTTGCTGTTTTTTAAAATGGAAAACTACTATGCACTGTATTGTGTGGTCTATAAAAACTGTTATGCTTAGTTCATAGACACAACCATACAGAATGATATCCGTAATCATATTATTGTTAATTTAAACCAAATTAACATTATTCATATACCACCAACCATATTAATGTGGTTGCTTTAACCATATTTTCAATTATAAATATAGCAAAATTAGTATTGTTATATTTTAACAATATTAATACTGCCGTAATCGTACTATTATCATGAAGAAATTACAAAAAACAACACTATGTTTGCGGCGAACATGCTTTCATTTCAGAGAACATATGGTTGTTGCCGTGAACACATAGTTACCCTATCTTAGCTATTCTTTTGGCAGATCTAGTTTAGCTTGATGCTTGTACATATTTGAACATTGATTATAGTTGAGACTACTTTATATCGGTATTGCTAACTATTATACCCTACACCACACTGCGGTTCTGTGTAGAGGCTTAGTAAATAGTATAGATCAGGGTTGCAAATATTATTCAAATGTCAAAATACTCGTGTTCAGTAAGGTTTGCCATTTCATGGTACATGTTTTTCATTTCATGATGTACCTCTAGTGCGAAAATTATTTATCGCGCCGTTGAGCCAGAAATGGGCCTCATCATTGAACAAAATTTTGGACGAAAACAGAGGATCTTCCCGTTTCTCGACTAACGCTCATTTCCATAATTGCCAACATTTGAAGGAAATTATTTTCAAAAAATAAATGCCATAAAATGTCCTTTTAAATTACCAATAAAGACTCTTGATTTGAATTTTTATATTTTTTTTTGTTCTGAAAGATTCCTTTAGATGGATCACCCTAATAAATATATAAATGAAATGTGTTTTGTTACTAAACCATCATACCAAATATTTTTCAAATGCCGGTTTCATGCAAACTACACATAAATCATCAACAGACCATCGTAACCTAAAATTTTGTACCGATTGTCAGCCTTCTAGCTCAAAAAACAGTTTTGTTACGCCTCCTCCGCCCACACTCCAAAATTTCGATTATGAACAAACCCCCAGAAGGAAGTATCCAGTTTTGCCCAGTCGTTTTCAAGTTTTAATCGGTGTAGCAAAGCACATTTCATTTTTATATACTTAATGAAAAAAGAAAATTGAAAAAAGGGTTGAAAAATTGTAAATTGATAATATGGGATGAGTGCACGACGGCGAACAAACGATCATTAGAAGCACTCGATCGAATATTGAAAGATTTGCGCAACAATAATAATCGCTTTGGTAGCGTGAGGATACTGTTGGCAGGCGACTTCCGACAAACACTTCCCGTGATTCCGAAATCAGATGAATTAAATGCATGCCTGAAGTCATCCTATTTGTGGCGATACGTGAAAACTATTCCATTGAGAACCGCAGAAGTTTTCTTAAAACCCGCGCTGAGAAAATACCTTTCCAACAAAGTACAAATCATCAAAATCGGTTTGGCCAATCTCGAGTTATGGGATTACATCGCTTCGGACACTTTCTTTTATATATATAGATTCAGTCATCCGAAGAAAGAAAGTCACAAGCGCCAAAATTCAAAAAAGCGCCAAATTAAGGGCAGATTCGGAACCGGGAATAAGTTTCTGATTTTGGTGTTAAACATTTAGAGTGTAAATGACTGAAAAACGTTAAGCAAAAAGGTCACATCTACCACATCCAGCGTGTTTTTGTCAGGCCTGGGAAGTTTTAGCCTAATGGACAGACGCAGAATCCTGCTAGAAAGTCTATGGCTGGCTTTGGAACAGGGAATTGTTAAGAGTCTTCACAACAGATTCCAAAACGGTTTCTTGGTAAACTTTGGACGATGTTTTGACTCTTGTTCGCAGAAATGCAGGTCTGTGACCCCATCATAAGAGACACCAAACCAAACCATGACTGAAGCTGGGTGACGACCCTTTTCCACCCCTGGGATCAGTTCAGATGTTCTTTAGATGACCGCGCATAAACTCTATCACTTTGCTTCTTAAATTTTTCCTGAACGGTAAAAATGTTTCATCGGTTTGCATTTTGCAATCCTATTTTTTTTAAAGCTGCAGTCAATAAATGCCCGGTACGTCGTTTGAAAGCCCCAAGGCCCAAGTCTCTTTTAATGATTCGACTCATGGACTTTTGCGTGATATTCATCTCACGGGCCATGATTTTCTGTTTTCGGAGCGCATTTCTGTGAATTCTTGATTTAACGGTTTTGATGACAATCGGTGTTCTAACAGAGCGTGGGCGGCCCGACCGGTGGCGGTCTTTACATCTCCAGTCTCCTCAAACAGTTTTATGCATCGGTAGATGAACATACGGCTAATCCCTATGGGCCGGAGCGTTTTGAAAATATCGCTTTTTTCATTTCACACTTGAAAAGCGCTATTACAGCGATACGGCTCTGATTATCTGACCACTCCGTGGTGAAAGTTGAAACAATTTTAAAATCCCGTTACAGACTAACGCATTTGAGGTTAGCTTTCAAAACCTACATGACATTAACGGGGTATGTTTAGTTCTACTATTGAAATGGGTGTGTTCAATGTTTTAACAGTATTTATGTCCCTACTTAGTACATGTATGTAGCTTGAAAATTAATTTAGAATCAGTTTGATTTAAAGTTTAATCAAAATTTATTTTCCTTTTGCTTATGGTTGTAGCCCCAAAATGAAGGTTCAACATTCATTACCTCATTTCAGTTAATCATTTCAGACTATCCGCAGGTCTGTTCATCTAAAAAAATAATAAAAATATCGGTTAGAATGCACTTATATACATTGTTATAGTTGAGTCAAGGATGATCCCGATGGAAAGTGATCCACATTGATCCATTTGTATACCGTCCACCATATGGTGGAATGAATACTTAATTTGTCATATCCCATGCCACAACTTGTAATGTTGATATTGTCCGTCCCTGTAAGGTATATAAATTATTGATCTTGTTTAACTTCGAAGACGATTGTAGCCTATCCGTTCGTTTGTCTGTGTGACTGTTTAGTGTACAATGATGACCTAGCATCATTAGCTGCTCAACATATAATCACGCAGTGGAACACGTAATTATATATATATTTTTTTTGTTCTGAAATAATACCTCTAAATGGATCAACCTATATAAGTAGTCTGTGCGAACCTTGGGTCGCCGTTGTGTTATTGTAGTTTGCACGGCTACCATGCCGGTAAATTTTGGTTCATCTCCGGATAAGAACATTTTAAAATTTTTTAGCGGCCTGCTTTTCACCACGTAAATGCTGGTGACTTTATAACGAAGAGATTAATCTCTTAGCCCTGTCCAAATTTCTCAATAAAATACATTAGACGTTTGAAGCCGGCGTAAAACAGTGTGTCCTGGTTAGTGCGTATAAGAATACTCGTAATATCGTGCTCAGTTTACTGATTTGAGAGAAGTTTGCCACTTGTTCCTTAATGGGGCGAGTAGATAAGTAAAGCAAATATGGATTTAGTTGGAAGATTTTGCTGAGGTTGAAGAAATTACCATCGGGACTATATATCTGGCAGTGCATAGAGAAAGGGACCTAAGGGTAAAAAAACTCGGACGCAGTAAATATGAAGCAATAAAACGGAACTAGCACTTTAGTCCAGGACCATAACTTAGGCCCTGTCCCGTGGGCCTTAGGACCTTAAGAAGCAGATACTTTGCCTTTAAATGTGGGCAAATTGATACTCCACAGACGGCAGAGCGGAGTCTTAAATTAAAATATGAAATTTTTTTAATATTTAAGAAAAATCAAGTTCATTATTACCGACGAATTGTTTGTTTGTTTTTTTTTTTTAAATATCGCGTAAGGTTTTTAAACACTCTTTTGTTTAGAAAATGTTAGCTTTTTTCTAAAAATATGGGCCTATAACTAGAATTGTTTATAGAATTCCGGCAAAGCATTTGACTTTAATAATGAGTTTAGCAAAAAAAATAAAACTAAACAATTGGCTCCCCCTTTAATTAAGTAAATGATGGCAGCCCACCAAAAAAGTCTATGTTGACCAACTTTTATTTGCGATCGTTCACAAATCATAGTCACAGTCACTACCCCTTCTGTGCTCGCACACAGCCAAACACACACACATATCTATAAATAGGAAACGACAAAACGAGTAGCGTCTACACTAATAATCATAAAACAGTAATGTCAACATTGTTGTCATAAACAACATGGTCATTGGCACTGGAGAAAGGAGAGCATTGAAGTCAATGAGAACAAAAATAAAAAAGAACCACAGCAACAGAGCAACAACGAGATGACACCCACAGAAACCAAGGATTCACAGCGAAAGGAAACCCATGTACAGCGGAAACCGGATGCGATAAAACGGCAGGCGATTGTACCAACATTTCGCCATGCCGGACGACTGAAACGATAGCAACACCAACACCATCGACGGCCAAGACAACGACAGAAGCAGCAGCAGCTGCGATGGCAACATATCAGTGTGATATCAACAGCGAAAGTATAATTATCAGTTAGGCACAAAGGAAAACGCGCACGCTCTCACCCTAGCGCCGCCGACCACCGGCCGCGACATTAAGACAGAAGCGTTGATAACGACAATAACAGCAATAAGTGTCATTGTTGTAAATTATTTGCTGTGATTATTACGTACACACGTACATACATACATTTGTCTCTACACTCGTATATTGTTGCTGGTGTCGCTGATGGCGGCGGTGGCGGTGGGTGCGACAGATGACTGACGTCGGCGCTAGAAATAAAATAAAATTTATTTATAAATAAAGCCACAACGTCCACAAAACGAATCACAACGAAGGAAGGATACACGCCCCACCCGACGCGCTTGCCGACCGAAAGACAATGGATAATTATGACAAGCAATGAAAGGAAGCTGCGACAACAAACAATGACTTGAAAAGGAAGCACTGTGAAGTGATGCCGGCCATATAATTTGTATAATTCACTTCACAATAGAAGAATCCGGCGTTCTTCACATTAAACACACTTAATTTCACTGGTATCTTTTTACGATTTAAAACAAATCGTACACGGCATAAATATCCTGATAAACAAACACGAATTTACAATGTACCGTCCGTCGTACACTCAAGTAAATTTGTTAGCACAAGTCCTATCGGAGGGAGTCAGAAGTGAATGAGGCTTGATTTAGTATCTGGCCCGAATTGACCCTAGGGAAAATGTACCAAATGGGCCTACATAGAGACAACTGTTTTACCGCCGCAAGCGCACTGCAACACCACACGACAAAAGTATGGTTGGGGTAACAAAATTTGAAGATCATCATACTATACTTGGGTATATGGTTGTCGCACAACAAAATTATTATCGCCAATACAATGGTATGATTTACACACAATCACAGCCATATTATGATCCTCACAACCATGGTATTAAACTCACAAGCATATTATGATTCACAAGCAACCATGCTACGATCCCTACAACCATAGTATGATCCCACTTAACCTTACTATTTGGCTATGTTGATATTCAACAAAACGAAAACAACATGTTAATATTTATAACAATTGCAATCATTCGGTATTATTGCCGTTATCATATTATTGTTAACATAAAACCCAACAAATAATTGTTTAGTCTTAGCAACCATATTTATTACGAGTATCTAGCTGCAACCATATTTTCTTTTTTAAATTTGGAAATTATACACTTCCGCAATCATACTATTGTCAAAATGTAATTCAAGAAACCACACAATGATTGATGCGAATAAAAGTATATGTTGTAGGGAACATATTATTGTTGTCGTTACACTGTATTGTACCATATAACCATATATTTTCTCTGTGTATATAACACATCTATTCGAGGTTCAAAGTCTGATAGGAACCTCTAACAGGTTTCAGCGGCGGGGTTTGGTTGGAGACTCATAGAGGACATACAACTGTAGTAAGTATAAAAATTAAGTTTAAGGTTAATAGTGATGTTTTAGGTTAAGCATCCATAAATGAGACTGGATGGTAAACCAGCAATAGTTAAGTCATTTGTTACCCAAAAATTGTCAATTCTGTTCTACGAGTAATGGAATACATCAGCAGTACTAGAATCTTCAACAAAATTATAACAGTAGTAAAATATATTTTTGTAGCTATTGTAGTACATAGCCTGGATAATAATCAAGTATAATTCCTTTTCCACGCTAAGAACTAAAACGATAAAACAAATTATATTTCTAAAATGTTTTTGCAGTATCGAGTACTCGTAGGGCAGTGTTTTTTCTATAGACATGCTCAAACTTAATACTTTTTGTTAACAAATTAGTTAACTATTGTGGTTTTGCTATCCTATCTTATTTTTCCAGGCTTATTCTTAAACACCACTCATATAAAAAAAAACATTTCTTTGTCTTAAAAAAGATTACTGCTGTTTTTGGCGCATTCAAATATGGTCGCTACAACCTTAGTATGTTCTCTGCAATAAAAGTATGTTCGTCATAATCATAGTATTTTATTTTGACAATAGTACGATTGCGCCAATATTAATATTGTTGAAATGTAACAATAGCATTACGTATTGCCAAATTTTAAATATGGAAAAAGGGTTGTATCAACAATATAAATATAGTTTTTTGGATTTTATGTTTACTTATACAAAAATATGATTACGACAATCATACGGTATGATTGTAATTTTTTTATATTTGCATATGGTTTTTGCAACAATGTTATTGTAACGAATTTTTCGCAATAATAATACTTTTTATCTGTAAATTTATAATTTGTATAACTAAAATATTTTTAATAAATGAAACACCTAAATTTTTAACGTATATTTTCTTTTGTGTCATCACTCCAACTTTTTTGAATTTATTATATTTTTAAATAGTTTACTTAGTAAAAAATCTCTATTGTTGAATAACAACATAACCTAATTCTAATAAATAATTTTGAGGACAGTACGGTTCAGGCTGATCACACTGTGGTGTGATCCCTGCATCACAGTATGAACATAGTATGATCCCTACATCATACTATGGCTTTGAGGATCATAGTATGGCTGTAGGGATCATATAATGCTTTTTGCACTTTTTTGCTGTGGTGGAACTGTTGGTCGAAAAGAGTTGAAGAGTCTGCGTGGCTCATAGCGGCTGACGAGAGATTTGAATTCATCTACCTTTCAGTTGCCATCAGTCATTGGACAAGTGAGAAGGGGTCGTTTTGTGTTGAAACGTATTTTTTAAAATCCGCACTCGATCATTGCAGTGTAGCGTGCTTTTCGTTTACGATTCGCAGTTCCCCCACGCGGACGTATTCCTGGACTGCAATCAATTGTAATTGAGAACAGCAGGTAATGCGTCGTGTGTACGAAGACGCAAAAAAATATAAAATAAATAAATGTTTCTAAGGTTCATAATTTTTTTATTTCATTCCCAAATAAGCAACAATCGCGCTCCAGCCTGCATTAAAATCTGGTACTATTTTCTGGAAAGTAAAATATTGTAAAAATGATCATCGAGATCGGTTTATATTTGCCACAAGATATATGATGAGAAGAATAGATGGATAGTCGGACAGACAGACAAGTACTAATCGATTCAACAATAATTCTGACTCACACTTTTTTCTAGGTGTTACAAATATTTGTACAATTTCATAATACGCCTGTGCCACAGTGTGACAGCGTGGTGAGGGTATAAAAAGGTTAGAGACGGTCAGGGCCGACAATAAGATACTCCACACCACTTTGTAACTTAACAAATTCGTAGCCTGCCTGAAGTTTTAGCAAATCGGACATAATATCTGACTTCTAGAGCGAGATCGAATGTTTTCTGTTTAGCGGAAGGACTTTAAATTGAAAAGGGCTTAATCAAAAAATAACCCAATAGCGACGAGCTTCGATAAATACGCCCATAACTAACTATGTTAAAACTAACAACAATCGGATTACATAAGTATGTGTGTTTTAGAGCGGCATGGTCTCAAATTGAGAAGTACCTTTGTATGGGGGCTATATACAAATAGGGCCGCCGTTGTCCGATAGTAGTGTTCACGATTTGTATGCAAGTAAACTTAGGTTCAAATCCAATTTTTAGCGTCGGGTTCTCCATCTTATAAATGCCGGTAACTCTACTAGTTGGAGGTGTATCTCTAAGCCATATAAAAGCTGGAATGCATTAGCCGTTTAAATCCAGCGTTAAATAGTAGGTTCCGGTCAGTAAGTATAAGAATTATATCGTGCACCGCTCACAGATTTGAGAAAAAATTCACCTTTTTCCTTAATAATAAGTTGTGGAAATTAAGTAAGTTAGTAAATGAAAATATGGACCGAGATGGTCCAGTTTCATAAAAAATAATTGTTGGTTGCTCTTAACGAACACAGCGACAATTACGATTGATGTGAGATAATTAATATCTAGAGCGACAGAGCAAATCGGGAGGGACCGATTTTCCAAATAAAATGCAATTTTTTCACAAATTCAAATATGACATGAGTTTTAAAGTCTGGTATTCTTATAATATCTTAAATGCTATTCAAACGATCTTAGTCAAAATCAGAATAAAAGAACTATGTTTAATTAACTTTGTGACAAATAACACTGTGGAACAAATTCAGGTTAGCAAAATATAGGCTAAATTAGAAGACCAGTATCGCGGCGTTTTTTATGTTAGTTCAAATTTTTGACTTGAGTTTTAAAGTCTGGTATTCTTATAATATCTTAAATGCTATTCAAACGATCTAGGTCAAAGTCAAAATAAAAGAACTAAATTTAATGGTTAACTTGGTGACAAATAACACTGTGGAACAAATTCAGGTTAGCAAAATTTAGGCTAAATTAGAAGACTCGTATCGCGGCGTTTATTTATGTTAGTTCGATTTTTTTTTAATCGATCTTCGAACTTTGCAGTCAATTTTCGATTTTTTGGCTATAACTCGTCGACTAATTGATATTCTTTCAGTCTGTAAAAGCCAAATTATTGCTAGAGACCTGTCCAACAATTAATCGACCTAACTTTTGCTAACCTGAATTTGTTCCACAGTGTAATTGGAGTCCTGTTTTAGTGAAGTTTAGAACCCTCATAACTATTATCCCAGTACATTAAATTCGCTGAAATTGCAAACTCCATAATATTTTTATAACATATTTAAATGTGCGTACGAAATATGTGGATGACACGCCCATTTGGTACCTCCAGTGTTGTGGCATAGCCCTCTATTCAGTGAGCTGTGAGCTTGCCGAAACCTGCTGGTTCTAAACTATTAAAAACCTCTGCAAATACTAACCCACTAAGGATTAAGTTTCAGATTGAAGATAAACATGTAATGGCACCTAAGGCGATTTTTGTTTGATTTTATAGGCCTATTGCAACAATAAATCAATTAGTAAAAGCCCTTTTCGACATTTTCTTTCTCCGAGAGTAGATGTCCGAATTGCTTTGACATAATGTCCATATTTTCGACAACCCATCAGGGGACATTATCATCCTCGTCGTAGTCGTCGTCACCATCATCATCACCATTTATGCCATGCTTATGCTCATCTTCATCATCTATGTATGTCATGTTTTTTATGGTCGTTACTTTACCGACCGTTCGCAGCACCATCGGCGTTTTGTTTCTGCTTTATTTTTTTGCTGCTTTTGTTGTTGTGGGTCCCTATAACATAACAACAACACCGTCTATTATTATAATGTCAAAGTAAAAGATTTTGTTTACTGATTCCTTTGTTTTTGCAGTTTGTATATTATATTTGACGAAACGCTTAAGGGGTCATTTGTGTTTTTGTTGTTGTGTCCGTTCTTTTGCAATCATTTTCCGGACTTTCCATTCCGTCTTTCTGGGTTTTTTCTGGTTTGCTGTTCTTGTTGTTGTTTGTGCATAAATATTGTGGACTCGCATGTACAAAGTTTCCTGAAAAGAAAAACATTTATTTAGGCAGCCATACGGGCAGACATGCCATTTGACAGCATCCGAAATATTCAATATTCCCTTTTATGTCCATCCATTATTGAATGTACTTACACACATACACACGCATATACACACATACATACTTACGTACATATTTGAACATATTCCCTTTAGGCAGGTCATTCTGAAACAAACAAACTGACATATCCAAACATACAAAATCATAAACACACACACACGCTCATGTACTTTACGCAAGGAATTTAACTAAAGTTTTATTAAAGCGTTTGCCTTAAAGAAAGTTCAAAGGGCGCAGCAAGGACAGTAAGAAAAGACAATGAGTGAATTAACTTGATTTGTGTAAGCAGTCTTGCTTTTCTAGCAGCGACATAAGCACAACTCTATTCCGAACTAAAGCTGCTTTGCTGTTATTTAACGATCTGATGAGGCATTTCGTATCTTAAACAAGCAAGTACTCAATTGGTTAGTAAAAGTTCGGCCTAGCCAAATTGTATATGAATCGGCCCCTTAAGACTCCATTCGCACCCGCACTACTTAAGTATACTGGTTGTTGCAATCAGAACGACCCCCATAGACTAGGGATATATACTTAAGACTAAAAGTCCACTTTTAGACTTTTCGAACATTAAAAACAATTTTTACTAATTGACTTTTTGACCTGTCGACTTTTTAGTATAAAACGTCGATTAAAGTCGACTTTTCACTTTTTTTTTCTTTAGGGAAATGAAAATGCAAAATTTTGGAATAAAAAACCACTTTTCTTTGTACAAAAGACTTTTATATAAGAAAGTAAGAGTGATTATAAACTAATAAACATTTGGAATTTCAAGAAGTTTTTACATTAGTAATATTCAAGTTTTTTTTATACTATTGTATTTTATTTACTATCAATAGGACAAGGCATAATATATAAGTATATCAATACAAAATTTTGAGTTACTACCTTAAAAATATTTCAGCAAATGATACAATATTTGTTTAAGTGCGCAGACAATAAAAATATTACAGATGTATAGGAAAAAGATAGTAAAAACTTATTACGAGTACTAAAAAAACCTATTACTAAATATTCAAGTTTTAAAAACTTTTTAAAGCAGTCTCTTAATATACATGGAACCACATGTCCGCATTAATTAATCTCAAAACGATAAGCATATTTAATTTTTTTGGATAGTTTTGGCTCCGAATAGCAATAAGAATTGCATGCGAAAATAATCTCTCTAGCGGGACAGAAGTGGCAACGATTGACAAATTAGCAATTTTAGCTATTTTAGCTTTATATGGATATTCGCTTTCCATTATTCTCCATATAAGTATTCGATTAGTTTTGTTTTACGACTAACAGCCAGTGTCTCCAGATAGTGCTTCAATTGTACTGGAACACCAGTAGTGCGACCCTGTAACTTTTTTTTAACGATAATAGGAATGGTTAAAAATGGCTAACAACAAAATTGTCGATTTTGCCATTCAGTAAAGTTTTTAACGATAGTCGTTACTGTAAAATAAGCTGTTGTTGTTAAGCAAACGACAAAACTTTGGTGTTGTTAAGAATTCGATAAAGTTGAAAATGTTGTTTTTTTTAGCTTGATGGCGAATTAGAGGTACGAGAATTACCGCAATTTCGACTGAAAAACAGGTAAAATCGTGCAAAGGGTCATATTTGAATTAACTAAGAAGCGTTGTTTTGCTAGGTTCTAGCTGCCTTGAGACTCTTTGCAACAGATGTTACCAACGGCCCGTGGGATAGTAATGGGGGTTATCAATGAGTCAAACGTCAATTAGTCGTTATATACATCGTGTAACGGACGCAATAAATGAATCCATGTTGTTGTCAAAGGTGAAATTCCCAATAACTCAAGTGGAGCGCCAAGCGGCTAAAGCCGTGTTTGATCCAGCGACCTCACCATTTGTAGGAGGTGCTATCGGAGCTATCGATTGGACACATGTCTCCATTTTGGCCCCAAAACATCATGAGAAGGCGTATTCATTTGTTTTTTCGTATTCTTCTTTGTACTTTTTGCTTTTTTGACAGTTTGTTCGCCAGAGTTGCCTACTGAAGCCAAAAGTTGTCTACTGTTGTTAAGCAGTAGTTACATAATCACCCAATCGTTACTGCAAATAACAAAAGATGTTGACAACTTTAGCAATTCTTCTTATTGTTTAAAGTTACAGAATCGCACTACAGGGCGATCATTACGGCCCTTTTTGCGCCTAGTGCTTACACTCTTGTCAAGGAACTCCATTGGTTATCCCCTTCGTTGGCCTTGGAACCCACAATCTCTTCGGTTACATCACCAACGGGTAAATGGGTATCGATAGGTATTCGAGAATTTTTGATATCGATGTTGATCAGTTCTTCTTAAAAAATAATATACTTGTGTACTGCTGATTATAGCTTCAGTGTTAGTATACAATTTAGTATACACGTTTTCGAAGGCATACATTTTTAACCACGGCATACAATAAAATTAAACTTCTGTATATCTCAATCGGCAAAAGTAAAAGCGCTTTCAAACATTTTATTCCATTTTTTTAAAAATCTAAAGTCGATTTGCATTTTTTGAATTTGTTATACCCAAAAGTAAACTAATCGATTAGTCGAAAATCGATTTACCTGCTTGTCGAAATGCCCCCTAAACAACTCCATTGTTTGATAAAATAAAATATGAACTG